>OX104064.1:140745913-140804402 GCA_944474145.2 Dicrocoelium dendriticum
ACCGTAAGTTCAGACGTAAATAGAGGAAATGGAGAAGGATAACGCAAGACTGTCGTTGGAATTTCACCGATTGATAGCCGTGAACGACCAACGGATTATTAGAAATTCCGTGGATTTTTGCTTTTCATCATATGCAAATTGGTACAGTTCAGCATATAATTATGCACTTCCGCAAAAATGTGATTGCATTATAGGTTAGGATTTAAATGTATTGTTCAATAGTGCAGCCGCTGTGGTATTATACCGTGGAGGGCGGAACAATTTGTGACAGTTTTTCACATTACACGGCAAAGGTGCCATTTTGAGAAGTCGGCTGATTATCGCGTAGTCGAAGGCCGCTGTTGCCCCTTGAGCGCATTGAGCGGGATATCGTGCATTTCACTCAAATAAGACCAAATCCGTTTACGTAACTAATGAGCAACTGTTCGGCGTTTTATGCCACTGTTTATCTTCGTATCGAAAGAACACGCCACCCACCTGACAGAGGCGTACATCGCGGAGTCTGCAAGTGCAGAGTACGACGACTCATCGTAGTTTTCGAAGGTGTGTGGTTGCGATGTATCCCAAAGAGCTATCATCAACGTCGCCAGGAAATCCCTGTAACCTACAACCTCCGCTGTGGAATGCGAACAGCGATGATGCAGTAAAGTCGATCCCGACAAGCGGTGTGGTCACCGCCTTTGATGGTTGAGGTGCAATTGCACTGCAAAAGGGTATACGCATATACCCACTAACATTTATTTACCGCCGAAATACCCCCGCCCTGTCTTTAGCGTTTGAAATAGGTTTGCAACTTCAACCTATACGTGTCTATCAGTTGGATTCACTGAATATTGTGCAAGCTCTGTATGTAGCTGTTTCTCGTGTCACCGATCTAATTTTCGCTGTGCACTTACAACGATACGTAATTTCACGACGACACTTTCTATTGCACTGCTCCCCTCCACGTGATTCCACGATGCTGAGGATAACGTTCTCACAAGGTATCGAAACCACAGGACTTCCTCTTTACGGATAAACCGCTTGGCCTATTCCTTGATAAGCAGTCCGCCGTGGTTAAAGTTACGGTATTCATGAATATACCCGGTGTGTTGGCAACACTCCTCCCGTGACAAAAACTAGTCCATTCAGCTTGTGTTATTCACATAGGCGCAGGGTAGGATACCAGTAACGCATTGTGCAACTGACGTAGAACGCGGTAAGTGACGGTCGTCGGATTGTACACATGCTGGACTACTACGAGCACGACGAGAACATCGCCTCCAGCACATACGCATGGCATGTTACGGTCCATTTCATAGCAGTCCTAAACGATTACGTTTGTTCCATCCTTTACAAAAGTGTCGCTCCTACAAGGAGTTTCAACAGCTGGTGATGATATCACATCAACCACAGCGTAGATGGTGTTTCAGTGAGCTCGTTCGGTAGGCGTCCCAGTTTCAATCGTACAGATCAACCTAGGGACTTCCGTTGCCGTCATACAAGAGCACTTCGGCGACCTCCGTAGTTGAGCACGTACGTGCTCTTCGATGTGCTACAACGGCAGACAGTGCAAACAGAACCGCGTGCGAGTTGAGCTAAACAGATTACTAATAATGAGCACGTTCTCGCTGATTTAGTCGTCCTGTATAACGTACTGCGCCGGTGTCGGAAACCGAGTCATCCTTGAACGAATGCGTTGGCCCATTTGCCAGCAGGCTAGCACCAACCAGCTGGTTGCCAGGTAAACCAGTCATTCACATTATGTGACATTGCGATCGTCATGTCTTCAAGGTGTTCAACCAGCCCCTTGCTCGACTGCAACCAGTACTGATTGAAAGCGGCTAACTATGACATCGTGCGTTCCCAAATTGCAATTAACACCGGTGTGTCGCCCATCCGTGAAAGGCACAGATGGATCGCTCGGTTAAACCACCAACTTGTTCATTTTGTAGCAGCAGACTCCTCCCCCTGATACCTGGCCCTTCATTTCCCACTGTGAAGTGACTGTTAATATTCCCTCCCTAGCCTCACTGCGTGATCTGTAAATGTTGGGCACATGTTAATTGTCGCCAGATATGTTTGGCACTGCGTTATTTCCTTTTTCGTATTAGATTATGAACTTTCGTTTACTGCACCTAGGTCACATGCACTTCAAACCTGACTATTGACTATGTCGCACTTATGCCAATTATTGTTGCATTATTATTGAAACGTTTGCTTCGCTGAGTGCGCTTTAACAGACGATAACTATGACAGCAAATCGTGGATGCTTCTTCATGACTATACTCCTGCTCATAACGCTCCGGGCACCCGGAGATTCCTGACCGAGAAAAAATTACTATAATAGAACAGCTCTAAGCGACGCTGGTATTAAGGAGCATCGTGGAAGAATGCTTCCAGCAGTGCGTCGGAGCGTGGTAAAGAATGACGGAAACCCGCGTTAAACCCGAGGGGATTGTGCTGAAGGTGACGTTATACAGTCGGTTATCAAAATTTGGAACGAATTTTCATATTACCAGTCTCGTTACTTTTCAGACCCACCTCGTGTTTCACCAGCAGCATCACAAGGTAGAGGAGGCAGAACCCGTGTGCAGCAATCACGACTGAACAACAACAAAACGGCACTGTAAAATTCAGCGCCGTGTAATTTCTGTTGCGCCAGCTTGAATTTTTAAAGTATGCTACATGGTTGCTCCGCCGAAAGCGTACACCGATGAGCTCACGTGCGTTCAATGTGACATTAATTGACTCGTCCATTAGGCCTTTGCGGAATGCTCACATCGGGGGGCACTGAAGTGTTTGCGAGCTACTCGGATTCTATCAGTAATATGTTGTTGATGTTCATGCTGAATAAAGTCGCCGTTCCTCTTGAAGCACCGGTACAATGCCTTATGGGCAACAATACATTACCTCCACGGGTAACTGCAATGGGGGACCATGTGTAACGGGGCAGATTTGTGCAAAGCTGAGAAGAAACAGACGACTGTTAAATGTAACATGACAAGGTATGTTTTTGGTTCTCCACAGCAGTATCGCAAAATACAAACGTCAGCTTATCTGGAAATTTTGCGGTCCATATTTGGTATCGAACAATTATCTGTAGTAAAATAGCAACCCCCTGTGAGATGCCGCACGTGGAAGACCTCCCCCTCGCCCGTCACTACGCCCCTATCGTAGTGGCACAGGGATGATCATTTGCATTTCGCCAGCCAGCTGACCTCAATGATTAGCAATCGACTAGAAGAGATCCAGTGAATGCACACGGGTCGCGACATCTTGTCGATACTATAGAGCAAATCAAGTGAGGTGCATTAAGTTAGGAATCACGTGGTTCAAATGTACTATAACGCTGCATCTTAGATGTGCTGATTTGTGGTCACGTGAACTGTGATAGTACATCCGTGCTCGACAAAAGCTGATACTGTTTGGCCTAGGGAACTTCGGTCGCTAGCAAATCGATTCTGAATAACGACCTGCGTTTCTTCATAGTTCGCTAATCTATTATTATTATTATTATTATAACCTTGAGATATGTAAAGCAACAAAGTCGATAATAAGGGGCGTACAAAATCAGGAAAACCATACATCTGTGCCGTTTGTACACAGACATGAGGAAGCTTTACGTGAGCCACCGACGCGCTTGCATTAATGAAACGTACGTACCCATACCTGATATTTGAATCAATGAAAGCGAAGCTGACCTCCGTTCAGGTAGAACAAGCAATGAGGAATATTGTCCCTAACCAGATGCTTGACCGGAGCAATGGTGCATAGGGACATGACAGGTATGAAAGTGAATAATCGCCATGTGCCGTAAGATAGGTATGGTAAAAAGTACGGGATGAAAACATAGTATAGACAAAAACACCGTAGGCCACTGAATTCACCAAGCATATTGAAACACCTAAGACATAAATAGTGTCTGAATTTTAAGGTGAGTTTGATACCGTTCACCGTTTGTTCTGTGCTTGTCATCATTCTATGAAGCAGGGGTTATATCGCTTAATGTAAATGTGTTTGTGTATACCAACTCGTCTTTTGAAATGTGGTAAGGTGGAAAGATCATGTACATAAGCTGGGCGAGTTTTCCAGGATCGGAGAGCGAAAAATCTCATCTACGTTCCACTCGGTTGTACTTCGTGACCATCGTGAACTGTTTCGAAAGATGGTAGCAAATACAGTTGACACATTATGAGCTGATACACCATTATGAGGTTACCCCGTAAAAACCGAGAACACGCGTTGTACATGCTTTCACAGCCCTTGTAACGTTCAGCGGTCGAATCTTGAATGTCATGTGGCTAATGATCCCAAAATCAAAACCATTTTGGATCATAATATCTACGATACTAGTAAAAAATGTATACAGTTATGTAAAGTGGGCAAACCTAAATGGCTTAATATCCCGATTGATCACCGTCAAAAACAAATTGACATTAAACGGGTGGGGATGGAAAGTGCTCTCGAAAACATTGCTCAGAGCAGACAGGCAGAGGACAAGTGATCACAAGATAGACGTGTGAAACTATTCTCAAAGTCATTAATCAATCACTGAGGTCCCAAGTAAGGAGTGAAAAAAGGCGCAGAGGTTAAGTGAAGGTACACACATAGAATTCAGCAGGGCATCAAAGTTGGTGACCCGCACATCACTCAGAGAAGATGGTAACTATAGTACAACACCATGGGCATGGTACATCAAACTGATTGCATGGGGCATCTGTACCATTCGAGACAACATAACAATGAGGGCAAATAACGTTCGTGTGGGAATGAAGGTGCAAACCAGGCTTGAAGCATTGTACAAGGGTGTGGGCATAGGGAGAAGTGAACAGTTCCTAGGACAAGATATGGGAGGGAAGTAAGATGGCGAGCAAATTATACGGGTTCTTTATGAATATGGTTCGGTCCAAAAGCGATTACCGTAACCATGATGCAAGGACAGATGGATGAAAGGACAAGTACAGTTCAAGTGCTAACCAAGCGCACGTTTCCTAACGATTTTCCGCTACAACCCACCTTGCTAGAGTAGGAGGGCTAAGTCTTTAACGTTCTTTGTCGCCCTGGGTTGTGCACCCTTCGGTACGGCGGCACGTTCCTTCTGCCGGGGCTGACGTGTTTGGACAGCGTAAGCAGCGTGTGCCCTCTCGTAATCGCTAAGCGTTAGTGGAAAAATTGGGACGTCATACGTTCCCAAGAGTCCAAAGAGCCGATTTGTCTTATCCAATGCACTGTCGGTTTGCATAAACAGCCAAGGTAGTCTTGCAAGGTAGTCACTCACATGAGAGAAACGCTAGAAATTTTGCCCCTCTAACCAGTAGCCATCAGCACTTCGATGGCGCAAGCTCATAACTCAGCACTTAGAGCCGTTCAAATGGCGCGTGTTAACGACTAGTGACATGCAGATTTTATCAAGAGCACTCTTCGGTACCGTGTGATCTTCCGTTTGACACGGACAAGTGCAGAACTGTGCATGTACGCCACAAACCCAGGTCCGCATATTTGCTTGGAGACGACATACTGAAAACCGCCTCAAAAGAGCGAGACCTTGGGGTGGTTATGCAAGACGATCTTCACTATTCGGCACAGTCCTTGAAGTCGTTCAAAACCGCGAACGAACATGTTGGTCTGTTACGGAGGGAGTTCGGGCGCTTCCATCCCATCCTTCTACTCATAAGTAATACAAATTCGCCCTTACGGATTCCATAAATGCTATGTCGATTCATAGCTGCCGTAACTGGGAAGTCCTGACACCGGAAGGCCAACCGCTGTCATCTGCATGGCAGGTGTCTGCATGGCAGTGGAGGATGGGTCGGGCTATATCGCAGTTAGATAACAATTCATGATGGTCGGCTACCGGCCCCCATGGCGCAGTTGCATAAGCTGCAGGCTAGTTGGCACAAGCCACTACCAGTCATGGGTTCGATCCTCCGTAGAGGACCGAAGGATGCGCACCACTGACGAGCCCCAATAGGGCGAAACGGCCGTCTGGTGCTTTTCCGGACACGTAGTTGACTTATCTGAATTGTCCTCTGACTGCGACGAACAAAAATACTCACAAAAAATCCTTCTACTCATAGGTAAGTAATTTGTTGTTATATTTTATAAATGTGCATTCAATTATAGACCGAACGAGCCCCTGTGTCATCTTAGTTTATTCGCCTTATTGAATTATTAAATCTATTACTTTTTGCTTCTTAACGCTCTTCTTACTTTCGTACTTCTGTTAGTTATTTCAGGTAGCCGGTGTGGCGTGGACTGCCAAAGCAGGTCGCGTGGGTATTAATTGGTTGACCGTGTTGTGATTCGAGCGCGCTGATCTGACTCTTCTGGATTCCAGTTATCGCGGACGAATAATACCCTGAATCAACGACACGCCACAGAAGGAACATTCACGGGAATTTATCCTACTGTTCCAGTCCCACTTGAACTTGAACATGTTCTACCAGCCCATAGCAGGCAGTAAATTTAATTATTTTGAGTTGCACCCATTGCCCATGGGTGTCTTACCTCCAATTGTTTTATAATTTTTTATTCTTCCACTTCTTATTAACCGTATTTTTATTTACACCCATTACAGAATGACTGGAGTGTATGTGCGGAAGAGTAAGAGAGGATAATATGGGACACAAAATCTGCAGTTAGCGCTGGGGGACATGATAAATGGAATTCTCTTCAAAAAACTGCTAAGCAATTCAACATTGACCGACGAGCTTTAAGTCGACACAGAGACAAGGAAGTAATTACATTTTCCACTGTTATTTGCTGTTTGTCAAGTCTTTGCACCTGGGTATGTATTTCTGGATCGCTTCAGAACATAACTTCAGCCGAACTTGGAAAAAGCACTTTGTCAATAAAGTAAAGAGTATGGAAGCACTACTGTTTGGTTTGACGACCATAGACGTTCGACACCTGGCACATGATCTCGGAGAAAAGATGAGCCTTGCTTATCGATTCAGCATTGAGACCAAATCTGTAGCCCGAATTCGGCTAGAAGGATTTCTTATTAGAAATTCTTCTAGCCGAATTCGGGCTACAGATTTAGAAATCCTGAGGCAGTCAGCCTTTCGCGTGTAACTGGATTCAACAAGGCAAAAGGGGACAGCTTTTACGACTGTTTTCGTTCTGTGTTGTGATCTCACTCATTTAAAGGAAATATGGTATGGAATATGTAGGAGAGTCATATTTCGTATGTTCAAAAGCCAACAAAAAAGTTTGGCTCAAAAAGGAAAACCCACCATAGGAAAAATGAAAGCAAAAAAGTGGAAACTATGACAGTCATTTCTGCATTTAAAGCGATGAGGACATACATTCCTCCACTTTTCATATTACCGAGGAAACGGTGGGATCCCAATCTGTTGAAGGGAGCACCTGCCGAATCAATTGGCTCTTGCTCGGAGAATGGATGGTCCGATGCTGAGCAATTGGTAAAATGGATCAAACATTTCATGCTAGCGTTAAACCATTGGTAACAGAATCTGCTTTGTGAATACTCGATGGTCACCAAAGTCATAAGACTAGTACTGCAGTAGAGTTGGCATCGGCTATCCATGTGACCATGCTGACATTGCCACCACATTGTGCACATCGTCTCCAGCCTTGTGATCGCACGTTTTTCAAGCCCTTGTAGTCGGCAACCAATACTTTTGCTGATCATTGGATGCTAAATCATTTTCGTCCACAAATTTCGTTTTTTGCTCTGGCCTCAATAGTTGCACAAGTTTTCAAAACATCAGCTACCATTGCTACTGCTATCAACGGTTTTGAGTCCTACGGGATTTGGTCGTTTAATCCCTTTGTTTTTAACGTGAATGATTTTATCGCTGCCCAGTTTATTGAGACACAGGATATTTGCGCCGATCAAGTAACCCTTGTCTCCTTGACTTCTATTACATCCCAAGTGAACTCTGCCTCGGCAGATGATGCCGTTGAGTGTAGCAGTATCATACCAACTTCAGTATCTATAGATCATGACCGCAGGCCTTCATCTTCAGCCATGGTCTCATGTGCTTACGGTACATCTGCTCATTTAACGTCAATTGACGTTCAAAACTTCTAGTCTTCTGATAATACCACACGATCAGTGTTGACTGCAATTTAGGTCATTGAAGACTTGTGTGTCACTCCGAAAGCAGTCATCCCAAGTAAGCAGAAAGGATGCCGCAAAGGTGAAGATGCCGAAGTAATAACAGCCTTACCAGGTATAACTTCACTACAACCAAAAGCAAAGTAGTAGCAGGAAGGATGAAGGCCAGTAAAGTGAAGACGTCAAAACCATCCTCTTCGTCGTATGAGTCCGAGGAATGGTCCTGCTTGTTCTGCTGGGAATAATTCGTTCGCAGTCGACCTGGTGAAAAGTGGGTCGTCTGCATTGCGTGTCAAATATGCGCCCAAGAAGATTGCACCTCAAGAATTTTATAGTCTATGTGTGCCACACTAGTTAATCATCCGGGGACTATTAAATCTTTGGTGCTATTTAACACATCTGAGCATTCCCGAACTACCAATTTCACGCCTTCCAATGTTAAAGTCTGTCTACGCTGCTTTGTTAAGTGACGATCTGGCTATCCCCTTGTGGATATGCCATGACTGATTTATCACATGCTATATCCCTATCTTCAATAGTTATCCGCATATTTGTGTGCATTTTTTAAGCAGTTAGGGAGGGGTGAGGTTGGATGTCCACTGGTGGGCACCTTGTCCCACACGGGTGGGTATTTTACCCAAAATATAGGGTAAGGTGCCCACCCCCCAGAGATAAAGTACTTTCATACAAATCGCCGCAACCTCTACAGATATTGGCCACATGAATAAGTATAGTAAGCTAACGGTGCACCAGAGAGAAAGGTAGGAATTTCACAAATCTCGCAAATGAAGCCAAACCCTAAAGGGGATGCTTCTTACATTCTTTCCACCTACACCCAGGAACGGAAGTGAAAGCATTAGCGTTGGAGTTGGACTGCGATGGGAAAGCAAAAGTAACGACTCTAGCCAATCGGTGGAGTCAACAAAAGGACTAGTTATAACAAAGTTGATATGCCCAGCAAAAGGGAAGTCGGAGTTCGAAACGTTAAAGTAGGCAAACCTGATTTCTTGTTCTTCCTCCAACAGAAGCGTAGAAGTAGCCAATAGTAATGAACAACGTATCGTTGCGCGCTGGCTTAGCTGCACTTGACTGTCACAGGGCCATACGAGAGTTAATGTCCTGCACTAAACCGTGTACGGTGGCAACTGACCATTTTTGCAGTTGAAATGCCCGTAAAATGGTGACCATGTGTTTTATACGTATGTTGACCTCTTGATTCCGTGTACGCAGTTTTCTAACATTGCAACCTGTTGCACGAGGCCTCATGGTGCATCTAAGTAGTGCCAAACGGTATGAACGAACGGATCGAAACTATCTGGTTTCTGCGAGCAGCCTTTCCGAAAAGGTATTTGACTTGGTCCTTGGGTTGACAACGTATCAAAATGGTGCGGTCGGGAACTGTGATGTTTTCATATATGGATCCTACACTAATGTTCCCGACGTCCTCAATCAAGAACTACCGGGTGTTTTGGAAATGTGGTCTGGAGCTAGGACCGACTGCAGTCAGGTGCTAACGCACAACCGGTACACTGAATTGCTAACTGTCCAATGGCGCAAATTGTTTTGCCGACAGGGGTGAAGTAAGACACGATCGCCACATGTGTGCCTACGATCGCAAAGCACATCGAGACGTTCGGCTGTGTGAAGCGAACATTAGCCAGACACCACAGCCGCATTGAATACGTCATGCCTCTACCGCATGGGAAGGCACGCCGTTCAGCCGTGAGAACTGGACGTGAGATGGACACTACATAGCCGCAATGAACTTGTCATCCTTCGGTCGATCGGTAGTCGGCCTTCACGCAGTTGAAAAGCCAGGGAAAGGGTTTCCGGCGAAGTGGCTAGTGGGGCGCTGTGCTAGCAACTGAGAAAAACAGCCTGGCCGTATGTGATGACCGGTCGATGGGCGCCGTATTGCTGCCGCCACAAAAGCTGTTATTGCCTCATGACTGGCTTCCAACAAACCCGTAAGCTTTTAATAGGCTGCTTTCGCTGCCGGGACGGTTACAGTGCTGTTCGCTTCACCGTTTCGATCACATGTGTGTTACAAGTGAAAAGTCACCCGTCATGGGTGCATAAAACGAATTGTTGACTTGACTAGACGTGACGATGCTCTTAGATTTCAGTCTGCCCCGACGCACTGGTGGCACCATTGGACAGCAAACCAATTCAGTCATGAATGTCACTATTGCCATCACAGTCAGGCCATTGGTAGTTGTACAAATTGATCAGGCCTTCGATGGTGTTTCTCGTGTACAGTGGAGAATATACATTTATTCATTTCATTACTTATATTTGGATGTAATGTGTGAAATGTCGGTAAATATGAAGGAATTAATGTTCGAAGTGCCCACCGTCGTTTTGGCTACAGAAGAGAATTCGCCGAATGGTGTTGCGAGCATTTTCTGCAATGTCTCCAACAAAATCTGCCTATATTCGTTCACAATGTTCTCTTTCAGTTCAGCCAGGCTTTTGGGTTTGGTTCTATTAACTCAGCGCTTCAAATATCCCCATAGGAAAAAATCCATGGGATTCAGATCCGGTGATCGCGCAGGCCACTCTATCGGTCCTCCGCAATCGATCCAACGTCCATCGAATGTTCCGTTCAGGTAGACACGGACCGATTGCGCCGAATATGCAGGTGCGCTGTTATTCATTAACCCTTCCGACTGTAGCTGCGGAATGACGCTGCTCTGCAACATTTCCAGGCAAGAGGATGCTAGTAAATATCAGACATTGGTGCAGTTAAACGACAACCTACTGGACACATTGCTAGAAAAGAAAAAGCACCACATTGCCAATGGTTGGTCGTTGTCCAAACATGTTTGGTATCTTCGCCATGCAGATGGAACACCGCCTTATCGGTGAACAAAATGGAATTCATGTCCACTGTTTAAAAGCAACAGGCGAATTCCAGACACTTCTGTTAATCGCATGCGTCCAACAATTGCACTTCCAGTGCACTTTACCGCGCAGGGATATTTTTACTTCAATATCCGATGCACAGCATGCGGTGTGGATTTGCAATGTTGTGCGAATTGCCGAATGCTGCATACCTCTTGCGCAACCGCGCAAGCTGATACTTCATCCGGGCAAGTGAGCGACCGTCCGTTTGTTTGATATTGGAAACATCTAATTCGTTGATAGTTACCGACATTTCACACATTACATCCAAATATAAGTAATGAAATGAATAAATGTATATTCTCCACTGTACACGAGAAACACCATCGAAGGCCTGATCAATTTGTACAATTACTAATGGCCTGACTGTGATGGCAATAGTGACATTCATGACTGAATTGGTTTGCTGTCCAATGGTGCCACCAGTGCGTCGGGGCAGACTGAAATCTAAGAGCATCGTCACGTCTAGTCAAGTCAACAATTCGTTTTATGCACCCATGACGGGTGACTTTTCACTTGTAACACACATGTGATCGAAACGGTGAAGCGAACAGCACTGTAACCGTCCCGGCAGCGAAAGCAGCCTATTAAAAGCTTACGGGTTTGTTGGAAGCCAGTCATGAGGCAATAACAGCTTTTGTGGCGGC
Source organism: Dicrocoelium dendriticum (assembly GCA_944474145.2). Classification (NCBI taxonomy): domain Eukaryota; kingdom Metazoa; phylum Platyhelminthes; class Trematoda; order Plagiorchiida; family Dicrocoeliidae; genus Dicrocoelium; species Dicrocoelium dendriticum. The sequence continues at coordinate 140,757,530 of OX104064.1, forward strand.
AGCAATACGGCGCCCATCGACCGGTCATCACATACGGCCAGGCTGTTTTTCTCAGTTGCTAGCACAGCGCCCCACTAGCCACTTCGCCGGAAACCCTTTCCCTGGCTTTTCAACTGCGTGAAGGCCGACTACCGATCGATCGAAGGATGACAAGTTCATTGCGGCTATGTAGTGTCCATCTCACGTCCAGTTCTCACGGCTGAACGGCGTGCCTTCCCATGCGGTAGAGGCATGACGTATTCAATGCGGCTGTGGTGTCTGGCTAATGTTCGCTTCACACAGCCGAACGGCTCGATGTGCTTTGCGATCGTAGGCACACATGTGGCGATCGTGTCTTACTTCACCCCTGTCGGCAAAACAATTTGCGCCATTGGACAGTTAGCAATTCAGTGTACCGGTTGTGCGTTAGCACCTGACTGCAGTTGGTCCTAGCTCCGGACCATGTTTCCAGAGCACCCGGTACACTGTGTCAGATGTCATGCCCCTTTAGTCCGTTGTTCTGTGAACATAGTGCACGCCGAGGGTCCTTAACATATATGTTAATTACGCTCTTGGCCGCTCCCCGTGGAACGCATGCGCGGCAGTGAACATGTCCGGAACACGGGGTCACGCCGCCTGGCTTGACCGAGCCCGTTGTAAATGGAGTCAATACGGTTTCACAAGGAGAGCTTGAGCGAGTAAGCGAGATATCCGTTTGAGGAGAGGGTACAAATGAGGCACGGATGACCGGAGTGAACAATGTCGGTCTGATATTCCAAAATACTCTGCAAGGGCCGATCGGTTACCTCATTTTGATGCCACATCAGGCCATTTCGACCGGACGCTGTCTATTGCTTAGAGGTGTAGTGCAAGCCACCGTTTAATCTCATAGTCAACTTCCCAATACGTAAGGAGCAGAAAGATATCAAACGCAGTAGAATGTCTACTACGTGCTCAACCCATTAAAGACGATCGGACTTTCGCGATCATGTTATCCCTTGGTGCATTTCAGCGGCTATTCTGTTAAATTACCCGCATGTGAGGTGTGTGTGGCGGCGTATTTATGCAATCTTTGCGTGCGGACGAATTTGCCCATACATTGCGGACAGTACGAGCTAATGCAGCTAGAACAGAACTTTACCGCAAGAACTTAAGACCTTTATCGCAATTTTATGAGGAACATAGGTGACGCATCATCTGTCCTCTGCACGGCAGTAACGTGTAAGTCAGTGGATAGTGAGCGGCGCTATATCACATCTAGTAACTTATTCACGATGGTCATTGCCGTCCCCCGTAGCTCAGTGGTCTCAACCACGGACTGGCAACAGTCGAGTTGCGGTTTCGAGCCCTACCAAGGGTCCGATGGAACGCGCACTGCTGATGATTCCCTAAAGGATGAAACGCGCGTCCAGTGCTTTTCCGGGAGTGTGGCGGCTGTCTGAGTGAGCCTAGATGTGACGAAATTCTACCTATACCATACAACTCCCCCTACTACTCTTCTGGAAATGCTGATTGCTCTGTTATCGTTTACATCAAGGGCTATTCGAGCGGTTTTGTGTTACTGGCGCTCACCCACAAACACGTCAAAACACGCGAACGAATCGAGAGTTGTGCAACGCGCACCAAGGTCAGTCAGCCAAGGCAGATGTATGTCAGACCGCCTCTCACGAGCAGCCGCGCGCAGACCGTAAGGTTCAACTACCAAATGTCTCACGGTTGAACGCACACACTCACACAAAGCGGCCGTGCATTGATCGGTGAGCGCTGATACGCGTCCCTAAGTGCCTCGGACACGATGCTCAGTGGATGAGCGGAGCAAAATGACTGTACCTTTGTAATGCTGCAATTTGCAGCAATGGTTACCGGGTAGTTTGGGAGTCCTCAGTTTCTTCTTCCGAATGAGACCAAAAGGTTTCCCGAAAAGCTCCGGATTGATGTGGTTACACACGTAGAACTCGACAAAGAATATGCCAAACTAAGAACTGGAGCAAGAGTATAATCCATACAAGTTGGATCCGAGGAGTGGGAAGCACTGAGTAGAGGTCATCGAACTGGTTGCAACGAGAGCACGCACAGTATTGTGTGCGGAGAATTAGTGTGGCCACAGAGGGCGAAGCGAGAGCTGAGTTAAAGTGCGGCCGTACGGCGTGGGCACGGCCGTTTCGTCCCATTAGGACTCGTTGGCAACACATATCTGCCGGATTCTGCCGGATACGACCGCCATAATGGTTATATGACTGAGATATAGCCCAGTTCATCTTCCACTATCATGCATGTTACAAAGTAGCAGAGAACAGGTCTGGCTCCCAGAGCTACGACTACCTTTGAATGGGTACGAACTCGGCGGGATCCGGCGGGTGACGTTACTGACGAGTTTCAATAGGACGAAACGGCAGTCTAGTGTTTGACTATATGTGCAATGGCTATCTGATTGAACCCACTTGCGGCGACGTTTACTTTGTTTAGTCTTGCGGAAAAATCGAACTAACAACACCTAAAATGTAAGGCACGATACAGCGAAGTTAGCGCAACCAAGAACACGTTCTAAAGCCGTATACTCTGACTTGAAGTAGCAGTGAACAACTCAACCATCTAACGGTTAGTGGTCAAACACCCAACGATCAGTGTAAGTAAAGTCAAGCCAAAAAGTGCTTTATCAACACAAAGCGGGTGAATAATCAGCTGAGTTCTGCACACGCAAAAGCGCAAGACCTCATTGGTTAATTCTCCCAGTCGTTCGACAAATGAATAACTAAATTCTTCACTACTCGACAGTGCGAGAGATTGTTCCTGCATGAACACAACTCAACAATGATCGCATAATCTTGGTTGAACAAGGACGTTTATGTCATGAAAATTAACTTGTACGACAAGTCGCATGTTTGGTATGCTACAACAGAAGGCGAATGAAAGTACTTCACTGTTATGAAACAGACCTCCGATGCGTAGCCACGGGTGATCGTGGGAAAAGTGTTACTGCCACTGGTAAATGTTAAGCATGGCCAAAAAGCGATGGCGCAGGTTCTGTGGTCGTAGTTTATTCACTCAGAGAGCAAGATCAGAAACGGATTGCACGATGGTACCCCTTTGAAGATCGTAGTAAACCGGATGTTTTGTTATGTCGTCGTGGTTAATTATCTTAATGGAAGCGTTAGCGTCCACCAGCAAACGGTTTAGAGCTTGCTGCCAAGTGTTACGCCATGGCGTTTCTCAAGACATCCTTGTAGATGCTCTCACCAGTCTCAGTACGCCGAATCCCCAGTCAATACTTGATACTGTGGTCATCATCACGGAACACAGTTGCCGCGATAGTTATAAACACATCATTTGGCCATAGTGACCAAGCGACCATGTATTTTGTATCTACCCACTCTGTAAGATGGCTCGGAGAAGAGACTGAGCTGGTGCATATCAATAGGCGCTAAGGTTTATCATCAAACTCTAGAGAAGCTCCCTGAAACTTCCTGGTTGTATAAGCCCCAAGAATCGTCCGGTATTTCCTAAGGCACTGGAATCGAAATCTTATTGTCGCCATTCCAAAGATATACATGAAGCTTTTAAACAGCCAGAGAAATAGTCGTATTATCTTCTGTGCCAACTGAGACCGGTTCATAACGATAGTTCAGTCCCCGGAGCAGGCTTACCTGAAATCTTCCATTGTGCAGTCGTAGATAATCCAAAATCCGACCTGATCGCGCACGTGCACTCGACCCTCTTCGTGGAAGTAGAAGTCGTCGTGATTGTCCACTTCAGCGAATTGTATAAACTCAGTTTCTTTTATCCTGAATAAGTAGATAAAGTGGTATAGAAGTGTATCAGCTGTGAAACATTTGCATTCAGTCATTCGGCATTGCTTTGTAGTGCACGAAAGGAGATGCATGGTGACATCTAGTTCTGCGTTCCCCCCATAGCATTAAGCAAGAACATTGTGGTACATACTAGTGAAAAGCGGAGGTGTTATTTGGCTATTTCCCAAAAGTCAAGCGATTTGAACAGCAAATGGAACATTTGTCATTTGCTAAACCATCAGCTCCCAATGGGACAATGGTAGTATACCGGTCAACTAAGCCAAGGCTAGATGGTCTGTGTGTAATACATAGGTTCAACCGAAACTGACAGCAAAGTAAACCACCTATTTGTGGACTCCCCATACTCTCCATGCTAACACATATGGACATGTTATCAGTCGATGAGCGGAATTCATATCGCGTAATACAGATGGTGTCAATTCGTTATTTTATTGAACGACGCGTGTGCACAAATGTCAGAAGTCAGAAGAGCGCTCAATAGTTGATAAATTTCGAGGAATAAAAGTTCTGGTGACCTTCCAACTGGACATGTTGTGCGGCCAGCTTCAGTAGCTGGCGGCACAGGTGAGTGAGGTTTATCAAAAGCTGGTAGGTCAGGATTTGGTCACCCCGTAGCTGGCGATACTTTCCACTGTACCCTCCTTTCATTCGTGGTTACCATGGCAGATGGAACGAACACCTACCGTTTTTCTTGGTCCTTCGCCGTAAGAGATCTCCAGTGCAGCCAGATCGCGTTTTAACCTGAATGGCGTAGTCCACATGGGGCTTCATTAAGACATTGGAAATCTGCGGTAAGATGGAAGAGTCAAACCACACGAACACCCTCTGTAAGAGACTGACATGTTAGTTGCTGGTTTTAGAAACCCTCGCGGTTGTTCCGAAGAGCCGAGGTCATTTTGGTATCACCATCCCAAGCTCGCGCTCCTACATTAAAGTCTACAAAATGTGATCTCCCAGCCTATATAAGTCGTTGGTTTTGGAGCAAGCATACACTACTTTACATTTATCCGCGTGTGCCGAAGTAGATCGGGTTTTGACTAACCAAAGCAATGACCAGGTCTCGTTGCAGCATTTCGTGATCCTTCTGATTACTGATCGTCCATTATATCTTGATATCATTGTCAAAAGCCAGAAACTGTCATCAATGACATACACGAAATTGTTAGTGAAGACCAAGAACAAGCGTGGCCCCAACACTGACCTTTATGAAACACCGCATTCCATCTCAATAGCATCGGACACTGAACCCTGAATCCTAACCTTAAGCTGTCGCTGAAGAAGGAAATTTCTAATCCACACAAGGACAGAATTCCAAATGCTGCATGTTTGTAGCTTTTGGAGAAGAATTCGGTGATCTAACTGATCGAAGGTTTAAGAAATTTCCGATTCTACTATCCGCCTGTTCAGTTCAACAGCCACGCGTGATCAGTAAGTTGGTAGTATAGGATCGGTGTTGACGGAAGCCGTTGTTCCGTACCATATTTCTAAATATTCCATTATTCCATCAGGAATTAACAACTTTATCACCTGAGAGGAGCATCATTGGGCGAAACTTGGTGTGTTCCGAACGGCTACCACCCTTGAAAATTGGGACAATGAGATCTTGCTTCCACACGTTAAGAACTTGCTGTTCATCCAAGTATGTTTAAAAGAATCGGATTAATGTCTCGGCTATCCTCGCTGCAGTCACTTCGAATGCTTTCGAGAGAATGTTGTCAATTCCGGGGGAACTTTGGGTGTGCAATGATAGCAGGTTCCTCAAAACTGTCGCTGAACTAAAAGTGACCTGGGTACAAGCCTGCGCCTGGGGGAATTGGACAGGTATGTGACCCATGCTGGCCGCGCATCATAGAACATCTGCTGCATGCTCGGCACTTTGAGCGCATCCGTTTCCGGAGATTAGGGGAAGAAGCCCACGCTCAAGTTTCTGGGCACGCTAGACACCGTTGGCATACTGATTTGTCCTCACGACAAGGATGGTAGAGTAATTAGGCCGTACCCAATTTTGGCTCCAATTTTCAAGACTAAGGTTTGCTCTGTGCACAAGCCCCACTGCGTCTCTTACCGCCATGCGTTTTCGGCTTCTGTTCCGGATGGATGATGGTGCTCTTGCGGACCAAGAAGGCCTGATTTCCGAAGCGGATATGATCAGGCCACTGAACTCACCAACAAAAGCTATCCGGGTATTTTCAATAGAACCATAATTTAAAAACACCTAGCAAGTTTCCCGGACAAGTTCTGTTATTAGGTCGTAAGGTGTGAATGTACGAAACAAGTCAAAATGTCTTTGTAGATACTTCACATAACAGCCGTGAAGTATGGTTAAATGATCACTCAGTCCTAGAGAACTTTCTATCGTTGCATTAACGATCATGATCCCTAAGTTTATAAGCCCAAAATCAAGCATTGATGGTTATTTAACGCTATGAATCTGGTGAGCAAATTAGATGGCTGAAGAGCGGAATACTAGTAATAAGCTCTTGCAGGTCGGCGTTGAACTGCTCATTGGGGGATGCAGAAGACCACTTGGCTAGCTTAGAACACGCATTGAAATCAAATGGACTGTCGGACGAGTCCCAGCAACAGATACGGCAGACTGTTGTCCCAGTGCTTACTCGGAATAAAGTCACCCAGACCCTATCCAAGGAGGAACAGGATGCGCGCAGACGTTTACAGAAAGACGAGAACATTGTAATCCTACCAGCGGATAAAGGGCGCATGACAGTTATAATGGACAAACCGGATTATATTCACAAGGCCAAAGAACTGCTATCAGACGCAACTACATTTCGCCAGATCGATCAAGATCCAAGTTCAAAACTGGTCAACCAGATTAACGCAACGCTGAAGAAACTACAAACAAAGAACGAGCTCACCGCCACAGAGAGAGGGAGAATGAAAGCGGATGATACAAACATTGCACTGTTCTATGAATTACCAAAAGTACACAAAGATGGAGTCCCACTACGACCAATCGTCTCGCTCCCCGGAACCCCGTCATATAAACTAGCAAAGGATTTGTGGAAGAGGTTGAAACATTTGGTTGCCGGATCCGAACATAGCATCAACAATGCTGAACAATTCCTCAAAAAACTGCAAAGTGTCAGAATAGAAGACGACGAAATAATGCTTTCATTCGATGTCACCGCACTGTTCACTTCAATCAGTCATGAATTGGCCAAAGAAACCATGCTGGAACTACTTGAGAAACAACTAAGCCCCACAACTACCATACGACCTGAAAGCTTTTGGGAACTCCTGAACCTCTGCATGACTACTTATTTCCGCTTCGATGGACAAGTATACCAGCAACTGAGAGGAACCCCCATGGGATCACCAATTTCGGGGCTCATTGCAGAAGCCGTAATGCAGAAATTGGAGCGCATTGCAATGCCATCCATCAGCCCGAAACTCTGGATACGATACGTGGACGACACCTTTGTCATCGTAAAACGGAACAGAGTACATGCCACTCATGCTTTGCTCAACAGCGCATTCGAGGATATCAAATTTACGCTTGAATTAGAGGAGGATAACAAGCTACCATTTTTGGATGTACTGGTCACCAGGAATACAGATGGATCTATGGAAACGTGCGTATATCGGAAGAAAACGCATACGGATCAGATATTAAACTACTACAGCAATCACCCGATGAATCACAAGAACAGCTGCATTCAAACCTTGTTCAAGAGAGCGGAAACACACTGCAGCACAGCCGAATCGCGGAAACAGGAAGAGCATCACCTATATCGAGTGTTTAGAAACAACGGTTATCCGAGAAGTTTCATCAGAAGAAGCTTAAAGAAACGAATGCCTCAGCAACAGCAGCAATCATCTGATCAACCAAACAAACGGATAGTGCTGCCCTACATCAAGAACGTCTCCGAACTAACAGGAAGATTGCTGCAATCACATGGAATCTCTGTGGCTCACAAGCCAAGTGCCACCCTAAGGAAATTGATCTCAAGACCCAAAGGAAAAGTCAATGAAGCCGACCAATGCAATGTCATCTACCAGCTAAAATGCAGTGACTGCGATAAAGTCTACGTCGGACAAACTGGAAGAAAACTTTGTACAAGAATCACCGAACACAAGGCGGCCGTCAGAAGGCACGATCCACACACATTGGTTTCTGCGCATGAAGATCAAGAAGGTCACCATTTCGATCTGGAGAGTGTAAAGATCCTAGCACATGGAAGTACAAAACACGAGAGGGAATTTTTGGAAGCCTGGTACTCTACAACGCATGCAATCAATCGACACATCGAACTTGACGCAGTATACGCCACGCTACTGACGAAGGACCGACAACTCGATCGATTGAATCCGGTGAAACGTGTGACTAGACAACCCGAACTGGCGGCAGACTAGCTCGCATGAGCAAGCGGACAAAGGAGTTGAGGTCAAGGTCATCTGCCCATTAAGCAAGCTGAACACGGATCGAAGTCCCAACCAATAGGATTGCTCGGATCCGCGGCCAACCACGACGGTATAAAAACGCACGCACGCCACGCTCAGCGCGCTCTCACCGAGGCTCCTCTACGCTACTCTACGCTATTGCACGCCACTCCACTACGCACTGATGATGTCACCTCGATTGGTGACGAAACGTTTGCAACAAAATTGCCAAGCTCAGCGAACAGTTCAACAGCCACCTACTAGAATATTGAAGTCACCTGAGATGGGAACGTGGTTGCATCGTGGTCGCGGTACCATTCCCGAGGCCAATGTCAGGCGGGACTCCGTCTCTGGAGTGGATGTTGGGGGATGATAAACAATTACTGCAAGGCTGTTTCGTTGCGCACAATTCGCAGATGACACCAGAGTGAGTCTATGGATCGGCCACGGATTCGCACTGTGGCGGGGGTATTAAATCGGCCGTTGCCTTTTTCGCCGAACACCACTTTTACCTTATCTACTATATTTATCTCAGTATTGCAGGATTACACCGACAGGTACTTTGTTAAATCAGCTTCCAAGCTCACAAAAATCCTTTACTCCATCCATCTTTGAATATGCACGCGGGATATCGTGTACGATCTCCGATATATTGTCTCTGGACACAAAATTCCACGTCACTTGAAACGAATTCGGAAGAAAAATTTTTACGAAACCGTTTCCGTTTTCAATAGATACAAATCCCGAAGATTTAGTCCAGTTTTTGGGATCGTTCCTCGATCGGTCCATGACAGTGCATCCTCCTTTTTTTACCCATTTGTAAACTTTGCATTTTAACGGTAACCCTCTGGTAAATTTACACAAAGGATAATGTAAAATGCTGAAATGCACCCATTTGGGTACATAAAGCTCAAAATGTCTTAACTTGACTTGTATGTGACGGTGGTGGCACAGAAATACCCTACAACATACCATGTATCTCGAGTTCGACGCCAGTAAACCGTGAGTGCCTCCACGTTCATGGTAGGAAGATGTCTTAGGTGTGTGATTTCCCTCTATTATTCGATCTGATGGGCCCATCTGCAAAATCGTAGGCGGAGGAATCAATGGACCACGTTTTAGACTCTACCCATCGGGGCGAGATTTCTAACGCAATGAGGCTGGACATTACTGTGGTGCGATGTTTTGCATGCTGGCAACTTCACACCTAGTGGGAACATCGCGTGAGCAACGAGCGTGTTCAACGCCTGGTTTATGACAGAGGAAGAGGAAATGAACCGGTCAGCACCGTCAGTTACGCGCCAGGCTCCGTTGGCTCGGCCACGTGTTATGCATGCCAGGCCACCGACTCCCGCGACATGCGTTGTTTGCGCTCCGGGGGTGTGGATTGAAGAAGAGAAGGAGTGGCCAACCGGTGACTTGGTCGAGAGAAATGGAGGCCCTCACTTCGAAGCTGGCTTCAGTTGGAGCGTCTCGGCTCCCTGGTTAGGTTCCGAAAGACGATGAACACGTTTGGCTGGATAGACTAGTTGATATGGCTAGGAGCCGACCACATTGGCATTCGTGCTGTGAGTTTCTTTGTCACACCCCATCCCTTTACCAACCCCCCTCCAAGCGCGATCTTATTTCTGAGCAAAATGTACATTTTGAATAATATAACGCTTCTTGCTGCATAGTAACCGGCTGCTAGCTTTCTGGAGCGATGCCCACCCGTTACTGGTAGCTCAGCCGGCTTGCAACTGTTGTGTTTTATTTCTTTTATTCGCTTATGTATTGCGACACAGTAGCTGAGGTGATTTCCATCTCCAGCTAACGTGCATAATGATAAACATGATGATGGAGGCAAGATTGACGTCGAACCGGCATCATAAGTAGCGAGGATTAGCGAACTCGCTTCCAGATTTTGCTACAAGATTCCTGACCTCCTCTTCTATCCATAGGCGATGACAGCCGCTTAAATAGTTGAAGTACTGATAGACTTCTAGCCAAACACTACCAAGGGTCTGCGCAGGGTGTGGTCTATGCCAAACCTGGAGGAAGTAGTTGCATTCTGAGGGTACAAAACAGCCCGAAATATTTCGCAAGCGATGCTAATAGGCGAATTCGCGAGTTGTTACAGATAAAGCAACGTTGTCGGTGTACTCTAACGATCAGGTGGAACCTTGAAGCAAACCGAAGGATGTCCCAAACCGAAACTATACATAGTAAAACAACTTCTCCGTGATATGTGTGCATTATAGTTTTGAGCTGCCTCCTTCATACTGAACATAAACACGGTCCACAAGCACACAACTACCACACGGCAACCATTCGTTCGCTTGGCAGCGCATTGTAGACAGCGCATATTATTTTCATCAGTATTGTTATGGGGACCCAACGTCCCTATAACTATTACAGGCTTAAATTACGGAAGGCTGAAAACGCGATTCATACAAGTGCACATGTACTCGGATCAGACAAAACGCACACGTTCAATCAGCCTTCCAACTCGTGAAACATTCACATTGTTAGAACCTGACGTATTCAAGAGGCAGAATTCAACAGTGGCGACGAAGTATTTGAACCCAAAGCAGTTGCATATAATGAGTTTAAATTACTTTTGGAGCACCAGATTGCTTTAATGACTGCCTTAACGGAAAAACTCTCCAGTTCTTCCCTTCATTCAGGTTTCACGGGCAGCACTCCTTCGGTTGACAATATCTGTAGCAGCATCTCCGAATTCCTGTATGACCCTGGCGCTCAAATTACCCTCGAGTCCTGGTATAAGCGGTACGAGGATCTATTCACCGTTGACCTGGCTTCCCAGGCTGACGCGTGGTAGGTCCGGCTGCTTCTGCTCAAACTGGGCACGGTCGAGCACCAACGTTATACAAACTTCATCCTGCCAAAGAAGCCTCGCGATGTTCCCTTTGGTGAAACGGTCCGCACGTTGTCGCAGAGCTTTGGCGAACAGTCCTCGCTGTTCAACACCCGGTACCAATGTCTGCAGCTGACCAAACGAGACGCCGATGATTTCATCACATACGCGGGCATCGTCAATCGGGAATGCGAACGGCTCCAGCTTGGTTCCCTCACAGAAGACCAGTTCAAGTGCTTGCTTTTCATTTCTGGCCTCCGGTCCGCCCATGATGCCGACATCCGAACGCGCCTCCTATCCAAGCTGCAGCAAGACAGCATGATCACACTCCACAGTCTGGCCGAGGAGTGTCAATCGCTGATCAATCTGAAACACGATTCCGCGATGATCCAGAACGCTTCCGCGCTTGGTCTGGTCCAGGTGGTCGCGGCCCCCAAGCCGCAACCTTCTGAGCGACTCTCCCAACTCAACCGAGCGAAGTCCCCACCCTATCCGTGTCGATTCTGTGGTGCAGGCCATTTCCACCGAGATCGCAACTTCCGACAGCATCGATGCCAACGTTGTGGCAGGGTGGGGCACCGTGATGGATACTGCTATCCTACGTCGCACAAGGGGGCCAAACCTGGGCTGGCCCCCACCCGCAGACCCGCACAACCCAAGGGGACCAAACCCGGCCTGGCCCGACCCACAGTCAAAAGAGGAGGTCACGATCCAGACGCAAACCCAACACTGGCCCGGTTGGCAGCTCCATGAGCTTGCTGGCCACAATCCAAGTCAATGCGGACGGCAGGAAGTTCGTCGACGTCCAAATTAATGGCCAGACCGTCCGTTTGCAGTTGGACACTGCTTCGGACATCACGATCATCTCCGAGAAACTCTGGCGATCACTTGGTAGTCCACCAGTCCAGCCAACCCTTCAATCCGCCATCAGCGCCTGTGGTGGCCACGTGCAGCTAACTGGGCAGCTGCATTGTTCCGTCTACTTTCGAGGTATCATATTCGACGGGATCTACTACATCGCCAAGGCAAACCTCAATCTACTTGGTCTCGATTGGCTCGAACAGCTTGGCATGGCAGATCTACTTCTCCGAACCATCTGCAGCGCGGTACAATCTCTGGCCGTACCAACTGACGAAACCGATGACCTCACCCGACAGTTCGCCTCAGTGTTCCAAGATGGGCTTGGCCGCTGTTCACGCACCCGCGCCGTGTTACAGCTCGCTCCCGGAGCTCAACCGGCATTCCGTCCTAAATGGCCGGTCCCATACGCAGCCTTACCATTGGTCGATGCCGAACTTAAAAGACTGGAATATATGGGTGTCCTGGTACCGGTGTCCTACTCTGTTTGGGCAGCTCCAATTGTTGTTGTCAAGATACCAAATGGATCCCTCGCATCTTTGCCGATTCTCCACGGGCCTCAATGCCGCCCTATAACCGAACTGCTACCCATTACCATCATCAAACGACCTCTTTACCATACTCAATGGCGGGACGTGTTTTGCCAAAATCGACCTGGCAGACGCATACTTACAAATCGAGGTGGCTCCGGAGTCGCAACCGCTTTTGACGATCAACACACACCGCGGTCTCCTTCAGTACACCAGACTGCCGTTTAGTGTCAAGACCGCACCAGCCCTATTCCAGCAGACAATGGATGCAACGATCGCTGGCATTCCAGGTACGGCCGCATACCTGGATGATCTCCTTATTGTTGGTCGCAACCCAGAAGAATTGCGAGAACGTCTGGTCTCGGTCTTTAAACGGATCCAGGAATATGGTTTCCGCCTGAGGGCCGATAAATGCCAATCTTTTCCTACGGTCAATCAAGTATCTCGGCTTTGTTTTCGATGCTAATGGCCGTCACCCCGACCCCGGAAACGTCGAAGCCACTCACCAGATGCCACCTCCCAACGATATTCATCAACTGCGGTCCTTCCTTGGTCTCATCACTTACTACAATGCTTTCTTACCATCACTACACGATGTACGGGCCCCTCTGAATCAACTGTTGCAAAAGGATGTTCCTTGGCACTGGTCCCCCGCATGCGAGAAGGCCTTCGCGCGCCTGAAAACTATGCTCAGTTCTGATCTGCTGCTGACACATTACGATCCAGCCTTACCCATCCTAGTCGCCGCCGATGCCTCCAATTACGGAATCGGAGCGGTCCTCTCCCATCGCTTCCCCGATGGTTCCGAGAAAGCGGTCATGCATGCCTCCCGAACGCTGACGTCCGCAGAGAAGAACTACGGTCAGATCCAGAAAGAAGCTTTGGCTATCGTCTTTGCTGTTAAAAAGTTCCACAAAATGCTGTATGGTCTACATTTCACCTTATTGACCGACCACAAGCCGTTGTTGTCCATCTTTGGCTCCAAGAAGGGTATTCCAATGTATTCAGCCAGTCGACTTCAACGATGGGCCGTCATCCTTCTCGGTTACGATTTCGAAATCCGTTTTTGCCGCACGCAGAAATTTGGTCAAGCTGACGGTCTCTCACGCCTCATCCCCAAACATACGGTAAATGAAGATATCGTGATCGCCGCTGTCGCCGTCGAAGAAGATGTTCGTCATCAGCTTTCAGACACTATCCTCAGCCTTCCTCTTACAGCCGCCGACATACGTCGCGAAACTGCACACGATACTGTCCTCCGTCAAACTATCGCTTACGTTCAGACACGTTGGCCTAACATTACCTTCTCAGGAGAACTCAAGCACTTATTCCAGCGTCGGGACTCCCTCTCTGTCGTTCACTCCTGCCTTATGACCGCTGGTCGAGTCATCGTTCCTGTCCAACTTCGACAAGCCGTGCTCCGTCAGTTCCATCCTGCACACCCTGGTATCAGCAGAATGAAGGCAATCGCTCGCAGTTTCGTCTATTGGCCTGGGATAGACAGCGACATTGAAGATTTAGTTCGCCGTTGCTCCAGGTGTCAACAAGCAGCCAAGATGCCACAGCACCAACCACTAGTCCCCTGGCAACCAACAGAGAAACCGTGGTCTCGAATACATATCGATTATGCTGGTCCAATTAATGGTACCTCATATCTGGTCCTGGTTGATGCGTACTCTAAATGGTCTGAAGTCGTAACAATTAATTCTCCGACTACCACCGCAACAATAACTTGTCTCCAACGCATATTCGGTCAACATGGATTCCCTGATGTTCTAGTGTCCGACAACGGAACGCAGTTCACGTCATCCCAATTTAAGGATTTTTGTCGCTCTCACTGCGTGCAGCACCTCCGATCACCACCTTATCATCCACGGTCTAACGGTTCAGCAGAACGTTTTGTCGACACTTTCAAGCGAGCGCTCTTAAAGGCTCGAGGGGAGGGGACTACAGAAACAATTATTCAGGCTTTCCTGTTCGTCTACAGGACCACACCTAATCCGGCAGTTCCAGGAGGGAAATCACCCGCCGAAGCACTGATGGGTCGGAAACTGCGCACAACACACGACGTACTAATCCCAATTAAAGTGCCACCGGTGAAGTCCAAAATCAAAACCAAGTGCAAGGGATTCGCTGTTGGAGCTCCGGTTTTTGCCCGTGACTACCGGGCTGGTCACCCACAATGGATCAAAGCTACAGTAACGGGCCATCGTGGTAGTATGCTATATGATATCGTTGTAGGAGATGACACCTGGGTTCGTCATCAAAACCAACTTCGACCGCGACATGGAACACTCAAAAACCATCTCAGTCGACCGCAAAAACACCCCTGCACATACTATTGGATACTTTCGGAATTCCAGAGCAACAGACGGAAACTGTGGAACTCGCACCACCGATTCCTCCTCGCAGATCACAACGCATCCGCCGAACAACCGAAAAAATACAGATCGACACGAAACTCAAACGGTATGTTCAAACTTAAAGGGGGGATTTTATGGGGACCCAACGTCCCTATAATTATTACAGGTTTAAATTACGGAAGGCTGAAAACTCGACTCATACAAGTGCACATGTACTCAGAGCAGACAAAACTCACACGTTCAATCAGTCTTCCAACTCGTGTAACATGCACATTGTTTAGCCTTTGCACCCAGAAACAGTCTTGTTTCCAACCAAACACGCATTGTTGTATCCAAGCAACATTCATTTTTCCGGGCAACTCTCGCCAAACTTCCAACATTTCTGCTCAGTTTACGGACTTTGCACATTTACATAAAACCATGTTTCTTGTTTCCAGGGTTTGCTTACGCAAACCCTTCCAAGGAAAAACCCCCCTTCATCACCGTTTTGTGATATAAAAATGAGGCTGTACAACGCTAGAATCGCCTTAGCTTTGGCCAGTAAAAGCGCCTGTGGCAAAGGCCTGTCTTGTTCTTGCTTCAGTCTTGGGTTGGGAAATCGTGCGTAGAACTTTGCGTTCGGTCTAGGAACCCGTTCGACTCGCGTGAATTAATCTTTCGCGGCTAAGTTCCGAGAACCCACAGGCTTCGAGATTGTCAGTTACCGTGCTGTGCGAGAAAATAATTCTGAGTCTCGTTCGTTCATCCGACTAGGAGAGTTGGTATCACATTGTTAGAACCTGACGTATTCAAGAGGCAGTATTCAACAAGTGTGCTTGTCAAAAAGTAACTTTGAATGCTTAGGAGGCTTACAGCATTTGATGCTGGTAAGCGTTCATTATTCGACCACTTAGTACTTCTTAGTGGGTACACCACCAATTTACTTGGGCCCACGGGACTGTGCAAAAATTGGTTGCCAGATCTCGTGAGCCAAAAATAGCATGAATCGGTGACAAATGCGCCCTCATTTGTATAGATAATCATTCCATCCCTATCGCCAGAAACTGATGTGTCGGTGCTGATTGTTCACGCCCCCACGACCGCAAGACGAACACAACGATGAGCCAGGACCGAGTTGTATGCATGAGAACACTGCTTTCTTATATAGGGTACAGTAGGAGGGTGAAGCAAAGCTACTAAAGCACGTTGGCGCCAACGAACATTACAGGAAACTACGAATACTACGAGTGAATGAGAAGTGGCTAAAGAAAGAATCAATCGTATGGATCCGAGGAAACGTCATTGGCGGAAATAGACCCCTGAGATAGCGTCAGTTATGAACGACCTAGGCCAGCCAATCGAGGCAAAGGAATAATGTGTTTAAACAAATATCAAGAAACAAACGATTGCGAAACGAAAGCAGGTGAGTGAGAATTGTAGCAAAAAATATATGTCCATTGAGCGTCCCCCTAACAATTGTGGGTTCAGAGTGGTGTAAAATCCAAGGGGAAAGGGCTTACTTGAATTCGTGTGGAGTGTTAAACAGATATCCATGGCCCTCAATATTGTTGCCTCCACCTTGACAGCCACTAGCTTCCGTACCCGTTCGATGGTTGGGCGGACTACTGATAAAGCAGAATGAAAAAATGAATATTGGCGATGATAAAACGAGAGACCTGCTGTTTGTCAGCCAGTCAACCAAATAGAACGTACTACTGTCTGTGTTGGACAACGGACACCTAAACCATAGGAAAATGCAATCAAATCACTCAGTAAAACCTGTTGGTAAACCACTTCCAAAGTGCTGTGAGGGAGCATACCTGGATGAGGTGTTAAGCAATATTCACTAACCTTAAACGCGGAATAGCACAAGACACATAACCAGGACCAAGGTATTATCATACTGTCTCACTTATTAGCTAGTAACAAAAGGTTGATGCAACTTCGATTTGCGATAGATGTCAATATGAGGAACAGTTACGCAACAGCACTGTTTATAAGGGCACTTTCGGGTAGACGGCAACTAAGGCAGCGTGATTTGTTTTACGGATTCAAATAAGTCAATACCAATTGTGAAGAAACAATAAGCATGAAGCATCTATGATGTCCGGCAGTAGCCCATAAAGTTGCACTTTAAAAGTCGTGGAGGATGTTTAGAAAGAGACTGTGGCGCACAGCCAAAATACCGTCGAATTGTCTCGGTCCTGTCAAGCAGTGGGATGATTAAGATGTAGAACCGAGTGACGAATAGAGCCAGCGTATATTTTGTTGACTAAGTGTTAAGCGCAGATGTGTGTCGTCAGATTGAAAAGCAAAAACTACTCTACTCGCGGCGACGTTTCCGGATTAGGAGGTCAGAGCATTTAAAACATATGTATGCTGAACCTGTGAGACCCAATGCATAAATTGCTTTTGTGGTCAACGGTGTTACACACCTTCGTGGAATAATCTACGTGGTTTTCTGTATCGCGAACAAACTGCTTGAACCCACTTCGATAGCGAGAACAAGGATAAAAACAGAAATACATCTGACGGAATATGGTGGTATTTTCACAGGCAATTTGACGAATAAGAGATATTGTACATAATAATGGTAGCCAAATGTCTGCACATCTTGAACTGAAGTCAGTAATATAAATAAATAAATTTATTATCGAAAAGCTGGAGATCCAATGTGATCTAAACTGTTTAACAGATTGAGTTGTACTCAAATGCAAAGTTTTGCATAGCTCTTATCTACATTGTATCAGTGTAGGCTCAATCGATCCTTTCCTCAAAGGGACAGCAAACTTCTAGAGGAGTACTAACTTAAAAAGCGAATCAAGCAATCATATGTGCAGGGAAATGAGCGCCATGATTCCTTACACTGCTGTCGGTGGATTCTAGTCCAGTGGTTCCCAACCTTTGGAGGCTACTACCCATAAAATAAGTTCAAAATAAACAAATAGTCAAAAAATTCAGTTTAAAAAGCAAAGTAGCAGTTAGCTACCGCATTTTTGCTTTAAATTACGGAAAACGAACTCTTTTTGAAAAATTTTACTTGATAAATCAAGAGGAAATGTCGGTCATTCGGACGGTTGATATTGTTTAGTTTTAACAATTTATGGTAGATTTGACGCGGTTTCGATATTTATTGCTTCCCGAACAATGACCAAATTGTCAGTCAATGGCTTCCGGGCAGCACAGTTAGAAGACCAGTGACGTAGAAGTAGAACAGTTAAGATTTCTTAGAGTGCATCCACTCACCGACCATCTATCCAGCCTACTTATTTCTTCGAGCTAACCATGATTCCCCAACTATCACCACCTCCAATCCGACGAGACCGGTGGGGTATAATGTAATTACTTTTCAACGAAATAGTGTAGGTGCGCTAGCTGTTTCGGTGTGTTCCTGATTGAATGTGAATGTACTTGCAAGTACATAGGCCGAACTGAGAGAAGGCTGTCAGCGGGGATTGCAGAGCATGTTCCGCGAAACATGATGGCTAAGGGTCCCAAGCTATCGACCAGCTCTATTGCCAGCCACATACTTGACTGCCTGAATGCCAAAACCTACGTGGTAATTTCAGGGTAGTTAGCAAACAAGGTAATCCCCGCTTACTACAGTTTGGGGAGCCGGCAGCAATTCGTCGGCTGAAGCCAACTCTGTGCAAGTAAACGGATTTCGTGACCACGCTAACCCTACCCTGGTGAGGCTAGTGATTGCGTTTTCATCGGAACGGGTCACATGAGCCTAAGGACCTTCGACCGCTTTGAATTTTTGCTCTTAACATCGCGCTGTTTTCCACTAACTATATGTAAACAGCTGATGAGAATATTCGAAATTGCTGAATTCAGTAAATTATGTTGAAATGTTGTTGCTTCTTGTTTTTTTGAAAGACCTGACGGTTTAACATCTCATTTACAATGAAGGTGTAGGGCTGCAATCAAATACCCAGCCTTAATTTGGTGAATATGTCATTTCGCCCAGCAGCTGTTCTGCCTATCTTCACCATATTTGACCTGTGTGATTCAAATGCTGTCCACGTACAGAGATACAGGAAGAACCGTCACCAATCAGGTAATTAATCGAATCAAGTAAAAAGTTAGGTTGAGTACTTTGTAGCCATTCCGCTGCGATGGATCTCGTTCCGTTCCTTACTTGGGGCTTTGACAACTGGGTTATGTGATTAAGCGGTAGCATGCACTGTGCCACTAGGTGAGAGGGAATGCTTGAAATAGTCTGAGGCGGCATCAAATGAGGTAATCAATTGGCCTCTTATAACGATTTTGACTACCAAGCCAACCTTAGTTCTCTGGGCCTCTGCGGTGTACCCGTCCCGTCGCCTCAAATGGACATATCATTTGTGCGCTCAGGCTCTCTGTGAGAATGCTTTGAGTCCATACACGATGGGATTGATCGCGCCCCCTAGTCACTTCTGTATTGGCCCCATTTTCCAGACATTTCTACCACCTTTCCACGCCACCATGCTTTGTGCTTTGTACCAGTTCGCGAACCAGCACCTAGTCGCACAACCGCTATGCAATGCTCGCGTGTGCAAATGCAGTGCGTAGCTAGACGACCGGAAGGTGTAGGTCAGAATAAGGATGTTTCAACTACCGCCCAATCAAATTGACCACGCGGGTGTCTCCTACCTTGTGTGGGCTTACCTTCGGTGTAACCACTGCTTTCTAAACATATCTCCAAGCGCCGTCGCTCTGCTCCTGCCTGAATTCAGCAGTGCACCGTGCAGTGTGCAATTGTCCGAATGCTATTGGCTGATTTGCCATTGGTCAAAACGAACGGTACACATTTAGGTGCGTGTGCATGAACAGGATACATCTTGGATACGTTATGGACTAAGTTGGGCAGCGTTCTTGAGGAGTATCAATCCGTTAAGGAATAGTTTGACTGCAATATGGATACAAATTGCGGGGCGGTGTAGATGTGCTGAATTTCTACTTATACCATTCGAACTCCCACTACTTTGCGACTCAAATTTCTTGCCTGGTAGTAAGTACATTTCGAAATTTAGCGCATCGGCGGCTCACCTAATACGTGATAAACCATCGCTCCATTTCGAGAAGTAAGCCTGACTCCATACATCAATTTGCCATTCGCATTGCACCTGCCGACATTACCACGTGTGGCTACGGTACGCCGTAAATGTCACATGAAAAAAATAGGTTGTCATGCCTTGTGATTGACATTAGCAATCCCTTTTCACGGTTTGGTGCTGTGGTTAATCTGCATGTGCGTCATTGTGGATCACGGGGGTCAACGAGTGAATAGACTAACCTACTTCGCGTACGGTCTGTTTTCGTGCGTCGACAGGCCAGCGTGCATGTCCAGGCCAAGTGGTACACTTGCAAGCACGCATGTGTGTGGGTGTGCGCACATACCACGATGTAGGCGCATTCGCGATGTCATTGGTTGATGCGGTATGTGGCCACCAAACGAGCTGACGCAACATCGTACATATTTGAGGTTGAATACGGTCTGAGTGCACTGCCAATAATCTTCGGATGGGGGAAACAAATCTTGCAGCGGAGGTGCGTTTGAATTGCGGATCAAGTTAACTCGGATTCTGACCTCCGAACATCCTTGAACGTCGGTGTGCGTGCGAAGTCTGCACTGGATGCGGTCAATTCACAGTTCTTGTTCACCTTGCTCATTTGGACACGTAAGGGCATTTGGTTTAAGATATTCAGCAAGGGATTCAGGTTCCCGCAGGGGTGCGTGGTCCATGTTGTTGGTCGATCTGGCACGTACTACTCCAGGTCGACTTACAAACTTATGGCCCAGGAGTTGGTGAAACGGTAGCAGCACATTTGACCTCGTACTAAATGCTGGTTTTTACGGCTGGCTGGGTTTTATACCTGTTGGAAAGCTTATCTGGGGTGGTATCATGCAGTTGATCCTATCAGTGAAGACGGTAGTGGTGATGTTTCGAGAGCTACGACGCACCTTAAGTAAATACTGGTCGGAACTGACACGATGTATTCCCAGAGACGCCAAAGTACCTGACATGGTCTATTCATAATTCGTATATGTGACTTCCTTTGGCAGGAGAAGGTAGTATGAAGGGGTGAAAAAGTGGTAGTGTGGTTGGTGAAGTTCATAAGTAAATGTTATGCTCTTGACAGGTATGCATTGTACCGTATCTCCAGCAGCTGTTGATGAATCCGCTTGCGATAAAGCTTATCGGCAACTTACCTGCGTTCCACGGCGCCTTTTGAACCCATTGACAGGCCCTGATCGTTGATGGTCAAGGTGCGTTCGACTGATCGGAAGTAGTTTAGTACAGAAATGCACTACAACAGAAGAAACAATAGGTTTTAGCAAATGTGTGTGTGTGTGTAATAATTCACTTTTATCACTTTCCATTTTGTGCGTAACGTGAAAACGAACCAGTTGTGGACAGCACTAACCGTGCGCATCACATCTCTTAGTTTCAGGTGTCTGAGATGTAGGAAAGACAGATATGCTCCCTGCACACTTGATGGGTCGTCTTTTGCATTGGCCGCATCATCCAAACCCAGCATTTGCATCGCCTGAGTGAAATCGTACTCGTTTTGTCGTTTTCCCCTTTCTTCCGAATCCATCGTCCTAGTGCATATGGAGAAAGCGCGGGTGGATACCATTTGTAGATGAGTAGGTCACATTGCACGCACTAACAAGAACACTCGACTAGTTCACGTAAACGTATTTCGGCCTAGAAAGCGTCTTAGTTAGCCGCCTCAAGTTAGGAGAGTGGGAATTCTAACTGACCGGTTTAATAAAACACAAAACTGCGGCTGAATAGTATCCATACCCAAGCAGAAACATAGGTTCGAAGGGTTCCGGCTGCTTGCTCCACCAACATCAAAAATGACACGTGCCAGCTTTTTTGCTCCGCCGCTGAATAAATGACTTAAATGTGCCTATGGTTTGATGTACGTCTCTGCTGCCTTCAAGCAAGCAGCTTCTCAGTCACACGTGCAAATTCATGAGCAGCAACAAAGTAGCTATGGAAATGTGGGACTAAAATTTATCCACACTCGAAATCGAACGAATCTGCATAGGAGCAACTCACTTGCCGTAAAAATCGGAGCTGCTGTAAATTTTTTTGAAAACTTCAGCGGTACTTTGGCCTTGACGATGAGAGACGACAGATGCGGAGTGTACCATTGGAGGGTGTTGCACTAGCATGGCGTGGTGACGAAGAGAATCCTGGACTTTCTGGGGAGGATTGGTGCGAAAAGGGTCACAATTAATGGTGTTCGTGAATTTTAGCTACCGCAATCCGGCTGTGTGTCAATACTTAATGGTCCGGTGTGACTCATCAAGAAATATTGAGTGTATATAGTATAGTTTGTAGAACATGTAGAATGCAGCAATAACTTCGGTGAACTGCGACCAACTCCTGCGGCCAAAAGTTTTCAGAAAAAAGTGAAAAATAGCCGATCGGTGGCCGGTTGCTTCTCACGACTAAAAGTCGAACAACAGTATTACGTTCAAATACTACGAATTACGATGTTTAGGAGGCAACCATAAGAAACCCTGGTTCAAATATTTACCGGCAAATAATCTGGGGTAAATTTTCGGCTGCTACCTGCATTGCTTACATGCCCATTCTATTTGTTTCTGTAGCAACCAGCTTAAACATAAATGATATGTTGTTTAACTATTGCCTTGCAATATATTTGTCAATATAATTTAGTTTGATCAGTCCTGATAAGTACGGTGAATAGTGGGGACAACTTGCGCAGTGAAAGGCGCCACTCGTATAGACTAATTCCACGAGTATGACGGAAAAGGATACAGAAACATCAACAATAGCTCACCTCAGGTGACTTAATCCTCAGGAAATTGGCTGCAGCAGTTAGTAAATCATCTGTAACCGTCTTATTTCGCAATTCCATGATCAGTTTGACCAAATATTCATTACGTTTGGGTCGAATTTTTATGTAGGGCAACCAGTTGCTGGGTTTAAGGACAGCGCGTGACCAGCTATCAAGACCCCAACGTTCCATTGAGGACTGTAAGTAAATGAGTGAACGCAGGTTAAGCAGTCGAAATTAGTCGCAATTAGTTACTAAAGCCAGGACAAGTAACTGACCTTGGAAGCATCGTATGGCTTGAAGGTCAGCATTTCTTCCTGTTTGTTGAAGATCTGCCGAAATTTTCGGTTGATAACAGAGAATAGCTCCATCTCATCGGCTGATGATCGAATAGCCTGAACGTTCTAAAAGCGGAGAGACAGGCGTGCATAAGTAAGTTAAGGATGGCACTTGGCACACACTTCGATGAAAATCACAGATTGCAGAGTAGAAACCATGAGTAATCCCACGTTAAAAGAAGAGTTAACACGAGGAAATAATCACACAAGATCGAACTACAACAGTGGCATACGTCGTTCTTTATGAACGTCATCTTAGAATCCAATTTCCTTTGATCCCGTTTTCTCGGACACAGGTGATTGCTTTTTGTTGCTGATGCTTCTCATTCGTCCGTGTCATTAAGTTTTCTGTGTTGCTGCTTGGCTCCGATGCGTTTTAGTGTTAGGAGAAGCTCTATTTGACATGTAGTTTGTGCACGAACTTAGTTGCCGTTTTTCCTTCTTCCTATTATTTACCTGTTGGCAGTTGTTTAGTCGATCCGTTTCTGTAATCTGATTGGGAAACGCACATTGTTGGTAATGGACGATCACCTTACGTGTCAGCTACAGTAGCAACATTTTCAAGCATATAATTGACTGTTTGTTACTTCCATAATATTTTAGATTGGTTATGTTAAGGGCATGTTTATTTGGCATGCATTTTTGTAATAGTTCTTAATTTTCGGGTTTGCATTTCTTCCTTTCGTCTGGTTCGTAACCCATGTCTAACCACACCATTCCGTTATTCTGATTAGTCAGCGCTTGTCGTTGTGATTGGATGTTCCCTTTACGGTTCGGATCATATAATATCATTTACAAGGAGATGCCTGATTCGTTCTTCATTTCACAACTGCTTTTCGCTTGTCGCATTTAGCGTTTCTCCTGTTTAGTTAGCTCAAATATATTTTAGTAGTTTCTCTTCAAAACCGAGTCAAACTATATAAACAGGTGTGAAATAAGGCATGCAAGTCTTACCCGTCTCATCCATGGAGTTCTTCTTAAGGTCGAGAGAAAGCGTAGGTGGCGACACAATAGTTAGTAGCTTTGCTTTTACTTCTAGTCATGCCCTATATAAGCGAAGCGGTGATCTCTCACGTATGCAATTCTGTCCCCGCTCTTCTTTCTTGTTCCCTTGTTATGGTGGGATGCAAGGATTTGGGGCCGATACAACGGTAGTATTGCCGTTTACGGCCTTATTTTTGGTTCTGCTAAAGCTGTCACAGCTGAAAGGTCAGCTTATTTTCGCAATATTTCCTGCTAGACGTTTATGGTTCCCGGACCAGGACGGATGGAACAGGGTCCGCAGAGATTCAACAAATAATGAACAATGTACAATGAACAATGATTTGTCACGGAATAAAAGCAAGTGCTTGCTAAGTCCCGTAGGATGGTTAGGGTGAGTACGGTGAAACCGAAATATATGTGAGCCATCTACCGAGCGTCTAACAAAGTGAATGCTTTGAGAAACAACGTCAGTGTAAAATTAAAAAATGTCAAATGTAAGCGTGCAGTAATACACGGGGTGCAGTGGTCGTTGCTGTAGAGCGTGAGCAAAGTAAAATATGATCGCTCAATTGTGTGCCGTCTTCTTGTATGCATGTAACACATACATCCTGTAGAAAGGCATCATTGACGTAATCCACAATAGGGTAGTTTAGGTAAGAGTGTTGGGAGCTGAGAGCAACATCCAATCGCTTTTTTGAAAATATCCAAAGTTGGGGAGGATACAACTAAGTCCGGGAGTGCGTCCCAGATTTGGCAAACCCGAAGGGAAAAGTAATTACGTCGACACTCTAGACGAATAGATTGTTCCTTCGATTTTAAGCAGTTACCCTGAGCTGTATGTTGTGGCTTGCCGAACAACCTCCTCGTGGTGCCAGCTGGGTGGTTCGGGTTTTTCCCGTTCTAGCGAATGGTTCGGCGGCAGTGTTCCAGGACGTGGTGGGTTTTCGCCTGGCAAGCGTTCTCCCTATAAAAAGCCACATATGTCCGTTTAACAACACTGCGACGTGGCGGATGTGACTCGCCACTAAATAAAGTCACTGCCCCTTGCCCCTCCCTGAGAGGCATTGTACTTTAAGGGTGAGTTGGGCCCCTGGTCCTTCACGGACGGAAAGGCGTATGAACCATCTACTTGGTCACCGGCTCCCAACGGGTTGCGACGCCCTCACATCGCCCTGCTGCCTTGTAGGTTAGATCTTTGATCAAAGGCTCGGGGTAGGGCCCCCTAAGACAACCCTCTACTTCGGCCTGGGCAACCGGGTAGTATCACGCCCACTGACGAATCATGGACTACACCGCTCACTACTACTACTACTGCTATGCCGCTCTTCTGTCTTAACTCAACCGCTCAACGTCCACTCACAGACCACCCCACCTCCCGTCCTTCACCTACATGTACTCTTGTGTCTTCTACGGTCACCGTCACAAACGACCCACGTCTCGCAGCTGATGGAAGTAACAGCCAAACTCCCGGTTCTCAATGTCCTGCGATCGCAACCGCCTCTCACTCCACCGAAGCTCCAGCTCTTCTCCGACCTGGTTCTCCATTCATCCTCGCAGCGTTTAATGTTCGAACTTTGATGCAGATCGGACGACAAGCATGTCTGGCCCGTACTCTTGAAACGCTATCGGTAGACATCTGTTGTCTTTCAGAGACCAGATTACAAGACTCTAGCGCCGTCATCAGAATGGCCTCTCCGGTAAACTCTGACGCCAAATACTACTTGCGGCTTTCCGGAGACCCAGAATCTGCCGCCACTGGTCAAGCTGGTGTTGGGGTTGTATTAAGTGCCAGGGCTGAATCAGCTCTGCTTGACTGGATCCCAGTCAACAGCCGACTATGTGCAGTCAGACTAAGAGGTTCATGTAACGTAAGCAGGCGTCGAGATGTTAAGCGTGCCTTATTTGTCGTCTCCGCCTACGCCCCTACAGACTGCAGCCCGGATGCAGTTAAAGATAGCTTCTACCAACAACTACATGAACTTCTGCGTTCCTCCAAACGGACGGATATAGTCATTCTTGCCGGGGACTTTAACGCACGGGTTGGCCGCCTTCTACCAAGCGAGCACCACATTGGGGGTAGTTTTGGTCTCGGTGGCAGTCGATCAGACAATGGAGACAGACTACTTGCTCTTTGCTCTGATCATCGCTTGTTTCTTTCGAGCACTAGTTTTCGACACTCGAGGAGACAGACTGCTACCTGGCGCCCGCCCTCACAAACGCAAGAGTGCTCCCAGCTTGACCACATAGCAATCAGCTACAGATGGCGCGGAAGCGTAATGGACTGCCGATCGTACTGGTCAACTTTTCTAGACTCTGATCACGCATTGGTTCGTGCTAAGATTTGCATGCGTTTCAGAGGATCACCTAAGCGCGCCCACTACCGACCGGACGTCGCAAATCTACAAAACGCTGCGGTTTTAACCAGGTACCAAGCCTCACTGTCAACTTTGCTTGGCCCAACTATTGACGGTGATCTCGATTCGCAGTGGGCGCATATCAAAGATGCGTTAGTTTCCGCCAGTATCGACACTTGTGGAGTTACCCGTCACCCACCGAAACATTGGATTTCCGCCGACTCCTTGTCGCTGATGGACAAACGCCGCTTGATCCCATCGGATTCGAGACACGTTGAAGAACGCCAATACCTTGGTCGAGAGTTGTGCAGGAGTCTGCAAATGGACCGCGAAGCTTGGTGGTGTGAACGTGCTAGGGAGATGGAGCTTGCTAGTCTCTGTGGTAATACCAGGAAACTCTTCCATCTCCTTCGAGTCACCGAAGGTGTTCGATCTGGTATAAGTGAAACAATATGCGAAGAGGATGGCACCTTAATCACCAATCTTCAACGACGGTTGGAGCGATGGGCCGAACATTTTGGCTCGCAGTTTTGTTGGTCCCCAGCTCCATCTGCTACCACTGGCGCTCGCGCTGGGGCCGAGTGGTCTACCCCAACAGACCCTCCCTCTTCCCAGGAAATCGAGCAGGAGCTCCGGCACCTGAAGCGTTATAAAGCTCCCGGCCCTGATGGTCTTCACCCAGCTCTATTTAAAGATGGTGGCGCATCGCTGGTCCGAGAACTCACCGTTTTGTTCTCGAAAATTTGGTCGAAAGAGAAGGTTCCATCATCTTGGGGTGAATCGATCGTCGTCCCCATCTTCAAAAAGGGCCTGCGCACAATCTGCTCCAACTACAGAGGAATAAGTTTAGTCCCCGTCGTTTGCAAGCTGCTGGTGTCCATCATACTTCGCAGGCTATCCCCAACACGCGAATCGTTGCAGCGAGAAGAACAAGCTGGGTTTCGCCCTGGTCGCGGCTGCATCGGTCAAATCTTCACACTTCGCCAGATCCTCGAGCTCCGCCATGTGTATCAGAGGCCAACGATTGCTGTGTTCCTGGATATCCGTGCAACCTTCGATTCTGTCGATCGTACAGTACTGTGGCAGTGCCTTCTGAGGAACGGTGTCCCCGAGAAGTTCAACGTCATACTGCGCGCTCTATACAGTCTGACCTCGGGCAGCGTTAGGTCTTATGGCATGCTTTCGCCTACCTTTGTGGTCTCCAGTGGAGTTCGACAAGGATGCCCTATCTCTCCGTTCCTATTCAACTTTGCCATTGAGGATGTCCTGAAGAACGCTCTGAGCGATTCGTTGAACGCTGGCGTTGAGCTCCTCCAGGTAGTCGAGTTGTTGATTTGGATTATGCTGATGATATCGTCTTGCTGGGTGACGATCCACAGGTCGTCCAACTTGCATTAAACCGCTTGACGATTGAAGCATCAAAGTATGGTATGTGCTTTTCGCCATCCAAATGCAAGGCTCTCTTCCAAGACTGGCAGGTGCCTCTGCCTGCACTCACGCTTGCTGGTGAGACACTGGAGGTTGTGGAGAGCTTTGTCTACTTGGGAAGTTGCATCACTGCTGGCGGGGCTGTTGGAGACGAGATTTCGATGCGCATCTCGAAAGCACGCCTCGCTTTTTCTAGGCTGAGGCATTTGTGGCGTCGCCACGACATTCGTCTCTCCATCAAAGGGCGGGTCTATTGTGCAACTGTTCGTGCTGTACTGTTGTACGGATGCGAGACCTGGCCCATTCGTAAAGATGACTTGCGCAGGCTATCCGTCTTCGAGCACCGCTGTCTGCGGTCCATTGCCCGTGTGTGGTGGCAGCACCACGTAAGCAATGTGGAAGTTAGACAGCGTGTCTTGGGACGTGGAAGCCACTCGCTCGAGGAGCTCATCTCACTGCATCAACTGCGGTGGTTGGGACACGTATTGCGCATGCCTGTCCAGCGTTACCCCCGTCGTGCTTTGTTTGCACTTGCTGGACAGGGCTGGAAGAGACGGTCTGGTGGACAGCCTACAACATGGAGAAGCCGCATGAAAAAGTTGACGAAACAATTGGCCTCGGCCGGTTGTTGTCGACTACCTGGTTGGAGTCCGAGAGACGAGGATACTTGCTGGTTGAAAACCTTGGAAGTTATGGCTCAAGATCGATGTCAATGGCGGACGTGTGCATCAGTGTGTTGTGGTGTCCCTTCCTCCTCCCCCTAAAAAAGAACAAACTGAAAAAAAATTTCAAAAACTGTGAGTGGTAAACTTGACAAAAAAAGCATTTCTTGTTGCTCTTTTCTTATTATTCATATTGTTTTCCTATTCAGCCATGATTCCGATGGCACAATATCTGTACTACAGATTGTGTATAATATATATATGTTGTGGCTGTTTCAGCAAAAGAGGATATACATGGTTGGGGTCACACAATATTTGGTACGCTAATATGAGGTTTCCGCGCAACATCCGCTAGCGTCCGCGGAAAACCCAGCAACTTCAGCCTTCGGTGGCCCTCTAAATTTTTTGTTACCCTTCGTTGTGGTACCTCCAATGTCTCTAGGTCGCGCTTTAACCAAGGTTGCCTAGCTTGGATAGAGTATTTAACGTGCGGGCGCACGTAGGAATTGTGCATTATTGGGAAGATGGATTGGTCAAATCTCCCGAATGCCCTTCGGAGTATGCCGATGTGCTGGTTGCCTCTTTCCGCAGCTACCTTAGCCTGTTTTGAACAGCTGAGGTCACTCTGTACGAGCACACCAAGGTCGAGTTCGTGGAAGCTGGTCCACAATCCGTTTGTCCCAAGTAAGTAGGTTTAGTTATGTCTATGGCGTAAGTGTACAACGCGACACTTGTCTAAGTTGAATGGCAGCGTGTCTTGAACTGACCAGGTCGACACAGTGTTAAGATCGCACTGGAACAGTTCGTGGTTATCCGGTCCTCTGATCCTTCGTCATATCTTGATATTATCCGCGAAAAATAGGAAATCGGAAGCAATTGATTTTGCCAAATCGTTAATGAACACCAAGAATGGAGGAGGCCCAAGCACCTAGTCTTGAGGTACACCACACTCCACATCAATTACATCGGATAGGGATTCCCAGATTCTCACCTCCGACCGACGTTCGTGTAGAAAATTACTAATCCAACTCAGGATTGGGTCGCCAATGCCGTAGTTCCGAAGCTTGTCCAGAGTGCTCTCATTATTTGGTATGCGCTTTGTACCTTTCAAAGGGTTGCTGCAGACCACCAGCCACTTTATGACCCCTTGACCCTTGCTAACGAGGAACTCGAGGTAGTTGATCAATTCACTTATCTTGGCAGCTGCGTCAGCAACGATGGGCGCATAGAAACTGACGTCAACTCATGCATTGCAAAGGCCAGAGCTGCCTTCTCGTACCCGCGGCATCTTTGGCGAAAGAAAGGAATTTCCCTTCGTCTAAAAGCCGTGTATACAAGAACACAGTGAGGGCCGTTCTGCTCTAGGGGAGGCAGACCTGGCACCTTCGGTCTGAAGATCAGAGGCAATTTCAAGTTGTTGATGATGATTGTCTGCGAACAATTGCTTGTGTCGAATGGCACCGACGTGACCGCAACAACGATGTGCGTAGGCGAGTACTAGGTAATGAAAAACAGGCTAGCTCCCTAGGATAACAGATAGCACTGAATAAGTTGCGTTGGCTCGGGCACGTGATACGTATGCCTGGTCACCGCTTACCTTGTTTAGTCTGCCAGGTGTAGGGTAGCGCAAGGCTCGAGGTGGACAGAAGTTGATTTGGCAGCAGGAAATGAAGTCACTGACGACCAAACTTGGTGCCGTTGGTCCGTCTCGTTTTCCGCCTTGGAATCCACGTGACTCGCCTTGTGCTTAGCTCGAGACGTTACAGGACATGGCTAGCAATCGACACCAGTGGCGCGTCTGCTGCCGTCTTCTAATCAGATTGCCTGTTTAAAGTATGTTTGGTGCTGAGTTATCAGCGGGGTAATGGCTGATTATGACGCGGGGAAGTGAAAGCCGCAAGGAAGCTGTCTCGCTGATGCCACCTTATCTTTGCACGATAGCCAGCTGTTTGCGACGGTATGTTGTCTACACAAGGTGTAGACGCCTTGAGCATGAATGTTTGTTTAGGGCATTAAGATTGTCCGGTAAGTCTTCCTTCTTCTTCTTCTTCTTTATTTCATAGGTCATTATAGTTGTATGGCAGCGAAGCATCTGTTCAAATGGCTAACGCACTGCTGTAGTTGATGATGATGATGATGATGATCAGTCCAGCTATTACGTGCAATTAATAGGTTAGTAGTACGTGAACACTTTTTACCAAAGTCATGTTGCTCTGAGGCTGTTAAGTCGTGGCTTTTCGGATACTGCATCAGCGAATCTGCGATGAGTGATTTCATAACTTTGGATAGCACAAGAAGTAGCTTCATTGGACGGTAGTTGGTAGGGTCAATGCGGCTACCTCCTTTATGTATAGGAGTGATGGCCCCTCGCTTCCATACTGGGGGAATATGGTTTTCCTCTAGATATCGCTGGTAGAAAACTGCCAGTGATTCTGCTAGATCACTAGCTATTACCTGCAGAGCATTCGGTCGAATGTTGTCGACTCCAGAAGAACTGTGGATATGCAAAGATAACAACTTCTTCAACACAGCTTCCGCAGTGAAGGTGATGTTGTATGAATCCGACAGTGGAGTAATAGAAACGAAGAGAATATTTGGGCTTATTACCTGCTGGAAATTTTGGGAATAATGAAAACGTAGAAGATCGGCTGCATCCATTTTTGACCGCGTGCATCCTTCAGCAGTGACTAGTGCCGGAATCCCGGGCTTTACCCTTCGAAGGCCGTTAACGTGCCTGTAGAGAAGTTTCCGGTTCGTGCGGAATCGCTTCATTAACTCCTGCTAATGCGTAACCGTTTCCTCGCGGATTGATTCCACACAGAATTTACGATGTGTCACGTATGTAGTCCAGGTTTCGGCATTTGGACAATTCTTGTGAGCTCGCAATGCCAAGTCCCTCAGGGACATATCCATTTACGTGTTCTGCTCCTCAGTAATTACTTATATTTGTTTTTAGGTTGGAAAGATTTCTGCTCCGATACGGGCACTACCAATGTGCTATAGGTCCTTATGAAGGTTTCCCAGGCAACATGTGGGGGCATTCGGTTAAGAAAGACCATAATGGAATACCTGACAGTTAGAGATACGAAATTGACCTTCATCGTCGACATGTGCACAGCCACCGGACTGTGAAGCTTGACTTAGATACTAAGCAGTTGGAACTCTGCTGGCTTCTAATGATATCTTATATCTTGCTAGTATCCTTCAAAGTTTGTTTAAGCAATCTTGTCAGTATTGAGGAGAAAACAAATCAAGGATGAGCGTACACACCTCATTTTAGAGAAGGACGGAGGTGAGCACCAGTTCATGTTCGTTGAATTGTCGAACACAGAAAACATTTTAGCTGAAGTGAGTCTTGCTGTAGCTCGTATTCGACATTAGACCCCAGACTGCCATACTGTTATACCGTCACCTCGAATGCAGACAACTCGGCTGAGCTTTGAAGTAGTGACTTCGCGATTGTTTAATGTACTACAGCCACACGATCAACGTCACCATATGGGTAATGTCCATAACACAGACTGCAGCCACCAAGTTTAGGTTTGCAGTACCTACTATATTTTTATTGTAGCAACTGCTTAGTGTCAACGGCCCCCGGTAGTGAGATCAGGATTTCATAATGAAAACGCGACACCGATCGGAGCTCACAACTTAAAGCATACCTGGTAATCCAGTCCAAAGCCAAAGGCTAAGCGGATTTACACTCGAAACGAGTTTATGGGTTGGGTATATCCGGCAAGTCGACAGGAAGTGGTACTCAGTACCAAATTGCTCTCGAAGAACAGAACGAAGATTGCACAGTGAATGAAATCGGTTTCCCATAAAGGTCCTATCACTCGACCGAGCGCATAAGTGGATTTTGGGCTGGCGCCACCTTAGAAAGTGACCGGATAACTTGATCGTGGAGTTACAGGTCGTCTTCATGGCTAGCCGCTTCATCTCACACGGGTCGGGTGATGTTGTGTCGGGCCTCACAATTGTATCCACTCACTAACGGCAGAGAAAACGAACGAGCAGGAACAATAAAAGAACTAAGGGTTACCGATTGAGGCTGAAAACCCTCGGGGTCTACAGTGGACCCCTGCGTATATATATATATATATATATATATATATATATATATATATATATATATATATAGTTGCAACAGTCTATGAATAGACATTGCACCATCGGAAACCATGGAACTCAAAACAAGGTACAGAAATAGTAAAAGAAAACACAACACAACACAACAATGTCCACGGTTTCGTCAGAGGGCGAAATACTACCCGGTTGCCCAAGCCGAAGTAGGGTGTTGACTTAGGGGGACACCACCCCGAGCCTTTGGCTGAATAGCCTGTCCGCAAGGCAGCGGAGCGAATTCAGGGAATCGCGCCCATTGGGAGCCGGTGACTGATTGATCAGTTCATACGCCTTTCGTGGCGACTTGATAATGACTTATATGATCCTGAGGAATCCAAACCATTCTTATCATCATCTACTAAAGCTGAATCGCAATATCACACTCAGGGGACACCCGTTAAAGTTGGCCATACAATACAGCCGGTTGGAATGCCGCCGGAATTTCTTTTCCCTTCGTGTGTGCCAACACTGGAACGCTCTTCCCACATACGTCGTTTCTTTCCCCACACTAACGGTATTCAAAAGACGTCTGGATGATTCGTTTATCCACTTACATTACTCCATATCATCAGTGATGTCTACGTCAAGCAATCGCGAACAAACGGTGCTCATTCTCAGCTTTTGCGCTTCACTACTTACACGCTGCTGCTGTGGAATATCGTTCGGATATTCTACAACTGCATTCATCAATTACCTCAGTCCAAAAAAGCGGCGCACGAGTAAGCGTTGTCCTTTCTTTTGTTTTTAAGAAATACCTTCTCATATTACTTCTCCATATTACTCTACAGTAACAATTCAATACGCATTCTAAAATGTTTTAATGAAGAAGGGCATCTGAATCGATAGACGCTTAAATTGATGATTAGCATTTATGTTTGCTTTCACTTCAACCATCCTACGGGACTTGTAAAGCAATCGCTTTTTTACCTGTTATATATCATTGTTCATTGACACGGCATCGTTATAACGAATGACGCCTAAATGTAAAAACCAACCAGAATACTGAACCCGTGCGAACAAACAAAGTCAATAAGGACCGACTACATCAGTGAACCAACCAGGTGCACAAACAGGAGGGGAAATGATAGCATTGGAGTTAGAGTGGGACTGCAATCCGAAAGTAAAAGCAACGACTAGCCAATCGACAGAATTAACAAAGTGACAGGTCAAAACGTCAATGGAGGAGCCCAAAGGAAGGAAAGTCGGAAGCTATAAGGATTAAGATGAGCAAATTTGAATTATTGTTCCTCCTCAAACGCCACTTCATTCCTGAAAAACAAGTTTACGTTGGATGCATAGAACTCTTTCCTCGGTGGTCCACATGGAATTTTTGAACAACTTCTTTTGGTAGACGAGGAATAACAATTTCATTATGCTTATCTACAAGTTCAAAACTTGTTTTTAGCTGCTGTCCTTATGCACTGAAGTTGTTTTAAAGTTTTACTTCATTAACTCCAATGGCTGTTTATAGCCGTCATTTTGTTTCCGGATCGCAGTCCTACTGTGACGCTAATACCATCACTTCCCAAGATACATGTGCAGCTGGTTGGTTCTTGGTTATGGCCGGAACTTATTAGTTTTATCTATTCGCGCACTTCCAGGGATCTGGTTTGCTGCAACAATTGCGCGTCATGCTTTATAATGAGGCCGTGACACTACGAAAAGAACCCAAAACCCTGAATCTTGTTCCTGTTTTTACGTGTTCTCACTACCGTTTTTGGTCTCAGCTGGGAGTTCTAAAGGATGTGTGCATCGTCTGGCAAAATCCCTCGACTCGACACTGTGTGGTATTTCCGTAGAATCATGTTCCTTGGTATATGAGGTCACGGTGTTCTATATGTAGCGCGGACGCATTTAATTGGCATGGAGGCTCCATACATGCTCATCGACACGGATCTCGTTAATCACGCGGTCACAACGCAGCAAAACGCAGCAAAACGACTCCAGGTATGCTATGCTCATCCTGACAGACGACAATCACCTTGGTTCTGGTTTCTAAACCTCTGAGCCGTACCCCTTGCCGCCTGTTGTATTGGGTTTCCATCACCTGATTAGTATGTCACATCGGTTGGCGTTTAAGGTCCATTAAGACAAAAAGTTGCTCTCAGTCCTCGGGTGACTTTCCGTCAGACGCATTTGGATTAGAAGTAACTCGATAATTCAGTAGGGACGTGTCTAGCCCTTCTTCTATCAGCCCTTTCCCTTCGATGGCAACAGCGCTCATTTCATGGTATCCACAAATCGCTCGGTCTGTTTATATTAGCTTATAAATGGTAATGTGCATTTCTTATAGTTTCGAGTTCCTTGCGTGCACAAAACTCAGCAAATCGATAAAACGTGAATTGGGACCCGTTGTCCGACACAACGGTCTCTAATAGGCTAAACTGGTTGAAAATGGGTCTCAATGTGTGTAGTGTATAGGTTGCTGACGTATTCTGCTTCTTGGTTACTTCAGGCCACTTGTTATATGCATCGACAACCATAAGGAAAGAAATTTATTCGATCAGTTCCGCAAAATGCACATGAAGCGGTGACGACGGTGATCCCGGCGTGGACCAATACTGCGTTGTCGTGTGTACCGGCAGCTCGTAAGGATACGCGCATCTTGAATAAGTAAGACCAATGTGCTCTAGCCAGCTGCCAAGCGTCGACCAAAAGACGCAGCTTCGAGCTAGTGTCTTTATTCGAGCAGTTCCTGGATAACTTTTACGGAGTTGCCTTAAAACGCGTTTCCGCAGGACTTATGGTATGATGATTTGATCACCGAAGAACAGACTGGAATCAATTACTGACAAAGAATCGCGCCGTCTGTTAGACTGAACAAATTTTTCCTTCGGACATTTCCTTGGACAGCCATCATCATCAATACACGGTAGCTGAGGGTGAGAAACACGTCTTAGCTAATGTGTGGCAACTCAAAAATATCAAATCGTATAGAATGCAAAAAACTAGAAATGCACTCTTACATATTACACAATGTTCATGCCATCGTAGTTGGAGGGGGAAGCTAAAGAGGAGGGGAGGGACAAAGGAACTCACAACGCAAGTACGATTGTGGTCGGCTCTGCGCCATGCCAAATAATTTACCCAACCTAACGTGTTGACGGTCCTTGGGACCCAAGGCCGGCAGGCGGAAGACACCAACTGACGTCAACTTCGAAGTGAGGGCCTTCAGTCCTTTTGACCAACTCATCGCTTGGCCTCCCTTCTTTTTCTTCAGTCCACACCACCGGTGGGCAAACGACGCATGACATGGGAGTCGGAGTGCTGGCATGCGCGACACGTGGCCCACCCATCGGAGTCTGATGTATGGTATAATTAATGAGCTGAGCGGATCACTTGCTCTTCCTGCATCAAACATACGCCACCGAACACACTCATTGCCCACGTAATGCTTCAAACAGATATGAGCCAAGCTGCGAAGGTAGCAATGGTCGAACGGAACAAGCATATTTATGTCTGTCGATCTGGTGGGCCAGGTTTCACAACCGTAGAGCAGGGTTGAACGGACGGCTGCATTGTAAACTCCGCCCTTCAAAACGACAGTGAAGTTGCGCTGACGGCCTAGGTGGCTTGATTGGCAAAAGCGCCTCGAGCCTTTGCACCATGTTTGGAATGCGGCGTTTTGTCGTTTGCAGTGATGTCTATCCGAGTAGTAGCCGTGATAACGGTGTTCACACACGTTTGATGAATGTTCTGTCGGCTAGGTGTGCACGTGGCACACAAACACGTCCAAAGACGCTCACGAGTTGACATGGCTGGTGGCCGGCGCATTGACTGCGCTAGACGTTGTCGTGGCAGTGCTAAGACTATGTCGTTAACTGGCACAGTGGGCTAGTTGATGCTGTGAGGACGACATGGCTGCGTTGGTCAGTGTGATGGGTTAAGTCGGCGCACTGGTTGACAAAGTCACAAGGAGTGGCGATTGGCTTCGGGCTATCGACCAATTCCAATTGAATGCTGAGCGAGAAGCAATGTTCCAAGGAATGTGAGGAAGCTACTGCAAAGCGTACTGAAGAAGGAGGACTTTTGGTTGACTTGATCGCCTCAAAAAAGCTCTTTGGAACAAGTGTAGCAAATTTACACAATGCTTATAACTGGACTATTGCACTGTAGAGATTCAGCAACGAAATCCGTCACAAATGCAGACGTGAATGAGAGGTTAAACAAGGAGAATAATCCGGAAGATAAGTACACACCTTTTGGAGCCGATAAATCCGAGTCGAATGGGTGTAAGCTCACTGATGTGCAACAAATTGGTGAGGATTGACCCACAAAAAAGCAACGGCGTCGCTTCGGAGTGGTTGCCTGTGAGTGCGTTAAACAAGCAAATTACGAATCGTCTAACCCATGGGAATATCATCGGAAGAATTACCAAATGCAGACAACGCTTCGACACTTCCTACACAACGGTGGAGGTTAGTTCATGGGAAGCGGAGAATTCGTTACCAAGCTGGATACTCTCAACCTAGAGGTGGAGGACTCTTGTGATTGGTTATCACTAATTCGCTTCTATCGGCCGGTGAATGTGACTCGTGTGTACATAAACGCGAGGGTGAGCAAGCGGACCTTGATGTAATTGTGAGTTCTTCGCTGTAGCTTCCAGCTCGGAGTCCTCCTCATGTCCGGAAACTATGAAACGGCCGTTTTGTCCCATCGCTACTCATGAATACAGCTTCCGAATGCCGTCGTACATAGCTAGTTATAAAAGTCGTGTCTCTCGGAGCCAGCCCTGTCTTCTTCAAAACTCGCAACTCCCACAGCAGGGGAGAATGAGACACGCGTTATCGCAGTTCGCTTGTAAATTTTAATGGTCAGCTGCTGTCTCCCATGGCTTGGTGGCAAAGCTGCTGAATGAAAGTGTAAGATTCTAGCGGCCATGGGCACGGATCCTGATGGAGGATATGGGTAGCCACTACTAACAATTCCCGATAAGGCGAAGCGGCCAGCTACTGCTTCTCCGGAGATGTAAAAGATTAGTTGGTTTAGAAGCAGCTGCGAAAAAATGCCTGTCAATCACAGCAAAAAATCCCCTGCACATGAAGACATTGAAGTGGCTGTAAGTACGCCTTGCAGCCGCACCCGTTCACGTTTCTTGTCCTGACTTACAACACTTGTAAACATGGACTATAATGGTAGTAGTAGCTACGATGGTGTCCAAAACCGCAAACGCATAAAGTACAGTTAGTTGTATGGGTAAGCAAGTAAAGTTGTCGTAGCTTTGGGAGACAACCCTGCCCTCTACATTATCAATAACAAGCATGACATTGAAGGATGAGTCGTGCTATATCGCAGTTAGATATCAGTCATGGAGGACCGCGGTGGTCACACATGGCTCAGGGGCTTGAGTCAATGAACAATGAACAATGATTTTATACGGGCTAATAAGCATTACTTTACAAGCCCCGTTGGGTAATTTGCTGGAGTAGCGAAAAACGTTAATGAACAAAGAAGTTTGTACTTTTACTGTTAAAATAGTAGGCTTATCGATTTTGTTTCAGTGGCCCTGCACCCCGAGCCTTTCCAAAGATCCAATGGTCGAAAAAAGTGAATACAAGGTATTTCCCGGGAGTAGGATGGACTGTAGCGTCAAGTAGATAAATGTAAGTGGTGGAGTGCGTCATCCAACCGACTTTTACGGATGGCTAGCGTGGGTGCTGAAACAACGGATTCGGGGAGAACGTTCCATGGTTGACACGCACAAATGGAAACGAAGTTTCTGCGCCGCGCCAGGTGGCTGAACTGTTCTGTTAGTGTCAAGGAGTAGCCTCTAACTTTGGTGTTACTGCTGAGTTGCAGCCAAGAGGGGCACACATGATTTGGATTGTGTACAATCAAATACGTCATAACCAAGTCGCCTCTTAGTCGACGATACTGCCCGCTGAATACTCCCGAACGTTTCAGCCTCTGCTCGTACGGAAGGTGGCGCATTCCAGTGACGTATTTAGAAGCCCGACGTTGAGGTTGGTCCAGTGCAGTAGGGTCGTAATTCTGGCAATGCTGCCAGTATTGGGTTGTGTATTCGGCATGGGGACGAACATACGCATTCAGCATCTGTCTGAAAATACTGGTGTCTAGTTGTCCGAACACCCGTCCTAGCAAGCCGACGTGCTGGTTATGTTTGCAACGCCTTTGCGGATTGCTTGGAACAACCCAAGGTATCCTGAACAAGGACGCCAACGTCGCGCTCGACGGATGACCGCTGCAGTACTTGCGTTCCTAGCCTGTATGAATAGGCAATCTGGTGTCATATGATGAGTACGTTGCATTTGTGTATGTTGAATTGTAAAAGATTTCGGGTTGACCAATCACGTACCGTATCTAGGTCACCTTGCAGTGAATACTGATCGGCATCCGCCTGAGTCCGGCCCCATTTCTTAATACCGTCAGCAAAAAGCAGGAAATTTGAAGTGATATTTCGTGCAAGATCATTGATGAATACCAAAAACCCCCGTGGAACTAGAACTGAGCCCTGGGGCACACCAGACTCTACTGGTATTGGTTCAGACAGGGGACTCCGGACTCTCGTCACCAATTGTAGTTGCAGGAGCAAGTTTGCGATCCAGCTCAAGAGAGGGTCACCGGTCCCGTAATATTGGAGCTTGGAAAGGGGAACCCGATGATCTAAACGATCGAACGCTTTTGACAAGTCCAAGTAAATCACATCAACGGCCTCTCCAGTGGCAGCTGACTCGGTCCAAGTACTCCGCGCGACTAATAAATTCGTCGTGCATGATCGCTGTCGACGAAGGCCGTATTGTTCGGGAGTAATAATGTTACATTTTTCTAGATAACACACCAACGCCTCGGCTACGGTAGATCCCATGATCTTGGGTAATACAGAAAGAAGGGTCTCCGGGCGGTAGTTAGAGGGCTCAGTCCTGCTTCCATCTTTGTGAATCGGAGTTATTATTCCAAGTTTACACATAGCAGAAATCTGGTTATGGTCTAAGCAGCATCAAAGGTTTTGTCAGTTGTCTTGCCGTTGTCCCCAGTGCCTCTGAGCGAATGGCATCGACTCCCGGGGAGCGGTGATTGCGTAGAGATGTCAGCTTCCGCAAAACACCTTCGACAGTAAGAGAGATGTGGGTGAGTCCTGGAGACGGGAAAACGAAAGTTGGAAGATGTCCTGATGGCGAGACCCTTTGAAATGTGGAAGCAAATTGTGTCCGAAGCGCGTTTGCTGCTTCTACGGCTGTTCTAGTTGGATCATCAATCGTCCGGAAAGGAGGAATTCTCTGCCTCACCTTACACCGTCCATTGACATACTTGCACAGCAGTTTGTGATTACCGCTGAAAGTTTTCGCCACATTTTGCTGATATTCGACTTTGTCATCTCTGAGTATTTGAGTACAGTGTTTACGATGGGTTACGTAGTTGTCCCAATTAGCTAGCGTTGGTGATGATCTGTGCTCTAGCTAGATCGAACGAGGGAGGTCACGCGTTCGGGTCCTGTAGGATCCGGCGGCTGCGCGCTACTGACGAGTCGCAATAGTATGAAACAACCGCTTAGCACTTTCCTGGATGTGTGGTGGTTGCCTGAGTCCTTCTGCGACAGATCTCAAAACCGTGTATAAGCTATTGCGCCATTTCAAGGTCAAACTATGTTGTACTGGCAAAAAGAGCCGTGAGGCCCATCGGTCCCTGTGCATCTGTGTTTGAGTTGGTGTGAGTCTGCATACACGTTCGTCGCCACCCAAGTAAGTAATACAGTAGTGTATGCAGGATGAAAAGGGATAACGATAACTTTGTGAGAAATATTCAACGATGTATCCGGATGTTGTTCTGCATACTTATAAACTTATCAACTGCAAGTAATACATTTCCTTAACTATTTGATAGAATGTATAATAATGGGAGATTTTGTAACAAACAATTGCAGGAAGGCTTCATTTTATTTAGAAAAGCTTACCATTTGAACGTTGTACGCGTGGCAGAAGTGCATTAAATGAGGACGCAGTGTCTCCAGGTCGTTAGTATGCAGCGGCAAACCAGCGAACTTCTCATTTGTTATGATTCCTCCCCCAGCTGCTGCGAGGTTAGTGTGGCTCTTTGTGGGTAGAAGGGGACCATTTGCTGAAAGAACTGCCGCGTTCATCATAGCAGGTGGCTGCGGCGCTTGTTCAGAGAATTTAAAGTGGCTTTGGGGAAGTGGTGGATTTGGGGAACCGACAACTGAAGCCCGTTCAATTGGTGGTCCTTCGGATTCGCCTCCAGTAGTGCCAGATCTGCGTGCTTTAATCTGTCTAGGCTTTGAGTCTGATGGGGAACTGCCCAGTGTTGGCATAGTTGTGGTCTCGTCAAACATGGGGCTGGGACATTCTTGTTGCAATTCGCCTTCTTTTCTGACCTCCGCTTCAACAGCAGTAGCACGAGCACCCGACTCATCGCGGTCACTCACGTTACGCAGCAGTGAACGTGTCTGCTCGCCCTCCATTACCAAATTACCGTCATCCTCTCCATAACTGAAGGAAGACAGCGATCGATCGCGATGGGTTTCTGCATGCGCCTTGGACTTGTCAGCTGTAGTTTGCTCTACCGATCCACTCTGATCCGGCGCAGAGTGGCAAACCTCTGTAGCAATATCGTCGCTCAGAATGTACGGATACTGTTTCTATAGAAGGGACAATGAATGAGAAAATGAAGTTGCATCACACACCACCGAGGTACCTCGATGCAATAAATCACTATATCTATCTCACAAGTGTCTTATAATGCATCACTATTACATCTGATCAATCGAGGTGAAGCTAATTGGGTACATCAAAAAGCCACATGGCAGATTGGTATTCACGACAGTTCGGAAGTGGCATGAGGCACCAAAAGATGATCGCTTCTTTGTTCGTCTATATTGCACAGCGTTTCAATGCGGTTCATAAACCAACACAATTCAAAAACAATTCGTCTCTAGATAATGACTACACTTCAGCAGTTAAGGAATATTATGATATCTTAGACACTCTTGTATCACAGCGACACTACAACGAATTGAAGTAGTGCAAAGGTTAAAGTGTCATAAATAGCGATAGTCCGGGGTGGTGAAGAATACATCAATAACACGGCGTCTTCACTCCAGAAGCACTACAATCGAAAATGTGGAAGATTCAAAGCATCAATCACTAGTGAACCCTGTTCAACCGACAGCCATGGATGAAAACGTCATAGTGCTAGGCCGTGACCACAGTAGTGATAGCACGGATAGTAGTGGTACGTGCAACAGAATAGGGATTGAGGCATAGTTGAAATATTTGTATGACGTACGGCACCGACCACGCATACGGTTGGTTTAGGGCTAAGGTGGTGGACTTAGCTAAACAATTTTGTGTTGCTGAAGTCAAAACATGCGGAACTACTGGGAATGGCTAATGAATATGCGCCGAAATGGAAACGGAAACCTGACAAGAGAGCAAGGGTAGTCATTGTAGTCACTTCTTGTAGATACTACCCACTTTGTTCGTGAGTTGACGTATCGCGATATAACCGAACAGGCTAAAAAAAGCCATAGCTCTCGAACTGAAAAAGCAGCTGAAAACTGGGTTTATTGGCGCAAAACTATGCCACAGCTGAGCACACACGTGGCTCTGCTGTCTCATTTGAGCGGTTTACCGAAGTATCACGAGGACATTCCCCTTCGTCCAATCGTCTTCATAGTAAACGCACCGCATCACAAGTTGGCATGATGATTAGCACAGCTTATCGAGCATATCCGGAGTGAGCTAGCTGGATACACTCTCAAAAATACATCCTAATTGGTCGACGAGATACGGGGTTTGAATGCTGAGGGAAAACATGGTTACTATTGATGCATGCTGATCGTTCATCAGTGTCCCACTGTAAGGGAATTCAGACATTACCGGCACTCATGCTGACAAAGTCGGGTTTCCATCACATCACCTCAGGTCGCTACTGTGTCCATTCACGAGGCATTCACTTCAAATGCAATGGAAAGTCTATCGATAGATTGATGTCTTAGTGATGGACAACCTACTTCGGTTAGTCTTGGCTGATAGTTTCATGGGTCAGTGATTACATACAAAAGGTACGCTCGTGTAGTAGATTCCTTGACGACACGATCGTTGTGATTGGTACCACCTACTTGCGTTTCAAAATGTATGTCCCTCTGCAATCAAATTCACAATGGAAAATGAAATGGATGACATCTAGAATCTCCATGTAAACGTGAAAAGAAGTTCAGACTGTACGCTCACTTGGTCTGTATCACACGTCCAATTGGACAGGATAATATCCCAGGTTTGACAACTTCTGTCCTACAGACTGCAAACAAGCATTGGTTCGCACCGCTTTCACCGGCGCTCTTAAAGTTTGCTCTAAAGGTACGATTGACAGTGAGCTGAAGCACGTACCATCAATGCTAAGTGTAAATGAATACCACGAGAGATGTGTAGCACGATAAACCAACACAGAGAACAGTAGGGGACGATTGACAGGCGTTCGCAAGAAAAGCTGTCCATTACATCAAAATTTAAAGGGGATCACATTGAAAGAAGAGTCCAATGTTGTCACCGCCAGATTATAGTGCAGTGTTAGTACGATACTGAATTTGCGTTATTACACCAACTTGGGGGGGGAACTGTCATGTAGATCCATTTTGGACAAGCCAGACGCTCAAGCTACCACGTGTATATCTCTTTCACTGTACTTATGGTAGAAAGCTAGTTGGTGAAACTGAGAAGGCTGTCGACAAAGCTTTCAGAGCACATTCCATGCAATATAGATCCGAATGGCCCTAAGCTGTGGGCAGACCTTGTTGCTGAGCAAACCTAAGGCGGCATGTGCATGCCAAAATCTCAGCGAACCGTCCAGGATAGTTAGCCAAGAAAGCAATGCTCCCCTGCTTCATTTTGCCGGAGCTTCAGTGATTCGGCGACTAAAACACCAGTTT
The DNA here is from genome assembly GCA_944474145.2 of Dicrocoelium dendriticum. NCBI lineage: Eukaryota > Metazoa > Platyhelminthes > Trematoda > Plagiorchiida > Dicrocoeliidae > Dicrocoelium > Dicrocoelium dendriticum. The sequence goes on from OX104064.1 coordinate 140,800,903, forward strand.
GTGCAGGTACACTGAGCCAATGACAAGCACCACCTAGAGTTGCTGACGCAATTCGATCGTTTCGAATTTAAATGGAATGATGTTGAAACTTGGTTCCTCTTATATGCGGCACAATTTTCCACTGACGACCGTATGTTAACAACTGAGCGGAATATCCAGAGCATCTGAATTCACCGTATCCTGCTGAAGGGTTTTTCCTTCTTGCAATCTTGAAATCGGATAAGGGATAATGCTGCATAGTAGTCTTGTTAAGGGATCTCGTTTGCTATTTCAGGGTTCCCCTCAAAGAGGAATGTGAGTAGTCTACATCAGACTCTGCAGTTCGCTACAAACAAGTGGCAGTCGGCCTATTGACAAATACTGTTGAGTTAATAATTGAGATAATGCAACTGAAGCATTCGCTGCCTTATATCGGACGGTTGGTACCACAACACCTTCAGTGTCCTCTGATTTCGGGAGTTATGCTGATCGATTACCTCGCTAGATCAGATTAAGTTCCCAGGACGATACGGGCTTCCGCCAAACGAGCATCATGCTTCCTGTACTGCCAAGCAAAATAATGTCGCAGACACCTCGATGTTTGTTTGACTCTCCCTGCCTTTGCCAAAGAAGTGAATCAAGAACTGAAGCAAGATTTGCACTTCCGTGGATCAATATTAGATTTCACCATACGAGATCTAGGTGCTACAGATTCTAATACAAGTACAGTAGTACTAGAAATAAAAATCTGGTCAACATCTATCTAGGCCCCTTCTGAAGGCTACTACAGTCTCGTAACTTATTAAATCCGAAGGAACTTTATTCCAGCTATTAACTACACGGCCTTAAAAAAATGTCGCTCTGATGTCCAGTTTAGCTCTCAGTTGTCTGAAATTCAAGTGGTGTCTGCGCAGAGCATAACAACGCAGGTAGCTCAAACAGATCGGTTTGTTTTATACCATTGAGGCGCCTCATTACCTTGAACGTCTCTATCGGATCGCCTCTCATTCTACGCTGTTCTAAAGGAAAACAGCCCTAGGCTTCCTAGACAACTTTCACACGGCCTCCTTGTGGACCTACCACCATCCAAGATGTCAGTTTGTGAGCCTTTTCTTTAAAAATACCCTCCCCACGGAGATACGGTACCCGGACCTTGACACAGTACTACAGATGTGGCCTAACTACTGCTTTATACAATAGCAAGAAAACTTTGGATTTGCTGTTACACAGTGCCCACCTGAGGCGGTGCCCAGGAACTATGGAATTGACATCGAAGGAGTAAGTAGTAGTTCAACCAGTGCCGGATGTTCACGAAACATAAAGAAAAGGTGCCGTGACCGCGAACGCCTTTTCGAGGTCATATGAAGTCAGTGAAGAAGAGAAAACAATCAGACGAAACCGAGTGAAGTTCACCCAACACCGGAAACAACAATGTCGATAAAAGTGGAGCGTCCTATAGCGCATAGTGACGAGACCACACTGGCACTTATAAAGAAGACAATACGGGGTGGTACAGTGTACGAAGTGCTTAGCGAGGTAGAAGTGCAATAGCCAGAGAAAGCGAGGATGTGGCGAGGGTGTCTTATCAGAGTGAACGAACGGTTAGAAGAAGCTAGCCCAACAGCCAATGGATGAGGAGCATTGCGACCTGAATGCTTAGTGTACGAGTGCGCTATGTGAGCCGAAGCAAGAACCTCATCGACACAAAATGTTCATTGCTTGTGGAAGTGTACGAAAAATAGGTGCAGTGGTATCACAAAATAAACTACTCTTCTACCCTTCTTGTACTTCTAATAATGCACATTTTCGACATAGTATAAAATATCGCATGCCCACTGGCATTTAGACAAGTGACAGTGAGCTATGGCTTAGTCCTGGGGTCTATTTTATTCGGCGCATTTAAGCATAGTCATCCAATGTCTCCACAGTGTTTTCTAGACAGTTATTGTAAGAAAAATAAAATTCTTCACTCCCTTCCCTGTCCTCCGCAAGAAATACCCAAACGTATCACTAGTTAAGTAATACAATGCAATGAGCTGAGTAATACCCGACCACTAATTGAAGACAGACAAAATAGCATCAGTGATAACTGCATGTAGTGTAGTGTTACAGGATTGTCACACAAGAAAGGAAACATAGTTCTGTCTGCACTCCATAAGGCTACATTGCTTACTGAGTTTTAGGTAGTTTCCTCTGAGATTGGTGTTCTGTCGGAATTCCAGCAAATGCCGGCATGTGTGGTAAGGATTACTCAATATTTCATATACCAATATGAGGTCACTCCTTAATCGCAGGCAGTGTCTACTGAGAAATTCGAGTTCAGCGCAGAATTCTACACCCGCTACGATTAACGAGCATATGTAATGGGCAAAGTGATCGATGTTTTGCGGCATCATTAAATAAATAAAATAATAATGTGTCAGTTGTACGCCGTAACGGCGCTTCGCTGCCGCACAACCACCACCAGTCGCGCGTGGGCTAAGGATACTATGAGAGTCGACTGGTCACCTGCGCAGGCTCGAACCCGCGAACTCAGGATTACAGTGCAGGTTTGTGATCCTTAAGGCCACGCGTCGGCTATTTAATCTCATGGGAGAGAGACAGCGGGTGTCGTATCCAGGACGATTGGGAATTTAGTTATGACCGCTAACACGAAGCCAGCGTTACTGCACTTTCGACATAGTGTGTGTCCAATTTCTCCATCACCACATAATTCTGTTGCCGCAAACAAAAACATGTGGAAAAACATTTTTCCTCTAACATTTATGTAAACATATTGGTTTACAAGTGTTTAACGTAGTATGTAACGCGTATTATTTTATCTATGTCCACTCATCATAGTAACTATTTAGCAGATTTTGTATCCTGCGCCTCCGAAATGAAAACAATAGGGTGATGAAAAAATGTAGGCACACTAAAGCGCAGGCTTATATCAGTAGAGACATTTATTGAACTACAGTACTTTGGCAGCATAATCTTAGTTCATAGTGCACTAGAATCACCGGAACTCTACCCGATCCACCGGAAGATCGCAGAATAAACCGTGTAGGATCATTTGAATTAAAAAACTCCCATCGATCAGATACTCATTTGTTGAGTGAATGAAGCGGTTTTATTGTCTGTATGCAAAAGATGGATCGAAACTAGCTTAACATGGCCAATATTGCCAGCTAATTAAAATCACCTGTTCATCAGATTCCATGCATTTGGCAACGTTCTTAATTTATTGGTACCTTTTTGTTATTGATCAGTGCAGCATAATTGTAAATAACGAAAAGATATGCAGTCATTTGAATGCGATAGAGATGATTTCAAGTGCACAACATAGTGGTTGGTCTTACGTTGTGAGCTCTCCTACAAGCAACTTTACACGCAACCAACGGGTTCTAAGTTATTTCTGAACTGTGATTCATAACAAATCTGTCACCTGCATAAGTCTAATCGTCCACATTAGGATGGTACATGGTTGGCGGCATCCGGTTTCGGATTTGCCTGTCACTGTGGCCAGCCACAAAACGTCT
>OX104064.1:140804895-140980386 GCA_944474145.2 Dicrocoelium dendriticum
AGTTCGTCAACACATTTAGTCAGCTGATTGCACAGGCTTCAGAGAGAAAAGTTTGCAATAAGTGCAAACCAGTTTCTTTCGTTAGGAGCAGAACTCAAAAATGGATGACAGTATGCAACGCAGCATTGCGAGTGCACAGAGGAGCTCCAGCACCAGCAACTTGGGACAACAACGTAGCCCAAAGTAACCACTGCACTCAACTGTTAAGAGAAGACAAAGCCGTCTATCAGCAGGACATCGCAACAACCTTCAGTGCTAAACACAAACTGCTATACAAGCACGTTAATAGCCTACGAAAGGTGAGGCAAGGATTTCCTCCACTCAGGACGGCTGATGGCCCAACAAGAACATATGTGGAAGCTGCAAACGCGCTGCAGATGCAATACGCCCTCACGTTTAAAGAAGTCTTGCCACCGAGCGATCTACCAAGCTTTGTATTCTGCTCACCAGGACTAACCCACATCAATTTTACCGCAGAAGCTGTATTGCAAAAGCTGACTTCTCTACGCAAACACAGCTCGCCGGGTTTCGACACCATTCGTCCAGAGGCATTGGGAGCAGCAGCAAGCCAACTGGCGGGACATTTAGCTCAGTTTTTCAAGCACTGCTCAGATCAGAACCAACTTGCCGCCATGTGGAAGCTTGGAATAATAAGCCCGATTCACAAAGGTGGAAGCAGAACTGATCCTTCCAACTACCGCCCAGTAACCCTTATTCCTATACTCGCCAAGGTCATGGAATCCATAGTTGCCGATGCACTGGTGTGCTATCTGGAAACCTGCAACCTAATCAATCCTGAACAGCACGGTTTCCGTCGACAGCGGTCATGTACAACTAATTTACTAATTGCACGCAGTAGTTGGACCGAGGCAGCCGACGCTGGAGAAGGTGTTGATGTGATCTACTTGGATTTTTCCAAGGCTTTCGATCGCCTAGACCATCGGATACTACTATTCAAGCTGCAGCATTACGGGATCGGCGACCCTCTTTTAAGGTGGATCGCCAACTTTCTCTTTCAACGGTAATTATTGGTCAGAGTTCGGAGCTCATTATCGGACCCCATACAAGTCGAGTGTGGTGTGCCGCAAGGCTCGGTTCTGGGTCCACGTTTGTTTTTGGTGTTCATTAATGATCTTGCACAAGGAATCACTTCAAACTTGATAATGTTTACGGACGGTATCAAGATCTGGCGCAGGATCCAGACGAACACTGACCAAAATTTGCTTCAGAGTGATTTGGATACGATGTATCAATGCTCGACACTAAACTTATTGCATTTCAACGTCAGTAAATGCAAGGTGCTTTCCATCCGACATCAAAGCAGCTACTCATACCGACTCGGAACGGATGTACTGCAACAATCAACTCTCGAACGTGACTTGGATGTCCTGGTTCAAGATGACTTGTGTTGCTTCAGACAATCCGAAAAGTTCTCAAAGACCGGGAACCAACACGTCAGGCTGTTGAGGCGGTCGTTTGGACAAATAAACAGCTTCTTATTTCGACAAATGCTCAGTGCGTATGTTCGCCCCCATGTCGAATATGCGATTCAAGCCTGGGATCCATGGCTGAAACACGATCTTAATGCACTGGAGCAGCCACAACGCCGGGCATCTAAGAACGTCATTGGAATGCGCAATCTTTCCTACCAGGAGAGGCTGCAACGACTGGGATTGTTCAGTGGAAGCTATGGCAGAGTACGAGGCGACCTGATTATGGCATACTTGATTCTGCGAGACTTACATCATGTGTGCCGTCCTTCACTGCAACTCAGCAGCAATACAAACCTGAGGGGCCCCTCATTAAAACTCGCAGAACAATACAGTCGTCGGGAGTGCCGCAGAAATTTCTTTTCCATCTGTGTCTGTCACCCGTGGAATGCTCTCCCAGAATCGGTCGTTTCTGCACCGATACTAACAGTACTTAAAAGACGGTTGGACGATGCACTCATCCACTTACACTTTGTTGCTTAACACTATGTCTCCATCCTACACCTGGAGTTTACCCTGGAATTATTTGTTGTTAACTGTGGATGCTGTGAATCTAAGTGGATCGCAGGACTGCAGCGAAGCAAACGATACGTCCTTATTTTCATATTTAAAGTATTAACTATTTTGCTATCCTTATCCCTTTTATGCAACTTTGCGGGAAATGCTATAGTAAGTGCGGTGCGTTACTTTGTACTACCGAAGTAACCAAAATGCAAACCGGTGGACAATCCGAAAACGCCGACCATGAACTCACTCCGGTGCAGTCTGCGACTGAGACGCAACGACACTTGCCTTGTGACAGTTGTTTATCTTCCCCAAATATCCATTCCGACGATGGACTCCCGCCTGACATTAGCCTTGGGGAGGATCTTGTGACGACGATACAGGAATCTCATCTCAGGTTGGCTTCAATGTTCACGGTATGGAAGTTCCGACATCCCCCAGCGATCAAGTAATGGCCGATCTACAACACGTTATTGCAAGCATCCCGCTCCTCAGTGATGTCAGTTGGCCAACCCGATTCAGAACGGGAAAAAGTCATCTGTGCTGGATTTAGTGCTCACGGACGAATAGCTAATGATTGATAAACCAAAGATGGATAACCCTCTGGGGCGGAGTGACCACGTAACAATATTTTACTACTAGGTGTGTTATTCGGAGTATCTACAAGAACATATTGACTTATTTCGAACATTCAGATACTACCGCCTACTAACAGAATTTGTTAGAGAAGCCATCTGGGAGTTTTCGGGCGACTGCTCCATTGATACCGCCTAGATGGAGATTGCTGGTCATTTCAGTGATCTGGTTATATCTGCATCGGAGAACAGCCCCTTCGTTCTGCATCAGCTCCATTAACTATTTGGTACGGAAGCCGTAAACGCATGACGCTAAGAGACGCAACATGCTGTGTGTGTACAAGTCGAACCCTAACCCTGACAACTGGAGCAACTATGTAGTGCATCGTAATCACTGTACCACACTTATCTGTGATGAAAACTTAGTACATCAGCGCTGCCAAGCGGTAACGTTTTGTGCTAGTAACAAACTTCCGTACAAGCATGTGAACAACCTCCGGAAAGAAAAGCGTGATGTTCCGCCACTCATTTCAGCAAATGGATGTGCCTAAACTGCCGGGGATGCGGCCAAAACTCTACGGTACCAATATGCTCCACTGTTCCGACGCGCCACCAACATGTGCCACATGCCTGTCCCATTCACCCAGAAGCCCGTATTTAGGCGCCTCACACTTATCTCAGCAAGTGTTTTGCGGAGGCTGCTATCGTTGTGTACACAGTTTCCCCGAGTTTACAACAGTCCACCGAAATCACTGCAGGTGGCAGCTGCGAAAATATCTGAGCCAACAACCTAATTCCTTCAAAGATGTCTCGATGAAAAACAGCTTCCTGGCGTGCGAACATGGTATCGTTGCCCCGATTTTCAAGGGCCATTCGGAGTCGGCTACTTATCGCCCAGTTATTCTCCTCCCAGTTTTCTCAGATTTGATGGAGTTGATTATAACTGTGGCACTAATACGCCATTTAGAAAGTTCTAACTTCACGGCACCGCAGCAGCAAGGCATCGGTCATGTACTCCCAATCAACTGTTTGCGTGTGAGGGATTGGCAGTGATATCATGTACCTCGACATTTCTAGATCCTTTGACCGTTTATATCACCTTATCCTTCTCCAAAAGCAGCAAACGTATGGTAGTTAGAACCCTGTCCTTTGATCGATCGGAAATTTTCTTCAGCGGCGACTTCAGCTTCGGGTTAGGGGTCCATTTTCTGATACTATTGATATAGACTGCAGTGTTCCACAAGCGTTATCATTGAAGCCGCGCTTATTCTTGGTATTCATTAACTACCTCGCGAGTGGCATCAAGTCGAATTTTCCGCTTTTTGCCGTTGGCATCAAGATATGGCGGGCGAACGGAAGTCAGCAAGATCATGATCTGCTGCAACGAGACTTAGACCGTGCTTTTGAATGATCAAAGGCAAATCTACTCCCTTTCAGTGCAGGCAAGTGCAAGACTTTACATGTACGACACAAACCCACTAACGCATGTAAGCTTGGGGACCACAACTTGTAGGTCGCCTCACAGGAGCACGACCCTGAGGTGGTGATGCAAAACGACGCATTCTATGAAGGTGTCCAAAACCGTGAACTAACATGTCGGTCCTTTACGCAAAACGTTCGGGAGGTTAAAACCTTCCATCTTTCTGCAAATGCTCCATGCAAACGTGAGGCCCTAAGTACTGTACGCGAGTCAGGCCTGACTACCCTGGTTAAAACACGATTTGGTTACGCTGGAGACCACAAAGTGAAGGCCAGCCGAAAATTTGAAGGAGTTATTTCACCTTCCATATCATCTGCGACTGAAAGTCCCGATAGTGCACAGTGGAAGTTGTCGCCATCCATGGGGTGACCTCATTCTAGTGTACCAGCTCTTGAGTATCCCTGTCATGCTTGCTGCCACCTCCTGAAATTTAGCCCCAACACAAAATTGAGGGGTCATAAGCTGAAACTGGTCACCCATTACAGTCGGCTGGAATGCCTACGGAACTGTTTTTCTCTTCGTATTTGTCAACCGTGAAAAGCGCTTTCGATGTTTATCATCTCCACGCCCACGTTGCGCATCGAAAAATGCCTCGACGATGTCTTGCGCCATCTACATTAGTTGATTTGAATTCCGTTTATCATTTTGACGACAAGATGCAGACATGCTATTTGATCACCAACCCCTACGAAATCGGGATTTACTGGTGTGTTAGCGTGGATATTACCTTGAGTCCACAGGTACTCCTTTCGCTTTAGTGTCTGTCTCCTTTTCTTGAACTTATGTAATTCATACAAACCCTCCTATGGGACCTGTTAGGCCTTGGTTTTTTATCCGTATTACACCATTTCCATTGTTCACGGTGGCCTTGGAGAAATCCCAACGCCGGGCCACCAAGAATGTTGAAGGTTTGACTTTCGGGTTGCGTTATTTGCGTATGAACAAAAGCTTCGTGTTCGGCGTTTTCAGGGGACAATACCGGCGATTGACTGGGGACTTTATTTTGACTGACCAGATTTTGTGAGATACCAACCACACGCACCACCATTTGCTAGAGCTCAGTAACAACAGCAATCCGAGAGGCCACCAACTCAAACTGACAGAGCAGTACAGTTTTTTGGGATGCCGTCGGAATTTCTTTTCCTTACGTTTTTGCAAAGCGTGGTATACCCTACCGAAATCAGCCATCTGTGGTCCCACGCTGGTAAAGTTCAAAGCCCGAGTTGACCGTGCACTCATTTCGCTGCACCATACCACATGACTCATTACCCATGACTAAACAATTGTCTGTAAGAGATTTCGCAGATAGTCAACTCCCAGAGTACGTCCCACTTTTTACCTGCATGTGTTCACTAGGAGATGGCACGATTTTGGCAACGTCCCATTTGTCATCATTCCTTATTGATTAACAGTGGGTTTACAGTTAATGATGCGCACATCGCGGTGAGTTTGCCGGTGTGAACCTGCCTACCTATATTTTGAATATTCACTATAACTATCCTACGAAACCTGTTAAGATTTAGCTTTGTAGCCTTAGAAAACGCTGGCTCCATTGCTCCACTGTTGCCAGTAATGTCGTAGTCGGAGCAATTTTGTAACAAATCCACGGGACGATTGAGTACGCCAGCAGAATCTTGACTTCGGAAAAACACAAATAAAACCGTATGATAGAACTGTCTGGGCGTTGGACAAATTGTTGCCGTACCTGCTAAGTCATCAATTTCACGTCGAAACGGATCATAAGCTTTTTTAATAGATGAAGCCCATTAAAGATCACTGAATAAAGTAAACCTGGCCACAGACTTTTTATCTAGCATGACGAATGATGACGTTTTGCTGAGCGTGGCTTTCGGTTTCAAGGATAGACTGTTGGCGCAGAATCTGGGTCGTGTAGTGTACGAACCAAGTGGTGGCAAGCGCTTTAGCAACGGGATCACTGCTCTAGTAAGCTGCCAAAACTTCCTAAACAAGTGCCAATACAAGCTACCCGGACCGTTAACGAAAAGTTCGGAACGACTGCAAGTACATGAGGCGGGAATGTTGATGCGGTTGCTGATAGGTACTGTGTATTCGTCCAGCATGCTTGACGTCTAGTCTAGACAAACAAGTGCACACAACACAAGACACACACACACATAAGTGCATATTTCTCTGCGTCCCTATTGGTCCATTCTTCTGCTTGCGACAACATAACGTACGCAGTTAGTTAGACACTTCTCAGCTTTCAGTAGTTTGTTTACCGGAGCGACCTTCTTACTTCGGCTCGTGCATTTGACTTTCCGTACACAACACTGGCATCGCGGTTTACGAACGTACGTCATGGAATTGCATCCTCCTACAGTTTACTGGTCTGATCCGACCTTACCTCCTACCGAAAATGCAATGGCTCAGTGGAAAACATCGTTTACAAACTATCTTAATCTACTACCTGCGGTTTCTGACTACAGTGAAGGCCAGAAACTGAAGCTTATCTCACACCTACTGGCTGGTGAGGGACAACGTCAGTTTGATGTTTTGGAGCTTCAGTCTCAAGATACCTTAAGGAAAGCACTAGATGTGCTGGACAAATCATGGGGCCAGCGTACAAACCTCTTCATTACCGCCTCACATTCAGTCGACGTACACAGGAATCATCGGAAACTCTAGACAGTTTTGTTGGTCGCCTCATTCGCGCTGTACGATCCTGCAAGTACTCAATCATACCGAAAAATAAAATCGAGAAGGTCATGCTAGTGCATCAGTCGCCTAGTGGAATCACACGGAATAGAAAAACTTGTTCATGACTGCTCTCCATATCAAAGGGCAAACAAGTGTTCAACGTCAGTTTCCTCCCATACAACCTATTAGTTATCCTATGCGACCGCGGGCCAAGTTAGCTCTTGACATCATGCGTCCATTTAGCCCAGCGCCTCAGCAGACTCCGGGTCGTGTAGTGTACGAACCACGTGGTGGAAAGCTCTTTAGCAACGGGATCACTGCTCTAGTAAGCTGCCAAAACTTCCTAAACAAGTGCCAATACAAGCTACCCGGACCGTTAGCGAAAAGTTCGGAACGACTGCAATTACGTGAGGCGGGAATGCTGATGCGGATGCTGATAGGTACTGTGTATTCGTCCAGCATGCTTGACGGCTAGTCTAGACAGACACGTGCACACAACCCCAGACACACACACATGATTGCATATTTCTCTGCTTCCCCATTGGTTCATCCTTCTTGCGACACCTTAATGTACTCAGGTAGTTAGACACTTCTCAGCTTCCAGTAGTTTGTTTACCAGAGCGACCTTCTTAATACGGCCCGGGCATTTGAATTTTCGTCAACAACAGTATCATCATCGTCATCAGTACACGTTAGCTGAGGGTGAGAAGCACACCTCAGCTAATGTGCAGCAATGCGAAAAGAGAAGCGACTAAAAACTTACACCAAAGAGAACACGAATTACACGACAAAATATATAACGTTAAATATTATATTATGTGTATTGCATGAGATCGGGATTGCAGGAGGAACCTAAAGAAAGGGGATTGGACAAAGAATCTCACAACACCAACTGCATACGGCTGGCTCTTCGCCATGTCAGCAAGTGTGTGTGTATGTGTGTTCTTAGGACCCCAGCCAGACAGTTGGGATGCACCAACCGAAGCCAGCTTCGAAGTGAGGGTTTTCATCTCTCTCGACCAAGCCATCGCTTGGCATCCCCTCCTCCTCTTCCAACAGCAACCCCGCCGCGCAAACAATGCACGTCGCGGAAGTCGCTGTGCTGGCATGCGCAACACGTGGCCCAGCCATCGGACCCTGGTGTGTGATATCATGGTGCTGAGCGGTGCACTCGCTCATCCTGCACCAAATACGCTACGCCGAACACGCCCGTTGCTCACGCGGTACTTCCACCAGACATGAGCTAAGTTGCGAAGGCAGCGATGATCGAATCTGACGGGCCTTTTCATGTCTGTCGCCCTGATGGGCCAGGTTTCACGAGCACACAGGAGAGTAGAACGGACGGCTGCGTTATAAACTCTGCCCTTCAGGACGAGAGTAATGTCGCGTTTGCGCCACAGGTGGCGGAGATTGGCAAAAGCGTTTCAAGTATTTGCTATACGCTTCGCAACCTCATCTTCGATCCCTCGGACGCTAATATAACTGCCCAGATGCCTGAATTCCTGAACGGCTTCTAGCTGATCACCACAAAGCGTTGGCGCAGTGGTAGGTCCCTGCCAATCTGGGAGAAATGCTTTGCATTTCGATGTTGCAAAGCAGAGCCCGAAACGATTGACAACCAGTGCTAATCGGTCCAGTGCTGCTTGACATGTTTGGGAGCTGTCACAAATTAGGGCAATATCGTCCGCTTCCTCCAAGTCAGGAAGTCGCTCACCAGGAAGTAGCTCTACCTTCTAAGTCGTGTCCAGCGAACGCTGTTTCCATGACTTCATCAATAGCGTAGTTAAAGTGGAAAGGTGACAGCGGGCCACCTTGTCTCATACCGCTGGTGATACTGAAGGGTTGCGACAGTTTACCATAAACCCTCACTCTGTCCGAAGTACGCGCGTACAGCGCTTTGACAATGTTTACACATTCATCAAGCACACCTTTCCTCAGCAGACCGTCCCAAAGGGCTTGTCCATCGACTGAGTCGAAGGCACCTTTTATGCCTTTTATGCAGGTCTCCGTAATCAGATCCAGATCGAGATGTTCTCTCGTGTGTCACCCTGTCCCGTCAAATATCGCGAAATACCATGTTGTTTACTAATCTGCAGGATTTTAGAGGCAAATATTTTATTGAGGTTGCATGTTCCAAAGAAGTGCTGACAACTATTGGCTGTGCGCCTGTTATCTTTAGTAGGCAACCTGAGCGATGCTTAAACCAGATATCCAATAGGACTACTGTCATTGTTTCGGAGTGTAGCAAGACGTTCAATAATATTGGACCGCAGCCATTGTAGTTTGGAAATGAAGGAATTCTCGCTAGTGATTTAGCGATAACGTCGTCCAGAGAATGTAGCGCCACCGCTCCAGGTCATGTTTTAGCGCCTCGTGATCAGGAGAACCCAGTAGTTCAGGAATACAATGAACAAATACGCTTTTCTTACTTTCTTTCTTAGAGGGGCTGCCATGGTTTTCTTTTTCCGTTGACCGTCCTCTGCAAGAAATATCTGGTAATATGTGTATCCCGGTCGATAAGTTGCAAAGATGAACTGCTGCGAATAGGAGAGTTTCTGTCTCCTCAGTTGAGCTCAATTTTACTCGAAGAAATCGGGGTTCGCCGTAGAGCACTTAATTTTGGTGACAACCCTAATACCAATCGCATCGCAGGTGGAATTCCACTGGTTACGATCATCTACCAACTTGCCCTTTATTATCCCAGTTCTGGACCCAGGAACGTTAGTACACACAACCGTTAACGCACTGGGGTTATGTTTAGCGAAAGTCGGTTTGAATGTTGTGGCTGGTAACATATTTTTGGCGGGCACTACAGAACGTTGTGAAAACGGCATCGCAAAGCGTTTGATTGATCCAGAAAATGGACGTACAGGTGTCTCTTTAGGCGTTGTTATCCAGGCGATTGATTCGTTTGTTACCCGGATCTGGACTGTCGGTGTCGGTGTTGTGACCAACTTGTGAGATATGGCATCTAGGAATGAGTTAATAACTGGCACGCTGGATGTGGCTTGCCTACTTAAAGGGTTAGTAATTGTCGGACTAGGTGGCGCAGATGCCGTTGCGCGGCTAGCAAGCCGGACTTACCCTTCGACTTAGAAACAGAGCTCTGAGGGTTTTGCTGTAGAAAGAGATCGGTGTTGTTAGATTCTAATGGCAAAACCCTGAAGCTCGCCATCTGCTGGAATATTTCAGTCAGTTTTTCTCACTTTTTCATAAGCAATATTATGGATTTGACTATTGAGATTGCTCCGAAAATTTGGTAAAACCAGAGCAAGTCAGTCAGGTTGATTTGTCTCTTATATTGTAGTTGACTTAAACCAGCACAGAGAGGGTAGAACGGAAGGCGGCAAAATTTAAGAATAATGTCTCTTCTAACTAGGCGTGCACACTTCTGCTTACCACGTTTGCGGTTAGGTGGAATCGGTTCCATTGTGGGTTGTTGTTTCAGATGAAGGCTGTCCTTGTCCGGTCAGGTAAGTTAGGACGCGAGTGGTTCTCGCGTTCTTTGTTTCAGTCGCACTCTGGAAGTCGATTGTCGTAAGTGAGTGTGTCACGACGAGGATACACGTACTCGGCGTTTGGCTAGCTTACTGATCCTCATTGGGATTGGTTTGTAGTGGGTGGATGATAGCAAAAAGTGCCGGCGATGATCGAATGCAATTGAAACCACAGATTGAGTCGTGGCTTCGTTAGAAATAATCCTATGGATGTAATTCTAAGACCACAAGAAAGCGCGGAGAATCCTTGATCGATTACCTTGTCACAGCAGGGAAAACTGGTAAAGACATCAGAGTGGCGCGTCTGGATAGAAGCACGAAGCACGCTAAAACAACTAAGGTAGCGCAAATCATTTTCTGTAGGAAATAATTCCGTAAAAATCTGCCCACTGAACACGGGGAGTTGGTCCGATTCGAATGAGTGTGTGATGACTGCACTAGGTGAAGAGGCAAACGTGAAACTTCGTGACAGAGGAGAGCACGTTTACTATGCGACCAGTCAGGTCAGCAGACAGCAATTGTTCACGAATATACAAAAGCATTTCCTGACGAACGACTGCATTTGTGGAAAATGTTTGTGTTCACTGTAGCCTGGAACCTGTCAAAGTGCATTTTCAGTGCATCCAAATTTTCCTGTACCGTCTATGTCATCGACGGAAGTGATTTTCGTCCAGACCCTGTTCGCAGCTACCCATGTTAATACTCCAAAGTGTTTCGAAAAACTTCATACTTTTAACAGAGCCTATGCAATACTACTCAGATTTATTCCTTCTTCTGTCGCAAAGATAGTAAGTCCATACAACTTACAGTCTGCAAAAACGCTTGTTTGGTCCATCAATAATGTGAATGTGTTGCGTACTTTGCTGCGACTGCTGTCATCGGAGGTGGTTTTACATCCCTTTGGTCAAATGGCCATCAACTCTCATCATTGATGGATCACCTACTGTTACCAGGGTTGCACGAGAACAAACTGGTCATCCTGTATTATGACTCACTAGAGTTCATAGTCCAGTGGAACGCGGATACGCTCAATCCATAAGAGAAGCTGTCGCGGTGCACTGAGCGATCTCACGCCTACACTACTACATGTTTGAATACGTTTCACGGTTGGGACCGATATCGAGGCGTTAAATTAATCTACCATCCTCAGGAGTGTTTGAATACATTGGCTATGGCAACGGTACAACACTACGCTGGCTGCGTATTCGTAATGCATAGGCACATGGTGCGAACGGAGTTACTCACTGTGACATTTATCAGCAACATTAGGCATCAGCTTCGATCAACCACCGGTCCAATCATCTTCGAACTCTCTCTCTCTCTTAGAGCCTGAGTGCCATCGCAATGAGGCTGGACCTTACCGGCGTGCGATGGTTTGCGTGTCTCAGAGATCCATTGAGCTATGCTGCGTGGTGTCTGTTTGCACCTTCAGAGCCACTCATGCCAGCACACCGACTTCCCCGACGTGCATTGTTTACGCGCCCGCGGTGCGATTGGAAGAGCAGGAGGGGAGGCCAAGCGATGAGTTGTTCGTGAAAGATGGAAACCCTCACTTCGCAGTTGGCGTCGGTTGGTGCATCCCGACTGTCTGGCTGGGGTCCTAAGGACGATGAACACGTTTGGTTGGACACACTTGCTGATATGGCTAGGAGATGGCCCCAGTGGCGTTTTTGTTGTGTTTCTTTGTCCACCTCCTCCTGCTTAGCCTCCCCTCCGATCACGATCGCATTCGTGAGGCATAACATAACTTTTTGTGGCACGATAGCCGGCTGTTAGCTCTCCGGAACGATGTCCATCCGCTACTGGGGAATCAGCCGGCGTGCCACGTTTTTTTCTTGTGCTTTGTATTGCGGCACAATAGCTGAGGTCTTTTCCACCTGTAGCTAACGTGTATTTAAAGAAAGAGCCTGAGTGGCGCGCGCTGCATATTTTTTATTCCTAAAGCAGACACATTCGTGGCCTTGAAGCATACTTCTTCGCTTGGGACGTTAGTACGGTTCGTTCTTGACTCGTTACCTTCTGTATTTTGGCGCATGTATAATGCTGACTAAGGGCCTACTTTTAGCTCTTTACCCTCCTCCCATCCAAAGTGTTCTCCACCGCTACATTTACCTGGAGTCATTTTGATCTTCGAGGCTGTTCCCTGTGAGAAGAGATTCCCCCTTCCAATTTGCGCCATCTCCTCATTTCACTGGTATGTACGCCGCGACTCTCACAGCCGAACGAGTGTATAGAGTGCGCCTCCTCCGCTGACCAACTCATACGACTTTTTCCACTTCTGTAAGAGTTTTCTTTTTCCTGGGCCACATCCGGATGCCCGATACTCCCCGCAGTTCACTTTCGAACCTCTTGGAAACTCACCTGCCGCTTCGCCATTGCTGGTTTGAGACTTCTCCAATCTCCGCGCCTGAGTTACTTGCGGGTCACGGTTGACTGCCTTTCTGCTTCCCCGTACTTCCTGTGAAAGTAGTCGGTTGATCGACCACATTTGAACTACCAGATGCATGGGTAGTCAACGCGTTCGAGCGTACATCAACAGGAACGACGATTTCTTTGTGAAGACCTGTATGGACGGGAGGTGGGCCAGTAAAAGTAGGGGTAAGACGTTCGCCGAGTTTCCTCCATCTGCCAGCAGCTACTTCTTACCCATTCTATTGTTTCTCTCCTTCAAACGGTTTGTCTACGAATGGTAGGGGTTTGTACGCACTTTCTTGATACTGAGTTACTCTATGCAGGTTCGGAATTTCTCTCGCTTGAAGCACTGACCCATGGGGATTTCATGGTCCGCTTTCACGCGTTCCCAAACGACATAGGTTAAGATGCTTGCCCAATTATCCTAGGTTGCCAATGTTTCAATTCAGCGCATGAAATGCTCGCTCCGCCTGGTCAGCTGGAAGTAGTCTAATCATGTTGTTCGAACATGGCTCAACAATTTCAGACACAGGAACAGACAATGTTGATAGTTGTGTTCCTCGAACTTGCGTTTTAAAAAGCTGACATTGCTTACTAGAAAGCACGTGTGTTTTGACGTCTCTTCATGCCTCGCCAGCAGGCACGTTATTTCAGCAAATCGTAGATACTAGTGCAATCGGTGCGCGTCATTTTGTAACAATAAACCTCCACTTTGCGCCTTAGTGTTGTCGGCATCATGGGGTACATAAGTGTTGCTACCAACTGTTGTGTACCCACTGCGATAAAACTGGACCTTAATGTGGCGCGATGGTTTGTGTGCCTCAGTGATCTATTGAGCTATGCTGGATGGTGCTTTTATTGACCCTTCAGAGCCACTCGTAGCAGATTGGTCAGGCCAGACAAACTCAGTTGCCTGGTCCTCCAGGTTGGGGGTTAGAGTGATGGTGGCTCTTTACTCCATAAAACGGTCTCTCTGTAGTCCATTGCAAAAACCCCGCTACCTAGCGGTCAGGTTTTTGAACCAAAGGCTTTGGTTGAGAACCCTAATCGTTCTCCTGTCTAGGCCTGGGCAACCTGACAGTATTCTGCCCAGGCAATACAATGAACCTTTCCTACAACAATTTCTTGATGCTCTGGCGGTTGCACAGGATAATCCACGGCGCCCTATCTGCTACATCGAGCAGGGTGGGTAGGGGTTTGAATGCTACTGCACAGTCTTTCCCGTCTTCTTATCCCCTTCTTACGCTTTTTCATCCTTATCGTCCAACTCCAACTTTCTTTTTATTCCCCCCGTTTTCAATCCCCCAATTCTCTGCCCTCTCCCACTTGCTTCAGTAGTCGCTTGTCTTCTAGTTTCGACTCATACATAGTCGCAGAGCGTCGTTCCAATCCAGTCGACAAGTCCATGTTCAACCAAGCGGACGTCAGTTCATCCGCGTCTCACGAAGACTGGCATGCCTGAATGTGCGCACTTTGCTACAGCTTGGCCAACAGGCAACACTTGCCCACACACTAGAGACCCTATCGATCGATATTTGCTGTTTATCAAAAACCCGCCTGCAAAATACGAGCTTTGTGTTTACCCTGCGATCCCCCACACCCGACACTGGCGCCATTTTCTCATTGCACCTGGCTGGCGATGATGCAACTTCAAAGGCCAGTCAAGCTGGCGTCGGCATTGTTTTGAGTCCCCGGGCTGAAGCAGTCCTGATCGATTGGATCCCAGTCAACAGTCGGATGTGCACAGTTGGATTAGCTGGTTTGTTCCCTGCTACGAAATCGCGCGGGAGCAAACGGTGTTTGTTTGTCATTGCGGCCTACGCCCCTACACACTGTAGCACCGATTTGGTGAAAGATGCTTTCTATCAGCAACTTCACGAGCTCCTTCGTTACAGAAGAAGCACGGATATTGTGGTGTTGGCTGGCGATTTAAACGCCTAAGTCGGATAATTGTCCTCTGATGAACTTCATTTGGGCGGCCAACACGGTATAGGCTCTCGTAATGATAAACTTGAGCGATTGCTACAGCTGTGTGAAGATGCTCGTCTCTTTCTCACGAGCACACTTTCGACACAACACCCGCAGAAACGTGACTTGGTGCCCACCAGTTTCGCAACAGCCATGGACGCAAATCGAGCATATCGCGATCACACACACACACACACACACACACACACACACGCTATACACGTTAGCTAGAGGTGGGAAACACCTCAGTTACTGCGTCCCAATACCTAAAAGAAAAAGGGAATAAAATGCACTAGGCGCAAGCCAGCTGAGCTACCAGTAATGGATGGGCATCGTTCCGGTAACCTACCTGCCGGGGATTATGCAGCAAAAAAGCAATTCGCCATGCAAAATTATAAAATTTAAATTAAATTTACTTTAAATTAAATTAAAATAAATTATAAAATGCTAAATAATGAGATCGTGATTGAAGGGGCAGGCTAAGAAGGATGGGGTGGGACAAAGAAACTCACAGTACGAACGCCACTGAGGTCGGCTCCTAACCATAACAACAAGTGTATCCAGCCAAACGTGGTCATCGTCTTTCGGACCCCAACCAGGGAGCCGAGACGCTCCAACCGAGGCCAGCTCAGAAGTGAGGGCCTTCATTCCTCTCGGCCAAACCATCGTTTGGCCATCTCTCCTCTTCTTCCATCCACACCCCCCGACGCGCAAACAACGCACATCGCGGGAGTCGGTGGGCTGGCATGCGTAACACGTGGCCGAGCCATCGGAGCCTGGTGCGTGAAATAGCCTTGCTGAGCGGTTCAGTTCCTTTTCCTGTGCCGCAAACAAGGCGTCGGACACGCTCGTTGCTCACGCGAAGGCACCGGTGGTCGAACGTAACTAGCCTCTTTATGTTCGCTGATCTAAGGGGCCAGGTTTCGCAACCGTACAGTAAGGTCGAAGGTACCGCTGCATTGTACACTTTACCCTTCAGGGCGAGAGTGATGCGCCGCCGCCATAGGTGCTGAAGTTTAGCAAAGCGCCTCGAGCTTTTGCTATACGATTCGTGATCTCATCTTCAATCCCACGGGCGCTGATACAACTTTCCAGGTAGTTGAATTTTTGAACGACTTTAGCTGATCCCTACCAAGGGTCAGCGAAGAAGGCGGTCCAGGCTAACCTTGGAGGAAAGCTTTGCACTTCGATGGGGCATAGCAAAGCCCGAAGAGGCTGACAGCCAGTGCTAATCTGTTCAGTGCTGCTTGGTACGTCTGGGAGCTGTCACAGATGAGGGCAATGTCGTCAGCGTACTCCAAGTCAAGAAGTCGTTCTCCTGGGAGCAGATCCACACCTTCTAAGTCGTGTCCTGTGAATGCAATTTCCATGACTTCGTCAATAGCGAAGTTGAAGAGGAAAGGTGACAGCGGGCATCCTTGTCTCACACCGCTGAAGATATTAAAGGGCGATGATAGTTTGCTGTAAACCCTCACTCTGCCTGAGCTACGCGCGATCAGTTACGGCTGGAGAGGCTGTGTCCAAAATTGTCACTCGATTTGAAGCACTAGCGGGAACTCTGAACACGCATTTATTTTTGCCGACCTCTGGGTTCGTTTCGGTGGACGTCCGCAACGTCGATGTTCACGGATTGACACCAGCCAGTTGGCGAAGCCAGGTGTTCTGCATGTGCATCAAAGTGCGCTGACATCCGGGCTGAGTAAGCGCCCAATGAACACCGTCGAAGCTCAATGGTCCCATATACTTCAAATGTTACCATCAGCAGGCATGTCATCATGTGGCAAATCAAATTGTCAACCAGGACATTTGGTCTCTACACAGTCTCTGGAACTTATGGATGCTCGCCGACGTATTCCGGCTGGAAGCGAATACAATGAGGCTCGTACAAAACTCAGGGCAAAACTACGTGCTAGCCTGTGGAAAGATCGCGAATCCTGGTGGTCCCATAGTGCCTCGGAGATGGAAACAGCCGCTACCGTTAGTGATCATCATAAGTTATTCCGTCGGATACGGAAAACAGGCAGCAGGAGACATGGTGTTAGCGAGACCATAAGCGACGAGAGTGGGCAGCCGATCCATAGTCTGTCCAAACGCTTGGTGTTGTGTCGCCGCTGATGCCTTCACCCCACGACCGCAAGAAGAAGTCCAAAGACGAGCCAGAAGGAGACTTGTATACATAAAATCACAATTGTTTATATAGTTTTGAGGGCAAAATGAAGGGAAGCTACTAAAGTACACTTGAGCCAACCAACTGAAGGAAAAACGTAAAATGCAAAGGGGAATAAGCAACCGTGTATGTAAGGGCGAATCGCGTAGGTCCCTAAAAATAGCATCATTGGACTCCAAGCGTAAAACGAACGACCATTTACAGTGACGGGCACTGGCCAATCAGAACGACGAAATGAAACGTTTAAACAAAAGTCACGAAACAAACGCGAATAAGGAATGCAGATCCAAAAGTTGAAAACTAGTACAATAATTGTGTGATACTAAATATTCCTTTAACATAACTAAGTAGAACAGTGATGAGAAGAAAAAACCAATAGAATATGCTCTTGCAAACAGCGCTGCTGAGAAGGGCATGACGATGAGCGTCCATTAACAACGACGCTGATGTACCAATCGGGCGAACCCAGTAGATTGTTTAAACAACAGTCAAGAATAGAAAATAGGAAGAGTAAAGAATAGCTATCAAGCTCGGTCACAATAAATGAATGTCTAATAGCTGTTCCCCTAATACCTCCCTCTCTTTAAAAGAATGGGTTACCTGGGTTTCACATAGCTCTTTCGACACGGATCCATTCGGAGAGGCTGCACGAATCTTCTTGTTCTCTTTGGCCTGTGGCGAGCTCCATTTTCCATGCATTCCACTGGACTAACATCAGCACCTGCAGGAGTACTAGTCATCATCATCATCATCATACACGTTAGCTAGAGGTGGGAACACCTCAGCTACTGTGCCGCAGGAGTACTAGGCTTGCCGGTGTCCAGCAATTCATTGACATCAAGTCCGTTGGCTTTCGAAACGGCGGCACCATGTGTATAACGTGACCTCAACTGATTTACGTGGCGTATCCACACCTGTGTACCCACTTGAACATCATACATCACGTTGCCTCGGCGCCGCAGTACTCGTCCTGGTATCCATGCGATCCGCCGTCCTTGATTCGCAGCTGCAAACATAAGATCGCCCACTTTGAAAATCCTTCTTCTTGCATCATACCGCCTGTTGTACTGACGCTCCATCACTGAATTCCGTAGTTGTAGAGACGGGCGCTTGGGGGTCAGCAAATCTAGTGTGGTTCTCAACCTTCGACCCATAAGTGCTTCAGCTGGTGATTTGCCATCTGGTGCATTAGGATTCGGGGTAACTCTATAGTTCAACAGGAAACGTTCCAATCTTTCGTTCAACGTTCCCTCCTCTTTTGACTTCCACAATGCTCGTTTCAGGGTATCCACAAATCTTTCCGCTTGGCCATTTGACTGCGGATGATACGGGGCCGTCTTCACATGCTCGATCCCATTCTGTGCACAAAATGCAGCAAATTGACAGGACGTAAACTGTGCCCCGTTATCTGACACGACTGTCACTGGCAATCCGTGCTGACTGAAGACATGTCTCACCACAATAATTGTGCTGTTGGCCGACGTGTTTTGCATAATGATTACCTCCGGTCATTTACTGTAGGCGTCAATAATAACGAGGAAATGCACTCCTTCGACTGGTCCTGCGAAATCTACGTGTATGCGCGACCAGGGCGATTCAGGGTTTGGCCAAGCTTGTAATGTAGAATGTACCGGTAACTTGGAGGCACTGATGCATCTGGAGCACGATCGGCCAATATCTTCAATTTGGCTATCCATCATGGGCCAAAAAACGTAGCTGCGCGCAAGCGCCTTCATGCGAGCGATTCCTGGATGGCTCTTGTGCAGTTGCCGTAGCACGCGTGACCTGAGTATTTCTGGAATGACAATTCCATCTACAAAAAATAGGCAGGAATCAACTTCAGACAAATAGTTGCGTCGTGTGAAACACTGTGTCAATGCTTCTTTCGGGCACTTCTTTGGCCAGCCCCGTCTTGTGTAGGGTTATACCTCTTGCAGCCATGCATCCTGTTCAGTGGCTTGCTTCACCATTGTGCCAGTGACCGGTAAATTACTCACGGCGTCATGTACCATGTAGCTGACATCCGTTACGGCTGCGATGGAGGCAATGACTGCGTCTTCTGACTCACGCTTACCGGTATCGATTAATCTGGAAAGGGCGCCCGCTTGCCCTATAGAATCCGTGGACAAGTATCGCATGCTGAAATCATAACCCAAGAGCAGAGTTGCCCATCGCTGAAGTCGACTGGCCGTATATGCTGGAATCCCCTTTTGGATCCAAAGATTGTCAGAAACGGTTTGTGATCAGTCACCAACGTGAACCGTCGACCATATACCATCTTATGGAATTTCTGCACTGCAAAGATGATAGCCAACGCCTCTTTCTCAATCTGACTATAATTCTTTTCGGATGCCGTCAGCGCCCGTGCAACATGTGCTATAGCCTTTTCGGATCCATCTGGAAAACGATGTGAAATGACAGCACCAATTCCATAGCTTGAAGTATCCGTGGTAACGATAATCTCCAGCTTCCGGTTATAATGCGTAAGCAGTAGGTCCGACTTCAGCAGAGATTTCAGTTTCTCGAACGACTGTTGACACTGTGCAGACCATTTCCATTCGACGTCTTTCATCAGCAGATGGTTTAGAGGATGCCGCAAGCGATGCATGCATGGTAGAAATTCACTATAGTGACTCACCATCCCAAGGAATGACCGTAACGTTGTGACATCTGATGGCGCCGGTAACCGGTCTATTACCTCGATATTTTCAGGATCGGGTGGTCGGCCGTTCTCGTTAATTACGAAACCCAGGAACTTAATTGACCTCAGGAAAAATTTGCACTTGTCCGCTCGTAATCGGAAACCGTAATCTTTGATTCTTTGTAGTACGTCATCCAATCGTTGAAATAACTCATCTTGCGTCGAGCCCATTATGATGATGTCATCCAGATAGGCTGCCGCTCCAGTTACACCCGTCAGCATGGCATCCATGACTTGCTGTAAGATTGCCGGTGCCGTTTTGACTCCAAATGGCAAACGGTTGTACTGGTAGAGACCGCGACGCGTGTTGATTGTCAGCAGCTTTCTGCTTTCGGGTTCAACTTCTAACTGCGAATAGGCGTCTGCAAGATCTAGAGTAGCAAAATACTTGCCTCCGTTCAGTTTTGCAAACATGCCCTCAGGGAGTGGAAGCGGATACTGATGGGGTTCCAGTGCAGCATTCAGGCCCGTTGAAAAATCTGCACACAATGGAACAATGGAACAATGGTTTATTACGGGTAAAAAAGCGTTGCTTAACAAGTCCCGTAGGATGGAAATTAGTGTGAAAATCAATTGCATGATAAAGTGAACAGCGTTGTGGTGGACTCACCATAGACTTATGTAGAATAGCGGATATGTTCGCGTATTAAACATATAAATCCGTAAATCCATTGGTTAGGCCTTTGGCAAGACACTGTTTGATTGCGTTTTGTAGCCCCTGGCTATGAAGTCATAAAATGAAATGTAAGTGAGACAATGCATCGTCAACACGTTTTTTAAATATCTCCAGATTGGGAGCAGAGACGACATAATTAGGGAGGGCGTTCCACGGCTGGCACACGCGGAGAGAAAAGAAATTTCTACGGCATTCAAGCCGGCTATACTGAATTGTCAGTTTAAGAGGGTGACCTCTTAGTTTAGTGTTGTGGTTCAATTCCAGCAGCGGACGGCAAATGTGGTTTTAGGTTCTTCAGAATCTGGTAAACCATTATGAGATCCCCCCGCAAAAGCCGATATCGACTGCTGTAGATTCTTAGTGATTTCAGTCTAAGCTAATAGGGCAGATGAAAGAGGCCCCTGACATTCTTGGTTGCCCTTCGTTGAGGAGTCTCGAGAGCAACGAGATCCTGTTTCTGGAGCTAGGTGGTTTTCTCTCAAACGTTTCACCACCATGCGAGATGGCATCCTCAGTGCAGACAGCAATAGCGGTCATCACAGAACGGCTGAAGGTCAGTGAACAACAAATCGGTAAAATGACGACCGAAAATGTATGTAAACTACTCCACTTGTGTTTGTCGACCCACTTCTCATTCAATGGAAAGATTTACGAGCAACTGAAAGGCGCACCAATGGGATCACCTGTGTCAGGGCTCATCGCAGAGATGGTTATGCAGAAATTGGAGGAGGAGGTACTACCACTAATCAATCCGAAACTGTGGGTTCGGTATGTAGACGACACTTTTGTGATACTCAGACGCAATCAAATAACAGTCGCACAACAGCTATTGAATAACGCCATGGAAGGGATCCAGTTTACAATGGAACTGGAGAAGGAAAGGCAGCTCCCTTTCTTGGATGTATTAGTAACAAGAACTATGGAAGGCGAGCTTCAAACATCGGTCTACAGAAAAGGCACACACACAGACCAAATTCTAAACTTTAACAGCAACCACCCGAAATGCCACAAAGTAAGCTGTGTGCGGACACTGTTTCGCAGAGTGCAAACACACTGTAGTACCACAGAAGCAAAGCAAATGGAAGAAAAACACCTACTTAAATGTTTCCAACTCAACGGATACCCACGAAACTTCATCCGAAGGTGTCTGCACCAACACAACGTCAATATACAGCCTACAACAACAACAACAACAGCAGCAGCGGCAACAACAAACACAACAACAACGACAACAGAGAAACGGGTTGTTCTGCCTTATATGAAGAACATATCGGAAATGGCAGCTAGACTATTCAAACAGCATCATCTCATCGTAGCACACAAACCAACTGCCACGCTGAGAAAAACGCTTTCAAAACCAAAAGAAAAACTGCAGGCACATGAACAACGCAATGTGGTATACAAAATACCTTGCCGAGATTGTGAAAAGGATTATGTTGGCCAAACGGGACGAAAATTGGTAACAAGGATACAAGAACATAAGAGAGCCTGTATAAAGCATTATGCATCGTCGATAGTTTCAATGCACGTAGATGAAGAAGGACATAGCTTCGATTGGAGCGAAGCAGAAGTCCTGGCACGGGGTGAAACGAGAAAAGAAAGAGAATTCTTGGAAGCCTGGTTCTCAACGAAACATTCAATCAACATGCGCGTGGACATCGATTCAATATACGAACCACTACGACAGAAAGAAATAAAGAACCTTTTGCCACGCGATTTGAGGCAGAACAACTCGGGCGCCGACTTTAGCCTTGGGGAAAGTGGGTAGAGGTCACGGGACCTAAATCGACACTGCCACGTTCAAAGTCACTTGCAGGTCGATCATGGAGGGAGAATTCATTTAGTAAGCTTGTACGTTATATATCACTGCACTGAGGATGCCACCTCGCATGGTGGTGAAACGTTTGAGAGAAAACCGCCTAGCTCGGAGAACAAATGAACAATTGATTCATCAACCCGAGCTACCAGTATTTCGAAACATGGAAACCTGGATACGGCTCTGTCACTATATGGTGTGTTTCTTTCGCGTAAACAGAAGCGTATTGCTTAGCCAAGAGACTAGCTTTCTCAGCGTCCTCGTGAAGTAAAGCTTGGTGATCAGAGGAATACAAAGCAGGGATACCATTACCAGCTCTAGTGCTTCTTTTCATATAAGAGTAGAGCATTTTAAGCGCAATTATGGATTGTTTTACCAATAATAGTTCGTGTTGTCGGCGTTTCTGGCGCTTCATCGTGACACAAACATTTCTGACAGTCTTGTATTGAGAACATTCGGGTTCTGATTGAGATTGCCTAAAGCGCTCCCATAATTTGTGTCTTCTATTCGCAGTTGACCACAATTCGCGCTCCATCCAAGGTGGACCTCTAGTGAAGGAATTTCGATGGGAGGAGGAAACGACCTGCTCAGTTAGCGACGTCATTTTGGAGAGTACAATATTCCACGCGTCGTCGAGGTGTATGTGTTCAGGGATACTCAATCCGTAGCGCTTGCGGTCGTTTTCAGACGGAGTGGATCGGCACGCTAAAAATTTCGTCGGGAACAACTGTGGCTTTGGATCGTGAGGCGGCGAGCCCAGTAGTATGAAACAACACCATGATCGCCCTTGCCTATGGGTTGAAGAACCGTTAGGTTCGTGACATCCGAATCTGCCGGGGAGAGCACGAGATCTAGGATGTGCGGAGTCTGCTTTGGGAAAATATGAGTAGGCGTCAATACATGTTGAACGAGGCTGCAGTCGAGAGCGGTTTTAAGCAATGTGACATCGAAGGAATCAGCTCATCTTCATTATTATTATACACGTTAGCTGCAGGTGGAAAACACCTAAGCTATTGTGTCGCAATACGAAGCACAAGAAGAAAAAACTGTGGCACGCCGGCAGAGCCCCCAATAACGGATAGACATCGTTCCGGAGGGTTAACAGCCGGCTATCCTACGACAAAAAGTTATGTTATGCCTAACGAATGTGATCGTGATTGGAGGGGGATGGACAAAGGAACTCACAACACAAACGCCACTGGGGCCGGCTCCTAGCCATATCAGCAAGTGTGTCCAACCAAACGTGTTCATCGTCCTTAGGACCCCAGCCAGGCAGTCGGATTGCACCAACCGACGTCAACTTCGAAGTGAGGGTTTTCATCTCTCTCGATGAAGTCATCGCTTGGCCTCCCCTCCTTTTCCAACCGCACCCCGGCGTGCAAACAGTACACGTCGCGGAAGTCGGTGTGCTGGCATGCGCAACATGTGACCCAGCCATCGGAGCTTAGTGCGTAATCTAATGGTGCTGAGGGGTTCATTCGCTCTTCCTGCACCAAATACGCGGCGCCGTACACGCTCATTGCTCATGCGGTGCTCCCACCGAGATCACAAAGAAGGAAGTCCTCATCGATATCCGGTGAATTGAAATCCCCAAAGTTTCGACAGTCCTTGCGCCCACCGTGCATGCTTCTCGAGCCCAGCAAGCTCGCTCCGGAGCCCGATGGCGCCCTGTAGACGACACCGACCAAGAGAGATCTGCATCCGTCATGAACACGGCACCAGAGGATTTTGAAACCCTCATCATGATCACTGATAGCTTCAGCTAAATGTAACCTTGAGATCTATCTTTTAGTAGAGGATTACTCCACCACCTGAGCTCACTCCGTGACGATCGGACCGGTAGAGGTCATATCCAGGAATAGACACTTCCGCGTCCGTGATATCTGAGAATAACCAAGTTTCGGTGAAAGCTATGAGGTCTGGACGAGTCCGAAGTAAGCAGCTGAATTTCATCCAGCTTATTCCTTAGACTGCGCACATTGGCAGATAGCACGCCTAGTCCGTTTTTTATGCTTTACTGTCTGGGAGTGACGAGAACCGGCCTCCCGCGGGCTCTTGTGGTGTTCTGAACTACGCAAAAATCCACGATATGCAGGTCGGTTTCACCAATCGCCTGGCGCGTTCCTAGCTTGTCTACAGCCTGCTTCATTTTAATTTGGTCCTCTGGAGAGAGGTCTCGTAACACGTAGAACGGCCCACCCTTACAACGCGGAGTCCGTCGCAGGATGCGCCCCCACTCTTCTTCGTTTCCGCACACAATCTTTAGGGGGTGAATCTTGGAGGAATTCTCGTGTTTTTTTCGAGACGCAAGGCAGTGATAATGTTTATTCCCTGTTCGCCTGCATCAAACAGTAGAGAAATCATCCACCCGAGCAGTGTTTGATCATCTAACATTCTCTCTACTGAGGTAACTTCGTCTGATTCGGACGCGTTCACGATGATCAGACAACGGTCACGAGATGGTTGAATGCGCTCTGGGATTGGTGGCTTACCGGATGATAGATTTTCCCTTATCACTTTCTCCAGCTCAGCAAATCTGTTGTGAACTATCATTTGTGACTGAGAAGATGGAAACTCAGGTTTATTCAAAGGCTTAGTCTTAATGATATATGTGGTTGGACTTTGGCCACACGACCGGTCTACACGTTTGCTTTGCAACCATAAGGTCACCTGTTCGAATCCGCGTAGGGGTGGGCGTCCTCGCGGTATACTCAGCCCGCGCGCAACTGTTGGTGGTCACGCGGCAGCGAAGCGCCGTTACGGCGTATAAGCTGACACCTTTCCTTTCCTTTTCCCTTGGCTACACGAGGCCAAGGTCGCCAGCTCCTTCCCTACGGCCGCATATGACTTTGTCATAAGCTCACAGGGCCGGATGTGTGTCAGTGGGTCCGAAAGAGTAGGAGACGGGGCTGGAATGGCCTCGACTTTTGCATCGTCGCTGGAAGACGCGTTGCTGCGCTTTCTTGCCCACCTAGCAGAAGGAGCGGAAGAACCTCTTTCAGAATGTTATGTGGCGGACGCCTTGCCAATGCAGCAGCATCGATGCAATATCGACAAATCCATAGCAAACCTTTATGCTCAGCATGGGTCTTGAACAGCGGTTCAGTAAGTTGCAAGCAACACATGCCCAGAGTTTGCAGTCAATACATTGGATACGCTTAGTCACCACTTTCGCACCATGCAAGCACTGTGAGTTAGAGGAAACCAATTGTTCTCAGGGAAAATTTGACAATGATCACATTGTATCATGAGTGTTTCATCAAACACTGCGCTTCATACTATTTCACCTCAAAAGCTCGATCAGTATGGCACGTCAAAAATTGAGTTACCGCGTAGCTCTCACAGTCAAGTTCGTCCGTTCGTTCTGGAGTAAATGGACTCTGGTCCTGGCTTGCGTGCGCTATTGTCTTATATCTGTTCCAGTAAATCCCTATTTAGTTTTCTTCAGTATGTTCAGTGTTATTGATACTCTCTTATTTGCAGCTTTGTTGTGTACAAATAATCGGATCCGAGAGGCGTACCAAGCGTCTCTTCCGATTGGAAAATGCGAAATTGTCTCAGCCCTCGTTTAGACAAGCCTATCAAGACGCACTACGTACCCCACTTCCGCTGTGTTGTTCTACTGACACTGAGCTTCAACTGAATAGGAACTCGGCCGCCATTCAAAACGCAGGTGCATTTGCTTGTGGCACTACCCATCGTCACCGCACCAGTCACTGGATATCCGAGAAGTCGGTGAACCAGTTGGAATCTAGAAGACACCTCCCGGCTGGCTCTGAACACAATGTGACCACACGCTATTTGTGACAAAATTACTGGCCTCGATTCTCGTTCACCGCCTCAGTGTGGAACGGGAATCTCGGATTAGGGAAGAGCAGGCCGGTTTCCGCCCACGACGTGGCTGTGTTGATCATATATTTACTTTGCGGCAGGTGCTAGAGCAGCCCCAGGCATACCGCAGACCGACAATAGCTGTGTTCCTCGATTTCAAGAGTGCGTTCGATTCAGTCGATCGATCGGTTCTGTTCGAAATCCTTGCGCGGAAAGGTGTTCCCATGAGATATGTGAACATCCTACCGTCCCCGTCAGGGTCTACGGTGGCCTATCGGATAGCTTTCTGACCACAAGTGGCGTTCGTCAGGGTTGTCCGATTTCCCCACTTTTGTTCAATTTCGTCGTGGATTCTATCATGGAGTGTTTCCTTGCAGAATCTCATGATGTAGGCGTTGAAGTGCTGCTTGGTGAAAGAGTAGTTGATCTAGATTATGCGGACGATATCGTCTTGCTTTTTGATGATTTTGCGGCGCAGAATCAACCATGAATAGCCTCTCCAGAGTGGTCCCATTATTTAGTATGCACTTCGCACCTTCAAAGTACAAAGTGTTGCTGCAGGACCACCAGCCACTTGATGACCCCTTGACGCTTTCTAACGAGGAACACGAGGTGGTTGATCCATTCACTTATCTTGGTAGCTGCATCAGCAATGATGGGCGCATAGAAACTGACGTGAGCTCACGCACTGCGAAGGCCAGCAATGCGTTCTTGAGCCTGCGGCATCTTTGGCGACAGAAGGGAGTCTCTCCGTCTGAAGGGCCGTGTATACAAGACCACAGTGAGGACCGTTCTGCTGTATGGTAGTGAGACTTGGCCCCTTCGGTCTGATGAGCTGAGGCGCCTTCAAGTCTTTGATCATCGTTGTCTGCGAAGCATCGCTGGTGTCGGATGGCACCAGCGTGTCCGCAACGACGATGTGCGTAGGCGAGTACTAGGTGGTGGTAATCATGCTAGCTCCCTAGAACAACGGATAGCACTGAATAAGTTGCGTTGGCTCGGGCACGTGCTACGTATGCCCGGTCACCGCTTACCTAGGAGGGCCTTGTTCAGTCTGCCAAGTGTAGGCTGTCTCAAGGCTCGAGGTGGACAGCAGTTGACTTAGCAACGGGAAATGAAGTTACTGGCTACCAAACTGGGTGCCGTTGGTTAGTCTCGCCTTCCGGGTTGGAGTCCACGTGACTCGCCTTGTGCTTGGCTCGAGACTTTACAGGACATGGCTCGCAATCGACACCAATGGCGCGTTTGCTGCCGTCTCCTAATCAGATTGCCTGTTTGCAGTGTGTTTGGTGCTGAATTATCTGCGGGGTAATGGCTGATTATGACGCGTGGCAGTGAAAGCCGCAAGGAAGCTGTCTTGCGGATGCCGCGTTATCTTTGCACGATAGCTAGCTATTTTTGATGCTATGTTGTTGAGAAATTGTAGGCGCCTTGACCCTGAATGTTTGCTTAGGACATGAAGGTTTTCCCCCTACTCTCCCTCTGCTTATTCTTTATTTCATAGGTGCTCATGGTTGTATGGTAGCAAAGCATCAGTCCACATGGCTGATGTACTGCTGTTGTTGTTTGATTGTTTGATGATCCGGTCATTCGGGATCATGACAACAAGTTTGTTAGACTATTTTCGGTCTGTGTAGAGCCTCATTTGGAATACCGTGTACAGGCTTGTGGCCTATGCCTCGTTCGTGACACGATGGCAATTGAGCGGCTCTTGTGGTCTGTGACGAAAATGGTGCATAGGTTAAAGAAGCTGAGGTACGCTGAGAGGCAACGTAAGTTGGATATGTTTTCCTTGCATTGCAGGCGACTTCGAGGAGACAGTCTTCGCATATCGCATACTAATGGGTCAGATTGGTCCTGATTTAACTGGACTGTTCCATCCAACTCGAGTGCCAACTCTTCTTGGCGACCCATTGAAATTGCACAAACCCCGATCTGATCGGGTTGAGGCAGCTTTTCGGTTATCGCGTAGGGTCATAGGTTATTAGAACGCGCTGCTTGCAGAACTTGGAATGGCATTGACGGTGAAAGAGTTTGGAGATCGTCCTGATGCCCTCGGTCTGCATTTTACAATCTTCCACTTCATGCCTTAAGCTTTTTCCGTCGCAACGAGACTGGACCTTAATGTGGTGCGACGGTTTGCGTACCTCACTGACCCATTGAGCTATACTGGGTGATGCCTCCGGGCATCTTAAGAGCTACTCCTACCAGGTTGGTCATCGATGAGAGGTAAGACACACTCAGTCTTCTGGCCCTCCATGTTGGGGGTTTGAAGTGGGATGGCGTCCATTTCTGTAAAACTAAATCAATGCCACCTCCCCGCTGCCTTGCGGACAGGCTTTTGAGCCAAAGGCTTCGGATGAGGATCCTGATTGTCCTCCTGTCTAGGTCTAGGTGCCCTGCCACATACAACCATGACATTTTCTTCAATCATAAACTGCATCCTGCCTCGGCCGTCGCGCAGATTATCAAGGGTCGCATTATCTGCTGCATACAGCAGGGTGGATAAGCGAAAACATGCTACTGCTGGCGCCTCCCTTCTTTCTTTTCCACCTTTTCTCTAACTTCCATCCCGACCCCCATTACTAAACTTCCTTCTATAATTCCTAGCTTACTTGGCAGCAACCGAAATGCCACTGGAGTAGAACCATCTGCAGCACCCATCCCACTGCACCTATCGGATGCCTATCGGCAAAGTCCCTTATAAGGCCACGCTATCCCGTCTTCATGGCGATATTCAATGTTCACACTCTAAGACAAACAGGTCAACAGACTGTACCCGCACGCACCTTGGACACACTGGGTGTTGATGTGTGTTGTGTGTCCGAAACTAGGAGCAATGACCCTAAAGGGGTTATTGAATTAACTGAACCCAGGTTATCCTCTCGTTATTGGTTGCACGCATCCGGAGACGCCGATGCGGCACTCACGGGTCAGGCTGGTGTAGGTACCATTCTAAGCTCCAAGGCTGAGCCATCGTTGATTGATTGGATTCCGGAGAACAGCCGTTTATGTGCAGCTCGTTTGACGACATCAGCTAAGTTTGATTCACGAAGTAGTACAAAACGCTGTTTGTTCGTGATTTCCGCTCATGCTCCCACCGACTATAGTTCAAATGCTGTCAAGGACACATTCTATCACGAACTGAATGCCCAACTACGCAGTGTTACTAGTTCAGATATTGTAGTAATGCAGGGGATATGTACACACAAGTAGGGCGCCTGAGCGCTAACGAAGCTCAGCTAGGCGGCAGAGGTGAACTTAACTCCGAACGGACTGCCAACGGTGAGCGTCCGCTACAAATGTGTGCCGAGCACCAGTTGTTCCTTAGTAGCACCGCTTTTAGACACAGCGGGCGCCGAAGTGCCACTTGGCGTCCTCCTGCAGCTGGCCAGCGATGGACCAAAATTGATCACATTGCCATAAGTTACAGATGGCGTGGTTCCTTCCTGGATTGCCGCTCGTACTGGAGTATTTGTGTCGACTCTGATCATGCCCCGGTACGCTTTCGTTTCTCCATGAACTAAAATGGAGGCGCACCATGCGTCCCCTACTAGTGGCAACTGAGAAATTGTCTCAGTCTTCGGTCAGACAAGCCTATCAAGATTCACTGCATACTGAACTTCCGCAGTCTTGCCTAATGACACTGAACTTTAGTGGAATAAAATCTCGGCCGCCATGCACGACGCAGGAACATCTGCTTGTGGCAATATCAATCGTCACCGCACCAGGCACTGGATACCCGAGAGGTCGGTGAACTTGTTGGAATCTAGTTTACACCTCCCGGCTGGCTCTGAACACAATGTAACCAGACGGGCTATTAGGCGTAAACTAAAGAAGAGCCTGCTTGCTGACAAGGCAGCCAGGTGGACCAGTAGGGCTCAAGAAATGGAGGAGGCAGGTGCAGAAAGCAAATACCGCAAGAGTACACTGTTTATCGCACTAATTTTCTCGGAGCAATTTATCTGTATTTTAGCGAAAGCTAGATCCCGCATTGGTCATATCTGCAAGAGAATGCTCGTAAATGAATCCATACTCACTCTATACAGGTTAAGCGCTAGACCTCTTCTGGAATACTGCTCAATATTATTTACTAACTCCAGAAATATTGACCGAATAACAATTGAGAAATTACAACGCACGTTCCCAAAACGCCTACTTTGCCCCTCTACTCTCAACTACCGTGAGCGTTGTAAACGTCTTGGTCTTAGACCTCTATGGTTACGAGGAGTGAGAATCAAACTCACCTTCCTATTCCAGACGATAGACAACCCAAATACGGTCCTTGCTGGACTTATTCAACCAAACGGTGACTCTCGGTGCTCACTCCGACATAGACCCCTAATCATTACCATACCTACAGCCATTGCCAACGTGCGCAACAACTTCTTTCTTTACAGATTCGCTCGCGTCTGGAACAGGCTACCATTACAAGTTAGGGCAGCCGAGAATACTGCACAGTTCTGATCATCCCTACATAGACACCTCGCTACGCTGCCTAGATGCGAGCTCTTTAACACCAACATATCGTAGGATGACCTTTGGGAACATGGCCCAGAGCACCTCTAAATCCGAAAACCTAACATCCTATACAGGCCCCCGAAATTAACTCTCCTTTACTCTCTGGGACTGTCTGCGCCACATACATTTGCTGTTTGTTGACTTAGCAGGAGCCATTCTTAGTAGGCTCCAAACATCTCTGCGCATATCCAAAGCTTACTAAGAGCCACACATTTATTTCTCTCTGGGACTGCGTGCGTTACATACAGCTGCTGTCTGTAGACTTATTCTGCGACACTAGGCATCCACTAGCAACCAGAAGGCTTCACCCCTATGCCATTGCTAGCCGTCGATACTCTCTCTCCCTTGGTATCACTATCAGTGCTTTGTATTACCTATGTCATCACTTTTTAGCTGCAGCGAGCTATTGTAGGTAGCATACATCTCTGTGCTGGGAGCCACTCATTATCTCTCC
The DNA here is from genome assembly GCA_944474145.2 of Dicrocoelium dendriticum. NCBI lineage: Eukaryota > Metazoa > Platyhelminthes > Trematoda > Plagiorchiida > Dicrocoeliidae > Dicrocoelium > Dicrocoelium dendriticum. The sequence continues at coordinate 140,835,646 of OX104064.1, forward strand.
AACACTTACTCCCTTGAATTGTTTGCATCACATACCTTCACTGGTTTGTTGTCTCTTCTGACACTAGCCATCCACTAATAACTAGAAGGCTTAATGCGAATTCTGTTGCTGTCCACTGGTTCTCTCTTTTAGCACCATTATCCTTCCTCCCTCTTATCTTCATCACGTTTTCCTCAGTGATTCGTTGTAGGCTCCATACATCTTGCGCATATCCGGACCTACCAGGAGACATTCCTTGTTTCTCCTTCCTGTAATCTCTTAGAATGTCTGTATCACTTACCTTCGCTGGCTTGCTGATGTATTCTGTGACACCGTAGGAATCCGCTAGTGACCAAACTGCCTAATGGAATGGCTCATCTGGCCACCGAAAGCTTTTCATAGCGCCATTATCTGTCGATCCTCTTAACCTCAGCACCTCTCTTCAGTAGCAACTAGTGGTCGTAGGTTCCAATAATCTCTGCGGATATCCGAAGCTTGCTAAGAGCCACTCTCTTTTATTTCCAACCTTCATCCTTTGCGACTGTCTGCGTCACATACATTTGCTGTCTGTTGACTTATTCTGGGACACTTTAGGCATCCACTAGAAGGCTTCATCTCTATGCCATTGCTAGCCGCCGATACTCTCCCTTAATACCATTAGCAGTTCTTCGTATTACCTATATCACCACTCTTCAGCTGCATCGTGTCATTGTAGGTAACATCTCTTTGCGCTAGGATCCACTCATTATCTCTCCAACACTTACTCTCTTAAATTGTTTGCATCACATAGCTTCGCGGGTTTGTTGACTTCTTCTGTCACTCTAATCATCTACTAAGAACTAGAAGGCTTAATGCGCATTCAGTTCCTGTCCACTAGTTCTCTTGCTTAGCACCATTATTCTTCTTTCTTTTTTTTATCTTCATCACGTTTTCTGCAGCGATTCGTTGTAGGCTCCATACGTCTTGCGCAAATCCAGAGCTACAATAAGATATTCCTTGTTTCTCCTTCCTGTAATCTTTTAGTGTGTCTGTATCACTTACCTTCGCTGGCTTGCTGATATATTCTGTGACACTGTAGGAATGCACCAGTGACCAATTTGCTTAATGGGATGGTTATATCTGACCACCGAAAGAGTTTCATAGCGCCAACATCTGTCGGTCCTCCTAACCTCAGCATCTCTATTTAATAACAGCAGTGGTCGTAGCCCCATGCATTTCCGGAGTTTGCTCAGCCACCCTCTTTTATCTCCAACCTTCATGCTTTGAGACTACCTGCGTCACATACATTTGCTGTCTGTTGACTTATTCTAGGACACTTTAGGTATCCACTAGCAACTAGAAGGCTCCACCCCAATGCCATTGCTTGCCGTCGATACTCTCTCCCCCTTAGTATCATTACCAGTTCTTCGTATTACCTCTGGCACCTCTGTCTAGCAGGAGCCATTCTTCGTAGGCACCAACCATCTCTGCGCTTATCCGGAGCTTGCTAAGAACCACTCTTCTACTCCTCTCTAGAACTGCGTGCGTCACCTACATTTGCTGTCTGCTGACGTATTCTGGGACACTTTAGGGATCCACTAGCTACTTGAAGGCTTCACCTCTATGCCACTGCTAGCCGCCGATACTCTCTCCCCCTTAGTACTATTATCACTTCTTCGTATTACCTATGTCACCACGCTTCAGCTGCATAAATAAATAAATAAATAAAGTTTTTATTCTCGACAAGGCGAGGCACTCCTTTACAGGCATGATCATTATGACAACAATGCGCGGTCAAGAATGTGCAAGAATACGTTATGTTTGCCGTACCAGTGTATGTTTATGTAGGGGGTATGTAATTATGTAGCTGCGTGTGTGTGTGTAACTGTGAGGTTCCTGTTTGTAACTGTGCTGCTCTAATTTTTACTCTCATATCGTCGGAAATGCTCGAGTAGAAGATGGATGTCAGTGTGTTGGAAAGGATTATTCGGATACCCACGGGGCAGTGACTTTATTTTGTGGCGAGTCACGACCGCCACGTCACAGTGTTGTTAAGCAGACATTTGTGGCTTTTTATAGGGAGAACGCTTGCCAGGCGAAAACCCACCACGTCCTGGAACACTGCCGCCGAACTATTTGCTGGAACGGGTCAAACCCGAACCACCCAGCTGGCACCACGAGGAGGTTGTTCGGCTAGCCAGCCATTGTGAGCAGCCACGCTCTTTGCGCCAGGAGTCACTCCTTATCCCTCCAACACTTACTCTCTTGAATTGTTTGCATCACACCTTCGCTGGTTGTTGACTTCTTCTGTCACTGTAGGTATCCACTGGTAATTAGAAGGCTTAACCCGAATGCCTTTGCTGGCCACTGATACTCTATATCCTGGCGCCACTATATGTCACTCTTCTTATCTTCCTCACTACCGCAGCACTTCGCCGTATGCTCCATGTCCCTTCTGCGCAGTCCCTGAGCTTGCTAGGATACACTCCTTGTCTCTCCATCATACATTCTCCTGGAATGTCTGTATCACTTACCTCCGATGGCTTGTTGGTGCATTCAGTGACCCTATAGGCATACACTAGTGCCCAAGCGTTTGATTGGAATCGTTACTTCCGGCCACTGATAGTCTTGCCTGGCGCCACCATCTGTCGGTCAACTTAAATTCGACACCTCTGTTTAGAAGTAGCTAGTGATCATCGGCTCCATGCATATGCGATTATCCAGTGCTTGTTAGGAGCCACTCCGTATCTCAATAACCTGTATTCCTTTAGAATATCTGCATCCAATCTTTCCGCTGCCCTACCGCCAATTGACCCTTAGATCTCTCTTGCGGCAACCAATTTATTTTCACTTATTCTGCGCTCCCTATCGTATTACGCTAGCTACTTGCTGTTCATGCACCTTGCAATCACCACCAATACGCTAACTCTCTTTGCTCGCTCCCCACGCAATTTTTGGCCCATAATAAACCGACACTTCGTAGTTTACTTACTGATACAACGCACTTGTCTCTACGCAGGCGTTTATCAATCCACCCATACGGCTAATGATTCTATAGGATATTCAAAGGGCACTTTCAGCATAATTATTGTTGCACAGTGTACATGCTTTGTCTCAACTCCAAACGTTATAACATAAGACTTTAACAATGTTTAACTCCACGCCTTTTCTTGCGGTCTTCTCTCGGTTGTCCCTCACTTTCCCTTTTCTCCGAGGTCCAGAACTTCTTGGAGATCTGGGATTGGACTGAGGAACAGTTTTGCCCAAGACTAACGTAAAACCCGACAAGGACTTACATGGAGCATGGTTGAAAACGAAAAGGACCCAACTACAATCACCACAACCCTTTTCCAGTATAGAGAACTGGACAAATCTTCATACTCGTATACATTATACATCTGAAAACTCCAGACAGCAGATAATTTAAACTTTTGCTCACCTGGACACATAACAAGGCGACTAGTCGCGATGTCTCTCTCCTCGACCTACCTCAACAATCATGGTGACCCCGATCAAATTACCTGTCCAACCAACAGAGAAAATTAGAAGCCAGTTGTCTGCGAATAACAGAGTCTGAAACCAGTCGTCAAGCGGGTTTGCAAGTTTCACAGTAATGTTCAAAATGCCTTACGGCAGTGTTGCAGGACGTGATGGGTTTTTGCCTGGCAAGCGTTCACCCTATAAAAAGTCACAAATGTCTGTTTAACAATACTGCGACGTGGCGGATGTGACGCACCACTGAATAAAGTCACTGCCCACAACTACATACAGGCAAGTCGACTAGACACGTATTTCAACTCTTCCCGAAACATGCAAGTTTATGATACTCTCCGTCTATATTCACCGTTTCATTGCACTTATAGTGCCTTGCCCGTTTCAACTACACACGATTGAACCCGAAATATCGTCATGATACACAGCTGCTTATAAACCTTGATCATGCCTGATTTGGTGTGCCTACGAATTTGAGAATAAACTATTTATTTATTTATTTAACTTATCTCCACCATTGGTCCCAGAAAAGCAGGCGTCAATGAGACAATCAGAGACAGCGCAGGTGCTCTGATACACAATAAGGAGCGCGGTATGGCTAGTTGGGCGTAAAACTTTCAAGCTCAGTTCAACTGGCTCCCTGCTCCCGGATCTTTTCCTACTCAGGTGATGCAGGACGAGCCATGGACCGTTAGTTTAGAGCCTCCGTCGGAGGCCGAGTTCCGAAACACGATTACAGCCCTCAATCATTTTCCATCCGCTGGCCCTTATTCCCTCCCACCTGCACTATTTAAGGACGAAGATGATGTTTTCTGCAAAGCACTGACCCCCTTATTCGCATATATCCGGAAAAAAGAGAACGTCCTGGCTAATTGGAACGAATCGGTTATAGTGGCAATATACAAAAATGGCAGTCGCACGGACTGTTCTAACCCCAAGGGTATTAGCCTAACGCCAATTTTGCCAAAATTATTGGCCACGATTATCGTTCGTCGCCTCAATGCGGAACGCGGATCTCGGACTAGGGAAGAGCAGGCTAGTTTCCGCTCAGGACGTGGATGCATAGACCATATATTCACTTTGCTGCAGCTTCTAGAACAGCGCCACGCACACCGCAGACCCACGGTGGCTGTGTTCCTCGGTTTCAACAGTGCGTACGACTCAGTCGATCGATCGATTCTGTTCAAAATACTTGTGCGGAAATGTGTTCCCGCGAAATATGTGAACATCCTTCGTGCTCTACACTCGAACACTACAAGCCGTGTCAGGGTTTGCGGTTTCCTATCGGATAGCTTTCCGACCACAAGTGGCGTTCGTCAGGGTTGTCCGATTTTCCCGTTTTTGTTCGATTTCGTCGTGGACTCTATCATGGAGTGTTCCCTTGCGGAATCTCACGATGTAGGCGTTGAAGTGTTGCCTAGTGAAAATTCAGTTGATCTAGAGTATGCGGACGATATCGTCTTGAATTTCGATGATGATGGAGCGGCCTAATCAACCCTGAATAGCCTGTCCAGAGTGGTCCCATTATTTGGTATGCACTTCGCACCTTCAAAGTGCAAAGTGTTGCTGCAGAACCACCATCCAGTTGATGACCAATACTAGGTGATTTGCTTAATAGCGCGACCCTCTGTACTCCATTTAGCTGGTAGCAATCTACCTATAATTCCACTGCTTTTCATAAAACGTTCCACAAACACTTTCAGCACAGTCATTGTTTCAACTGGTACATCATTTTTTCTTCACTCCAAATGTTATGACATAGAACATTAACAATGTTTGGTTCCACGCCTATTTTCTGCGACCTTGGTTGTCTCTCACGCTTCCTTTTCTCCGAGGTCCGGAAGTTCTTGGAACTCTGGGATTGGACCAAGGAACAGCATTGGCCCAGGACAGAACCTAATATCCCAGAAGGACCTACAAAGAACATGGATGTACAAACGGATACAACTGCACTCACTACCACGACCGTCGTCCCGTAGTGGTAGCTGGACACGATGGCTTTACATTCCCGTAAAGTATACATACCCTGACAAAGCCAGACACACGCAATTGACGTTTTGTTCCCCTGGACACTCAAAGATGACTCTTCGTAAATCTCCCGACCTCGATTGGCCGCAGCGATTATGGCGGCCCTGACCAAGATATCGGCTCAACTAACAGAGGAAATTGGAAGTTATTTGACTGTGAATAACCGTGTGTGAAATCAGTCGGAAAGCTTCCCTGCCAGTTGCACAGTAATGTACAAACGGAATTCTGACAGTGTTCCAGGACCTCGTGGGTTTTCGCCTGGCACGCGTTCTCCCCTTAGAAAGCTATAAATGCCCGTTGAACAACACTGCGACGTGGCGGATGTGACGCACCACTGAATAAAGTCCCTGCCCACAACTGCATACTGGAAAGTCGACTAGAATCATATTTTATATTTTCTTGACACGTTTAAGAGTAAGTTACCCCCTGCCTACATGTATCTTTTTCACTACACATATAGTGCCCTGACTGGTTGCACTACGCGCGATAGAACCTAACGTATCGTCATTCACTGACGACATTATTCTTCTTGATTACTTTTACAATTTCGAAGCCTGTACAACTTTCGTTTTACTGTTGATTATATGCATAGCATGGCGTTTGTTGCGAAACATAAGTGAGTGTAAATGCTGGTCATGCCTAGTTTGGTGGGTCTCGATGAATTTGAGAATAGTCTATTTGTTTACCTCCATGACTAACTAAAACGGGCTCAAATTGCTACCGCGTACTGTATATGTTTAAGAAAAATTAGAATTCTCTAGCATCATAAGTGCAAATTAGACGCTAAACTGTCCTGAGTTATCCATTCGGACCCGGTTCAGGTATCGGCAGGAAAATCATCGCAAACTATTAGAGTATTAAAAGTTTGTGGATACTACATACACGGTGCTGTGTCTGACCAGTTACCATTTGAGTATCGTACATTGAAACTCCTTCATATTGAGAAACTTAATATATGCGCTAAACTATTGTGCTTGCATGACATTCCTAAACGTTTCTTAAGAGCTTCTACAAACATTTTCTACATCTTTGTGGACTTTGTATTCTGTTTCTTGGAATGTTTGTTTTTCGGCTCATTATGTTCTACCTTGAAAGTAGACTATTTTAAGCCATATTTTACACTTCTAGATATTTAGCACTATTTAAACGTTATAACGCTACTTCACATATTGATGTCTTTTTCCTTGTATCTGCTTGAAAAGCTAAGTCCCCACTTAGATGGAGGAAAAAGTGATATTCGCAGTCGGCCGAAAGTGGCAAAATGCTGCAACTAATGCAGTGATTTTGCTTTATCATGTCTAGAGACGAAGATTCGTGCTTACTATGTAATATATTCCGGATGGCAGGTTCAAGACATGGACAAAAGATATGGCTACAAACGGACGACACGTGAGAATCAGCAGCCGAGTAACTACCGCAGTAGCTCGTACGAAACGTTCGTCATGCAAGACTACGAGGCTTTGATGAGTCGAATACGAGAACGAGCGAGCGGGACCTAGTCAGACGTATTCAACAACGCGGCATGCGAATAGCTTGGTACACGACAAGCACGTACATAAACAACGGGTTTACAAGGAACAGTTACTGGGGCTTGTCGTTTGATTCCCTTCATTCAGTGCATTCGGTCCGCCAGGCCCTGTAAAACGAGCAAAGGAGAGACTAGTAATGGCGGTCAATTTGAACAGTACATTGCGGCTTCAACTGTACTACAAATGGTTGCTTTATTTTTCACACTGTCGACCTTATTGACTTTTAACGGTCTTTTTACATTTTTGCTGCTGTTATCCTAGGCAGATTGTCTGTACTTTAGGTCACATTTCAGTTAGAAGGTAATGAATATGCAGCACGTTGTTGCGTCTTTCACTGCCTAATTAGGACGCCCTTATAGTTATTAGTTTTTTAAAGGAGGAACGTTTCACCTTCCATTTATTTTAACTGGAAAGCATTCTGAAACATTTTCTGTTCTTTCGGTCACCGCTCTCTTATTTCTATGAGTCCACAGTAATTACGATATCTAAACGCCTTGAATGGGTGAAATGGACTTGAACTGAAACCCAGCGTGAGACGAATCCTCCGGCGTGCTGTAACGAAGAAGTGCATAATTACACCACCCGAACCGGATGCCGCTTGGTAAGGCTGAGATAAACAGATGAGGTTCAGCTAGAAATAACCTATAAGTAAGGAAGTCGTTTAATGCTCCAGTGCGATTGAATAATAAACATTAGAAATAATTCACCCGCTCCATATGATAATATTATAAATTCATTGTTCTTCTAACTAGTGCGCTACTCCAAGTACCCAAGCTTTTACTTTTGACCTGTTTTATTTTATTCAACGGTATGAACTTTGCGTACAAAATGATCTGAACCCACATGGATACAGCTTCTGCCCAAAGTCTAAAATTATACCTTGTTTATATATATTTGTTTGTTTGTACTACATAACTAGCGTGATGCTTCTACCGTACACCATTTTTTAAAACCAGTAAAAAGCACCTACAAAAGCCAACGTTTCCTTTTTCACCTAAGAGTTGTTTTCCGTTACTGCGGCTAGCAAGCATGTTACATGGACCACAGTTATTTCTCGACAACCTTTAAACATGTGGGTTAAAACTTGATAATGCCACAGTTGAAGGCATTTGCGGCTACCAAAATTGAAAGCTTAAGACCAGCATGTTTGAAGAATTGGTATAAGGTTAACGGAGATATTGGCTGACAGGTTGCTGTTCGGTACTCAGTAAACCAGTTTCACTTGACTCCTTTCAGGAGTAGGGCGTTTAGGGTGGTTCGCAAATGGTAAATTTCAAGAGAAAATTAGAGTAGTGGCTGACCTTAAGTACTAAAGAAAGTAGTGTACTATCAAGTTAATACTGGTTGTTACGTACCTATGATCGGGACGAGGTTTCAAAATTAATACCTATTCCTAGGTGTCTAAACTGTTGTAGAAGTGGATTGCACTTTACCATCCGTAAGCATAAACCATACCTCTTTATTGGATCGGAAGGCCGAGCGGTTCTCAATGAGCACCTAAGTTGGTAGTACGGCCCAAACCTAAAATAACCACGGTATGGGTTGTAACAACGCCAATACCATTAAGCATAGTAGCAAGGAACATTTTTAAAGATAGTCGAAGCAGATATAGTTCAGCAAGGCATCAGTAAACCAAAGCCATCGATGATGCATAAAAGAAGCCGAGGATTTTTAGCAAGTATTCACAGTATGCCATGTATACGCGGCCGCTAGAATCAGTGTTGCGCACAAACTAACGTCAGACAGCATTGCAAAATTGTCTTCCTAAATAGGTGGTAAATAGTTGCGCGTTTAAAGAGCATTATTATGATATTTGGAAAACTCTGCACTCTAACGAATTAAGCCAGTCGCTTCCAGGATCGCTGCGATACGGACAGGTTAACCTAAGTCACCTACAGGTTATGTGGCTGACCTTTTGTGTCAGTGCAGTCCATGGTCGACATTGTTACCGGCAGCACTTGAAACCAAGCGGATGGGAGGTAAAACGGGGCTGACGCTCGTTTTCAGCTGTAACCGAGCCTTCATATTGTATAAACTTCAAGGCAGTCCTAATAAGTAATATGTTTTGCTATAACAAGTGCTGGGAAATTAGCTGTTACAACCCTGAATGGACACTTACGTGGGAAAGGTTGATAACCAGTAACAGTTTGCAAATTTTGCCCGAAGAGTTACTCCAACGTTTGTGTGTATCTAACCAGTCAAGCTCGAGACTGTTTGGTCCTGAAAAGAAGTCCGCTTTTGCTATGCTCGCAAATTTTTCAGCCTTTCAAAAGTGTTTGTTGTCCGTAATGTTACTTACACCACGATATGCACATTCTACACCGTCAAACGTTGGTTTTCATTACTTTTGTCTTTTCTTTTCAGTAACCCCTTCCTTTAGACATGGTATATGAACGTTGTCGAAACAGCAACAAAGCAGGTAGGAGATGCGTAGGGCGTACTCAGGCGAAAGCTAGAGCTAACAGCAAGCATTCATCTGGCACAAATATAACATGCGCCGTTGGCCCAACGAACATCTATTTTCTGCGTAGCCAAATAGTCGAGCTTCAAAATGACGTAGTGAAGGCCAACCTGACCTTCAACGCACTAGAAGCATTTACAGATGGACTGGCAGCTATTGCAACCATGATTCCCCTCGAGAACCTTATGGTGCTAAAGCGTGCGAAATTGGCTGGGTGGTTTCTCTACACGATTTGCACCGGCTTGCTAAACCAGATAACCGGACTTAATGAAGTAGTGGTGTATAATGTTTCGGACCGCTGGTAATTGCACAGCAGAAGGAAAATGCTGATAAAAGCGTGCGGTTGGAAACGAAACCTTCTGAGTTGTACAAGGCTGAGAAAAAGGGGTTAAGAAAATTCCATTCCCCCTTTAGTCAAATATGATGATGCGAGCTCAGCTATCAAAATGCTCTTCTATCAAAGCGATTTTAGAACCCGCACAACATTCATTGACTTAAGGTTAATACCAAAAAACCCAGCTTTACACGCGGTTGCGATAGACTGAGAGAGTGCTCTGCTTAGACTGTGTTTTCAAGCGAGCTGTGAAAATTCTCCGGCACCTTTGATTCCAAGAGTCTCCTCTACTGTGGGCCTAGACATCTCACCTGATATTGGTACTGGATTGATTGATTTCTTAGAAACAGTACCAGCCATGGGATCTGTAATATCCATAAAGCCACCATAAACATGAATCAAATCAGCCAATCTCAGGGCACATCAGGAGGCTCTGCAGTCAGCACTACGTGCTCAGCTGCTGATACAACTCGACCCGCTATACCGAAAGTGAAAATGGTTGAATGAATTTCACCGCCACTTTAATTGGCCCTTTTAACACGGATGTTGTAGGAAAACTCTACCACAAACAAAGCAAACCCAAACTTACCTTTATAAGGGGACCAGTGTCGCCTGCGCCTCGGGCCAAAAGACCTCTTTTATGAACCACACAAAGCGTTAACCTGAGCCGCTGGGTCCACGACACCCACTTTGAAAATAGCAAAAGGGGTGACCCAAGACCCACATTAGTCGCGTGCGGGAATGGGTAGTGCAGCGCCCTAGATTTTCTGATCCTTACGATATATTGGTAGACGCACCCAGGCTTGCAGTCTTCGCGATTAATGACATTGCAGAGAAGGCATTAAATGTACAAGGATTGCTACAGTGTGCACTCGAATTTGCGGCCCATTCAAATTGTAGGTAAAAGATCAGGTAAATTTGCTTACTCTCCTAGCCAACTGCGAACAAGTTCGCAACACATAGCTGCTAAGCCAGCTTGCCTTCCGGCCACTGCAACGAAGCATAAGCTGGGTTGCGACGAATCCTAGTAACAAAGCCTATTTCAGTCAAGGTGAGCTCAGCACATCGCGCGTAAAGCCGCGAGGCCTGTGACCTCTCAGGCAGCATCATGTCTTAAACTAAGTAGTCGCCAAGCGCTAAACGGGCCCGCGGGGCGATCACCTATATTCATTCGTCTATAAAGGTAATGTTGCATAAATATACTTTCATGGGTTTCGTGAGGTACATGGGTTTTGCAGAACGCGTGCGCTTTGCGTTTTGGTGGTTCTGCCTCGAGGTCTTATGGCAGGGTCCTTTTCCCGGTAGGTCCCAAGCGTTGTAGATCGTAGCTCGGTAGCGTCGTGGAGCACAATTATCCAGTAGCTTGATCGTTGGGATGTAGCTACCTGGAAGAAAGCAAGTCCTGTGTAGGTAAACGGCAGACGTTGGCGGTGTTAATGCTTTGTAAGTAAGGACATAGGCGTGGCAGTACGGGGACATAAAAGCTTTGGACAAGGGGACTGTACGCCGAAGTTAAATAAGACCTAAAGAAGAGGAGTGCCGCAAGCTAGTGCGTCAACAGTAGCGGTCCTTCCATCTAGCTAAGCGAATGGTCCAAGTCTTTCAACATGAAAGGCCAGAAAAGCAAGGGCCAAGCATCTAGGCGTCATTTGAAGGACCCTGTATTATTGCTATGACAATAGTTGTAGACAGGGCCTTCAAGACGAAGGCAATACGCACAATAAAACTGGTTCTTCGGCGCTGAAGCCGACAGCTGCGGGGCATGATTTTGAGCTAGTGCCCTCTTAAAAGCGCTGTGCGGGGGAACGATTACCGCAATCTTAGGGTGCCAGTTCTTAATCAGGATAGAATAGGCTAGGATTAAGGCACTACGTACCCTATGTTATTTCATTGGGAAGGTTTAAAGGGCCGCAAGGTGCTCTTCGTTCTGGAGCTGGGATAGGTTATCCACGCTCTTCGTCGATTCCTGCTGGACGGTTTCTAGTAGAGCCTCGTCCTTTTTTAGAGACGGCGGTTGGACCAGTATATTGTACTAAAATAACGATCGTACCAAAGTGCTGTAGAGGCGGATAAACCGTTCTACAGGGAATGCCCCTACTACACTCCCAAGGAGGGTCAGACGCATGCTGACTTTTCTCGCCAGGGTGGCTATGTTAGCGCTTGGGTTAGTTCTTCGGATATAATAGTGCCTAGGTTGCGTTCCTGGGATATGGTATTAAGAAGCAAACGGTCGATAGTGTATGGTGTGTTCGCACCTTTCAGATGTAAATGGCCTTGCTTTTGACGGTGTAGAAAAAGAGCAAGGTTTCCGAGGCCGCGGAGTAGACAGCAGCGAGGTCGCTCTGCAGACTCGCCTGATCGCTTGGCTCACGGACAGGTCACCATATCTTAGCATCATTCTCGTAGAGCAGTATATGGCTGCTGATGGAAGATGCCATGGCACTAATGAACAAATTGAATAACAGGGGCCCTGGGATCGATCTCTGGAGCATTCTGGCAATGGCAGCCAGTGGGCTGGATAGGGCGTCGTTTACACGAATTTATAGGTGCTCCTGGACAGATAGGTACTAAGCCAGGAGGTTGGTTGCTGGTCAATCAACAACCGCTATAGTTCGTTTAATAGGACTGCGTGATTACCCCGGTTAAACGCTTTGAAAAATCTAGCCAAACCACGTCAGTTGGAGTACAACTGTCTATCCCTGCTGTCCAGGAATCAAGGGCTGCGAAAAGATTCATGGTGCACGAGTGAGCCCTGTAGACCCCGTGATGTCCCTGGGTTTTAAAAGCTGGTAGCGCAGAGCAGCGTCGATGATTCTTTACATTACTTTAAAAGCATTGAGGAAGCATGGCCGTTGGATGGAAATTAGCTAGGTTAGTCCTGTCACCACGCTTGTATGTCGGTTTCGCGAACCCTTGCTTCCAGGTATTCGCACCTTTTACGCCGTTGTGGTTCGGCTGTACAGTGAGACAAGCGCTTCAGCCAGTACGGCAGTACACGCACGTAGAAGGATGGTAGTGATCCCATCCAAGCTCGGCAATTCGTCTGCCCTCATTTTTGTAAACCTTTCCAGAACGTATGCTGGCGTAAACTGTATCTGCTCTCTAAAGCACCGGAAGTGAAGTAGTTGTCCGCTAGTGCACTGCGTGCCGAGGTGCTAAAAACGGAATTTCACTGAGCCTTTAGCATTTCTGCAGCTTTTTTGTCCCACCTTTCCGTCGGACCTGAGTAGGTTGCCCATGACAGTCCGCGAGTTATTGAGAGGGACAAGGTGCCGAAAGAAGAGCTTGGCTCCATCGGCGAAGTGTATAGAGAGAGTAAGCTGGTAGGCATTTTGTCTTGGCGAACAGCTGGTGCACAGGAATATTACACCCTATGGTACCATGACAGAGATTCGGTGTCACCAAGTAGTAATAAACTGTCTCAGAGTGCCTTCTTCTCCCTGAGCAGTAAAACTGTGGCGGGCTGAAGCGGGTCGTAACCTTTCGGCGCAGAAGCACACACTGTAGGGTCGTATTCTCTAATTGGGTAGTTGCTGTAAGCATCGATGTAGTTAGCGTGGTCCTCGACTGTGAGAGATTGTGTTGCGATCGACCTATCAACACGGAAATGGTAGTCTTTGATTGCGCCATGGTCCGATTGGCGCAAGTTTAGCCTCGTTGAGCTCGGCACTCACCGCCGCCCGAAATCTGAGAAGTACGTGATCAGTGGCGTGGTGTGGGGCGAGCAGTTTTACCTCATCAATTTGATGTGTATTGTTAGGGGCAGCAAGTCCAGGTTCGACGAGCTTCCCCTCTCGCCACCAAGTGAGCCGTTATCCGTGTTTTGTTAGGCCGTGTCCTAAAACACCGGCAAGGAAATCATAGCCGTGTTGGCCGTGAGCCTGGCCAGAGTCATGTTCGAGCTCCGGGAAATTGAAGGCCTATGCTACGAGTATGTCGAACTTAGGTTAAAAACAACTGCTCACTGGTCTGCATTTTAGTGCCACAGTCATTCTAGAGGTGCTAGGAGCGTGCGATAGAGTAATCCAAGAAAGACATGCCGCACCGGAACCGGCGAGCCGCATTTAGCGGGATTCAGGAAGAGAGCAATTCAGAAGGTTTAGGATGGACGCATGTGACGTGGTCTACTACATACACGGATACTTCACCCTGTCGCGTTCACCGTTGTTTCGAAGCAGTGCGGCTTCTAGGACAGCTACCTCGGTTTCAACAGCATCCACGCAGAGCCAGGGTTCAGTTACACAGATAGGTTTAGCCTGGGTGCCAACAACAAGCACATTGAGTTCTGGCACCTGGTTTCGCAGCGATAAAGCGTTAGTGTAAACGCAGCTCCACTTGTTAACATAAACTGCGGGCAACCAGTGGTTACAACGTGCAGTTGTTAGGGCAGTTGGGGTTCGGTTCGAGCCGACCCCACTCGGGTCGGCGATTGCACGTTTTTGGATAAATCCTCGAGTTGCTTATTACACAGTGATGGAGTGATTTGTCTAGCTGACTTAGAAGGGTGTCACGAATTTTCTTGCGCTGCTCACATGATTTGTCGGGATGTATTTTGAATTCATATGAAAGGTTACCACGAAGCTCCTACCAGTGTTGTAGTACCGTCTGGTGCATCTTAGGGTTGAAACGCATTACCCTGAGCAGTTTTGGCGCCAGTATCTGCATGAGGTGAGCTGGCATCGAGAACCGGCGGACAGACCAAGCCCTACAGTAGTCCACTGATAGTTTAAGCTGCCTTTGGATTTAGTTCCACTGTTGTACATCATGATGGAAGGCTTCGACCGGGTCAGTTGTGTGGAGTTCTGCGACCACTGTATGATTATACTGCACGCTCTGGAGAGGTTGGTGTGGATGCTGTTGATACCTGCCTTTGCGTTGGCTTCACTTACTACCCAGGGAAGTGCGGCTAAGCGCGTGTTTCTGAATTCAATCTGTTCAAGCAAGCCGATGCCAGAAGCACTTCTCCGAAGTCGCCAGAACCATCTAGAGTGACCCGTAGGGGCCTTGGTTGCTTGTCGCCCGGTGGTCGGGCGGCCAGTAGGCGGCAGACAGAGGGAGAGGAGGCGGGCGAGGTTCCAAGGAGTTGCCGCCAGGATTATCATTAGGAGGGCACGGCACTGGCTCTGTGGGTTTGTGATGGGTGGTCGCACGCAACCACATTGAAGCGTAGTAGCCACTTCTGCTTGCGTCGCGACAGGAGCTGGTTCCGAGGCGTATTGTTGCCTTGGCTGGGTTGTGAGAGCCACGGCTGTACAACATGTGTGCGTTAGGAAGTTGGGCTCCCCCGTAAGTACATGGATACGGAAGGAGGAAGCGCATTAACCCGTTCAAGCACCGGTACAGCGCGGTAAGCGCCAACGTAGTTTGTGAAAACGGAAGCGCCGTCAGTATAACAAGTGGACTTGTCGGGGACTAAACAACTGTAAAATGCAATGTTGCAAGCTACTGGAAGGTTTGTTTGCAGGTGCGCTTTAAGTGAATCCCTCTGGAAGAGTGAAGAAGGAAATCCATCGATAGGTCTGGCGGTAGGAGGACGGTAGGTGGGAATGGGTGCGAATAGTAGCAGGAGCTTGGACACAAACTTCCAATAAAACTAAATTAACAACCTTTTATATTTACGGTGTTGAACGAGGCACCCCCAACAAGGCATAAGCAAATATGTACAATCAAATCTGCGGAGGTCATATGTGATCAACATTGGCCTTGACATTGGAAAGTGTAAGGAACACTATAATGTTGTGATAACTGTTCGACCTCGCAGTTGAAACAGATTGTTAATACAAAATGTAAATGTGTTGATAATCACCTTATGTGAAGCTGGAATTTGTTCCAAGTAAAGGTACTAGTCCGAAGCAAATCACGTGCACTGTTACGCGTAGCCAGATGTTATCCGCTTTCTAGCCTCAAGCGTATGGTCGGTTCTTCTGTGGCGGCGTTGGGTTTCAATCCTGTTCATTCAAGAGAGGTATTCTTTGGGAGGGTGATTATCGAAGTTTTTATTTACGGACCATTCAGTCGTTAATGAATTGCTCCAGGCCATTGGAAGCATCTGTGGTAAAACTTGGAAATGGACAAACGGACAAGTGCAAGCGAAGGAGAAATGCCATGTAACCGCATACTAGGAAACGTATGGAATGTAACAGAACGCGGTGACTTGAAACGCTATGCGTACTCTAGATTTGCTTATGTCAAATAACATTGTTATACATTTGAATAAAGAATGGGAAAACGTGTAAGTTCCAGGTAGGGTTGGTGATCTGTTTACAGCTGTTTACTGCTAACGCGCTGCGTGGCGCGTGGTTATTAATTCGATCCTCCTTGCGAGTTGTAACTAGCGTAAGCAAGTTAAGTGACCGAAGGCCAGTAGCAGGCTGAGCCGTGGATACGGGTAAATGGAGAGTGAACATCATTAGCTACATGGCTAGTGTTCAGCGTGAAACGTGAGGAGAAGCCATTAGCAAGCGGAGTACCAATCTAAGGTTAAGACTATATGCCGTGGAGAAGGGTAAGTGAACTTGCGCTAGAGGAAGAAAGTGGCCGACTGCTCGGCCATTCCACAGCTTAGGATTATGCTGGCAGAAATTTTAGCGGCAATTTACGGCCATGGTGATAAGCCCTGGAACAAAGTGAATAGCAGATCAGAATCTGTAAGCTTCTTGTGATGCAGTGCGTGTCTTAGGTTCCCTTGTGATGGACCAGAGAAAGGGAGCTAACGCCAATTTGTGGGTTAGAGCCGGTAGTCTTTAAAGATGAAATTGGAATGAGCCACAGTCCAGCGGCCACTCTGGGCGTATCCGTCATATTAGATAAACAGAGGTGGAAGCAGCACATAACGACATCAACCATTCGTAAGGAGATACTGAGAAGTATACAGGACAAACGAGGCCTCAGCCGTGAGATGGATGGACTAAAGTGTCGGCAAGTCGGTTGGTTGTGAGCAATGCGGCAGCAAAAGCCCTATGAAAGTCTGTTAAGATGCGGTGGGAAATAGCTACCGACTAGTTACCACTCCAGGGCTGATCCAACATACTAGGTTTGTATATAGGTAGCCAGGGAGCCGTAAGCATCGAAGTTCAGTATTCAGAATTTACATGCTAATAAAAAAGCAATGCCGAGTGGACTTCAAGCATGAACCGAAGGACTGAAAATGGTGGAAAGTAGGATGATTATGAGAAATGCTGCATCATAATCTACCTGGGAGGACATAAATTTGGTATGGGGCAGACAGGAGCTAAGTGACGACCTAAAGCATGGCCGACATACTAAAGCAAAACGTGTGGAGATAGGAAGCAGCGGACAACTACATTCAGACTCGGAAACGTGATGCTGCTAAGCATGTAAGGTAGTAGTTTCATCACGCCTGAGGCGAAGGGATGAAAACGTTCGTAAATGGGATGGTTGTGTACTATGCGCCATCGCAGCCCTAAAGGAAGTCTGTCACAAGGAAATAGAAGTGCGCTGCGTGCCAGGCGTTTCTTCAAGACATCCCAGCCATACTAGAGGTAATGAGATAGAGCTAGACGGCGACAGGCATCAATATTGTAGCTAAAACTGAGAATGTAAAGTCAGAGACCTCAGGCATAGTATGAAGCGATAAAGTTGTTGATGATTCGGATGAATATGTGCAGTGCGACATCACAATGGGAATAGCAGCCTCTAAAAATGAAATGGGAATGAGCCGCAATCTAGGTGGCTCTTTGGGGCGTATTAGCCATACTAGAAGTAAAATGTTAGAGATGGGAAACAGCGAACAATGGCGTTCACACTCCGGACATAATGAAACAAATGTAAAGTCATCAGCAAGCGTAAGGTAAGAAGATAAAGACTTCGGCTCCTCGGATGGTTGTGAGCTATGCGGCCTCACACTCCAAAAGATAGCCAAATAACACGAAATGAGAGTGCGACCCAGGCGAGTTGGTGCTTCGAGGCCTATCAGTCTTACTAGGGTTAAGCAGATCGAGCTAGGGGTGACAGGCATCAACTTCAATAACCGGAAGTTGAGATTAGTAAGGACGTAAAGCCACAGAGACCTCAAGTATAAGAGGTAGTAAAGCAGCGGTTGGGAATTCCAAGGGTTGTGCGCGATGCAGCATCATAACCCAAATGAAAGCCTGTAAAGATATAACAAAGAAATAAGTAAATAAACGGTTTATTCACGATTACCTTGAGGCACACCAAAGCAAGCATGATCAAAAATTTACAGGCATTCATGTTTCGCAAGACACGATGCTGTATGTACTCGGCATTGGCCGAAAGATGTATGGGCTGCAGAGGTTGAGGAAGTAATCCGGGGAAATAAAGTCGTCAATAGATGACGATATTTAGGGTTCAAGTAAGCATAGTGCAAACAGTTAAGGCAATATAAGTGTAGGGAACAAAGTATATGTAGACCGTTTTTTCTTGTACGTGTCAACAATAGATTGAAATACGATTCTAGTCGACTTGCCAGTATGTAGTTCTTGGCCTTGCGTTATTCATTGGCGAGTCACATCCGCCACCTCACAGTGTTATTAAACGGACATTTGTGGCTATTTAAGGTGAACGCTTGCCAGGCGAAAACCCACCACGTCCTGGCACACTGCCGTAAATCCATGCAACTCTGCGGATATACGGAGCTCGCTAGGGTCACGCCATTCCCACAACGTTTATTCTCTTGTATCACAACTCAGCTGGTTCGGTGACATGTCCTGTGACACTGTAGGTATCCACATGTGACCGAATTTCTTAATCGAGTGTCTACAGTTAGTCGCTGATAATCTGTCCACCAACGCCATTATCTCGGTTGTCTCGCCTTCAACACCTCTAGCTACCGCGAGCCGAAGAACGCTCCTCGCATCCCTGCGCATATTCGGGGCTTGCTAGGAGCCACTCTTTTTCTTTCCAACTGTATTCTTGTAGACTGTTTGCATATCATAGTTTTGCTGGTTTGATGAACTGTTCTGTGACAATGTAGTTATCCATTAGCAACCAGAGTGTTTCACCTAACTAGCATTTTTGGCCAATGAAACCCAGTCAATTAGCGTCGTATCTCGAGCAGCTTACCTTCAACGTTTAGTCTTCCGTTCATCTCGATTTTATCCTAGCCGGCTGCTATTATGCTCAGCTTCCTGTTCTCGTATACCCACGCACCTAATAGTTATTATGTGGTCTTAGGTAGCCCTCATCCCGTGAAGTATATATAAATATCACCACGTCATCACTGTATCTTCAGGTTTCCGATTGCAACCAACCGTGAGTACATACCCACCGACTTGTCCAGATGAATCCTAACGCCGTAAGATAATACCTCGTGAATTTCCTACCGGAACCCTGCTCTTCATCCTCATGTACATGAAAGTAATTTACCCACTGGGCCATGCCTTCCACTGCATAAGCAAAATACCTTTTCAGCGTAATAGGTGCTGCACATTGTCTCAAGTAAAGACCTTAACGTAGGATTTCCCCAATGCCTGGTAACATGACTGC
This sequence comes from Dicrocoelium dendriticum, assembly GCA_944474145.2. Lineage (NCBI taxonomy): Eukaryota > Metazoa > Platyhelminthes > Trematoda > Plagiorchiida > Dicrocoeliidae > Dicrocoelium > Dicrocoelium dendriticum. The sequence continues at coordinate 140,854,913 of OX104064.1, forward strand.
CATTTTTGATCTTCTCTAGGCCAGTATCTCTCTTTGCCTTTACTCTGAGCTCGTCAACATCCTAGAGATCTGGGACTGAACTGAGGAACTGCCTCCGTCTGATATGGGACGAAATAACCAACAAGGACTTACCTGGACCATGGCTTCACTTCAAAACCAATTATCTGCCCCCAACACTTCAACCATCGATGTCCAGTGAGCGCAGCTGGACACGAATTCTACGTAAGCAGAGAGTGCGAGACCCCATACACTGGAAATTATACTTACCTGCCAAATCCTACTTCCTGCTCGACTGACCTCAACGTTCAGGTTGGACTCTGACTGTGCCATTTGTCTAGCCAACAGAGGAGGCAGTTGACTGAGAATAATTGTATGAATAAACGCTTCATTAGAAACTTTGCTAGTTGTACATGACCGTTCACTGCAATCGACGACAGTGTTGCAGGACGTGGTGGGCTTATGTCTGGCAAGCGTTCTCACTATAATAAGCCACAAAAGTCCGTTTATCAACACAGTGACGTGGCGGATGTGATTCGCCAATGAATAAAGGCATTGCCCACTGTTACACTGGAATATAATATAGTCATTTTTTAATATTTTACTGACACCTACAACAAAGGCAGACTGTCTTCAAATACCTTCCCCACTCCACCTACCGTGCTATTGTATTTATTCTACGCACAGTTGAAACCATTTTATCGACACTCCACTGGGGACGTCGCACCACATGAGTTCTTCGACTGCTTCTGCTAATTGTGCAACTGTTGGCCACAGCCAATTTCTTGCGATGTAACATATCAGTTGCGCCACCTAATTGCTTGTAAATATTGTTCATATTTGCGTTCGTACGCCTCGATTACTCCGAGAATAAAATATTTATATATTTATGTATTAGTGGCAAAGCAGCTTTCCGACTGATTGCACATTCCATTATTCGCAGTCAAATGAATTCCAGTTTTCTCTGTTTGCTGGGCAGGTAGCTTGCTCAGGGCCGCTACAAGCGCTGAAGCCGGTCGAGAATGGAAGTCAACCAGAGTTGCTGTGTTGAGTGCCCAAGTGAGCAAAAGTTTCAGTTCCGTCTTCTGTAGATTTCAGGTAATGTATACATTCCGCAAGTGTGAAGACATCGTGTCCACCTATCTCCACTGGGCAACGGTCGTGGTAATGAATGCGGGTGCATCTCTTTGCTTTACAGCCGAGTTCCGTTTAGTCCTTGTCGGTTCATCCGTCAATCTCGGGCGAAAACGCTGCTCCTCAGTCCAATCCCAGATCCCGAAGAAGTTCCGGACCTCATAGAAAAGGGAAAGTGAGGAACACCAAGAGAAGCCCGCAAAGAACAGGCGTGGAATTTAACATTGTTAAAGTCGTATGTTGTAACCTTTAGCTTTGAGATCAAATGATGTAAACTGTGCAACAATGCTCATGCTGAAGGTGTCCTTTGAACGTACTACAAGTAGCAACGGTCGTACCCGTAGATTGCTTCCATCTAGCTAGCGTACAGTGCGTTGTACCAGTAAGTAATCCACGAAGTATCAGTTTAGTTTATTGCAACAATTTCGTTGAAAAAGAAAAGGGATTAAGAAGAATGGCAGCGATGGAATGCTGAAAGAACAGCAGGTGGCTAGCTTAATTCGGTAGAAAGCGCAGAATAAGCAAGTAAAAATATAAATAGCTCGCGATATGAGAGCTTTAATATCAATTAGGGGTAAAGCCGCAGAAAGATAAGACTCAGTTGCGGAGTAAAATTGTTTAGAAGATCTAGACATAAAGATGACTTGAGTGTGTTACGAGCATAGTGCTACAGCAGAATGAGAAGACTGGACTCCAACATCAGCAAGGGTCGAAAAGTTTGCTGCGTGCGGAAACAAAACACCTAACAAAGGATGGTTAAGAAGAGACTGTGTGCTGGATAGATAAGAAAAGAGTAATCAATAAGAGTTAAAAATGTTTAATTGAAGGAAAGCAAACAGGCGGAACTCAAGTATAGATTCAAGTTACTGCGGACGTCACGACATATGAGACATAAGTGCAGCTTCGAGTAGAGATCCAAGTCAATCAGAGGTGCTAACGGAATGGTACTAAGGTAGACTGAGCCGGGAAATGCCAAAGGAAGCTCTGGACTCCTATATGACGCGGTGTCACGTTGTAGCGAGTAAAGTATGATAGCAACAAGAAAGCAGAGGCTAAGGAGCGGCTGTGCGCTGACTAGATGTGAATAATTGATGGCTAGAACAGAACTAAGAAAGGTTCATTGAAGAAAGGGCAGCGGACAGATGAAATGCACATATATTAGTTGCCGAGGACGTCCCAGCACAAGGGGCAAATGCGCAGCGGCGCGCAGATTATTAACTGATGCTAAAGTGATTAGGTAATAGTACAAAGTTAGAAAGAACCAGGCAAAGCTAGTACATGATTTGGTGGCTTGCGGGTATAAAAGTCGGAAACATTACGGGAAATAGATAAGTGAACATCTAGAAATGAGAGTCTAAATAGCTGCCGTGGTTAACTTGTTCAGATATGTCTGCTCGACAGAAGGGAGCTAAGAAGGTTTCATGATCAAAGGAAAGCAAATTGGAGGAACGCAAGAGTACATTAAGTCTGTTAAGTACGTCAGACAGAAGTGGCTGAAGCGCAGCGGTGCGCAGATACTCAAATCATGCTAGGGCGCCAAGGTAGACCGAACCTGGAAAGTCGGTGGAAGAGCTGGACATTCACATGAACAAGTATCGAAGACGTTGCAGAAAGTAAGGAAAGAGTAAACATCAAGCAAGGGAACGCTAAGAGACGGCTGTGTGCTGACTTGAAGAGATAAGTAAGGTTGCCCACATAGAGCTGAAAAAGGTTGAATGTAGAAAGGACAAGAAACAGAAAAAGGCAAGTAAACCTTAAGGTTACTCAGGAGGTCACATCATATGAGACAGTGGCGCGACTGCTCGTAGAAACTCAACTCGTGCTGGGATAATAATACCGTGGAGAGTGCCAAAGAAAGCTAGTCCAAGAGCTAGACGCTTGCAGGTGGAACAGTCGAAGACGTTACAAAGAGTAAGAGCTAGTTGTTTATAATAGAGAGGCTAAGGAGCGGCCGTGAGCGGATCTGATGAACCACTAATGATTGCCAGATAGAAGCTGAAGGTTAAATGAACGAAGGACAACTAACAGGCAGAATGCCTGCACTCATTTAGTTAACTGAGGAAGTCACAAGATGAGAAGGAGGCGCGCAGATACTGAAGTCATGTAAGCGTGTTAAGGGAATAGTGCTAAGATACACGGCGCCAGAAAATCCAGTGAGAGTACTGGACGCCTACATGAGCAGTTTTTACAGTCATTGCGGCGAGTAATGGATAAATGAACGTCTAGAAGGCGGAGGCTAATTAGCGTCTTGCCCAGACCATTTGAGTTATGTACGCTTGACAGAAGGGAGCTAAGAAAGTTTTCAGGATGAAAGGACTGCAAATAGGAGGGGCGCAAGCACACAGTAAGGTTGTTACTTATGTTAGAGCATACAAGGCCAAAGCACAGCGGCGCGAGGATTATCAAATCATTCTGGGGTGCTAAGGGAATAGCGTTAAGATAGACTGTCCTGGGTAAAGGCCATGATAGAACTGAACTCCTACTTGAGCAGGTGTCACAAGCGTTGCAGCGTGTAATGGATAACTGAGACTCTAGCCAGGAGCGGCTAGGTGATGAACTGATGAGACAAGCATGTTTGCCCATAGTGATCTACCAAAATGTTAAATGAAGAAAGGACAGCAGGCATTCATACCTTAAGGTTAGTAAGGACGTCGCAAGATATGATGCGGAAGCGCATAGACGAGCAGACACTAAGATAATGTTAGGGTGCTAAAGTAGACTGAGCCGAAAGCCAATGAAAGCTCTGAACTCATACGTGAACGAGTGACGAATAGGTTACAATGAGTAAGGGAAGGCGAAACATAGTGAAACGAGGGAGTAAGGAGCCGTTGTGCGCTCACAAGTTGATTTATGTTTGCTCGCTAGCTGATAACTAAGGGGCACATTGATGAAAAGCAGCAAACGGGCGGAATGCAAGTATACCTTAAGGTTACTGAGCAGAAAACCACAGACGAGACATAAGCGCGGCGGCGCTTATGTGTGGTCTGGTCCGTTTTCCTTCAGCTGATCTTTAAGCCTATTAATGTTTAAAAGAGTAGCAACAGCACGGACTGTGCGATACCTATGAAGTGCTGAACAGAATTGGATAGCGTTATCGGACGCACGTACAGCTTGTGGAAGCCTGTTCCATACATACGCGTATCTGTAGAGATAATCGTTTGCACGTGTACTACTGTGAGCTTTCGGCAGGATAGCGGAGTGTGGCTGATTAGGAGGATACGAAATGTTAACCGATGGTAGGAAAGGCGTCAGTGAAGTTGCAAGCGGAGTACTGGTAAGCAGACCTAGGAAGATGAGTCTAGTCTTCAATCTTTGCATTCATAAAGGTTCTAGCGCAAGTTCGAGGCACCGACGGCGATAGTTGAGAGTGGAGTGGCCCAGAAGACGTTTGGTGGACGATCGTTGGACCTTTTCAATGGCAACTTTGTCGTAGCTTCTGGAGTTTGTAACCGCAATCGCGCAGTAGGCCAGCAGAGGACAGGCGCAGGTTTTATAAAGAGCCGGCTTTGCTGCTTGCAGTGCCGTGGATTTGCTTAGGTAGCTTATTAAAGAGCGCGCTTTTGCTGAGCAATGGCCCACTTGTGTGAATGGTTTACAAGCTTAGCAGCCATAACAAAGTGAAAAAATTGGAGTTTAGTGGCGGCAGGCGATGGCATTTAGAATACGAAAGGAGATGCTAATAAGAAGTTAAAGCTGAAGGAACCTCAAGGTTGAGGTGGCGAGGCCAACATATCGGCAAGGCAAATGGCTGTGAGCAATGCAGCATCAGAATCCATATGGAAGTCTGTTAGATGCCATGGGAATGAACCAAGGGCATGTTTACTCTCCAAAGCTAAACCGACCTATTAGAGTGAGGTAGGTGTAGCTAGCGAGCAGCAGGCTTCAACTTTCAGCATCCAGGAGCAGGTGTTGCGCAGAATGTAAGGCCGTAGGGTCCTCAGGCATGAGACGAAGGAATGCGAATAATAACAAGTCAGATTTCTGGGATCCATGCAACATCACAACCTAAATGGAAGGATATAAATTTGGAATAAGGCAGCCAGGAGCTAAGTGGCTACCTAAAGCTTAGCAGATATACTAAGGTAAACTGGTGGAGATAAGAAGCAGCGGACTACAACCTTCAGACTCAGGAAGGAGCAACTGCTAAGCATGTAAGGCCGAAGTTCAACCAGGCTTGAGGTGAAGGGATGAAAACGTTTGCAAATGGGTTGGTTGTGTGCGATGCGCCATCGCAGTCCTAAAGAAAGTCTGTTACAAGGAAATAAATGTGAGCCGCGTGCTAGGCATTTCATCGATACAAGTCAGTCATACTAGACGTAAAGAGATGGAACTAGGCGGCAGCAGGCATCAGCAGTGCTTTGCACAGACCAGGATTTGTTACTTAGTATTTATGATGATCTTGTGGACCAGTGTGCTCCTTGTTGGGCGTCGGTGCGTGCTAGCCGGAATGCAAAAGCGGTCTAGTCCCGTTGAATAGGGGACAGCACATTGCCCCCAGCAGACCCCACGGTGCGCTTTGACGTAGCCACCTCCACTACCGTGCTGCAGTCAACGGTCCTCATCCAACAAAGAAATCCGGGTGTCCTCGTCGACTACGCGTAGCCAGGCCCTTGGGGACAAAGCGGTATTGGCCGCCCGCGGTTGAAGTCGACCGCTTGTTCCTTGGGTCTGGAAGGGTCCTTGAGCCGACTGGCGAGTCACTCGAGGGTTAGGGTTTGCTTGGCCATTCTGGTAGCGGAGGTTCTGGAAGGTAGAACGCGGGGGCGAGCCGGAGTCGGGAGAATTGGCTTGGCGCCGAGAAGGGAACAGGAAACGCATGATAACAGCAAATACACTTTTGGGCTTTCAAAATGTGCTGCGTTTCTTGTCGATATTGCAAAATGTTTGTAGATGAAAAGCACGATTACCACTAACGAGAAAAATGGCGTGTTAATGGAAATAGAGAACGCTTACTTACGTAATTCGTAGACCGCCGTAGAAAAAAGCTTCTCCACTTACTGTGAGCAGCGGTTAAAAGGTGTTCTGAGTGGCCTAGTTTTGTTGACCTTTTGCAATATTCTAACTTTAAAAAGCGATCTTTTGGTACGGAGATATTTCAGTATGAAGTGTGCCCCAAGTGATCAAAGTTGGCGAAAACTTTTTTGTTATGCTTTACGTCAACTTTAATAAATCAAGTTGTGCCTTTAAACCTGGTTTAATAAAACTAGATTTATTTGCATTCGCGTTTCTAGAAAGTATTTTAGGCCTTTCCTTGTTCCTTCTAATTCCGCCGCTTTTATTTATTTCCATGTGCCCAAAATCAAATAAGATCACTGCGTGCCATATTCGTACAAAAACCAATAGTGAAGTTCGTAGGACATTGCATACTGCTTAAATAAATAAACAAACACGTCTGGCATTCCTTTTGTAATGCGAGACACGCGTTTGTAGGCATGAGCAGGTTAAAGGTACAACTAACTGTTGGGGAATGTAAAACACCTAGTGAAAGTTGACCATTGATATTAAAGCTGTGAGTTCAAACATATATGTAGAAATGCATGTGTCAGTCTGTTATTCTGGTCATGCCTCGCATAGTCGAGAATAAGGTATTTAGTTATTTATTTATTCCAGTTTGTATATGTGTTACTACCGTCGTGATGGTTCGCGTGGATAGTATGAGAAGTGTTGAGAGACGTCCGTGGTGGGAGTGTGGTTAGGTGGTTGGGTAATCATGGGGCCATGAGTTTAGTTAGAGGTGAGTCGCATCCGTCTTTTCGCAGTGCTGGTAAACAGACATCGGCGGCTTTTATAGGGAGAACGCTGGTCAGGCAAAAATCCACCACCTCCTGGAACATTGTCGTTTCGAGAAAGTAGATGTATAAATAGGGCACTGCGCGCCCTTCCGCTACTAATAAAATCAAGGAGCACCTCGAGGGCCCGAAGGAGCCAGCTGAACTTCTTGATGAGCGCGTACAACCATTTCAATTGTCCATGTAGCGACGCCGGTTCACTCTGCGAAGGCCGGAATACTAGCGTTATAGCAGGTTAAGTACTGAAAAAGACATTGTAAAACCTACTGCTTTTGTGTGGTAATTGCCAACCAGGAACAGTTACTCTGAGCGTTCTCACTCCCCTTGCAAAAGCATGTGATCGGTGCAACTACTGAACTTATTCCTTGCGGGCACAGCAACTAGAAATTCTTGGAATATACCTTAGTTGCTAGTGTTGCATGATACCAAACGATTCCATTACACTAACCAGTTGTTCCTGATGTACTGAAGATAATTTGCTAATTTGACAGGACCGCTAGACTTCATAATGCTTCAAAATAGGCGGTAAAATGATTTTACCGGATCCATTGACGTAGTGTTGTGCTCCATTGTGCACAGAAACAATGCTAAGGGGCGCCTTCCTAATTGTTGATTTCGAAACTTGACGGTTTAAATGCCAGTTCTGGTCTGGCTGTGCGGCTTGCAGAAACCATTTCTTTGACCGGTACGGTGTTAGTGAGTGCATTGGTTCCTGCGATTAGTGCGCTGCGTTGCGTACTGTACTGCCAAACATTTCCAGCTTGCAATAATTTTCTCCACGTTTCCCTGCAGACCTGACCTTCCTTGTTCCACCGCCACTAGGTGAATCGATTTAGGTTCCAGCATACTGGAACCCATCTTCAGACAATGGAGGCGTTGACATTCCATAGCTAATCGCGCAGCTCGAGGCTGGGTTCCCCCTCCAGCTTGGTGAGCACCCAGGTGGAAATATCCGCCACCGAAAGAGAGTGTGGATCACATATGGCACCCAGCTTATGAAATGAGACTTTGCATGGATGCGTTACCACCTTCGCATACGTGACTTGCTGTACATGCATACAACCTGTCGTTAACCCTGGAGTGTTTGCCCAGTTTAAAACAGTGACACTGCTTAAGGAACAGTGAGCAACGTTCGCTTGAGTCATGGGACCGTCATCGTGATGCATCACGTAGGCTTTTCGGCGAAACTATTTACAAAAGATTCGTTTTAGTTCCACATAACATGTGTGGCGATTACGTACTCGCCATGCATCATTCTGACCATTGAATTAGACACGGAATATGCCCTCTAAATGTTTGTACTAGGACGCTTATGTGACACAAGAAGCAATATTATGTTAACGAATGGTTGGCAGCAACATTTGACCGTACACTGGCTTGTTGGTTTTGTGGTGCCTTGTTCGTGGAAGGTAGCAACAGTTTGTGCCAACGTGTCAAGCCAACTAAGTTGATCGGGTTCGTACCTTAACTGTTGTTGCTGAGGAGTCAGGCGGTGTAAGCCCGCAGGCACCAAAATTATTACTGTCTTTAATTTGGTCGCCAAGCTGGCATAACCATTACCACGCTTAGTAGCTGGATAGGACCGGTAAGCTTGATACAGCAAACTCACAAAACCACTTTGTGTATTATCAGCCTTAGGGTATATGGTTCAACGGATAATAACTCACTGGTAGTTGGTTGACCTGCGCGCTTGTCTGCTTGGACGTGAACAACGGTTGGGTTCGTAAGTCGGATGCACCGGTTGGATTGGATTTATGTATGCGACAATGTATCAAAAGTTTGCGCATATTCGCTATTACACTTTAGTATTTACCGATGCCATTTCAATTTGGTTCCAGGTACATCAACCAATATCATATAACGTTAAGCGCTACACCTTATTCGATGCTTACAAGCGTAAAAGGAAAGCTTTAACTTCGGCTCTTTCAATGAATTCGTGCACGTTTACATTGTTGTAAACAATATGGTTCTACATCGTTACGGACAAGCATCTCAGGTGTTCTGGAAATGCACCAAGTACATGTACTACTTTATCATAGGCGATTGAGATCCGAATTCTGTATAACACACCTGAGGTGGAAGTCGTTTATTACTGTAAGCAGGTCGAACTGTTTTTAACACTAGTCTCAAACTCCTACACTAACCTTTAACTTCTGATAATATGCTGTTAAGCTGTAAAAGCGGTTCCGTGCTGCCTAACAACAAAGATGGAAATCGTTGTGGTCCCGTGAATGCTTGTTAGATCTCCCTGGCATAAATTAGGACCAAGCTTATACTAAGATGGCCGAAGCAAATTACAAACGTAGTAGAATTCGATGTATTGTATTCGTCCACAGCGTGAAGTTCCGAAGTAATTACTTGGCACCGTATGTCTGCCGACTGTGAGAAAATACTAGACGAAGCTCGCGTATGGTTTCTGATACATAGAAGTTAGCTTTATAATCTTCCACTAAACGTTTTAGTTATCTGCATACCTAAGCAAATTAAGGTCTATTGATCCACCCGCCGGCTTACCTAACCCCAATGTGCCTGATGCCTGGATTAACATCGTGAGCCCATCCTTGTCTGCTTGCGTCAATGCTTTCATGTTTTTATTTTATTTAGACTGTTCAACATTGCTCATTGCTTTGATGAGGTCGCATCTGTACGGTCCCTCTTGCTTCCAGTACGCCAGCAGACCGCTGAGACCTAAACGAATTAAAGTAGCCAAACAGGGCAGTTTTATTACTCTACCTCTATTGACCGTTGCTCCTCCTCTTACTTTATCTATTATTGCTTTTTCCTTCCTCACCTCACCATGTCAAGTTACAACGTTCCTTACATATTCCCATTTTAGTCGGACTGCTCATTATAGCTCGCCATCTTGGGCCCCTCTTACCTGTAGAGTTTCTCGTGCTTTCTGCACGCCATAATACTACTGAAACCTAGAGGAATAAAAGTGATAAGATCTACCGCCTTCTTTGCCTTATGCTCATTTGCTTATTGCAATTCGTCACCCTTTATTTGCATGGGCGTTATCATTCCGAGCCTCTCTTTGCCAACTTTCATAGATATGATCGTATTCACAGCTAAACTGAACTGCTTTCTGTCAGCTCACTTACTTGAACCATTGCCTGATGCTAGTCGCTCCCGCCTGTTATCGCCAGCACACGATTGACACTTAAACGCACTAGGGTCGCAGACGCACTGCATTTATGGCTTGGTTACTTCATCACCATAACTCAAAAAGCATTTTTCCGCCCGAAATAATTCTTGTCTGTTTGCGTTTATCGTTTGTTTCCCAGTTATTATTAGTTCTGAATATCCTCAAGCACTTTACACTGGATTCGTCCCGACTGGTCTATTGCACCTGGATTCTGACTGCCCTCAGCCGATTAAGACCTAGGGCATCATTGCCGTCGGACAAGTCAATTATGTTAAGTCCGTAAACATGTTACGTTTCCCCATCCTTTATTCGTAAACACGTTTCGTTCCTCACCTAGCCAGGATCTATTTGCTTCTCACTTTCTCTTCATTGTTCTTTAGGAAAACAAATTGCTACAGGCCGTAATAAATTGTTTTCCAGCATATATAAGGTAACAATAAGTCTGGCATCTTTCGACCGTTTCATGTTTTCAGCCGAGTATCTGAGTGTCGTTAGTTTGGCTATTTTGGTTCGTTGCCTGTAGTTCCAAGCTTTTCACAGGCATTTTTATTAGCCCCAGAGGGACGTCCTACGACACTTATTAACACGGTTTTAATCCTCCTTAATAAGCCTAGTTCTTATCCTCCTGAGATATTTGGCTGCATTACCCAGAACATGTTATGTGAATAAGTGGTTCAAACTACAACTTACAGCTAAGGATAGGCTTTGTTTTCGCCAAATTTGCGTGACCTTTCCCTTAAGATTTCCGCGGATGACTTAGATGGAGCCATTTTAGCCGATACTATATGGATCATACATTGAGCTAGGGCCAGCAGCCCCCTGCAGATTTTAAAACTTACCTCGTCGGAGCAGCGCGGTTTGAGCACCACGCGGATAAAAAGTTAACACTAGCCAGTATTTACTGCGCAAACTTTTACATTCCCCTTACTAGGATAGTATCAATGGGCTTTCCATGAACTTTTCACTTGACCACAGATCATTTTGAACAATACTTTAAAGTGGTACGTCATCTTATTGACTGATTTTTCATTCGGTAATTTGTAAGCGAATGCCGTCCACTTTTCCATGTTGGCTGACCATCAAGAGTGGCCAGGGCCCGACATATTCAACGAGGCCGGTCGAGGATAGAGGAAACATAAGAGCTGGGCGAACAATTGTACAGGTAAGTAAGCATTTCAGATTATCTGTAGTCCGGAAGTTTCTGTTGTGCTATATTTTTCCTTGGTGTGAAGCGTTTGTGTCCAGCTATCCACATTGGACAGTTGTCATGGCGATGTGGAGTGTAGTTGAGTTGTGTTATCGTAAAACCAAGGTCCAGATAAGTCTTTGTTACTTGTTTCGTCCCTCCACGCAAAAAAGAAATTCCTCAGTCCAGTTTCGGAGCCTCAAGAATTCTCCTACCTCGGAGAAAAGGGAAGGAGAGGGACAAGTCAAGAGAGGGCCGCAAAGCATAACCGTGGAACCAAGCATCGGAAATGTCCTACGTTTTGAAATGTATACTTGCGAGAAGCTGGTGTACAATGTGCAACAATTAATATGTTAAAGGTGTCTTTTGATCACACAACAAAGAACAAGGGTCGCTTAGGTAGCTTACCGGCATGTACAGAGAGACAAGGGGTGTGGTTCCTGAAGCCGTTTCACGAATTATTAGTTTGCGGTGCTGCAGCTGATATGTGGTAAGCGAGCAAAGGCAGCGTTCAAATATGTGGCAGCGATTGATTGGTGAAGGAATAATAGGATGGCAGCCCAACACGCGTGGGTTCGCAGCATAATTAAGGATCAACAGCTTGTGACGAAAAGGAGTTAAAGGAAGTCCGATAGTGATGGAGCAGTTAAATCAAGGGATTAAAGCGCGGAGTAAAACTGTTCAAGGGGTCTCAATATATGCAGCCGAGACGCAGTGGTGCGTGAAAGAGGTGTGCATAGGTTGGTTATAAAGAGGAATAGTGTAGTTGGCAACTTTACCTCACATATTAAGTCCTGCCGTGGTGAGTGAGGAACTACAATACCTAACGATGAGTCTATTAAGCGATGGAGTTACGTGCTACAAAAGTGCAAGCAGCGTTGCAGACAAACCTACAGGAGAACGATTGCAATCAGGCTCGGTGCAGACGCAGAGGTGCAGGAGGTCTACATGGTGTCCACGTCGCAAGTCGGGCTGAAAAACGCGTATGCAAAGCGTGGTTGTTGTAAAGAAAAAGTGGTGGGCACCTTTGCCTCATCCATTAACCCCTTTAGTCGCAAGTGGAGAAATGAAGTTGACCCACGGTTGCTGCATCGCATGGGAATGAACCAGAGGTTGCAGAATAAGATAGGTCAACAGCTCATTAATAGATTAAATGCATCACTCAATTGTAGTTTCCTTCGGTAAACAGGTACCTCATATAGACGGAAGAGATGTGTAAGGTTAGGAGCCGGATTAATTGCAATGCAGAAGCCGCTCCCCATCATGTGATGTGGTCCCGGACTAGTAAGCAGTTAAAGCTAAGGGCAGGAGCGCTAAGAGAAGGGACTAAAAACCACCGCAGCAGGGAAAATAGAGTTGCAGAGCTAACCCTGGAATGGAATTGGGCTTGCGGAGTAAAATGGAAAGCAGAGCATAAATAGACTAGTCTTGGCACAGTTAACAGCACATGGGTTGCCGAGATATGACGTGTAGTGGCATTGGCACTGTAATTTCTGCTGGGCGACGGTTGGCGAGCGTAGTTTTTCTAGTTATTTTGCTGACATGTTAGCAATTACGCAATGGTTTTTCTTACCAAGATACCGCAGATGGGCTGAATGTTTGGTGCTAATGGGGGCTAAGTAGTTTCACTAATTATTTGTTAACAGTGTGCGCCTAGTAGTAGTTAAAGATGATTGATTGTTTAGCAGGATGAGAACACTATGTAAGGATAGGCTAAACTGCTAAGGAGTATATGCACGCTACTCTGAGGCTAGAGTTTGTGGCACAAAATGATCGTCCATCAAAGCACTGGTTGCCATTCAGAAGGTGTGGTTGCAGACTCGTTGGCTACTTTTGGTAGTATTGACAGGTGCTCTTGGGAGATAAAGGTCCACGTCTGCACCTGATGGCACAACAGGATGAGCATCGGTGCGTTTTGTTCAAATAACATTAGGGTCCTTGAGAGTTTAGGTAATTTCGCTTGACCGAGCTGCTGAACGCTGGATAAGTGTTCGGGCATGCTTCATAAGAATTGGGCCTAAGGGAAGCCCCATCACAACCCCGTATCATTACATGAGGAAGCTTGAAGCGGGATTTTGGCCGAGCAAAGTAAAGGTAACAGGGCAAGACTGTTTGTTACTCCAATTCCTCAGGCCCCTACAGGTGCACGTATTAGCGGAGAGGTTACAGTCGCTTAATAAGGTAGGTTTCGCTTTGTCTAGCGCGAGCCTGTCAGGGATGCTTAATACTATTACATTGTTGGACCGACGAATGTGTTCGCTGAACTCAGTTGCCCCAGAGAATAGTAAAATTTCACTGCTTTTAATATAGCTGCGTCGCCAGGTCTAGGAATATAAGCAAGGGAGGCTACTGCAGCGTGTTTCGCCACTGGTTCATTGAAATAAGTGATTTCCTTATGTAGCATATGTAGCTGGTCCGTAAATAATTGTGTCCTAGCAAGCGCATCGAGCATTGATAAAGTAAGACCGACTGCCTTCTTTTGGCTCTCCAGTTGGTATTAAGATTGCGTTTTTGGGTTTTTGTTCAATGTCCCCCGGATAGTCGTTAAGAAAATTATTAAATACAGCGCTTCTGTTTTTGCCCCAGATTGCTATTCGGATAGCCTTAAATTGAAAGTCACTGCTATTGGCTGTTGTATGATTGTGGCGTTTTATGGCGTAGTTACAAGGCCAGTCGGTCAGTAAGCAAAAGTCGACCGCACCATCCGACGTCACTGCGATATACAAAGCTATTATACGAAATTGAATAAAGCCCTATTATTCTAGTGAATATTCACAGTAAGCCAGCTTAAACAAGATTAAGAAAACGCACGGTTTCAGTCCACTCGCTTTCATTTCGTACTATGCTCCAAAGCAGCGGAAAAATGAAAACCTCATGAAAAATAGATGTGCAACTTTTACTGGCATTAAGTTGAAAGTCATCGCATTTGCCGAGTAATCTAACGGTGTTATAACTGCATGCTATGTCACCATAAAAGTAAACCAAGTGAAAGCTTGGTTAAAGAAAAGGTTAGAATGTTTAATAATGCTCGTAGGCAAGAAAGTAACGCTCAGTAGCAAAGCCATGTTTCCTGAAGCAGAAAAATGTTATCGCAGTGGGTCATGGAGTCGCGGCACACCCCAGTTGCACAAGTCGATCCAAAGAACTGTAAGGCCTGTGTTGTGTCTCCCACCCGTCTTACTACGGCCAATAATATTGTCTAGGTAGACTTGACAATGTTGCGAAATGAGTCTAGACAGCGCGGTGCACAACAAGCGTTAAAAGATGGCTTGCGCTTCAATTTGCCCTAAGATCCTTCTCTGACATTCGTACGGATCAGATGGGACGATAAATGCAGCATCAACAATGGTTCGGGTGTATTCGTTCTGTCAGTAGCCCGAAGCTAAGGCCAGGGTAATAAACCGGCGCGATCCGGAAACAGCGTCAACGGTATCGTCCGTCAATGGTAAAGGAAAGGGGACGTTGCTTGTGAATACGTTCAGCTTACGGTGGCCGAGCAGAGACCTTATTCGTTGTTTTCCTTTTTAGTAGGACGTTAGGGGATGCCCAAAGTGGTTTGGAAGGCCAAATAGTAGCATTTTAATAGATCCTCTATATTGCCCCCCGAACGCGCCTGTACTGATGTCTTTAGATGGATGCTTTATTCCACGTTGAATGACAAGTTCTGCTGTAGCAACATGGAATGGAGAACCCTGCAGCCGTCCTCTGGCGTCTGAACAATTGGTTTCGGCGCCTTTCATTAATGAAAAACCTTTCAACACACCACTTACGTGGAGCTTAGCTGATAGCAAATCAGGTGGCCGTTACTTGTACAAGCAGCCATTTTCTCTTGACAATAACTTAGCAGTGGAGGAACCTTTATCCCTTTTTGTATACAAACTATTCTTTTAAGTGGCCTGAACACCGGAGTTTGGTCGTATTACGCTGATAAGTCTACTTGTGCTCCGTAAAGAATTTAGGCAAACGTCTTGTAACTCCCGGTTTGGATTGTTGAATCGCAAGTTCGTCATAGATGGGACGAATCTAGCCATGAGGATCAATTTAATTTGCCACATGACGTGGTGTGATTTTGCCCGGCAAGTGTTCTCCCCATGAAAAGCACCAACTATCCAGTTAACAATATTGTGACATAACGGTTGTGACACGCCACCAACTAAATTCACGCCTTGCTTGTCCGGACAAGAGCTTCCAGTCCGCAGGTATAAAGCTTCCCTTTTGCACTGACGACACATTCAAACACGATTAAAAGTGCAGGAAAACATAACCAAATCCCGTAAACCGAGCTACTCAGGTCTAGGTGCACACATACATCTATTTAGATATCAACATTTGTGAATACTTATCCACCTGAAAGCTTCACCACCCGAATCGCCTGGACCTCCGATTTGTCGGCCGGACTGAAAGACTAATGGAGCCACTTGACTAAGCAATTCGGCTAGCCAAGGTGGAAATTAAGTGTCACATGACTCCGAAAAGCCTTATAAAACCAGTTTGCAAGGTACATTGCTAGTTAAACAGTACCAGTTAAAGGGATGGACGGCAGTGTTCTTAGACGTCGTGGGATTGTGCCTGGCAATCGTTCTGTCTATAAAAAACCACAGCTGTCTGTTTAACAATACTGCAAATTGGGTATGTAGCCAGCTACTGAACAAATCACTGCCCCCAAATGTACCCTGGCGAGTTAGGTAGAGCGACATTTCGCTACATTTTATTATCTCTTTGGGACGTACCCTAAAAGGACACCTCCCAGTCTGTACTTTCTGTTACCACTCCATAAATTAAGCTTTTAAGGTTGGGCTGTACAACACACACTAGAACCCAGACTAATGCCACACCAATGCCTATCCCGTTCCTGACCAGTATATCACCCATTTCAGTAACAACCATACGTCGTACGAGCAGTTACCTTCATGCAAAGTGAGGTGCCTGTTGCGAAATATAATATCCTGTACAGACTTGATCATGCCTTCGTTGGTGTGCCACGTGGAATTCGAGCATAAACTCATACTTTAGTTATTACAGATGCAGCGGCACGCGCTCTGCGTGTGGGAAAGTAGACGATGAATTGCCGGTCTCGGTGAAGTGCTGCTCAGTTACAGCGACATAGTTCATAGTCTGTCCATGTGAAAGCATGTTTGGATTTCTACAAGGTGTTCTAAGCCACTGTGGGACTTATTCGGAGCTGCTACAGTGCATTTATGGGAAATTTTTTGTTTAGCCACTTTCTTCACTGTGCAGGGCAACTTTGGCGAAACAGTTAAACCGAAGGGAATAAACCGTGTGTTACTATCAGTTATTTTCTGACTAATGGTTCTTAAACTACATAACTGATTTATTCTCCACAGAGCGAGTCACGCCTTCAAAGGCAAGATCATGGTAATGCAAACACGAAATCTCAGTAATGGTGCAAAATGTGACAATTTAAACAGTACATATGAAATATATGTGTAGGCATGTGTAGCTTGTAGTTGGGTGAATGGGTAATTTAACCTGATGAGTTAGGTTGTTAATATTACTGTGACGTTGTGAGTTTGTGTAGTGCACCCGCCACTACAGGAAGGGACCAAATGAAACCTCTGAATTGCTTGACGTTCGCGAAATGGTTAAGATCCTCATGCGTCGACGCGTAGAGAAATTACTTACTGGCAAGTCACATACGTCATGTCACCGCGTCGTTATGCAGACGTCTATGGCTTTTTATAAGGAGAAAGCTGGCCAGGCAAAAACCCACGACGTCCTGAAACACTGCGGCCGAACTGTTAGTTGGAACTGGATTTATCCGAACTAACCATCAGCGACGAAATGAAAACGAAATCTACCCTAATTATGACGTCCGCAGGAAAGTCGCCTACTGAGAAACCATGCTGTGGGGCTAAAGTACTCCCTTACGTGATCGTGGACTGGGTCCAGCCGGCTGGTTATAAAGGTCCCATTGACTGAAATAAGCCATATCACTGTAGCCTGCTGGAGGACCGCGTCCCTTGGGACTATCCACATATGGAATACTAGGTAATGAGCAACAGTGTAAACTAACATTTCACTGCGTTTAACCTGCATGTAACCAACCATTAAAGAGAGAATGCAGGGTGAGCGCCGGAAACGGCGGAAGTCATTCACGAGCACGCCAGAGAGAGGATTTGTTGATTGCCTTCGCGGGCGTAAGCAGCCTCCTCACACAATCGGCAGCATTTATATTCTTGTCGCGAACGAATTTGTGGCCTGACTTCTGGGGCTACTAGGCAAGCGGGACAGCCGTCTGTGTGATGCAGCCACATTTGAGAGCCTAGATTTAGCACGGCCATTAGCCGCCCCTGCCAACTGCAAGTAGTTTTGTTCCCGAGACATGCATTTGCGGAGGGGGATTCCGCGAATGTGTTCGTTATGGGTGGCCCTCTACCGCGTTTCGGCCAGCCAAGCAGCTGGCTTTAACGGGTACGCCCTATCCACTTTGAACTCGTCGTAGCTTCTGAGGCTTGCCGGAAGAGTTTGAACATTCCAGGAGCAGTAAAGTCGCTCGGGAGCTCGGCGATTGCAAGTCGTCTCAAAGCAGTGGTAAGAAACGTTAGTGGCTCACCAGTCCAATGCCGAAGCTGAAACAATTGCATACCATCCACTTGCTCTCGCAAAGTTGGCTGTAGAAGGGCCCCGAGTTGTGCATAATTCGCTGCATTAACAATGTCACCAGTGGTTTCGGAAGTGTGCACTAGCTTGTAAGCATCTGCACTTAAACGGCTTGAAGAATAACTGCATTATTTTCCTCAGGGAAACGGCGCAAGAAGCAACCAGCTTCCCGCTCCCATCGATCATTTGGAATTTCTCAGAAGGGATGGGGCTGGGCAGTGCCTTCATACTTAGCTCACCGCGATGTTTCACTGAGCTAAACAAGCGCAACTTTGCGCTTAGGAGTCGTGCGAAAGGGTAAATTTACCAGGCAGATCTTCGGATTACTTTCTACTGGAAACAGCGGAATTCGTATCGTCTGTAAAAATATTAATCCAACAAACGAAAAATGGTGCACTATTCCAATAAAAGCACAGCTGACAGATCGCTAACAATGTAATATGCTTCCGGTCGCTGCTTCTGAGTTCCCTAAGTCCACTGCGTAAATGAGCTCGTAATAGACTTGCGGAGCTGGAACACAAAGTAAATACTCCGCAGGAGACTGGATGAAGTTATCACAAGCATCAAGTAAGAGATCGGGGTTATCTTGAAGAGGTGAATACCAGTGTCTGGCAAGCAGGTAGCGACTGACAACAGCGATACAACCACTAGGTCACAGTGACAGAGACCAGAACGGAAAATTAAAGAGACAACCAATAAGGTGTCGGTCATCGTTCATAGTTGACTTGTCTTTTGATACATGCACTTGAGTAACCTTGCCAATACGATAGCCGAGGAATATGGTACTTCGCTATACCAACAGTGGTGGTCATGACACCCTGAAGTCGGTGTTTTCTGCATCGCCCGAATTCCGAATTGAGAATCTCCTTTATTGAATCACAGGATGAGAGCCAGTTCCACGTAATGGTACAAACAACCAAACACGGCAACTCATCACCAGTACCCGCCACGACGTTCTTAAGCTACCAACGTTTTGTATTATACATTTAGTGATGTCTACCCAAATAGCTTTTCCACTAAACTGTACGTTTAACTTTCCCATGCAGAGTAGAACTCGAAAGGATTTGTTTAGAACCTCCCCCAAGTAGAATGCCCGAAGGCACTCTTTTACTCATGCTAACCGGAGAAAATTTAGACTGCCTGTATGCGTCGCAATACCTGATTTTCGCGGGAACTGGAAGAGACACACCTGAGACAGGACAAACAATGTTTCAGTTGCAATACCAAACCTATCCTATATACCTAACGCAAATTATATTTAACAATATACCGGTAGATGCGTTTATAATAATAACAACTAAAAACGTATCCTTATTGTTTAACCTTTTACATGTTGAACGTTTTACTGCATTAAACTACGTTAATTTATATCTACACTTTTGCGAATGTTTAACAAGTTCGCCATTTTAGCAGAACTTAACTCAAAGGAGCGTGCATCCATGAGTCACGTATGTTTTGATGTCATCATTAACTTCGCTTTAGTTTGGTTATTTTGCGTATTAGTTTTCGGATTATTGATTGCTTCGTGCATTCGAATAAGATGCGTGAACGGGTTTCGGTGAATCTACCAAATGAAACAGTGGAAAACTTCGAGTGCACCG
Source organism: Dicrocoelium dendriticum (assembly GCA_944474145.2). Classification (NCBI taxonomy): domain Eukaryota; kingdom Metazoa; phylum Platyhelminthes; class Trematoda; order Plagiorchiida; family Dicrocoeliidae; genus Dicrocoelium; species Dicrocoelium dendriticum. Next base: position 140,874,386 of record OX104064.1, read on the forward strand.
TGTCAGAGCTTCAGAGTCTCATGCAGTTACGTGGAGCTGATGCCGTTGAAGTGCTTGCAAAGAAATACAATGGTGTTGCTGGACTTTGCAAAAGACTAAAAACGGTGCCAACAAACGGTAAATCACCTTAAGGTATTTTGATAATGCATAAGTTATCAATGTACAGTACTTACTACCTTTAGCAAGCAATTAAAATAAAGTGCTGGAATTGTGTTATGTCGAAGATTTATTGTAGATGTTACTTTCCGGCATAGCACAAATAACCAAAATTTTACGCTGGAGCGATCCTTTGTGCTCACTGGACATCCCAATTTGACACATTTGGGATAACATTTGGTCAAGCAGGATGATTTTTCAACGTACCCCTACCCAATGCCATGAATTACTTTTCCTGGGTGCAAATGCTGTCAACAATAATCAGCCATCCATTTTCAATTTGTATTTAAGTTATATTATAGCATTTAGGCTATACCGGAAATGTTTTAACTGACCAACAATTGGCTGAAAGACGTCTGTTAGACCACCAGGGCACGAAAATTGGTCACCCATGGTGTTTTGGCCGTTACTCACACGCACGAATTACGATTTTACTACAAAAGTAATCTTTCAGGCAAAGAGGAGCGATGCTAAAACTGTGTATTCTTATTTAATAACCTATTTAAGCATCTCACGCCATGTAGGAACACTTGCATCGTTAATTCACTCTGCGTGACACTAGACAGTTTCGTAAGACAGTGTTTTGTTCAATAACCTTTTGTAAACGTTTTTATACGGTTAGTTTTTCCTTCGTCAACTTACTGCACAATTAAACATTGTTGTCATAAGCGTTCTGTGGTGCAGAGTTAAACATGTGCTCACAGGTATGCAATGGAAAGGTTATGCGGATTATACGCACTACATAGCGGCGAATTAAACAACTGTTTAAGCGTCTAAAGCATCTGTTTCTTCCGTATGGGACATTACCCTTACATGCTGACCATTGATGCAAACTTTCACGCCATTGTTTTTACTTCTGCTTGTATCCCGAGTTCTACATATTTTAATGTTTCAATAAAAGGGGCGCGTTAGGTGGTTAAACGAAGCATTAGGGTACGTGCTCGTTCTAGCCTGTTTTATTTGGAAAAAGCCAATGCAGTGCATCTTTCTATACGCTGCTTAGCATGGCCTCACACACTAGTGATTGCTTTGCGATTATTATCCCTTAGAACCGCTAAAGAGCGGAATAACACGACAGTTGTTCTTGAACGCGCCACGTGAGCACCAGAAGCCTTGCTTCTCTTGAATAGTCAATTTATCTGTATCCTCCGGTAATAAATTGTTATGGTTCCTGCCGTGTGCATCGAATTAACCGGTTTGTTTTCTGTGTACGTAACTAAACAACATACCGGACTGATGGCCTTAGGTGACGTACGTGGCCAATCTGTCTCTGATAGTTTAATTTATTGCAAGCCTTATAGACCTTTATTGGAATAATGAAGTAACATCTTATACTTATCCACTAGTCTCCGCTTACCGTTTCTCCTACCTTGCATAACAGAATATCTTGCTGAGCAGGGCTTCAATTATGTCATTCGAATCCAGTTCACAGCGGCTATATTGTTTTGGAGTGTACTTATGCTAAATACACAAAATATAGTATAATGCCACATAATGTTTGTTTGATGCCAAGCTAGACAAGCGATACAAAATTTAATGAAGGAGCTTTGCTATGTAGCTGCCTTCCAAGTAAGTAGATAAACCCTAACTAACCACATTAATGTCTATAAATTTGTTTCAATATAACTGTTAGAATGGTGCTTACCTCTCTTACCTTCAGTCATTTGCTACTGCCGTGTTTCTTCCCTTCGCGTTTTGCACATCTCCCTCATTCGCTCCGTTTTTAAATTTGTAGCTATACACGCACCCTTTAAACATCATCCCATTCGCAGCAAACCTTATTACTAATGCAGTGCTCACCTTTGCACGCAGGCAACCTGCAATGTAATGCGTGGTGTACGGATGGACAACTTAACTATTGTTAGTGGAAGTCGTGTCTTTCGGGGCCAACCCTGTCCTCTGCAACGTTCGTAACTTGCAAAGTAGTGGAGGATAAGACGCACTATATCACAGTTGCCTGGTAAAGCATGACGGTCCGAAGCTGTCCGCCGTGGCCCAGTGGCATAAGCTGCTAACTGGCGGTGCAAGCTGCTGGTGGTCATAGGTTTGAAGCTTGATGGATCCGATGGATGCGCACTACTGACGATGCCCAATCGGCTGAAATTGCAGCCTAGTGCTTTTTCGGGCATGTGGAAGACTATCTGATATAGAAGCTGGCTGTGATGAACCTCAATTAACTTAACTAATCGACTGATCGCACTGGAATTCTGTGTTAATACACTGGGGCTTAGTATTTTCGAACAGCAAAAATAGACCTACTACAGCTTGTCCACAATTGATTGCGCAGCCTATGAGTTGCGCACGAGCATGCTAACCAGTTGGTTTGTGACTCGACATAAACGTGTAACAGCATAAAAGCTGACACCGGGGTACATTAATTTACCGGGACTATGAGTAGATGAAGAAACTTGTGTTTGAAACGACTACTTTAGTTTATGGAGATGGTTTCTTTACTCTTAGTTCTGGTGAACTTTAATCACCCTGACGAAACTGTAGTTCGTATAACACCAACTGTCCCTTATACCAAATGTGTATTACTGGTAACGTTTGCTTTAAACTTTTACGAAAACTTATGTTTATACCCACGTGTTGGCTAGATCTACGTGCAATTATTTTGAATTGTTTTATCCGTACGGATAGATTTGGTTACCTTTAATGTTAAAATGCCAAATGGTTTTTACCGAACTGCGTATTTAGGCTCTACTAACTAAAAAGGTAACAGTTCCATTTGATCTATTTAGCTCCTGTAGCATGTTGATGCTAGCCCAAGTAAGAAAGTCGTTCGTTTTCAAGTGTATTCTTCAACGTTTGTAAACTGGTACATAACTGCGTACAAATAGTATCATACAATAAATGAGTACAGTAATGCTACACTTCACGAAGTAGTAAAAAATGCTGTTTGTTTACGAATTCCGCTTGTGCTCCTAACGACTGAAGTTCAGATGCTGTCACGGACACATTCTATCATGTACTGAACGCTCAACCAAGCAGTGCTACTAGTTCAGATGTCATAGTGCTTGCAGAAGATATGGATGCACAAGTAAGGCATATGAGCTCTTCAGAAGCTCAGCTAGATCGTGATTATGGGTTTACCCCTAAAACAACTGACAGCGGCGTGTGTCGATTGCACCGGTGTGCGGAGCACCAGTTGTTTCTGTGTAGCACTACCTTTAAACACAGTGAGCGCCGAATTGCCAATTGGCGTCTTCCTGAAGCTGGCCAGCAATGGACCCAAGTAGATCATTTTGCCATACGCTACCGGTGCCGCCGTTCCGTCCTGGATTGCTCCTCGTACTAGAATACCCGCGTCGACTCTGATCATGTCTTAGTACGCTGTTGTTTCTCCATGAGAGTCGCACCATGGGACTCGCACTCAGCAACTGAGAAATTGTTCCGGCCCACGGTCAGGCAAGCCTATCAAGGTGCACTGCGTACTGAACTTTCGCTGGCTTGTCCTAAGAACACGGAGCTTCAGTGGAATAGGATCTCGGCTGCCATGCACGATGCAGGAGCGTCTACCTTTGGCACTATCAGTCGTCACCGCATCAGTCAATGGATATCCGAAACTTCGGTGAACGTGTTAGAATCCAGAAGAAACCTGCTGGCTCGCTCTGAGCATAGCGTAACAAGACGGGCTAATAGGTGTAAACTAAAGCGGAGTTTACGTGCTGGCAGGGAAGCCTGGTGGACCAGTAGGGCTCAAGAAATGGAGGAGGCAGGAGCAGTAGGCAATTGTCACATGGTCTTCCACTTGATCCGCACCACTGGTCTCAGGAAACCAGGCAGTAGTGAGACAATTAGAGACAGCGCAGGTGCACGGATACACAATAAGGAGCGCCGTATGACCAGTTGGGCAGAGCATTTTCAAGAGCAGTTCAGCTGGTCCCCTGCTCCCGGACCTCTTCCTTCTTAGATGATACGGGACTAGCCATGGACAATTAGTTTAGAGCCTCCGTCGGAGGTCGAGGTCCGGAACGCGATTACAGCGCTCAATCGTTTTCGTGCCGCTGGCACGGATTTCCTCCCACCCGCACTATTTAAAGATAGTGCTGAGGTCCTCTACAAAACACTGTCTTCCCTATTCGAACCCATATGGAATAATGTCCCGGCTAACTGGAGCGAAGCGATTATAGGGACAGTATACAAGTAGAGCAGTAGCACAGACTGTTCTAACCACAGGGGTATTAGTCTAACCTCAGTTTTGACAATCTTACTGGCCTAGATTCACGTTTCTCGCTTCACTATGGAACAGGAATCTCCGATTAGTGAAGAGCAAGACGGCTTCCGCCCAGGACCTGGCTGTATAGACCATATATTCACTTTAAGGCAGATGCTGGAGCAGCACCACGCATACCGCAGACTGACAATAGCTGTGTTCCTCGATTTCAAAAGTGCGTTCCATTCAGACGATCGATGCATTCTGTCCGAACTACTTGCGCGTATAGGTGTTCCCACGAAATATGTGAACATCCTATGTGCTCTATACTCAAACATTACAGGCCGCGTCAGGGTCTACGGTGCCCTGTCAGATAGTTTTCCGACCACAAGTGGCCTTCGTCAAAGTTGTCCGATTTCCCAATTTTCGTCCAATTTCGCCGTGGACTCTATCATGGAGTGTTCCCACACGGAAGCTCACGATATAGGCTTTTACCTCCTGCCTGGTGAAAAGTTAATTGATCTCGATTATGCGGACGATATCGTCTTGTTTTTGCCGATTTTGCGACTGCCCTATTAACTCTGAATAGCCTGTCCAGAGTGGTCCCATTATTTGATATGCACTTCGCACCTCCAAAGTGCAGTGTTGCTGCAGGACCACCAGTCACTTGATGACCCCTTGACGCTTGCAAACGAGGAACTCGAGGTAGTTGATCAATCCACTTACCTTGGCAGCTGCGTCAGCCACGATGGGCGCATAGAAACTGAAGTGATTTCACGCATTGCGTAAGCCAGAACTGCATTCTTGAACCTACGGCATCTTTGGCGACAGATGGGAGTTTACTCTCGGTTTGAAAAGCATGTGAACGAGCGCCGTCCTGCTCTATGGTTGTGAGACTTGGCACCTTCGGTCTGATAGTCTGAGGCCCCTTCAAGTCTTGGCTAATCGTTGCCTGCGAAGCATTGCTTGTGTTGGATGGAACCAGCGTGTCCGCAACAGTGATTTGCGTAGGCGAGCACTAAGTAGTGATAATCATGCTGCCTTCCTAGAATAACAGATAGCACTAAATAAGTTGCGTTGGCTTGGACACGTGCTACGTAAGCCTGGTCACCGCTTACCTAGGTGGGGCTTGTTTAGTCTGCCAGTTGTAGGAAGACGCAAAGTCCGCGGTGGACAGAACTTGACTTGCCAGCGGGAAATGAAGTCACTGACGACCAAACTGGGTGCCGTTGGTCCGACACGCCTTATGGGCTGGAGTCCATATGATTTGTGCTTGGTTCGAGACTTTACAGGACATGGCTCGTAGCCGACACCAGTGGCGCGTCTGCTGCCTTCTCTTAATCAGATTGCCTGTTTAAAGTGTGTTTGGTGCTGAGTTACCTGCGAGGTAATGGCTCATTATGATGCGTGGCAGTGAAAGCCGCTAGGAGGCTGCCTCGTCGATGCTACCTTATCATTGCGCGATAGCCAGTTGGTTGTGACGGTATGTTGTTTACACGAAGTGTAGGCGCCTTGACTCTTAATGTTTGATTAGAGAATTAAGGTTTTCAGATAAGTCCCCGTTCCCTCCTGCTTATTATTCTTTATTCCATAGGTCATCATGGTTGTATGGCAGCGAAGCATCAGTTCAAATGGCTGATGTACTGCTGTTGTTGTTGGTTTGTTGATAACTTACAATTCAGAGGAATAACCTTGCTAAAATTTCGATGTTCATGCTTTATGGATTCCTATCACTAGTTCCTCTTAAAACGCGATTCATATGACGTGACAATGATCATTAACAACTGTTAGTTTTGCTTGTCAGTGGATTGGTACCTTTTATCTACTTACTATGTCCACTAGATTTATGCTTAACACTAGTATATGCCGTGCATCTTTCGAACCACTTTTTATGCCTATCGGCTTTTGTGTTCTGCGTACATCAAGTTACAAGGCATAAACAACTTTAGCTTGATGTACGGTATTAGTTTGCAATGCAAAGTTTAATAATTTAAAGGGCATCATAAAAATTTTATAAATCATGCTTTCAGGGAATAGTATCATGCTTTTAGGACTACAATAACCGTTGGTAACTATCTACAGAACAGTTAGCAATACTGCTTCTCTATATTTATAACAGACAGGTATGAAAAATTCGTGTGTTAGATCCATTTTATGTATGTTCCTTGTGTTAAACAGTGGTAAAAGCATGAATCGGTTAAGGCGCACTTGGATGCTGCGTACTGAAATCCGTCTCAAAAAGACTAGACCTCAGCGTATTTCGACTTTAACCGATTGTGCTATATTGAGTAGTGCTCCCCGAGCTTTTCGCGAGTTACTCCCACAAGGTTCATCAAAAGCCAGAGGTGGACAACTTCAGTCTTCTGATGATTCCGTATATGGGTGTTTGTTATTGTAGCATTAACTTTTTGCCCACTCCACGATGCTTTATGAATAGGCATTCAAGCTGAGGACTTTGGATAAGGACCCCAACAAAACCCTCTGTCTAGATTTGAACGCACTGGTGGTATCTTAGCCTGATTAAAACCATGGGGACTTTGTCAAACTTCAATCACATTTTTAATCGGCTGTCGCGCAGGTATACAACCGTCACCTTATCTGCTACATACAGCAGGGCGCATAAGGGCAATTACCCCTGCTGGCGCCTCCCTTCTCTTTTTTCCTCTTGCATTTACTCGCTTACTGACCGCAAATACTAGTTTGTGCTGCAATCCCAAGGTTAATAGACAGCAGCTGCACTGCCACTGCAGTTGTACCATCTGCAGATATTTCCTCACACTATTCACTTTACGTTCATCGGCACTAGTCCCATAAAAGAAAGCTGTTCCATTTCTGTGACAGCATTCGACGTTCGCACTGTAAGATAAATAGGTCAACTGGCTGTATTCTCACACATGTTCGACACCCTTACTATTTACGTGCATTGCCATCCGAAACATAAAATCCATGGGACACATTGTTGCCGAAATAACTGCGCCTGGATTGAGCTCACGCCAATGGTTGCACACATCCACAGCAATGCCCATTGGTCCATTTTGTTCATATTTGTCATGGCTTTATCATGAAATATATTTCTTTGAATCTCACGATGTATGTATCGCATTAGCGTTGAAGTGGGAACTTGTAACTATGCATTACGCGGACGGTATTGCCGTACTGTGACGGCCGTGATTCGGTTCAGTTAAACCTGGACCAATTCACCCTAGTGACCTCATCCTTTGATATGTGCTTCACAGCTTAAAGCCCAGGCTCACCTGACCATCGGTGATCTGTTGACCATTACTAGCGAGAAACTCGAAGTAGTTGATCAATCCACTTACCTTGGCAGCTGTATCAGCAAACACGGGCGCATAACCAATAAAGTCAGTCCACATATTGCGAAAGACGATAACTGCCTTCCTGTACGTGCAATGTCTGTGTTGTCAGAAGGAGGTTCATTCGGTCTGAAAGACCGTAAGTGTAATGGCACAGTGAAGACCGTCCTACTGTATGGGATGAAGACTTAACCCTTTCGGTTGAAGGATATGCGGCGCCTTTTACACCATGACTATGGCTGCATGTTAAACATTGTTTGTGTCGGATGGAACCAGGGTGTCCGCACTGACAGTAAGCTCGGGCCAGTTTTAGTCAGTGATAGCAAGGCTAGTTCTTCGCTATCACTGCTAACACTGAATACTTTGCGTTGGCTTGGGCATGTACATTGTATGTCCGGTCACCGCTTACCGAGAAGCGCCTTGTTTTATTTGCAAGACGTAGGGTGGCTTAGGGCTCGTGATGGGCACACGTTAACTTGACAGCTGGAAATAAAGCAACTGACGACCAAACTGGGTGCTGTTAGTCCGTCTCGCCTTCCAGACTGGTGTCCACATGACCTGCCTTGGGCTTGCTTCCAGATATAACAATATCTGGCTTGCATTCCGCATCAGCGGCATGTTTGCTGTCATCTCCAAATCAGACGACCTGTCCAAATTGTGTCTGTCGCTAACTTATGTGCGGCGTATTGGCGGATTATTACGCGACGCGGTGAAAGCCGCGAGGAAGTTGTTTTAGCGATACTGCCTTATCTTTGTCTGGTGGTGAGCTGTTTGAGATGGTATATTGTCGCCAAGGTGTACCCGCCTTGCCCCTGAAGGTTTGATCAGGGCATTATAATTTTACACTAGATCCTCTTTTCTCCCTGTTATTATTCTTTGTTCCGTTGGGGAACCATCAGCTCGAATGACTGCTATACTGCCGTTACTGATACTGTACTATAATAGGATTCTGGTAAATGCGGAGTTGGCCGAGTGGTCTGGTCGGCCGGTGGCCGTGGGGTCTGCACGTTTGCTTTGCAACCATAAGGTCGCCGGTTCGAATCCGCGTAGGGGTGGTCGTCCTCGCGGTATACTCAGCCCGCGCGCGACTGGTGGTGGTTGCGCCGCAGCGAAGCGTCGTTACGGCGTACAGCTGACATTATTATTCTATTATTATTTAAATGCGGAGTCAGGTAACAATATAAGTAAGGGTACCTGATTAGGATTGATGTGGTTATACTGTATAGTACTCAAGCCGCAAGTGCACCACATTTGTTAAAGTTATTTATCAAATGACGTTAAATTAAAACACCTGATTGCTTAGTTTAAGCATAGGCTTATCCTGCTTGTAGGACATTTATGTAAGGTATTAATGTTTTGTCTGTTTAGACAAAGCTTGTGTTTGCAGAACCCATAGCTAGTATTGCCGGTAGATTAACTTCAATAAATTGCACAGTGCAGAAATTTGGAATACGAAGCATGCTGCACGTGTACAAAACTAGTTGTCCTTCTACGCAATACTGAAGTCGAAGTGCGTTAGGCAGGCTGAGTGATTTAACCCATTGTGCACTGGCGCTGCTTAAAAGTACCACTTTGTTTAAATTGTAATATTGTTTCAAAGCAAACATTCTTCCGGCCGGTACTCACGCTGATATTCACAATAACCTTCTGTCAACAATTAGGTAAGAGCCAGAACTCTGCTACTTTTCTCTGCAGCGTGTGGAGTTAACTTTTGTGGTTCATGTCGAACGTGGTCGGAAATTGGTTTCAGAGAACTGTGAGTGGTTGCTCTATTTGTTAAAATTCATTTGTTTTTGTTGCAGATTGTCAGTCCTATTAATTTTTATTCGTTTTTATAGTGATTTCATGATTCGGTGTATTTCACAATTTTATGCCTAATCCGTATTATACTGATCCAACATATATGTCGGTACCAGCTAGTACCGCCAACCCTCAAGCTTAATATTAACAGTTAGAGCCATTACTGGACATGACAATGAGGTGGGGGCGCAAAATTTAGAGATTTGAACAGCCTCTTCTTGTTACAGAAAGTAATTACTTTAACGGTTATTAATATTTGCGTTTTTTTGTAACATACATATGAGTGGTTACTAAAATCTTTATTTTTTACGTAGTAATGGTGTAAACTCGTTATGGATGGTTATATTTATGAGTTTGCAGTGTATCAAGGCAAATTCCAGGACACTTCTAATTCTAGACAAATTTGGAATGGGAAGGAGGGAAATGCTGTGGACAGACTCACCCAAACTCTGTAAGGAGTAGTTATGTTGTGGGAGTGAATAATTATTTCACATCTCTGGTACTATTTCAGCGTCTGAAGGTGAACAAGCCTTTTGCTTGTGGAACTGTCTTTCCCATAAGAAACACCTAAACTTCAAGAAGACAACGAGATGAAGAATGGTGATTTTGATTGCCTTTCTACAGATCAAGGAATTGTGTTTTCAAGTGGAAGGACAACCAGTGTGTCCATCTGTTGCCCAATTACCTTGGAAGTGAATCAATTACTGTGAGGTGTAAAGCGCAGTTTGGAACAAGGGCCGACATAGTGACACAGGATAGTTACAAGCTTACAATACAACCAAGAGTGAAGTGGACACATATGATAGGAAGTCAAAAATTGTGGCACAGACTATTTTTTGCAATTATGAAAATGACATGTCAATGCATAGGTGATGTATAGGAACATACATCATTACAACTTACTTCTTGAGTTTCGAAGAAACTTGGCAATGGGGTTTGTCGCTATAGAAAAGAGACCAGTGAAAAAACAGGCGTTCTTCAATCCATACAATGTCATCACCAACCAAACCAAAGAGCCGAAGGAAAAGCGCGTGTTATGTGTCTAAATATATCAGGACACCAAATTAGCCTACACTTGTTGCAGAAAGAAAAACTGTGAAATGTGTTCTATCCAATAAATCCGATCTAGACCATATTCAAAAGGTGCTTTCTCTGATGCTTTTTGTGCCGCAACGACAAAAAGCTGCTTTCCAGAATATCCTTTTCAGTAATATATCTTAATGGTGACCAGTTTGCTGACTTGCGTTCTTGTCGGTACTTACAAGTACCACCTTAAGAATAAACGTGGAAAGGTTTACAAAACTTTACTTTCTTTCTTTTTTATATTTCTTACTAACCAAAATTTACCTTATGACATAAAAATACTGAAAAGTCATGGGTAAAGTAATTTAGGATTGAAAGAGTTAAAGGAACCGGAGAACATTTAAATTTACCAGCAAACGATTTACGAATAACAGCCTATTGCTGAAATAAAAATCCTTTATTATTACTTCATTTTAAAAAGTAGACAAACTTAGTGTGCCCACGCATCTTGAGCCTAAATTTTGCCCAGAAACGATGCGCGTTGTCCAGCTTTGGACTATATGCAACACCTGATAGGAGTTACCTCCTTATTGGTTATCTAAGAATGTATGGTCTTTTAACTCACACGCAATTGGCCTTCGAGTTACAACATAGCGCTATATCTTGTAGTTATAGGCCAGAGAGCTGCAGCCGCTACGAAAGCTAGTGTACACCTACTGCGTAAGCAATACCTTCGAGTTCCTTAGGTAGCAAGTATACTTAAGCTTCACAAAAGAGAGCAGAAATTGGTTGGTGCTTAGTCGTTGTTGGGGTATCACTTGCCACCAAAATGTTAACAGCTTTATGCAGGCTATTTCGATGGTTGCATTCTAACAGAAGACCTCAGGAAATACTCCAAACTTCGTTACTCAACTGCACACTATGTGTTCCACTCACACTGTGGTGAGATCTATCGGCGGAACGTGAGTGTGATCATGGGCTTTTCCATCAGTGCCCTTTTCGTTAAATGTGGTCAATTTAAAGCGTGTTATTTTGGAATACAGATCTAGAAAATTAAAGTTTATGTACGATAACTTGACGGCACTTGGTTTTAAGAAAATCAGAGTAGCAGTTTAAAGGATAGCTAAAATATATCAACGGTACGTATATGAATCTTTTATTCATCTGTTTATACCAGTAGAAGGGACACAATTCTTGCATAAATATGGACACCATAAGGGAAATTGATGGACAGTGCTGCCTGAGAGTATGCCGAAGAAGAAATGGTATGATTACTATTATAGATGCCACAATGTATCACTGGAGTGTGAGAAAATTTGATCTAATGTTTCATTCTTTCTTGCGCAGAACATTTTCTCTCTAGACACAATTAATACTAAGATGCAGTTAATTTGGGATGCCTTATGTAGGCATCGGTGCCTAGACAAACACATCATGGAGCTTCCTGAAGAATAAAAATCAGTCATCTAATAACGGCTGGCAACTAGGCCAGGAGTTTTAGCGATGCCGTTAAGAATAAATACTTTGAGACTTAATTGAGGGTATTATAGTACGGCATCCATAAAGTAGGCCAATAGCGTACGCGGCTTCCTTTTCTATTAGGCTACCACAGAAGCCGGATATTCAACGATAATTTTTATAAAGGGAGCAGTGTAGTTTTTTAGCTGGTAAGTTGAATTCATGGTACCAAGCCATGAACCAGTGGTGTTTTATTTCTGTGCCACGTACTGCGCATTCCAGCGTATCGAATCCCGTGACGTGTGTTGTTTGCGCGCCTGAGGTGTAGATGAAAGAAGAGGAGAGGTGGGCAAGCGATGACATGGTTGAGAGTAATGCAAGCCCTTACTTCGGAGTTGGCCTCGGTTGGGGCCTTTCGGCCCCCTTCTTGGGGTCCGAAACACGATGAACACGTTTGGCTGGATACACTTGCTGACATGGCTAGGAGCCGAACACAGTGATGTGTATGTTGTGAGTTTCTTTTGTCTATCTTCCTCCATCCACGATCTCATTTCTTAGCATAAGATAAATTTTGCATAATAAAATTTATTCTTACTGCATAGTAGTCAGCTGGTAGCTTGTTGGAACGATGCCCATTTGTTACTGGTAGCTCAGCTGCGGTGCACCTGTTGTGTGTTTTCTCTTCTGATGTATTGCGACACAGTAGCTGAGGTGGTTTCCATCTCTAGCTCAGGTGTATGGTATACGTAATGTAATGTGCCAATTTACTGCAATAACGAGGTGCTATGTGAAATACTAGGGTTCACAATACAGTTAAAAGATGGTTAACATTGTTGTTGCATTGCATTGCGTTGTTACACGCTCGTGGCTGTTATTATGGATAACGCAGTAAATTCTAGTTATTTATTTTTGCTGAAAAACCAGTTTGCTCAGCAAGAATGCCAATATTTAGCACGAACAGCCTTACTGTGTGTTTGCATTACCATTATTTTTTATTAATATCCGCATCTACTATCACATTGCCCAGTCTTGTTAATTATCCTTATACATATTCCCTCTGTCACAGGAGCCTGATAGTACAAGGTCGTCCTACCAACAGCTTACCTTTTACGTAATGTTTTACACCAGTACATTGATTTTACGACAAGATTTCCGCATGGGACATGCTTCAACATGCCTTAGATTCTTGAGCAATTTGTTACGCAGTTTAACCGTAATCTGTTTTTGTAATACAGACGGCTTGACCTTAAATATGTATTTGCAGGTTTCTCAAAACTCTTTCCTTACCTACTTCATTTCTTACCGCGGTAGTTTGCCTTCTTATTCCATTGCTGCTGGACAGGCACACGCTATTTTAAAGTATGTTTGCGTCATTGGTTCTCTTATTTAGGATGACAAATATCAAAAACTGCGCGATTTGAGTTGTGTTTGCAGAAAAGAGTATGCCAGTCCGTGACTTGTTTGTCACAAAGGGTATGGTAGAAGTGCAATCTCATTAACTCGTTTATTGATACATTTTGTTTAAGCTGACTCACAATGTTGCATAGTAGAAATATGTATCTTATATAGAGCAGACTGCTTCCTGGACACTTCCTTTTTCACTATACTGGTAATTGCATCAGAACCTCCCGACTGTGCGAAATTGAAGTAACTACAGTACCGATGGGGAACAACACCTAAAACGTGAAGCTTGTTGCATAAGTAAGCATACACCAAGTGCTTTCTTTGTCAGTAATACCGGATGAAAATCTTAGTGGACGTTTTTAAATACTCACCGTTAGCATATACGTAAACAGAAGCGTCGTTTTGACAAACTCTGGTTGACGTGTTAAGTTGCTGCCAACTTTCCCTTTGTGATATTTTTGAATAAAACAAATAATAAAATTAGGAGTATTCACATTTGTGCTATTTGCACTTATAAATTATACAGACAAAAATGCAAGAACACGAGGTTGTGAAGAATACTCTGTTCGACTAAGATCATCAAGGTTTTACCATCGTAATCCTCATCATCATCGTGATCAACAAGAACAGTACATTGGTCATTTGAACAGTAGCTTCATTGCGGTACAACCAAAGTGTCTTACGGAACGAAGAATCATAACCAGGAGAGAAGGGGACTTAACATAAAACCTTAATGCCCTAAACAAGGCGCCTACACATTGGGATCAACATGCCGTCACAAACAATGCAAAGGCGGCATCGGTGAAATATTTTCTTTACGGCTTTCATTGCCACGCGTCTTAATCAGCCATTGCACCACGGATACCTTAGCACCAAACAAATTTAAACAGGTAGTCCGAATTTGTGACAGCAACAGACGTGCTGCCGGGACATTCTGCGAGCCATATTCTGTAATGTCTCTAGCCAAGGTCAACTGGATTTCAGCCTGGAAGGTGAGACGAACCAACAGAACCCAGGTTGGTCGTCAGTGACATCATACCGCTACCAAGTTAACTTGTGCCCATCATGATCCATCTCGATCTTGTGTCCACTCTACCTCTTGTAGACAAAACAAGCCGCTTCTCGTTAAGCGTTGACCGGGCAAACCTAGTGTGTGCATAGCCAACGCAACTTATTCAGTGTTATCTATTGTTTTGAGGAACTACCCTGATTACCACTACCTAGCACTCATCTACGCACGTCCTCGTTACGAACACACTGGGTCCATCCGACACCAGCAATGCTCCGCAGACAGCGATTATCAAAAACGTGAATGCGCTTCTGATCCTCAGACCGAAGGGCCAGGTCTCACTACCATAGAGTAGGCCGACCCTCAGTGCTACTTTGTAAACGCGGACTTTCAGACCGACGCCACAGATAGCGTAGATAAAAGACAGCAGTGAGATCTTTCGGATTATGTCCAAATACGTTTTTACAATTATGGTATGCTTTCCAGAGACAACCATCTATGGAGACAACTGGATATCAACCTGTCAGCGGATGGTAGGGTGCATAACGTTGCGGTAAGGCCGGTATTATTGTATGGAGCAGAGACCTGGCTAGACCGTGGCGAAGATCTTAAACGCTTGACCGCTTTTGGCAACCCCTGCTTGCGGAGTATTTTTCACATCTTAATCACTTACCTTGGCTAGACCATGTCCTCCGTATAT
The DNA here is from genome assembly GCA_944474145.2 of Dicrocoelium dendriticum. Lineage (NCBI taxonomy): Eukaryota > Metazoa > Platyhelminthes > Trematoda > Plagiorchiida > Dicrocoeliidae > Dicrocoelium > Dicrocoelium dendriticum. The sequence goes on from OX104064.1 coordinate 140,889,406, forward strand.
ACGTTGATTGGCTTCCTCGGCGTGCATTATACGCCGTGGTTACACCAAATTGTTTGAAATCGCAAATCGGCCAGTCCATGACGTAGCACAAAGATAGGGAGAAATCGACTGCGGGACTTGGTCAGGCTTCCGGATGGTCCACATCGATGGTTGGGGACTGTATCGGACATGGCACAGTCACGTAGTCAACGACGTTCCTGCATTCGCTTTCTTGCACCTGGGTGTTAATTTTGTTCCATTCTGATTGGTTTAACGAACTTCTTTCCTGTTTTCCTTTTACTTAATTGCTACTAGCATTCAACCCAACTGCTTTGCCGTTGTTATCTCTTGTTATTCTTATGAGGTGAGTTGTGGCGACTGAATCCACCACATTTTGGTGCTCGGGTCATATTTGTTCAGCTGAACGGAACTGACCATAACTATTGTGATATGGATTGTTGGGATTTCACCAATCCGTGCCCGCCTTCACCAGCCGATTGTGTAGCAATATGCTATTTTTACATCTTCTAGCCTTATACGATTTTTACCTGGTAGGTACTTTTCCAATCTGTTGCCCTTGAATAAATACTCACAAGTTATCATACATTGCCCTTGTACACAAATAAAAGATGCTCATTTTAACACAATAGTAGATGTTCACCTTAAAGGTTTGGCGTCAGTCCAATATACACAAAGCAAAGATGTTTTCTGCTCACCATTTCAGCGCACGTCCTTTTTTAAATAAGCTATTTTGTAATTTCTCAATGTCATGACTTGTTTAAGTGTTAATTTTCCTTTTTCCTGTTTAGATCCTTAAGTTGTTAATCGTGTTCATAGTTAATCGTGCAACATATGTGTGGTTGTTCTTTATAAAGACTTCAACCACTTCAAAATGAGACGTCCCATTGCAACCAGTCGTTGAAGGGCCATCCGTAGTGCTTAAGCATTGCAGTCCTAGAATCCAACAACTGGTATGTGGGTGGATCTCTAGCTTATCGTTTGCGTCACGTCTAACCGCTTTTGGAACCATGGATAGGGTCCAAAGGATGAGGATTTTCATTGGCTTGACACCCTTGAAGGCCTGTTCCGTAGCCAAAAGCAGGGCAATAATTGGGTGCCTGAAACACATGAAATTAATAAAACCGGTCTGTAGAAAACCAAGAGGTGTTTCGTTCTACTGTTGCTCAAGTTGTGCTCTCTTTTGTTTCCGATGTTTTTGTCGATGGCTCCAAGTCCACTTGTTATACTGTTGATTATATATATATATATATATATATATATATATATATATATATATATATATATATGCGAAGTAGAAGTGGCAGGAGTAGAGTTTACAAATGAATGGATTGTTACTGATGCGAGCATACGTGGCTCTTTCAGCGTATCGATGTAAGAATACGCGAAAAACCTATGGGAAACAAATCCACGCAACTCACAGATGGTGAGGCTAATTATCGCGCGGAGGCAAGGGGTGTTACTTCTTTAAATTGGAAAAGCTGCATAGTGATATCTGTCTAGTGCACCTTTGTACGCAATATAATTGTCTATCACTGGCTTAGTAAGGCCTGCGTGACCCCGTCACCTCCATTTGCGATTATGCCGGCCGGTCACCGAAAAGATTGCGCGCACGGCTTGCAGTCCTTAGGTCACCGGTTCGAGTCCGCGCAGGGGCGGGCGTCTTTGCGGTATACTGGGCCCACGCGCAGCAGCGCTCACGTGGCAGCGAAGCGTCGGTGTATTGTGCCGGCGTACTGCTGATGATCTCGACTTTTGACTATTTGCTATCTTTTGAGTTGTTACTGAACCAATCAATACAACTGGATGGCGAAGAGTTTATGTAATAGACCATGTCCGTACAACACAATTATTGTCACGAAGACATCTGAGTCGCCAGGCAACCAAGGGATTTGCTCTACGCGCTTCACCTTCAGGCATACGGGACAAATGTTTCCGATTCAGCTACTGGATGGTTCATCGAGCTGATGTAGCAGTTCTTGCACATATACTGCATCTTGACCGGATCTATTTCATAGTGCTATAAACTCTGTGCAACATGCACTGGAAGTGTAGATATGTCTAGATTGTATACACGTGGTCAGACATGTGATAAACAATCCTGAGCCACGGGTACCCACACATACACATGCGCTTCGAGGTTTAGTGGAGCTGCGAAATTAGGCTTCTGTTTATATTCGGCGTGATGTTGTAATACTTCTTTATGTAGGAGTATATATATATATATATATATATATATATATATATATATATATATATATATATATATATATATATATATATATGTCAAGCGTATTATAGGCTACAACGAAGCCTGGTGCTACCAGGTGCGCATGCGTAGTTACGCGACCTGGATAATATAAAAATAAACGCTCCAAGTAAATATTCAGAGCGAATACTTTTAACTAGTAAGAAAGTTTTATGTATTCGTAAGCTTATTTAGTATTTGTACGCCACTTTTCGGCTCCGATTCCCGTCAGTTTTCTTTTACCTTTAGGTATATCAACCAGGGAGATCAATCGAAGGAGACAAGTGTTTGGGACCAACGTTATTCCGCCAACCCCGCCCAAAAGCTTTCTACAACTAATGTGGGAAGCGCTACAAGATGTGACGTTGATTGTTCTTATGGTCGCAGCTGGCGTGTCGTTACTGCTGGCACTTTACAGCAAATGTACGTAAATCGAGAAGCATTTATCATCTGCCGACTTTTTGTAGCGGTTTTACAACCTTACCGTACTGTAACGGCCATAAACAAGTTGTCATTACTCAGAGTTTTCCGACGGGTGCATTACCATTTCTTCGTAGCAATTTGAACTTCATGCTGGTAGGCTTTGGTCTACGTGCTCTACTTATAAAATGTCGTCCTTAACTTTCGCTCATTTAAAATACGGAATGCAACCAACCAGAAACGGATAATGCGGTATTAATCTTTTTATGTACCATCAACTTTCGATGGCGCTCAGACCACGCATCCCCGTATAGTTCCAGACTAGATTTTCTGTTATGCTGTGGCAAGCAGGGTTATACGGCGGCAGTACATCGCCATCATAACTGATGTACTACAGCAAATGACAGGTGGTATCAGAAATCTCCACAGGCTCGATTTTCCAGCGTTTTCTATTGGTGACCTGTCAGTTGGTCCCCGCGATGTGTCTGGATATTAGGCAAAAGTGGTCTGTCTTAACGGTTACCCAATAAACTTACAGTTCACTACACTGCTTACAGTGAAAACTTTCTACCTAGCTGACACCACATCACATGATAGGCATTCTCTTAGTTCTTCCAACGTACGGCTTTCAGGTTATCGGTAGACTTGCAAAATTATCCCCTTATGGGAGAATCATGCCGTCCGGGTTAATTCAAGCAACATACGTCTAACTTTCTTCAAGCAATTTCATTAACTAAACTTATCGCTCCCATGTAACTACAGAACGGAACACAGGCCCAGTCGAAGTAAGCTTTAGCAACATTAGTTCAGCGACATGATATTTGGCATTTGTTGTAGCCATCTACACGAAAGCAGAAAATACGACAAAGGCAAAAGGTCTTCTATACTGGCGATTATTGTTGGACAATAATGCTACTCAGTGGGATTCTGTTCAAAAGTACAACTTGTCTCAACGTTTTGACTTGGTCCTTCTCAGCGGTTTAAGGCTAAACAAAGTTTGCTTGTCTAGATAGGAGCACATTTTTACGGTCGCTGCTAGTGCATTTGGAGGATTCCTTTCGAGTAAACAGAACAACTAACTGCATTTACAAAATCCCATGTAAAGTGTTTACACAAGTGTATATTGGACAAACAACGAAGGAACTACGTACACAAAGTTTAGAACATAGGTGGCGTACATCACAACATCTGAGGAACGAGCTCAGTATAGAGCTGTGCTCAGGCTCGGCGGTAGCAGTGCTTGCGCTAGACACAGGGCAAGAAATCGACTTCAAAAATGTCGTTATCAGGGGATTGCAATCAGTCCATCAAAGGCAAATTACTGAGAATAAAGTTATAGGACTAACAACTGCGCGGTGAGTCCACTGGTGTGAGGCTAAATTTGTTGACAGCTTTTTCTATCTGTTGAATTTTGACCATGATCATCCTGTGGGACCGGTTAAACTTCAGCTTTTTTTTAACCCGTATAAGACCTTCATTCCATTGAGTAGGGCTTGGTGTCCATACTTACTCCGGCCAGTTTGATAAGCGTCGACGGATAGATCTGAAATTGGAATGGACTATCAACACCCCACCACCAAATTCCTAAGTATCGGAGACAATTTCTATCAGTGACCAACTTCGTTCCAACAGACCACTTAAAACTGCCCGACCATATCAGTAACTTCTCTTTGACCAGCATCTTTTGTTTCCTATTTGACCCTAGCTGAAGCCTATGAAGTACATAATAACATAGTGGCCTTTGACCGCCGTGACCTTTTGCCATGTATGTATGTGGCTTATCCGTGATCGGTATAAAGTGCCGCGGTATTTTAAACAAAGGCACTTCGGCTGAAGAAGTCTTTGAGTCAAAAGCGAAACCTTGTGCATTTAACAAATATACTAACTCGTCGTTTCCCAGGCCTTTTGAAGTGAGTTCTCGCAGTTCTCTCACTGCTCTGCTGCACCAGCTGCACATTTTTCATTAAGTCTGTATATGCACTAACAAACAAGTTAAGTATACAAGCACGAGACACTTAAGCTCATTTCCTTTGACGACAGTGGCAGCTGAGCCCGGGTTTGGAAGTGTGCCGTTGGTACTTCTAAGGTAACAGCACATAATCGCGTGCAATTGAAGCGTTGCGCAACTAGCCGCAGTCAACTTTTAATTTTGTACTGAGTGGGACAACGGACCACACGCTTTGTATGGTACAGTGGGCTGAATTTACACCACTCCTATTCTATTCGGTCCACCGGGGCAGTGTACGTGATTGTAGATCAAGTTGGTCAAGCTGCCTCGACTCGGATCACGCTGTGGACTGTGCGAACATCTGAATGCGCTTTGAGGGTACCTCGAAAACAAACCACCGTACGCTGGATACCAACAGGCTAGCTAACCCCTCCATTCAACTGGTTTATCAATCCTCCTTATCAGATGCGCTTCCTAGTACTCCACCTACGGAGATTGAACCTCTCTGGAATTTCTTGCAGAAGGCGTTGTTTTCTTTCGGTCAATCATACTATGGAATTGCTGGGCGTCCTATGAGAGGCTGAATCTCTGCTCGCTCATTGGAGTTGTTTGACCGTCGTCAAAGTATCCCAGCTGATTCAAACTGCGTTGAAGTCCGCCGCAACCTCAGCCAACAACTCAAGCAATGTCTGCGTAACGATTGCGAAGCTTAGTGGTCTCAGCGTGCTTCGGGGCTTGCGATAGCAGCTCACTATGAAAGTGTTCGCAAGCGTTTCCACTGAAAACGAGCTCATTCGCTACATCTTAGTCCTGGGATCTTTCCCAAAACTGCGTCAGTGAAACTATTTACGAGGTTGGTGGATCACCAATCAGTAGTTTGCGTATGCGCATGGACCGCCAGGCTGAGCGCTTTCACGATCAATTCAGTTGACTTCCTCCCTCCCGCCAAACAAACAGGGCAATCTGCGCGCCTTGGAATCTTTCACTGGATAAACCCACCGACGTGGAGGTCTGTCCTGGCCTACGTCATTCGAAGCGATTCAAAGCTGCTGTATAAGTACGGTGACGAGGCGCTTGTCAACCAGTTAACAGTTCTGTTTTCGAAGATCTGGTATAAATAAAAGGTTCGGCCCTCTTGGGCGAGTCACTCACTGTACCCATCCTCATAACTGGTGTTCATACCTCTTGCGCCAAACACAGAGAATCGGTCCAATATTCGTCACCTCCAACGTGCTAACATCTACTCTACTGCGCAGTCTAACACCAATTTCAGAACTACATTCCCGTGTGGAATAGCCTGCTTTCCGCCCCGGTTGAGGGGATGTGGACCACAAGTTTACACTCTGTCAACTCCCCGAGCAGCGCCAACTTTATCGCCAGTCTACCATAGTCGCCTTTTTCGTCATCCGAGATGCGTTCGATTCGGTCGACTGGTCTGCTCTGTGGTTTTGTCTGCAAAGGAATGGGGTTCTCGAGAAGCATATTGTCCTACTTCGAGCTTTAAAAAGCAATGTCTCTGGCAGTGTGTGGGCTTACGGTAAGCGCTCTTCACCTTTCGCCATCATTAGCGGTGTGTGACAGGGATGCCCTGTGCCCTCGCTTCTCTTCAATTTTGCGATTAAAGATGTCTTGTTAAGCGTTCTGGATGGTCGCCTGGGTTCTAGCCTAGAGTTTCTTCCGGGCAACCGCGCGACTCACTTGGACCATGCTGATGATATTGTTTTGTTCGGTGACGACAGATCATGCAGGTCTTTCTAAACCGCTTGGTGTTTGAAGCTACCAAGTATGGCATGACCTTTACTTCATCGAAATGCAAGGTCCTACTCCAGGAGTGGCATTCACCTGCCTCTGTGCTGATTCTTGTAGGCGTGCGGCCTGAAGGAGTAAATAGCTTCATTTATCTTGGGAGCTGCGTTTCTTCTGATGGCACTATTGGAAGAGAGCTTTCTCTCCGTATTGCCAAAGCCCAATCAGCTTTCACTGATCTGAGGCATTTGTCATGTTGTCTTGACATTTCATTCACCGTGAAAGGCAGGGTGTGCAATGCATGTGTTCGTGCGATACTGCTGTACGGAAGTGAGTTTTAGCAGATCCGTATAGTTGACATGCGTCAGGTTTCGACCTTTGACAACGGTTGTCTGCGCAGCATAGCTCGTGTGTGGGGGGAACACCATGTTAGCAACGTCGATATTAGACGTCGCGTCCTAATTTATACGGGTCTACCTCTTGACAAGCCAACATCGCTGCGTCAGTTGAGGTGGCTAGGTCACCTCCTACGCATGCCGTGCGGGCATTTACCACGGCGCGCTCTATTCGCTCGCGCAAGGCCGCACTGGAAGAAATCACTCGGTGACCAACCTAGATGGTGGCAAAACATCAAGGCGCTGACTTCTAGTTGAGCTGTTGTCATCCCCGTACGTCTACCGGGCTGGGGAGTCCGAGATGAAGAACATCGCTGGTTAGAGACTTATACCTTCCATGGCGCGTAATCGCGGGCAATGGAAGGCATGCATGAGTCTTTGCATTGATTCTAATGATCAACACCGTAATCTCTCAAGTGACAAAAAAGACAAAATAGCGTGTGCAAAACAAAAATACACTTCGTATATTTTTAAAAATCTTTATACCTATTAAACACATGCACTTCTGGTTTATAGATGGCTGAATGTCTATTAGATAGCCTGCTGCTAAAAGCACCGGTCCATAGCCTTGAGGATCACAAGCCTGTCTTTTAATCCGAGGGCGCTCGTTCGATCCTGTATGGGGACCGGGTGACCCTCGCAGTAACCTTAGCCCACGTACGACTGTTGGTGAATGCGCGGCGGCAGATCATCGGTTCTGCTTACAGAGTTACTGCTGATGCTCTTTTCTTTCCTTTTTACGAATTATCTTGGCTATTTGATAACCGCTTCAATAAGTGGACTATAGTGAACTCCACTAATAATTCTACGGGGATGTGTACGTCACTGGCGCCCGAAACCACGGGGGGCACGTCAAAGTGTCTTTCCGGTTCGATGAAGGGAATTTTCTTAACTTCCAATATACCGAAACCACGAGTATGGTTCTATGTTGTTCATGTTCTACATAGCACATTATACTACACTCACTAATTGCGCACGAGCGATGAAGCCTAGGTGTGTTGTGCTCATCACTACTTGATAAGACCTTAGCAAGAGAGAGTTATTCTCGTTTCCAGTCGAGGTTGTTACAACGTGGATGCGCTATAGGCAAAACGGCTCCACAATTGAGTAAAACTTCAGATACTGGACAGCGAAGAGTGGCATGCATTGCACACCTTTGTGTCTTAACTATGCCGCAATGCAGATTAACTTGGTTGTTTACTTCGTCAGATCGTAAGCACTCTTATGAAAAGAGATGTTCCAATACCCGATATCAGTGAGATGGTCGTAAAGAGCACGCGACTGAAAAACCAGGCATATCGATCATCGTAGAGAAAAACTGGTGTGGCCATGAAGCTAAAACCGATAGCAATCGTCAATTTTAATGCAATATGTGAAACGTGGATCTTTGCGGATAACTGGAAAACTAGACATAGTTTTAGTCGGCGAACAAACTCGTGTATACGAAATAAAGCGCCTTCTTGCATTTGATAATTAGATTCTTCATGGATCTATTCAGCATAGCCAATAACCTTTGGTATATATATATATATATATTGCTAGAGTATGTTGCTTTCACATTAGCAAGCTAATAGTTTTCAACTCGCATCATGGACCCAGACCGCAACATCTCATTCTCGTGTGCCAAAATAATCAGCTGTTTTCGGACTCTTGTGTAGACAAAAATGGTTTACCTACCATCTTAGGCAACACCAAAACAAGTCTCATAGTCCAAGACACACTCAGTGAATGGAACTAGGATCATCCAAGCAGTGGGAAGAGAACTGATTAGTAGTCATTTATCTTCAACCGTATCTTTCAATGTCTTAAGCAGCATCATCATTCACCAGTATACAAGTTAGCTAGAGGTGTGAAACATCTCAACTATTGTGCCGCAATACACGGGAAAGGAAAAAATGGCGCAGCAGAGACATGCTGGCTGATCTACCAGTAACGAATGGATATTGTTCCGGAAAACTAACAGCCAACTGTTTGCTGTAACAAATTTTTTTGTGTTTCCGAAATACCATCACGGTTGGAGGAGGACAGGGACAAAAAGTCAGCACAAGCTTCAACATAGTCTTGTTTACACAACCACGTAATTTCAACCCGTAAAGTATTGAACTATCACTCTATCAATTCGGCTCAGTATTTTGGCATTAAACGCAGGATGCGCAGATCAAAAGCTTGATGACATTTGTTTTAGGCAGCTTGGCGACGTAGAGATATTGCATGGTTTCAAACCAAGCATACAAAACTGTCTACATAGACGAGAGCAAGTCCGTACTTAGAACAACTGCAACTCAATCAGCGGCCGAGTACATTTGAAACGGTGCATTTAAATGAGAACTGAAAAGCTTTTTATTGCTACTAACGAACGGATGGTACTTAGCTATACAGATCATTTCACTTTCTATCATTTCAAAACGGATTCAATTGCAACTAGTTTCATATTTATATTACACTGGATTAATAAAGAAGTAAATATCAGCAATCATAAATTGTGGCTCCATAACCCTTTTGTCTACCCAGCACGTCTTGCAACGATTCGCGCAGTATTCGCATCCATGTCAACTGGAGCGCTTTTGTTATTATTTAACTCACCAAAGCGGATCCCTTAGCAACCGATACAGCAAGCAGCCGATCAAGATAGGGTATCTAAGCTGCCGGCATCATCCATTGCCAGACAGTTAATGGAAACAGGCCATCGGGATGGCCATAATCAACGTTTACATTCATATATCGAAACGAAAACCCCAGAGTATTGAGGTTTGCCGAAGCTGTGGCGCTTGACCAGCGTCGCCCTATTCTTTGTGTACTGAAACAATTAACAGTCTCCCTAAAGCTTTCTTGAGGCTCATGACCCTAAGGTCAGGCTCGTCGATCTGTTATTCTTGCGTCTACGTAATTTCCCTTTGTGACCAGCCTCCAACGTTCGAATTTTTCTATCACGTGATTAAAGTTTACGTTGTTAGTTTGTGGGTGATCAGGTAACGCGAAATGGTTCCATTTCACGGTACAATCTTATTACGGAGGAGTAGTAGGGGGAGTTGAATGGTATAGATACAAATTCGTCACAACTAGAGTCACTCAGACGGCCGTCACACGCCCGGAAAAGCATTGTGCGCGCATTTCATCCTTTCGGGAATCGTCAGCAGTGCGCATTCAATCGGACACTGGTAGGGCTCGAACCCGCAACTCGACTTGCGCTAGTCTTTGGTTGAGAACACTGAGCTACGGAGAACGGGAACGACCATCGTAAATAAGTTACTAGATGTGATATAGCGCAAACAGTACGCAGACCAGACCACTTATAATGCCATAGGTTAATTGGCGGCTTAAGTTTGGTAAGCTCGCCGCTTGGTGAGGGGGCTACCCTGTCCTCTGCACGGCAGTAACGTGTAAGTCAGTGGATAGTGAGCGGCGCTATATTACATCTAGTAACTAATTCACGATGGTCGTTCCTGTTTTCCGTAGCTCAGTTGTCTCAATCACGGACTGGCACCAGTCGAGTTGCGGGTTCGATCCCTACCAGGGTCCGATGGAATGCGCACTGCTGACAATTCCCGAAAGGATAAAACGCGCGTACAGTGCTTTTCCGGGCATGTGACGGCTGTCGGAGTGAGTCTAGATGTGACGAGTTTCTACCTATACTAGTCTTCTTATTGGCATATGACACAGGGAACTCAGTGCTTTTTACCTCCCATACAGTCTGCTTTAGGTACACAACTACTGCGGGGCAAGTCATTTTATGCTATTTTGCAGGACACTTTAAGGTAATTTTGCTCCAATGGCAAGTTGAGAAAGACTCGATTTTCTGCCTAGGCTCAATCAGCGTTTGCTCCGAGCTGAGGTAACGAAAGATTGATGAGGTTCCTCACATGATACCTAGCGTACCAGTTTTCGTCATTTTTTCCAGCTGGGTCTATTATCGACTGTCTGGTACCAACATTTATTTAGTGGTTACATTATTAATAACGCAGGAAAATAAATGTTTTGTGGGTTTGCTCCTTGTTTTTTACCGGGCATTTTTCTCTCCGTAAATTTACCAGTAGCACTGGGGGTTTTCAGTGTTAGACCTCTTTCTGTTACCAGTGTTTTCAAGCTATCGGTAATCGATAGCAAACAACAATGAGTGTATTTGTTTAGGAATTATTGGAACGTCAAATAATTTCAGGTCATACGACAAAAGCGCTTGTGAATGAAATCAAACTGCACGAACACAGTATGGTAGGTACTATTCGCGTTGATTTATGCTTTGAATTTACTTCCGCGTTTTACATGCAGTTACAGATAACGCTGGAAGTACTTTATAATGGATTCGATTTATAGTTATCTCACGATCGATGTATGTATTGGGAGTAGGGTACAAGAGTATCATTGCCAGAATAGGACATTAAGAAAGTGACAAACATCGTTTAACTTGATTATCCAACTCTGTATCATGTGTCGAGATGACAATGCTTGTTACGTTCAGCGCGCTGTTATCTTTAGTATCGTGGACAATCTTTTGTCAGTTGTCGCAGCATGTACTTGTATAAAATCGCTGAAATACCATGATCTCTTACTCATTAACCTTCAGATTTTGGCGGTGAAAATACTGATGCTGAGGATGAAGAAGGTGAGGTTAGTTGGATCGAAGGCGTGGCTATCCTGTGCGCCGTTGTTGTCGTTGTCCTGGTCACCGCAACTAACGACTGGCAGAAGGAACGACAATTCCGAGGATTGCAAGAAAAAATCGAATCAGACCACCGGATGTCTGTGCTCAGAGAAGGAGAGATAACAGAAATTCTTGTTGGTGACATAGTTGTCGGCGATATTTGCCTGGTGAAATATGGTAAGCACTTTTTGGTTTTAGAGTTAAATCTAGCGATAGCTCAGGCCATGGACGAATACGCCCTTAACACTGTGTAGTATGCCTTACTAGTATCTCGGTCAGCATTTCACTGTAGTTAGTAAGGTTACGCAGCGATGTACGTTGCTCGTTATGACACTCCAGATTAGTGCCAAAACGAGTTGTACACCAGAGGAGTACTTGCAGGCGAAGGTTAAACGACATGACGAGCACAAGTAAGTCGTGATTTATTTTTCGTTTACAAGCTTTCACCTAGTCCACACGTGATTAATGCGGCGATTATTATAGTTGCGTTGGATTAGCAACAGATGTGTCGCTACAAACACAATAGCTAGACTGTCTCCTGATCTAGTCAGTGTAAAACGTCCAAACGAATGAGTACAATGCGTACATATGTCTGGACCATGAAGGCCCCATTGTTTGACTTAAGCTCCTATCAGTTGCCCAGTCCCACTTTTCATGTTGATGTTGCCAATTTGCTGTTCCACCTTTAGGCTGCGCACTTATTGAACATTAGACAATAATGAACACTCTGGGATTTTTTTCTTGACTTTTTCATCATTCCCAAAACAGGACGAGTGAACCGCTCAAGACAAATCGACGTTCTGGATTTCACTACACTGAAAACTGGTTAACCACAAAATAGCACCAGGTAGAACTAACTCGCTAGATTAAGCTACCAGATTTGGATTGGTATCGGCATCTTAGTGATTCGAGGCATTCCGCATCACTTGGCAGACATCATCAACGTCCTAAGTCGAGTGAACGCAGTTGTATTCCTTCTTTTATGTGGGATATATTCTCTTAACCATTGAAGCTTTGTTTTAATATTTCCAGTTCATATTGGCACGTAAATTGCACAGAACATTGTTGTGTTGCTTAGTGCTGTAGTGTATCTGCTCCATACTTCGTAACCAGTTAGTAGGTGTATTTAATGTTCTAGGTATGAAGCTAATGTAGGATTCTGGTGGCACTTCATTTTACGTGTCAGTACACGTCCACTCAAGTGTAAGTTCATAATAAGGTGGCAGTTCGTAAAATAGCTTTATCTCAGTACTGTAGTGTCCAATAAGGTAACTGCTTGTGACAGAAAGGACAAATCGTCTGTCCGGAGGTTGTGGGTTCGACTCCGCGTAGGTTACCTGGTAACCAACGCAGGATCCTTAACGCACGCGCGAATGGTGGTTCTTACGTGGCAGCAAAGCGTGTCGGTACGGCGCACTGCTGATGCCTTTTTTCCTCACCGTCTTGTAGGTATTTCTGGTCGAACTGCATGAGTGACGTTAGTATTACCAAGGTTTCTATTGATTGCAGTTCGAATGCAGGCAACGAAAATCCGAACCGACGCAAATGAAGGATGTATGCGACATAGTGCTTTAATTACATATGCGATGAAGATAGTCTCTAATCTAGTGATGAAATATCTACAGAAGCCAGCCTCCTCACCCATGTCTCAATCTACTAAGCTTCATTGTGATTGTCGCTAAACCAAATGCACCTAAATAACTTTATGTAAGAAAGCTCATCCTATCCTGTGGTAAATAAACAAGCTGTCACTTAAGTCCGCTTTGTACTCACTTGAGATATAGGGTCTTAGATAAGTTCTAGCAACTGAAGGCCGACTGCCTACATAAGTTGCTCTCGTTAGTCCTTGAAAACGAAGTGCATCCACTCGCTGGGCGCGGAACGACCATACAAATTACACACAGCGCCTACCAAATCCAAACTTGCTCGCTTGAGAAACATACATGCCACTTGAGTATTGGGGCAGGGGATAAACATTGTTAAAGACAGTTTACACTTATACCTCTGCTAGGGTGGAGCCGACTTGCGGTGTGCAAGATGTTTCCTTCCATGCATTTGCCGCCTATGAGGAGGTCCGCAGCCGTTAAAGTTAGGTGCCTTCAGAACGCTCTTTTGTAATCTAAGACATGCGATTTTTTTGGTTGCTCGACACTCGAATCAGAACACTTGCGAAGGAGTTAAGACTGTGTTATTTCCTGTTTTCCTGGGTGTTATCTACCTTATTTGTTGCGTGGCTATTACTATGTTCCACGTGGAAAATATGAGGAAAAAATGTAGTAGTGCTATTCACCTGTCATTTAAAAAGCAATCTTCTAAACGGCGAAATAACCCAGATGAAACCATACGGGTGCAGTTTCCGTTGTAATTTCTTTTCATCGGTGAGCATTTGATTTATGTACAAACGCTGACTTCGGTACCTCAGGTATCTCCGCTGATTGTCCCCAAATCACACTAACTACCGCCTCAGTGCAAACATATTGCTCGCATTCAATGTTTCGTCTTCTACTTAAATACCCAGTGGTTTCTTCAGCCTATTCATACACACGGTCTTACCACAAATAATTCATATCTAATCAGCAGCCACAGGTTTTTTGATTGTACTGTAGTAATACATTTTAGGAGTTTCGTTGTGGTGAACCAAGTGCAGGTACTACTGCACTAGGAGTCAGTAGTATAGAGTGATAACGGAACCGGGCGGCAACGAGCCGAAAACGAACCAAGTCGGCGTGCTGACACAAGCAGAACGCTTAAACACCGTGGATGAATGCGAGTAAGAAGGTGATACCGAATCAGCGCTTAACAAAGCCTCGAACACAAGCGCGCAACGCAACCTCCAAGATCGCGTTCGCAGATGAATGGAAGTGTTAGTGGTCAGACCCAAACCCTGCTATTAATGCTCGTTGTCACATTGATTGACTCAGCTTCCATTTCACAGGTTTCTGTAACGTGTCCAACGATTGGAACCTTTTGTTTTTCACCATGTTTCTTTATGCCACACCCATGTTTATCAAACCCATGCAAGACCACTCATAACGTTTTTGTTTGATAATACTCGTGACTACGCTGCTTCCCTCAGTAGTGCTTAGTTTATGCTCTGGACTAATGAGCATCGTGCACCGATGCAGAAATCGGTACTTCGTAGGGGAACCAACTGTTGTACACAATGACATCCACCAGTTGCGACGCTCTATGATGCGCGCAAGTTAAAGCTTTATCGATTTGGCCAGACACTGAACACGCTGCTAAGCAGCGCTACCGGTTCGAAGGTCGTGATTGTTTCGGGAGATATAAATGCGAAAGCCTCATCCGAGCTCCTCGGAAGTTTAGCTAGGAGGTAACTTTGAACTCAAGTATGAAAGCACGGCAAGTGGCGTGTTTGTGGCAGAAGTGCGCCGAGCACCGGCTATTTCCTAACAGCACGGCCTTCAGTTACAGTGGACTCCACTCTACCAGATAGACCATATCGCCTTTTAGTTTCAGCCGATGCGGCTCCATCCTGGTCTTTCGTTCTTTCTGGAACACGTGAGTCGATTCTGTTCTTGCCCTGCTTCCCATGAATTCCACCGCGATACCTATCAAGCGTCTTCCCCTACTGGCGACTGAGAATTTGTCAAACTTCAGTCAGCTAATGTTACCAGCACAGTCCGCAAATCAGGCTTTCACGTAATTACTCCCAACGCACTGGGCTTCAGCGGAATAGGACCTCGGCCACCATGCACGACGCTGGAGCATCAGCTTGCGCACTATCACTCGTCACCGCATCAATCACTGGATATTCACGAGGTCTGTAAACCTGCTAGACTCCAGACAAAAACTCCCTGCTGGTTCTGAGCATAATCTAAACAGATGGGCTATTAGACGCGAATTAAAGCGGAGTTTGTGTGCTGAAAAGTAAGCCTAGTGGATCAGTAGGGCTCGTGAAATAGAGGAGTCGATAGCAGTAGGTGCTTATAACAAACCAATCAAAACACCTCGTCAGATTTAAAAGGCATTATCGATGCTGAGTTTGGGAATCTCTACAGCCAACTTATATCCTTGAATCCGACATCCTCCAACACTGGTTCCTGGTTGAAGAACAAATTAGTGTATATTTCACGTTATTTTTTCAGTGCCCCAATACAACAACAGACGTGTCTCACTGCAGAGCATTACAAAGCAGTCCGTTAGCTTGAACATAACGAAGACATTACTATATTAAAGCCTGATAAGGGGTCCGGAGTGGTGGTCATCCTAGACAAGCCGGATTATTTACGTAAGATGGAGATAATAATGTCTGACAGTACAAAGTTTCAGCTGGATACCGCCTTTGACACTGTTCGTCTAGTCGAGAAGCAACTTTGTCGTGAACTACAAGTCTTACAACTTCACTGCCTTATAGCTGAAGACCAATAGAAAACATGGTAACCAATGGGTACCCATACTCCACAAATGTACGGTTTTCTCAAAGTGCATGAGGAAGGAACGCCCATGCGACTAATTATTTCTGTGGTCGATTCACCGTACCACACCATTACCAAATGGCTGAACAACATGCTTGAAGCTATCAGAAAATCAATAGTAAAGCATACTTTGTCAAACACTTTCAAACTACTGCCTTACTTTGAATATTTAAACTTGACCAAAAAGCGAATATGTTCACTTGATGTACAGTCCTTCTTCACTAACATCCCGCTGAACGAAACGTTTGATTATCTACGTGAGTTTATTTCAAAACAACCTCCGACTGCAATTACCCGCGCAAATGTTGCAACATTTGCTTTTTTATGCAGGAAAAACATCAAGTTTTACTTTCAAGGAAAGGCGTATCGACAGATAGATGGTGTTGCAATGGGCAGCCAACTTGGCCCTTTGTTAACGGATGTGGTCATGGGCATGATCGAAGAGAGAGCAGACAATATCATAAAATTAGTTATTCTATACACGCGTTATGTGGATGATTTACTGCTTATCATGGATTCCGACGAGGACATTGTGCGTGCGACCGAGATTCCAAACAGTATACACCTGAACCTTACAGTGATATGTGAAATACAAAATATAATTGTCTCCATACTGCGACATAGAAACAAATGTTGGTAGTTCAGGTTGTTCATTTGGTGATCTGAGTGTTCCCTGAGCTCAGCAGTTTGACTGCAGTTAAACTGCCTTCTCCCCTACATAACACAAACGTTCGCTCGTCTGGACACTGTTTCATCCAGCCCACATGATTTGTATCTGGACACATTCGAAGATGTATATATTCGGGACATTACAATCAAACAGCTATCCGATGCAATTTGTAAAACACATTAGCGACATGCCCAAGCGACAAGGTGTTCCATCAGTTCAACAGAAGCAGATCATCTAACTTCATTCAAAATGCTCGTCTCACGAAAAGCACCTTGAAAAGAGCGTACAATGCAGCTTATGTCTTTCATCAAGACGCCGATAAGAAGGTAGGACATGTTCCATTGTTTACACAAGTTCATCTGTAGCTGTGCAGACAGCTATATCGGGCGCACTAACCGAAGTTTAGATGCCAGAATCAAGGAGCAAATTCCTAGGTGGTTATGCAGCCGCATGGGTTCGACGACGTTGGAATCGGGTAAATAGAGAAATCGAGCTGTCACGTCAATCACAAGGCACTTGCTGAGCATCGGCTACCGAGTTAACCCAGAGGAGTCATTCACCCTCCTGATGTGCAATCAGCGAGCACACCTTCTCAGGTTATTCATCATCATCCTCAGTATACACCTTAGCTGCAGATGGGAAACACCACAGCTATTGTGTCGCAATACAAAAGACAAGAAGAAAACAATAGAGGCACGCCGGCTGAGTCCCCAGTAACGGATGGACCTCGTTCCGGAGAGCTAACAGCCGGCTATCGTCCGCAAAAAGTGAGTTATATTAATCCTAACGAATGAGATCGTGATTGGAGGGGAGGCTGAGCTGGAGGGGTTTGACAAAGGAACGAACAACACAAACGCCATTGGGGCCCACTTCTAGCCATATCAGCAAGTGTATCCAACCGAACATGTTCATCATCCTTAGGACCCCAGCCGAGCAGTCGGGGTACACCAACCGACGCCAACTTCGAAGTGACGGTTTTCATCTCTCTCTCGACCAAGCCATCGCTTGGCATCCCCTCCTCCTATTCCAACAGCAACCTCGGCGCGCAAACAATGCACGTCGCGGGAGTCGGTGTGCTGGCATGCGCAACACGTGGCCCAGCCATCGGAGCCTGGTGCGTGATATAATGGTGCTGCGCGGTACACTGGTTCTTCCCGCACCAAATACGCGTCGCCGAACACGCTCATTGCTCACGCGATGCTCCCACCAGACATGAGTTAAGCTGCGAAGGCAGCGATGATCGAATGTGATGAGCCACTTTATGTCTGTCGACCTGATGGGTCAAGTTGCACAACCGTACAAGAGGGTTTAACGGACGGCTGCATTATACACTACCCTTCAGGGAGAGAGTGATGTCGCGTCTGCGCTACAGGTGGCGGAGCTTGGCAAAAGCACCTCGAGCTTTTGCTATAGGTTCGTAATCTCAGCTTAGATCCAAGGGGAGCTAATATAGCTGCCCAGGTACTTGAATTCCTAAATGATTTCTGTCCGATCGCCCCCATGGGTCAGCGCAGGGGTGGGTCCCTGTCAAATTTGGAGAAGTACTTTGCATTTCGATGGAGCAAAGCATAGCCCGCCACGATTGACAGCCAGTGCTAATCGGTCCAGTGCAGCCTGGCAAGTTTGGGCGCTGTCACATATGAGGGCAGTATCGTCCGCATACTCCAAGTCAAGGATTCGCTCACCTGGAAGTAGCTCCACACCTTCTGGGTCGTGTCCAGGGAACGCTGTTTCCATGACTTCATCAATAGCGAAGTTAAAGAGGAAAGGTGACATCAGGCAACCTTGTCTCACACCGCTGGAAATATTGTAGGGTGGCGACAGTTTGCCATAGACCCTCCCTCTGCCCAAACTCTGCGTGTACAGTGCTTTGAAGATGTTTACATATTTCTCAGGCACACCTTTTCTAAGCAGACAGTCCCAAAGGACACATCGATCCATCGAATGGAAGGTACCTTTGATGTCGAGAAACACGACAACGGTGAATCGCAAATAAACATGGCGGTGCTCCAACAATTGACGCAAAGTGAAGATGTGGTCGATGCAGCCTCGATTCCGACGAAACCCGGATTGCTCTTTGCGGATCTGGCCTTCACGAGCGTCAGTCAGTCTGTGGAGAATGACAGTGGCAAGTAATTTAGAGTCAATTGAGGTCAGACTGATCCCTCTATGGTAGCCGCATTCCGAGCGGCAGCCTCGCTTGAAAATTGGGACTATGACGGAGCGGCTCCAGTCTGTCGGGACAGTTTCCTGCTCCCAAAGTTCCCTTGGCAAATAGTGTAAATCATCCACAGGAGCAGGTCTCCCGAATTTGTATAGAGCTGGGGGGAATTCTATCTGCACCAGCGACCTTATACAATTCCAACAGTCTGATCTCACATTTGACTCCTGCGCGTGAGGACGAATCTAAGGAGACGGCCCATGGAGAATGGCACTCAATGCTAGAAAGAGAAAGCGATAACTCAGATTGGTTAAACTGCCTTGCTAAGTGTTCGGCGCAACGCTCCAAGCGTTTTGACAAGCTATGGACCGGCTGTCCACTCTCGCCGCGTATTATATCGCTTACGCCAGGTCTCCTGCTGCCTGGTTCCTGTGTCAGACGGAATAACTTACAAGGATTACCAACGGCAGCGGCTGTTTCTATTTCCGATGCACTGTGAGACCACCAGGCTTCGCGGTCTTTCTTTAGGCTAGCATTCAGATTTGCCCTGAGATTTTTGCGAGTATCATTGTATTCGCTTCTAGCCGGAATACGTCGACGAGCATCCATAATTCCAGACTGTGTAGAGACCCAATGTCTAGGTTGGCATTTTGACTTGCCACATGAAGACACGCCTGCTGCTAGCAACGTTTGACGAATATGCGATCAGTGATCTTCGACGGTGTTTAATGGACGCTTACTCAGCCGATGCCAGCGTAGTTTGCTACTCACTCGGAACGCCCGGCTTCTCCAGCTGGCTGGTATCATTGCGCTCAGAGCGACGTTGCGGTCGTCCGCCGAAACGCACCCGCAAGTCGGCACACACGAGAGCGTGATCGGAGTCCACGCTGGTGCTCCAAATCAGGCGACAGTTTTGGACACAGCCTCTCCAGCGGTAACTAATCGCGATGTAATCGATTTGCGTCCATGGCTGGCCTGAGACTGGTTGGCATCAAGTTACTCTTTTGCGGGTGCTGTGTCGAAAGTTTGTGCTCCCGAGCTAGAGACGAGCACCTTCACACAGGTGTAGCAAACGCACGCCGTTATCATTACGAGAGCCTACACCATGTTGGCCGCCCAGATGAAGCTCCTCAGAGGATAATTTTCCGACTTGTGCGTTTAGCTAACCAACAAGCCCCACAGTATCGTGCTTCTTTTGTAACGAAGAAGATCGTCATGTGTGTGATAGGAATCAGGTTATTAAAAGTCATCGTCATCGATCAAGAGCGGCCGCTGCTTTGTGTGCAGAAACAGTTGACTGTGAATCTTAACCTACCGTGGTAGTGTGAGGCGTGACGATTGGCCAACTAATGACTAACTATTAATCTGATATGACCACGTTTTTGTATGTCTATGGTTTTTGCAACATTTGTGATTGAGAAGCTTGCACGTAATGACTGAATCATCTTACAGTATACGTCTTCTGATTTTTCTGTTTGGAATTATAAAGGGAAATTCCTGTTTCACATTCCAATTGATCCGCGTCGCTAGTCCCAAGAAAGTGTCCTTCTGTGAGACATTCCAGAATGACATAAGCAGTACGCCGGTACACAGTACCGACGCTTCACTTCCGCTCAGCCAACAACAGTTGCAAATAGAGTAAGGATACTGCGAAGGTCGCCCGGTGTTAATGCAGACTCAAACTCCCGCCCTTAGGTTACAAGGCAGGCTTATGACCTATAAGGCTACGGGTTGGCGGACAAGCCGCAACAACACTGGCGTGCTAACCCAGAAAACGGAAAACCGTTTGGCACTTTGGGCAGGGCAATTTCGAGAAGACTTCAGTTAAATATAGACTTCAGGCTCCCTTCCTTCACAAATAGGGCAAATTGAGCCATGACCAGTTGTATTTGAGGCTCCTTTGGAGGTCAAAATCCCAAACGGCATCACATTCATCAATCGTTTTCCAGCTGTTTATATGGATTCCCTTAAAGCCACATTACTTAAAGAAGGTGGCACTGTCTTATACAGTGCATTGACCTCCCTACTCGATAGGTCTACAAGTAGGAGGTCATCCCCATTAGCTGGATGGAATCAACCACGATGACAATATGCAGTTGGGGCAGCCGCGCTAACTGAGCTAACCGCAGTGGTATCAGCTTAACGCCGATGGTGATACAAGTGCTATCCTCAATTTTCGTTTGTTGCATCAATGTGGAATGGAAATCCCGGATTAAGGAAAATCAATTCGGTTTCCACCTAGTGCAGGGCTGTATAAGCCACATATTTTTTCTACGGCTGGTGTTAGAACAGCGCCACACGTACAGCAGACCGACGATAACTGAGTTCCTTGATTTCAACTGTGTTCGACAAAGTCTATATCTCCATCTACTTCCACACAAGTGTTTGAAAGGGAGTTCCCATCACCTCTTTAAGTATCCTTCTTGCCCTGTATTCTGACACATGTTAGCAAATACCGTGAATTTGAATAGAAGAATGAGAAGACACATGTTGCAAGATGGCACGATTTCGTGCCCTCTGTTCACTTGCAAACGGTCAACATATCAAATGATAAAGTGACAAAAGATCAATAAGTTGAAATCTATAGGTCACGTGCAAGTGATGTAAATGGTGGCTACAGCTTGTGTGGTATTACTAACTCCAAAGGAGTTTGAGTGTAACGAACAGTTGCTTCTGGACGCAGTGTTGGTGAGCACATTCCGAAGCGTGTCGTTACCTTGACAAGGCAGCGGCAAAGCTTACCTGTGTCGACGAACAAAATATTTGCCTCATCGATTCATCATCATCATCATCATTATACATGTCAGCTAGAGATGGTAAAACACCTCCGCTATTGTACCGCAATACATAAAGGAAATACATACATACATACAATACATAAAGGAAAAATAAATACGACAGTTGAATGCCAGCTGAGCTACCAGCAACGGATACGCATCGTTCCGGTAAGCTACTAGCCGGCTACTAGGCAAAAACAAAAATTTAATTACGTTTTACCCTACGAAATAAGATCGTAGATGGAGGGGGAGGCTAAAGGGATGGGGAGGGACAAAGAAACTCACAGCAGGAACGCCACTGAGGTCGGCTCCTTGCCATATCAGCAAGTGTATCCAGCCAAACGTGTTCACCGTCTTTTGGACCCCAACCAGGGAGCCGTGAAGCTCCAACTGAGGCCAGCTCCGAAGTGAGGGACTTCATTCCTCTGGACCAAGTCATCGCTTGGCCACCTCTCCTCTTCTTCCACCCACATCCCCGGTGAGCAAACAACGCATGTCGAGGGAGTCGGTGGGCTGGCATGCGCAACATGTGGCCGAGCCATCGGAGCCTGGTGAGTGAAATGACGGTGCTGAGCGGTTCATTCCCTTTTCCTAGGCCGTAAACAAGGCGTCGAACACGCTCGTTACTCACGCGGTGTTCCCACCAGATGTGAGCCAAACTGCGAAGGCACCGATGGTCGAACGTAAGTAGCCTCTTCATGTCCGCCGATCTTAGGGGCCAGGCTTCGCAACCGTACAGTAAGGTCGAACGTACCGCTGCATTGTACACTCTACCCTTCAGGGCGAGAGTAATGTCGCGCCGTCGCCATAGGTGGCGAAGGTTAGCAAAAGCACTTCGAGCTTTCGCTATGCGGTTCGTGATCTCATCGATTGCGAAACACCTGATGGAAACGGGTCATCCGGTCGACCCCAACTCGGCATTTACTGTCGTCTATCTAACACAAACGCCAGCGTCCCTAAGTTTGCCGACGCAGTGGCCATAAAAAGCATCGTCCAACACTGTGTGCCCAGAAGTAACTGTTCGTTACGCTCAAACTCCCTTGGAGTTAGTAATACCTCCTCAACCTTTAGTCACCGTTCACTAGGCTTGCATGTGACATTCCGATATCAACTAGTTGATATTTTATCACGTTATCATTTGATAGGTTGCGCGTTTGCAAGTGAACAGAGGGCACGAAATGGTACCATCTTGCAACAAGCGTCTTCTTATTGTTATATTCAAGTTAATACAGGGAACGTAATGCTACAAATACCGTGAATTGTCTGACACCTTCCCTACAACAAGTGCCGCGAGTCAGATTCGTTCAACATAACCATTTTGGTTCGAATTTATCGAGTGTTCTTTTCAGGAATCACACGAGGAGGAAACTCCGTAGGTGCGGATTGTGCGGACGATATCTTATTGCTGTAACGAGTGTGTGGCGGCTTACTCAACCCTGTAGTACCCCACTCCAGTTGTTGCGCTTTGCGTCTTCAACGTGCAACGTGCTGTTACAGGAACCCCAACCACTCGATGACTCTTTGATGCCTCACGACGAGAGGTTCAAATCGGTTGATGAAATGACCTACCTTGACAGCTGAATTGTATTCTCAACAGTCTATTAGCTAGACAAAGAGCCAGCTGAATCAGCAGCGATGTACGTGTGGCTGTTGTAGTTGGTTCACCTATCGCGAAAGCTTGACTCATCTAGGATCTGCGACATCTGTGGCGTCAGAAATAGATTTCCCTAGGTCTGAAAGGTCGTCTTTACAAGGCAACAGTTAGGGTCATCCAACGCTTTGGGAATTCGACTTAACCCCTTCGGTCTTAGTATCAGGATGGCACTCACGTTTTTGATAATCGCTGTCTGCGGAACATTGCTGTTGTCGGATGGCCCCTGCGTGTCCGCAACATTGATGTGCGTAGGTGAGTGGTAATCAGGCTAGCACGTCAGAACAACAGGTAACACTCAATAAGTTGCGTTAGCTTGTGCACGTGCTAAGGATACCCGGTCACCGCTTACCGAGGAATGCCTTGTTTTGTTTGCCAGTTGTATGGTCAAGCAAAGCTCGAGGTGGGCACAAGTTAAATTGACAGCGGGAAAAGAAGTCACTGACAACCGAACAGGGTGCTGTTAGTCCGTCTCGCCTTCCGGGCTGGATACTACGTGACCGGCCTTTTGGTTGGCCAGAGACTTTACAGGATGTGGCTCGCAGACTGCCGCGGTAGCACCTCCGTTGTTCGCACCTTGTCGGATTGTCTGTGTAAGTTCTGTTTGGTGCTGAGTTATCTGTGAGGTTATGGCTCACTATGACGCGCAGCAATGGAAGCCGCAAGTAAACTGCCTAACCGATGGCTCCTCATCCTTACATACCAGCTTGCATTAGTGTGAAACGGTCTGTGATCTAGGCAGACGATACTCTTCAAACTTCAATTTCTTAGAGTAAGTTGGGTATCAAATAGCACACGCAAAACAATATACAGCTAACATATACCATAAAATCCAAACACTCTCTGCCGGAATAGAGCCGGTTGCAATACTCACCGTTCCAGTCCCTAAATACTACAGCAGCATTTGTGGGAACATGCGTATGGGTGAGAGAAAAGCTCTGAAAAACCTGCAAAGATCATCCACTAAATGCTTGTTCAACAAATCCTCCAGCTTGAGCTATCAGGAACGTTGCCAGCAGCTTAAGCTCGATCCCCTTTGGTTGAGACGACTGAACCAAAACCTGATGTTGATACACGATCTCGTAAACCAATAAACATACTCCAATCTAAGCACGCTTAAATTGCAACATAATGTCACTCGGAAACCGAGCAACAGGATTTGTACACTAACTATGCGAACAACCGGGACAGCTATTCGATCCAATTTCTTCCTCAGCAGATACGCTGTCGTGTGGAATAGCCTTTCAGCCGCTATTAGGTCTTGCACAAAGGCAAGAACATTTTTGCATTCAACTTCCGGGGTGGACCAAGAAATATCTAATCGGTGCGAAAATATGTTACACAAGCGCAACAACAACAAAAATCATGTGACTCAAAACGCTTTAATGTCACACGCCCCAAAATACCTAACTCACTCATGCATGAGTATGATCATTACTGTACTCATGCTCAGGCCCTAATTCAGGGACAACTTCTCGCGCTGCTGAGAAATATACGTATTATTATTATTATTATTATTATTATTATTATTATGTTGCTATTGTTGTTGTTGACACAGGGTGTAGGCGCCTTGACACTTAATGTTTACCTAGGGCACTAATGTTTCAACCTAGATCCTTTTCTTGCCCTGATATGATTCCTCACTCCCTACACCATGTGTTTGTATAGTGGCGGAGCATCAGTTCTAATGACTGAAGTAGGACTGTTGTTGATTATGATGAATTTTGTCTCGTTTAACACAGCTTTTGTGTCATATATGCACGCTGCCATTTTTTCATTGACCTCGCTGAAAGTTTTTGTCGCTTGTTCACAGGCAAAAGAGATGATAGGTGCTTCGTCATCCGACAGTACTTTATCGACAAAATAGAATCTCGTCTTCTCTCAACAAGAATGTTGGCCCTCATGCCGCTCTCAGCTTCTAACATTGGTGGGGATTATACAACCCTAAAGTGTGTCTATAACGTAGCAAAAATCTAGAAGATTGTGATGGTAGAACTAATTTACGGCTGCTGAGCATATTACCTAAGTTGATCGATAGAATACAAGCACCCTAAACGTTAGAGGCTTCCTGACTGCGTCTATGTAGAACTCATCCATGTGCATTTAGATGTTTAGAGGGATGGATATTAATGCTCAAATCGTTGTAATTTCACACTACCCCGGATGTGCTTTGTTTATGATTATTAGATGGCGTGCAATTGAAAAAAACGCAGAGCATTTTCACGAATCGGTTCGAATACTTAGAGGCTCTTATTTAGCTGATCCAAAAGTGTATGGGGGTTTTAACTTATAAAGTATGCGCCCATGCCATAAGAATACATCAGCGGACATGAGTGCCGGCACGCGTGTTTGTGTGCATGCTGAATTAAATCAGGCACTCAATCGGTGTAGTTGCTAAAGTCAGTTGTTTAGCTATTGAAGACCCTTGGGACCTCTGATTGCAAAACCTAAGAATCTAAAACCATCGGAAGTTTTTCTATTAACTCGCAATTTTAACACGCATCCAAGCGTTCCGTCACATTGATCACAAAATGAGAAGAAAGAAATTAATTGCTGTATGACAAACCATGACTTCTTTTCAATTTAGGCGATTTATTACCTGCGGATGGAGTGATCATCCAGAGCAATGACTTGAAGGTGGATGAAAGTTCTCTAACTGGGGAACCAGATCACGTGAAAAAAGGGGAGACGATCGATCCTATGCTTTTATCCGGTAAGTGAATCAATGTGGGCAGCTTTGTGGACGATGCGGAATGATACACATCTTAGCATCGGTGACTACGATGCGGTTGCTAGCGGGGAATTGGATAATGTTCCCCACAGCTAAGCACTTCAGTCAAAATAAACGGAACATCCTTCACATTAATTCGATATACTCTGACGGATTGCATAAATCAGTGTGGTGGGGCAAGTCATATTGCAGTAAGAATCCACGGAATTCCGTGATGAGTGTCACATGGGGTGTTAATCCGTGTATTTCATTTCATTGGGAGCAACTGAATATATACCGCAGTTCGTCAACCGGTTGAAAACAAAACCATCTCTCAGCCAGGTTACCTTGAAGATTTTGTCACTTAGCCATTGCCCAACTATAATTTAATTGTTCTCCTTGTTTATCGACATTTCTGCCACTTGCACTGTATTAAGCCTAATGAGAGCAAAAGGCATTTTGACTCTAAGGAACAGCCTTGACTGGAATATATGTACCTATGTGCATATTGAGTCCATTAAATTGCTCAAATACATAAAGATGGCTCTTTACTTCAAAAATGGGTTATGCACTTACAGTGTGCGTTGGAAAATAGCCCGCAGGAGTTCCATTCTAGACTGAGCGTACTTTATATTAGATAGATTATAGATTATAGGTTAGATAGATTATATTAGACAGAACTGTAGCTTGTTTTCCTTGTTCACTCAGTTACTAAGGCACTAAACTCGTCGTTGCAAAGGGGATCAGTTATTACCTCGCTTCACCAATGCTACAACTTTAAAACCACTGCTGACATTGTTGGCAGGAACGCTGGTGCTACCTGTCGTTCTAACTATAGGCAAGGCTGAAGTAGTTCAGCGGACAGTTTGTGTTGCGAGCCCAGAGTTGAATCAAAACAGTTCGAAATATACGTTTTGCATCTAGCAATGAATGGAAAACAGTTACTTCACTTGTTCACTTAACAATAAGATGACAGTGGTGTGTTGTGTCTCGAGATGAATCAAACGTAACGTGCACATCGGGTGTTGCCTGCTTGCACTCTACTGCACGTTGCTACTTAATTTCACTTATCAAGCGGAGACAGCTGGAATGCAACTCGAACCCAAGGCATTCGGTGTAGCAGCCGATAACTCTACCCCTATGCCACGGAGTTGTGACGCGCTACGCCGGTCACAACGGTTGGTGACTGACTGGTGAAGTCAGTTTGAGGCACATGATGAAGATAGATTCCATTCTGAAAGCATTTTTTGCTGCACGTACCTTGACTCGATTTCGACTTACCTTCATACAATTGCAGCAGTGTTGTGGATCATCGCGCTGCTGCTTGACGAGGAACTTTCCTCTAGACCAACGTTTTCCATTAAGGTAAACATTTCAGAAGACTCCAGATGAGTTCCCTCCATTTTTATCCAGTAGTCCGGCGTAGTCCAAAGTCTTCTTCCTGAACATCAGGTATGACAGGACTTTGCAAAGCAACTTGTCCAGTAAATGTAGCTCTAATGAACCTCTCATCCGTGGGCTGTAATTTTAGTACTTGGATGAACACAGTATTTACTCCATCGAATGTGGTTATTATTTGTTCACACCTAGTTCTCACACTTCACCGCGTTAACACTTCCTCCTAGTCACCCAGTGCCCGATTGGCTCGTTTTCCTGGGAATTTTCTTGTATAACCTGCACAAGCACGTTCAGAAACGGACTAATTTGTTGCCTACTTGCGTTACTGATTATTGCATAATAGAATTAAGCCACCGAAAACCACTTTTAAACAGCTTATCCAAGACGATATGTACCTGTCTTGACGGAATGCAAATATTCAAACAATCTTCCATCCAATATTGTTATATCGATAGTACTTTCCGGTAGGCCATTGTGAATGTGTCCTTTCATGATCCTCGGCGGCCATTTTGTCCACCAAGAAAACGGAGTCACAATTGCCAAGCAGATGTAGCGCAGAGAATAGCGCTAGTTTATATTCCTGGTAACTTCGTACTCTCTAGTGGTTAATTCCATTTCGTAGAAGGCCAGTTACGCATATAAACCGGTACGCTTTTAACGCTTCGACTAGGACACGTACTAATTGTCCCGTCCATATCTGTACTTCAACTATTGGTTGCTTGTCTTAGACGTGAACATTTGATCTCAAGAGTAGTGCGTAGTGCATTTGTCGCAGGGCTACCACGGCCCACGATGACATAAATAACAGCAGTTGACCGTCTGGTTTGATACACATTGAGTTGGGATTAGGCAAATCACCACGATATAATCCATTCCGAGATTACCACTAATCAAAAGTGCTTAGCTCACTGAATAACCAATTTTGTTCCGCTCTGCAGTCCATTGTTCTGTGTTTTTCAACTTTCATTTCGAATGCTAAAAGTTATGGATGTGTTACTGGCTCGCTTTGACCATTATTGATCATAGTGTCTTTTCCCAACATCTATCACGGAAACATTTCTGGGATTTCGATTTTATACTCGCATAAACTTAATCAGTGATAGCGGTTTGTTCGAACTAAACAATCATCAAGAAATGGAAGAGACTTAGGCGGTGTTAGTGTGCGTACAGAGGTCACCATTCTAGCAAGGTTTAGGGCTTCAGTCAGGGTGGTTCATTTTTCGAAGCCTCAGTGACCGGTTTCTCACTGAGCACTGAAAAGTGAAATTGTGAGGAATATTTTACAAAATTCAGGAGCCAGCGGTACTTAAGTTACCTAATCTATATTCCATATTGTTTGTAATGGCGTTGTGTTTCGTTGCAAAGAACCTGGCAGCCACGAACTTTTACGCAGTTCCAGACAAGGCCGTTATGCGCGCGAATTTACTCAGCAGCTACACAAAATTACTAAAGCAAGCATAGCCGGGCTTCATTGGAACCTTTTAAAGTAGATAAAGTGTATATTTCGCGTGGTACTGGGAAGCCATCCCCATGGAGGGAGTGGATTATATTTACATCAGAAACAAACGCATGTATGCGAAAAGGTCTCTGGTCGAACCGGCATTTTACAAATGTGAGACGCGACAAAGCGGTTAGCTTGGATCCATGTACTGAAGTTATCTGTGAGAATAATTTAGTCCCTCCTTCGGTATCAATACCGAGCAGCTTTTTATAGAATAAGTCAAACAAATCCCAAAGAAGAACCAAATTTCAATGATTAATTTCATAGGGCTGTCCTTCAGATTTCGTTTTGATGGCCACTTGTAGGACCATTATTCCTAGTTACGCCGACACAATAGAAGTTTTTCTGATAATTCATCTAAAAATCGAAGCTAGCCGCACTCCGTCGGGACGTTAAACACTTTACCCTGATGTAGCAGTTGTCAGTCTCATAATTCTAACCTCCTTAACATCCACAATGGTGCCATAAAATCAGTGTGCTTCCTTGTTAGTCAAGCGGTTCCAGAAGTCAAAACTGCTAGTCAAATCCATTCCAGTCGGGTAATAGCTGTATGCGCTCAGAAATGATAAGTATTCAACCGTAACACACGTCTTTGACATTGTAACCTATAGTGCTCACTGTAAGCTAATATTAAACAATGTTTTGATAAAAAACCGATACTAATATAATCGCAGTGGAAGATTATCAGTTGCTTCTTGAGCGATCAAGTTCTGATCCAGAAAACTTGCACTAGATGAGGAACGGGTACGAAGGTAACCACAGCTGGATTTCTGCATTCGTCTGATCAATGAGCTTGACCCAGATCAAATGGTGACCCGTAAATACGGTGATTTGCATCCGTGAGTTCCTCTGAAGCATGCTTTTTGAAAGGGCATACGATCTATCGACAGAGGTCAGTTTTGGCAGGCCACCACATTTGGACAGTTGTTTTAGTGTCCCAAGGCACACTTTAAAATGCATACCTAGTACATTATGAAGTGGAATCGAAATGCGGTATGTCCCTTGGTGCGGCATATAGGTAGTTGAAATCGCAGTATTTAGTGGTGCGACAATACGCAGGATATCAGTTGAAAATCCATTGGACGTCAACTCCCTGACTTTTGTGTATGTTACGTCCATATGAATGGACTAGGATTAATCTGGGCTGAGTGGGACAAGTAAATATTTCACAGACATTAAGGAATGCAACCGTTCACTATGGGTATGTAGTTGAGTGCACTTGGTGAGCTGTTGATGGCAAATTTGCATAACGAGAAAGGAACGTCATTACGTTTTAATATGTCAAACTACAGCTTACGACCTCGGGACCACAACACAAGATTTTACAAAAGCGCTATTAAGCTGACTGCTAGCGCCGTGGTCGGACTATCGATGCCCGAGATTAAATGCTGCGCATATTTTATAAGATCTATTTCTCCGGGGCAGCAAATGATCCTATGTGAAAGAACAAGAAGTAGGGTAACAGCATAGCCCCTTAATGAACACCGAAACACGTGGAGAGCGACGAAGAGATTTTAGCACCGATTCGAGTACGCTGGAGGCGTCTGGCGGCAAGTCTCACTAAAGGAAGATTACATAATACTTAATCGCAGCGTCAGGTAGACCACTCAGCCTCTTGGAAAGCAAGTTAATCATACGTCCTTCCCAAATGTTTATTAAAGACAATTAACTTGTACCGGAACTGATGGAAGTCGCGTGTTTCCCGCCCGAAAACACTGCATAACCACGACGCGTTTCGATGTCATTTCACCGCATCAGGTGGAGATAGCAGGCCCCGAACCATTGGAATAGTAGCCGGAATTTCTGCCCCTTTGGTTACCCGGTCAGGGCGGGAAACGCTTGTCACGACGGTGAATGACTAAGTACAGGGTCAACATTGGATTACACGTTGTGTGATTGGATCGCGACGCGCAATCTCCACGTGGACCGCGATTCACATTGAAATGAAACTTGGTCACTGTGAGCATTAGGACCGTAACGGAAGCAGATGGAAATTGGGTGTTAGCCGTCCAAAAACACTGCACTACTATGAAGCGTTTCGAGGTTATTGCATCTCATCAGATAGTCAGCAGGCATCGAACCCGGGACCATTGGGATGTTAGTTGTGACCGCTACCCCTAGGCCACCGGGTCACGACGGCCAATACTTGGCACAACGGTTTAGTGAACGATGCTTAAGGTCATTTTAAAGTACACGTTGTGTGGATGCATTGCGAGGCACAATCTCAATGTTGGCCGCGACTATCATTGAAGGGAACCTTGGTCTTTCGATCACCAGCAGCTTAGCTGTGGCAAGTAGAAATTAAGTGTTGCCCGTCCGAAAACACTGCACTACTATGACGTGTTTCGATGTTATTACATCTCATCAGGTAGGATCAGCAGGTATCGATCCCACCTCATGTGTTTCGAACAAAGAGTGGTAACTTCTTGAAAATTTCTGCCAGAACTGGTCCTGGAGGCTAAATCTGTACAACAGTTCAAACGTTGTTGGATTTGCATTTCATTACCATTCCACTACCAAGGACATCTTAAATATATGAGCTTAGTGAAACTGTAAGTAGGATATTTTAAATTGCTGCATAATAACTTGATGTCATCGCAAGGAAGTAGACAGTTTGAGCTTATGGGTATGTTCTATCGTTAATATAAATCTAAAACAACCGCAACCCCCGTATCTATCTCAGTGATATGTCGCATTTGATTTAGACAGGATCTGAGAGTGGTCCACGCTCACTTACCTCCAAGCGCCGGTGTAATGGAAAACGTCTGATTCACCTTAGGAGTGGATCACCAATACCAAAGTTCTGGCGTTTGGGGAGATGGTATAACTGGTACAATGCCTTTGAGGACTTGAGTAAAGCCGCACAAACTACTGTGCGTGTGTCTTCTTCTTCGGTCGAGCTTCTTCGTGGTGTCAGTAGATTGGTAGAGCACGATCAATTTCGTCGAAAGTCATGATGTTCTATGCATAGCAGGTAAATTCTTCCATGTATGTCGTTAAAGCATCGGCAATAATGGCCTTCCCACCCTTTGAAAGTACCGGTAGAAGGGTTACGGTGCAGTAGTTAGCTGGATCCGAACGACTACCTACTGTCTGAGTTGAAGTTACCAACCAAATGGAGTCTTCACGGCCGTTTTAGACGTGTCTGCCTCTGCTACCGGAATTTGGTTGCATGCGCGTACAAAGTCCATTTCGCTAAAAACGGTCTTACCTGCCAGGCTGGCGGTGAGATTCACGATGTGTGGGATCGGATTGCGATCGGGCGTGGCAACGGTGTTTAAGATTAGATAGTCAACACCAGTACGCCGGTCCCTCATTACCTCCGGGACTATATGGGTGGTAAACTTTCATGGACTGTTGGATGGTCCGATGTTACCTAGCGAAGCTTGGTCGAACTCAGCACTCGCAACACGCAAGTTGTCTGAGGTGAGTCGTCTTGGCCGGGCACTCGTTGGAGGGCAGCGCGTGACTAAGTGACGGGTGACCTCTGTCGTTACTGGTATTAGCTCTGCGGCTGGCAGGTACTCGGTGAGCAGGCTGGCAAAGTCTGAAGGGGCAACGGCGACTCTTAAAACGGGACTGATTGTCGTGGCGTCTGAAACAACGTATTCAACCCTCAGTTTAGTACGACCGTCTAAAAGTATGTGGCGACCAGCATTAACAAGCACTCCAAAATGGTGGAGGAAGTCGTTACCGATAATTGCGAAGGGTGCAGACACAACTGTGCAAACCCACTGAAAATCTCGACAGAGATTGGAGTCCAGGTTA
Source organism: Dicrocoelium dendriticum (assembly GCA_944474145.2). Taxonomy (NCBI): domain Eukaryota; kingdom Metazoa; phylum Platyhelminthes; class Trematoda; order Plagiorchiida; family Dicrocoeliidae; genus Dicrocoelium; species Dicrocoelium dendriticum. The sequence goes on from OX104064.1 coordinate 140,921,874, forward strand.
GTTATGCTCTGACCGTTTGAAGTTATCAGAGAACCGTTGGCCACACGCAGGTTGTACGTGGGTTTCGGGTGTATCTTGTTTACATTCGCGGGGATGACGTTAACTTCCGCTCCCGTGTCGATGAGGAAAGTGATTAATGAACGTCGATCGTTAACGTAAAACGCAATCTGTTTTGTTGTGGATGGATGCGTTGGTCATGCTAGTATGCGGGCTATTCGCTCCCCCTGAAGCGGCTGAGTTGTGTCTAATGCAATGAGTCCGACAATCTCTAGCTTTTCCACCATATTGGCGGTGATACCAACACAATTCTTCGACGAATTTGTTGTTATCAGCCTGAGGACGTGCAGGGGAAATATTACACTTTTGTGTCAAACGTGACGTGTTTGACGCAGGCACAGATGAGTTACAATGAACGGAATCCAAAGGGTGGTCAGCATCGTTCCGTGGCGTATCCTGTTTCAAAGTGTTCATTGCTGCTAGCCTACTGCGTAGTAGAGCTACTACCTCGTGTTTAGGATCAGTTGGGCTTGCGGACTCGGAGCAACTGTAATGCAAGATTTCAACTAATTCATCATAGTCACTCTCAATAATCTCTGCGAGTACGCTACCGATATTACTAGTTGTCCGCTGCGGAAGACGTTCAAACGCAGCGTCTGCTGTGGTAGCAATTTCTTCAGAAACTTGTCTAGAAACATGGACAGTATTAACGGTAACGGCTCTGTGAGATGTGCACGCTACAGCTCCTTTACCCCTTCTTCGCTCAAGAATAAGGGACCAGCAACGCACCGAATTCGGCGGAGTAACTTCGACGGCTTATGATTTCGCAGCTTGAGATCGTTGAGCTTTCACCCATGTAGCCCGTGTGTTGGCTTGTGTCTCCTTTAAATTTATATGCTTCCTCGTTTCATACTTTGTCTTCTTCCATGGGCCTAGTGGAATGTCCTGTATCAGCGTCACTACTGACGAAGGAAGACTTGGGGCGGGCTGACTGTACTTCGATCGGTCTGACTGAATGCCCTTATTTTCGTGTTCGATCTCGAAGATGGCAAACTACATATCATGGCTGTGTTCTGTGAAACTTGGAACATCCAAAGCAACTATGTCCACGCTGGGAAGCGACTCAGATGCTACTTTCTAATTGTACGTAGTTAATATCAAAGATAAAACCTACGATGAAACTATTAGTTAGGCAACAACAAGTAAATGCATGTGTAAAACTGAGAAACTGGAACGAACATGAAAAGGGAAACAATTTTAATTTGCACGTGCGAATGGGGGTCGTTACTTTCTAGGACTAGTAACTACTTTTCGAGCTCGTATATCAGAATGCAAATGAAGCCGGACACAGCAAATTATGTTCGACAGGCTACAACAGCGCATGGACGGATGAAGTGAGACAGAAGAAAGCGTCAACCTACTAACTCACCGATTAGGTGAGTGTGGCTAGATAGAGATGGAAAGTGAGGAGCGGTAAAACAAGGACAGATATTGCGCAATAGACCTGTGATGAAATTGTACCTAAAAGATACGAGTTATTCTCTGGTTATTTCCTTTGTAGAGAGACAACCCGGGAAACCTTAAAATCAACTGAAACATGTGACTATACAGTAGTGTCAAGCTTGTGCCATCATTCTTCCATGTCATTGATGTCGGCTTCCTTGTCGCTAGTTACAGGTAACTCGGGCGCGCCATGAAGGAAAATGGGCTTTGCTACTGCCCGTGTGGTGGTCGTTTGAATTATCATTGTACTGCAAGCATTCGCACTATGGGACGTTCGGAATCATGTGTAGCCCACCGTCCTCACTTTACCGCGTCTCACAACTGTGAATCCTAGTGTTAGCCGCAGAAGTCGAGCTTACTTTAGTGTACCGAGTTTGGATGTCTAGTGAGGCGCATTAAATTATTCTGCATTGCCCAAACACCGATCCCACTACAAACGAAATTCCATCGGTCCAGCTTGTCCTCCTGTTTAGCCTTAATGAGTTTGCCTTGGACTCAGAAACCTCAGTGCATATGAGTGTTAGAGCGGTGACGTGGGGGTGCGGCGAGCACTGGGTTGGGCGACGGCACTGAAGTTTTACCTTTCTTGTGCATTGGTTGTGAATGTAGTGGCTGATTCCACTATAAAGCGTTTTGAATATGTCCGACAACATTTGTTGCATCAGTGGATCGACCTTTCTGAATGTTCGGTTTATTTCTGTCTGTCGGAAGTGTATCTGCTGCCAAGGTTGCAAGAGTCAAAACCTTGGGCAAGTGGATAGGGTCCTTGAAACCAAGCATGCTTCGATTCTTCGCGATGCGGCTCGGTTCGGGGTTCCCGAGATTTCTCTTACCGTGTTAGCGTGAAAACACCAGGGTAATTTTTGTTTCGCGGTAGTGGTTTGAGGGTGGATGAGGTGTATGCCCTGCTACCGTCACACCAAGAGGCTGTTTGCATTTAAGCGATTTTCTGTTTCGGAGATTAGAATACAGTACTTCTTTTCCAATCCTGTTACATACTTTACAAAGAAGACCGTCGCACCCTCAGGACGACCGGTAAAAGCTTAAAGTGCTTTAATTCGGTTAGAGAAACACTGGCGCACTTCGAATGGAAATGCACAGTAAAAAAGAACACGCCAGTCCCACCTTCTCTATTTTGGCATACGCTCCGGCGCCACAGCAGACGTTCTTTCGGGTTATGGTTGTTGTGGATGTTGTCGTCCAACAGCCTCGGCATGGTTTTTGTGTTGACTGTGCCTCGACGTTGGACAACGTCCGGCGAACGTTCCTCAGGTCAAGTTTAGAGAACTAGCGCGTCGCGTCTTGCTCGTTGTGCATGTCCGCCGTGCGATAGCGAGTATGGCGGCTAGTGCAGACCTTTTGAGTGTGCCTAAGATATGAGTACACTGTGAAGGATGGACGAATAACGTACATGGCATTGTGGTTAAATACATTAGAACAGTAAGGGACGTAAACAATTTTTATCAGGGACTGGACACGGGGCTTTATGTTCAGTCGTAATGTAGTACTCTAGCAAAACCGGGCTACACTAAAGATGCAGAATTGTCGTTAGCCTTGTTCGTTTAACGCGCAAAAACACCGGGGCACTTAGTAAGCGCCAGCAGATGATTTCCTTGGTCATGGTAACATTAACCATCGTGAAGATATTGTTGCCACACGCGATCATACACAACGCTTTCACAGATGGATCTGGTTCAGCTGAGAATATTCCAAAGACCGTCTGTTATTTGTGACTGTACGGTGTACTATATTTGCTGGCCATCACGATTTCAGGGCTTTTTAGTAATCCAGCCGATCACTGAACCGTCGTACACGTACAAACCCACCAACTGTCATCTTGGTCCACTCATCCATCAAAAGGGAATTGAAAGGCCTTACAGTGAAAACTACGCATTGCAACGTTCCCTGACCTTGCCTCATTTTGATAATACTGTTCACATTTCCGTTTGACATGTTGAAGTATATGTTGCAGCATGACGAATACGTCGCGCTAACACTTTAGCATGCAAGAAGTGCTCTGAACACAGTATCTCATTATTATGTCGATGTGGAGGGGATATGTTATTGTACTCGACAGGAATATTGTTTGAATAGAGTTTTTAGTGTTCGTGCACATCGTCTTCTGGAACGTAACTGTTTCTACATAGGGATTTGGTTCGGAAGTAAAAGGCTAAAATTAACCAAACCAAAACTTCTCTTTACATTTTTTACCATGTTTGAGATTCCTCTGATTGAGTTCTACTTTATAAATATGGATTTTTCCAACTACTTAACCTAAAACGGAACATTCGCGGCGACTGTGCAGTCAGCATTCCTTTAACTGCAGCGGTGACAGTGCACTACTTACGAGTTCGTTTGTGAGTTCCAAGTTAAGTGCTGAAAATTTGATTGTGTTCCTCCCTAGTGGGTTTGCACGACAGACACGTAAGTGTACTTGTGTCTCTTTAAACAGATCATTTTGACTATGTGCGTTGCACATTTGTGGGCGTTGCCCGTAAAACTGACTATTTTACTGTCTTGGGCTGTTCGTTTTAGCACCGTTGTTGCTTGTGAGAAAAGTCGATTGCTGTTGATAGTCGCTAGGAGGATTTACCCCTCAACCTACACAATCTTGCACCACCTAAAATTCCAAGCTTCCTCAAAACCCAGTTTACTCCGTCGTCTCTTTTATTTCTGAAAGTAACTCAACTCAAATGACTCAATCTGACCGGCCAAGTGCGTAGTGTGTTCCAAAATTCCCATCAGCGTTAATAGAAAGCAGGACACAATCGCCTCGGAGCTAAAATTCGCGCGAAGATTACAAGCGAAACGCAAAACTAGTTTATCCGCATAGAGCATTGCACTCGGTGTGTCTAACGTCGTTTCCTTTTGCAAGTGGTCTATTCCACAACACTATCGGGGAGCGGTGTTAACTTACGGGCGGAAGTTATAACGCTTAAAGTGGTTACGGTTTTTGGAATCCATACTTAGTTCATTTATTAGACAAAAGTACTTTGGAATTTCCGGTGAAACCTTTTCTCTTCCTGTTGCGGGTGCGTCAAGTAACCCACAAAAATTGCGCCACAAATTCCAGTGCGTGGGCTGCGAGAATCAGAGTTCAACTCCTGCTCACAGCGTAGCAGAATACAGCCATTCGGAATCGGAGCGCAAGTGGACATTGTTCTTTCGAAAACCACCAGCCATACGTAGTGATTCATTTCACCCACAAAATGAAGCATTGTTCCAACTGTGATTCAGCCATTGTGGGTCGTAAAATACCCGCAGTGGTCTGGGTCGTCTTCTCTTGCGGATGGTTGGGAACCGTGTGGTCACGTGATCGTGTGCGTCTAAGTCTCGCGCGTCATGTGCGTATCGTTGTCTGTTTTCGAGGACTCAGCGTGTCACCGGAATAGGCGCGTGCATAGGAGTCGTGCTCAGGTTTGGCGAACTTTCGCCTAAGCTAACCCGACCAAGTCTGTGCTAATTTATTACAGTGGCGTCGGCACAGTTTTCGAAGCATGACACCGACTTGAAACTTACAGTGCAGCAACAACTCAAATTGCCGTCCGTGCTAACCGACAAAGTTTCCATTTCCTCCCTTCACGGAAGTCCGATTGGCATTCCTCAATCAGTGAACTATGTTGTTAGCGGCATCAGTGAATTCCTGTACGAGGCCAAGGTTGTAGTGACGTTCGATTCTTGGTATAAGCGGTACGAGGACCTGTTCACCGTTGACCTGCCCTACCATGATGATGCGTGGAAGGTCCGGCTGCTTCTACGCAAACTGGCTACGCTCGAACACCAACGCTATGCCAATTTCATCTTGCTGAAGCAACCACGAGACCTTACCTTCAACGAGACTGTCCGAACCTTGTCCCAGAGTTTTGACGAGCAGTCCACTCTGTTCAGCGCCCGTTTTCATTGTCTGCAGCTGGTCAAACGTGATGCCGACAACTGCATTACATACGCAGGCGTGGTCAACCTTGAATGCGAGCGTCTTCAACTTGGTTTACTTACAAAGTACCAACTCAAATGCTTGATCTTCGTCTCCATTCTCTAGTCTACACACAATGCTGACATCTTGACGCGCCTCCTATCCAAGCCACAACAGAATACCATTGTCACACTCCAGAACCTGGCCGAGGAGGGTCAAACGCTGCTGAATCTGAAGCAGACCGTGCCATGCTCCAGAGCGCCGCCGCACTTGGTCTGGTTTAGGCAGTCGCAGCACCTAGGACGCAATCTTCCGTGCACCCGACCCAATCCGACCGTGAGAAGTTCCCACCCTACGCGTGCCGATTCTGTGGTGCCTGGTATTTCTACTGGGACTGCAATTACCACAGGCGTCGATCCCAACGTTTGGCAGGGTGGAGCACCGGGATGGTTACTACCATCCTACAACTCCCAAGCGGGCCAAACCTGAGTTCACCCCTACCCGCGATCCAAAGAAGTGGTCCCGATTCAGACATAAACCAAAACATGGTCCGCTTGACAGCTCCCCGAGCCTGCTGACTACGTTCCAAGACAACGCTGCGCTAGAGCCAAATTGCCACCCAGTACCGATCCCGGCAGACCACTTCACACTACTCAACAATGGTACGTGTTTCGCCAAAATCGACCTGGCAGACGTCTACCTGCAGATCGAAGTCACTGCCGAGTCACAAGACCTTTCGACGATCAACATACATCGTGGTCTTTTCAATACACCAGGCTTCCGTTTGGTGTCAAAACTGCTCCGGCCATTTTCCAGCAGACGATGGGCGTCATGATCTCTGGCATTCCGGATACGGCCGCATACCTGGACCATCTACTCATTGTTGGTCGCACCCCAGAAGAGATTCGAGAGCGCTTGGTTGCGGTCCTTCAGCGAGTCCAGGCGTATAGTTTCCGCTTGCAAGCCGAGGAATGTCAATGCTTTCTTCCATCGACCAAAACCTTGGCTACGTTTTCAATGCCAGTAGCCGCCATCCTAGTCCTGAGAACCTCAGAGCCATCTAGCAGATACTGGCTCCAGCGGATGTGTCAAACCTGCGGTCCTTCCTGAGTCTCATCAGCTACTACGGCGCCTTCCTGCCACCTCTATACGCTGTTCAAGCCTCGCGCAATCGGTTGTTGCAGAAAGACATTCCTTGGCACTGGTCCTCCGCATGCGAAGCATTCGTTTGTCTGAGACCCATGCTGAATTCTGACCTACTGCTGACCCATTATAACCCAACATTGCCGAGTTTGTTCGCTGTTGATGCCACTGCCTACGGGATCAGAGCAGTTCTCTCCCATCGCTACCCAAATGGTTCAGAAAAAGCGGTTATGCACGTCTCACCTACCATGACGCCTGCGGAGAAGCACTATGGTGAGATTGAGAAGGAAGCACTGGCCATTGTGTTTGCTGTCACCATGTTCCACACTATGCGGTACGGCCGGTGGTTCATGCTATTGACCAATCACAAGCCACTACTCTTACTCTTCAGTTCAAAGAAGGATATTCCCGCATACTCGGCTAGCCGACTTCAGCGTTAGGCCGTCATCCTTCTTGGTTATAACTTCGAAATCCGCTACTGCCGTTCTCAAGGTTTCAGTTAAACCGACGGACTCTCTCGCCTCATTACCAAACATACCACAGAAGAAGACACGGTGGTCGCGACTTTTACCATCGAGGACGACGTTTCTCATTAACTCAAGTACGCTATCCGAAGTCTCCCCATTACTGTCACAGACATGCGTCGCGCAACTGCTTAAGACCCTATCCTGCAGAAAGCTGTCAGTTACGTTCAGACACGCTGGCCAATCACTGCCTTGTCTGGTGAACTCAAACAACTGTATCATGACTGCCGATCAAGTGGTGGTTCCTTCTTGCCTCCGTCAAGCTATACTCCGCTAGATCCATTCTGTCCGCCCTGGCATGAACAGAATGAAGGCAATCGCCCGCAGTTATGCCTACTGGCCTGGCATTGACAACGACATTGAAGATTTGGTTCGCTGTTGCTCAAGATATCAACAAGCATCCAAGATGCCACTACCCCAACCAACAGTTCCTTGGCAGCCGACAGCAAAACTGTAGTCGAGAGTGCACATGGACTGTGTTGGTCCGATCGATGGCATTTCCTACCTGGTCGAGGTCGACGTCCATTCCAACTGGCCAGAAGTGGGCGCCATCAACCCATCAAACGCATCCACCACGCTGGGTTGTCTACAACGAATCTTAAGTCAACATGGCCTTCCCGACGTTCTGGTGTCCGACAAAATGGCTCCCAGTTTACGTCTTCCATGTTCGAAGGCTTTTGTCGTCGGTATTGCATCCAACATGTACGCTCACCGCCCTTCCGTCCCCACTCCAATAGTCAGGCGGTGAGGCTTTTGTTGATACTTTCAAGAGGATACTCTTGAACTCTCGTGGGGAAGGGACTGTGTATGAATGCCTTCAAGCGTCTTTGCTCTCTTATCAGGTCACACCAAATTCAGACGCTCCAGTATGCCAGTCTCTGTCCGAAGCATCGATAGGCCTCAAGCTACGCACCACCAACGAAGCGCTCATTCCGACTGAGAAGCCACCTAGTCACTCTGGTGCCTGCAGCAAGCACAAAGAATTCGCCGTTTGAGCCCCGGTATACGCTCGCGACTATCGGGCAGGTCATCAGCGCTGGATCAAAGCAACAGTGACGGCCAGGCGAGGCGACATGCTGTATGATGTCTCGGAGGGTGATGACATGTGGGTCCGCCATCGCAATCAACTTCGACCGGGACCCGGAGAACCATCCACGCCAGCCAGTCTTCCTGTGCACCTGCCGCTGCACATCTTGTTGGATACCTTCGGAATGGCTACACAACGGGTGACCACGGTCGAAACCGTCCACTCGCTGCTACGTTTGGAGAACATGAATTGCCGACAAACAGGACGAATCCGCAGGTCACCGAAATCCTTCCAGGTCAGTCCTCGTCAGAAGCGGTACACATTATCTTCAATGGGAAGGGTTGCGGGTACGTCAAGTGACCTCGCGAAAATGCCCCGTAAAATTCAGTGCGTGGGCTGCGAGAAGCAGAGTTCAACTCCTGCTCACAGCGTAGCAGAATACAGCCATTCGGAATCGGAGCGCAAGTGGACATTGTTCTTTCGAAAACCACCAGCCATACGTAGTGATTCATTTCACCCACAAAATGAAGCATTGTTCCAACTGTGATTCAGCCATTGTGGGTCGTAAAATACCCGCAGTGGTCTGGGTCGTCTTCTCTTGCGGATGGTTGGGAACCGTGTGGTCACGTGCTCGTGTGCGTCTAAGTCTCGCGCGTCATGTGCGTATAGTTGTCTGTTTTCGAGGATTCAGCGTGTCACCGGAATATGCGTGTGCATAGGAGTCGTGCCCAGGTTTGGCGTAACTTTCGCCTAAGTTAACGCCAACAAGTCTCCGCAAATCCGTTACACTTCCTGAGTGACTAGAAATGCCAAGTTGTAGATTAGCTCATTTTTAGGTTTTGCCTTCGCTCTTAATCTTTTGGCTGGGTTTCGATCCGTAGTAATGCGGTACATTTGCATTTATTGAGGGCACTGTAACTATTAATTTGCATAAGTCTGTTAATTTTATTCTCAGTGTGCCTCATGTTGAGCTTGGTGTTGCAATCATGATGTTACTCCACTGCAGTTGGGCTAAACCAACTTGCACTTAAACTCGATCTTTTTAATCTGAAGAAAAATCGATCCACTTTATTTGGTTGGTCCAGTTCTGTTATTCTGCTGCATCTGCACTGTCCATTTTGCTTGTTTGCTTTCCCTCAAATTCCAGGTTGGTTGTTTGAAATCCCCAGTGTGGCTGCGCTTGATGTGAATGTTGACTAGGTGCCTACCTGTTTAACACACCCTCGATTGTTTGATCCAGGAGACTGTGAATCGTTGCTGGGGGGGGGGCGCATGGTCATCGTGGTCGTGTTAGGCTCAAAGAGTGGTTCCATCCAATGTGGAGCAGACTACGGCCCAGCCACCGCCTTGTGTACGTTTGGTATGTATGGTTCCCTACATAGATAGACTGGAATGCTGCTGCTGTGTAAGTTGAAGGAGTGTGAGCGGGCTCCATTGATGACACGTGGCTCCCCATCCACATGCCTCCCTGCCTCTTGTTCCTTTGGGTTTACACTCGATATGGGGTGTGTGGATGGAGCTGTGGATGGTGCAGCGCAAGCCACCCATGGTCCCTCTGTCGGCGTAGACTTCCTGTGACTGTCCTATGGAGGCCACATTGACAGACAAATCCGGAACTGGATGCTGCCAACCATATGTTTTCCGTGCCCACCTACTACGATAACTTCTCAGGCTCGGCAGTTGACCATATAGAGTTTTTGCGGCGTTCAAGATGTATGCTTGTATCCCGTGTCCACAATCCATAGCCGAAGTGACAGAGGTTGGTGTTTTGATGGGTGCAGTTTTCATCACAAGCTGAGGTCTGTAAACGGCGGTCGTCACTTCCATGCTCCCACCAGCATACTCATGTTAAGTTTATAACATATCATTATAATGACCTTGTAGATATGGTGAACTATGATTGCCCTGCTCTTCTTTTGAGGTACCCACGTCATGGAGGGCTCTGGAAAAATGGTCATTACGGCTGTTGGGGTGAACTCGCAAGCTGGAATCATCTTCACTTTACTTGGAGCAGCCGAAGGTGACGGAGCTTCCGTTCCACCTCCACTCTCGGCAGACTTTCAAGAGGAAAGCGCATGTGTGAATTCTAACAATGATCCGAACGGCTTGGAATTAGCTTCTGCCCAGCATAACGTTGGACGCGATACTCCTACTTATATGCTGAGCGACATGGAGGACGCTGTCAAAAGAGGCGGGGGGCGTGTTGTCTTTCGTGGAGGTGAGCAATTCAAGCTTATGTGTATCACCAACTCTAGACACAACAGCTTCATCACATTGTGGAGGCTAATTGGCGTTTGTTGTCTACTGACGCAAAAGAAACCAATGCAGCCGAACATATGTTTAACCACAATGTAATCGGTCGATTTCGTATGCAAATTAACGCAACATATCATTCTCAGGTTTGTCAAATAGAATCTCACGTTTGCAGTTAGTCAGATTGGCCAACCGGGAAGTACAAAACTCCTTATTATTGTTAGGTGCCACTAAGTACAAAATCCCGGAGCATGAAAGCACAAGATTGAACAACTTTAGCGGATATTTTTGTACCTCAGACTTTACTTTTTTGATAGTTCACAAAGTAGACCTGAAAACGCGTGGTTTGAAGTTATGTTTGACATTGGAAAAATTGTGCTACGTCGCGCAGTGGATATCTATTTTGGCTACTTCATCGTTCCTGAAAGAGAAGGCTCGGCAGCAACCGTATGCTGCGTAGCTCAAGGTAACAACGCTTACGAATTGTCGGAATGTTACATAACTTCTAGCCTGCTCATTTTGCCGCCCTAGTAGTGAGCTTGACTACACTTGCCATATAGCTTTCAAATTTCTTTCTTAAACAATCACAAGTGTAAGACTTATTCGTTTCTGGGTTGTACCTTGAGCGTAAAGTACTAATTAACGGAGGTAATCAGAAGGAAGTTCGTGTAGTTGTACGAAATGTTCGGTCGTGTGTAGGCGTCCTGCGACGAAAGTGAATCCCAATGAAAGTGTTGTATGAAAATCTGTTCCCTACAAGACCTTTTTTATAATGATAATTAGGTACTTGAGAATGTGTTATGGACCACTGAATGGGCTAGGATGGATTAAAATTTCTTGGATCTTTTAAACTCATTAGCTTGTCTTATCCTCTTTAATCTCCGTTTCGGGCTAACGTACTGCTACGCAAACATATTTATCCGGCCAGTGCGTGAAAAGTTCAAGCGCCAAGCTGGCAGATGGTCATTTGAAAGTTTCGATGGGTTTATAGCTAACTATGATTCTTTAGCAACGCAAAGCAGAGCTCACACGCAAATCTATGGGTTTTTCGGGTTGCCGCCCACTCGAAGTGACTTAAATTAGCAATCATCTCATATGCATACCATGACAGGTGTGCTTCGTTCAGCTCACTTACGGTCAATATAGCGTACAGAGACAAAGTGCGTTACGACTTGCGAAGTCGGAACTTAGATGGGAAAATGGACGCTAATGAGAAGTGGAAGAATCATATATTTGCACCCAATCCAGCGGTGTGAACTTCCGTCAGGTCAAATGGTTTTACAGAGGATTAGTAGGGGGAGTTAAATGGTCTAGATAGAAATTCGTCACAAATAGACCCACTCAGACAGCCGTCCCACAGGGCTTCTTCATAACAACTTTCCTTCTATGCTAAGAATAATAATATCAGTCTCATTAATACAACTAATAAATGCTCCATTTTCATCACACACGCGGACGAGGCAAATAAATTTGGCTGAAAGTAATCTGATAGAACTCCACACTACAGCTTTTGTTTCTACCTATGTCTGACAACTGTTGGCTGAAAGCGGCTTTTTTAAAACCACAGTTACTTCCCATTGTGTTCGTCTCAAGTCTTTGTGGTTTACTCGATTGCTGCTGCGCTCATACACCAAAAGGGAGATTCAAATGAAGGTGTTTGTTGACGACAAATTGATTTCGGACTTTTCGCAATTCAGTCAACCGAAACCGTAATCGAACGGACGCTCAACCACTTCCAGTTCGTGAGCTTGATGGGTGAGCATCGCTCAGCAATCCGAGGCTGAGATTTTCTACGAGTTTCGTCTTCCGATGCATCACAAATCGTAAAGTTCCGACGAAATTATTCCAGCTGTTTTCAGGAATGGAGATCCGTTTCTGATTTATGAATGAATTACCCAACTTCAAGATAATGCAAAAGTCATTCACTGTAATTGGATCCTGAACGTACATATATTAGCAACTGTCGCATAAATAGGTATAGAGTAAACAAAAAGTATACAACAACAACAACAGCAGCAGCAGCAGCAACAACAACAACCACTCATCAGCCACTTCGACTGCTGCTTCGCTGCCACATAACCATGATGACCAATGGAATAAAGAATAATAAGCGGAAGAGGAGGAGGACTTACCTTAACGCCCTAAGCAAACATTCAGCATCAAGGCGCCTACACCTTGTGTTAACAACCTACCGTCACAAACAGCTGGCTATCGTGCAAAGATAAGGCGGCATCAGCGAGACAGCTTCCTCGCGGCTTTCACTGCCCCGCAGCATAATCATCAATTACCTCGCAGATAACTCAGCACCAAACACACTTCAAACAGGCAATCCGACTAAGAAATGGCATCAGACGCGCCACTGATGTCGACTGCGAGCCATGTCCTGTAAAGTCTCGAGCTAAGCACAAGACGAGTCACGTCGACTCCAGCCCGGAAGGCGAGACGGACTAACGCACCCAGTTTGGTCGTCAGTGACTTCATTTCCAGCTGCCAAGTCAACTTCTGTCCATCTCGAGACTTGAGCCACGCTACATCTGGCAAAGTAAACAAGCGGTAAGCGGTGACCAGGCACACGTAGCAGGTGCTCAAACCAACGCAACTTACTTAGTGCTATTTGTTGTTGTAGGGAGCTAGCATGATTATCACTACCTAGTACTCGCCTACGCACATCATCATTGCGGACACGCTGATGCCAACGGGCACCAGCAATGCTCCGCAGACAATTATACTCGAAGACCTGAAGGCGCCTCGGATCTTCAGACCGAAGGGACCAAGTCTCAGTACCATAGAGCAGCACGGCCCTCACTGTGGTCTTGTACACACGGTCTTTCAGACTGAGAGAAATTCCCTTCTGTCGCCAAGGATGCTGCAGGTAAAATTAGGCAGTTCTGGTTTTTGCAATGCGTGAACTGACTTCAGTTTCTATGCGCCCGTCGTTGCTGACGCAGCTGCCAAGGTAAGTGAATTGATCAACTACCTCGAGTTCCTCGTTAGCAAGCGTCAAGGGGTCATCGAGTGACTGGTGGTCCTGCAGCAACACTTTGCACTGTATAGGCGCGAAGCGCATACCAAATATTGGCAGCACTCTAGACAGGCTATTCACGGTTAATAGTGCCGTCCCAACATCGTCGAAAAGCAATACGATATCGTCCGAATAATCAAGATCAACTAATCTCTCACCAGGTAGCACTTCAATGCCTATATCGTGAGGTTCCGAAAGGGGATACTCCATGGTAGAATCCACGACGAACTTGAACAAAAACGGGGAAATCGGACAATCCAGACGAACGCTACTTGTGGTCGGAAGGCTATCCGACAGGCCACCGTAGACTCTGACGCGGCCTGTAGTGTTCGAGTATAAAGCACGTAGAATGTTCACATATTTCGTGAGAACAACATTCCGCGCAAGTATTTCGAAGAGAACCGATCGATCAACTGAATCGAACGCACTTTTGAAATCAAGGAACACAGCTATTGTCGGTCTGCGGTATGCATGGTGCTGCTCCAGCACGTGCCGCAGTCAATATATGGTTTATACAGCCAGGTCCTGGGCGAAAACCGACCTACTCTTCCCCAATCCGAGATTCCCGTTCCACAGTAAGGCGACAAACGAGAATCGAGGCCAGTAAGATTGTCACAACTGTCGTTAGACTAATACCCCTGTGGTTAGAACAGTCTGTGCTACTGCCCTACTTGTATATTGTCCCCAAAATCGCTTCGCTCCAGTTAGCCGGGACATTCTCTTTATTCCAAATAGGTTCGAATAGGGAGGACAGTGTTTTGCAGAGGACCTCAGCACCATCCTTAAATAGTGTAGGTGGGAGGAAATCCGTGCCAGCGGCACGAAAAGCATTGAGCACTGTAATCGCGTTCCGGACCTCGACCTCCGACGGAGCCTCTAAACTAACTCTCCATGGCTCGTCCCGTATCAGCTAAGAAGAAAGAGGTCCGGGAGCAGGGGGCCAGCTGAGCTGTTCTTGAAAGTGCTCCGCCCAATTGGTCATACGGCGCTTCTTATTGTGTAGCATTGCACCTGCGCTGTCTCTGGTTGTCTCACTGCTGCCTGGTTTCCTGATACCGGTGCTGCGGATCAGCTGGAAGAACTTGCGGTAATTGCCGCTTCCTCCATTTCTTGTGCCCGACTGGTCCACTAGGCTTCCTTGTCAGCATGTGGGCTGCGTTTTAATTCGCGACTAATAGTCCGTCTGGTCAGCTTGTGCGCAGAGCCAGCTGGGGTTTTGCTGCTGGATTCCAACAGGTTCATCGACCTCTCGGACATCCAGTGACTGGTGCGGCGACGATTGATAGTACCACGAACAGATGCTCCCGCGTCGTGAATGGCGGCCGAGATCCTATTCCAATGAAGCTCAGTGTCATTAGGACTAGACAGCGAAAGTTCGGTACGCAGTGCGTCTTGATGGGCTTGCGTGACCAAAGGATGAGACAATTTCTCCATTGACAATAGGAGGGGACCTTTGGGCGTCTCCCGGTGAAATTCATGGAAAAACGACAGCGTACTAAGGCATGGTCAGAGTCGACGTAGGTATTCCAGTACGAGCGGCAATCCAGGATGGAACTACGCCACCGGTACCTTATGGCAAAATGATCTATTCAGATCCATCGCTGGCCAGCTACAGGAGGACACGAAGTGACACTTCGGCGCCCACTGGGTTTAAAAGTAGTGCTACACAGAAACAACTGGTGCTCCGCACACCGTTGCAACCGACACTCGCCGTTGTCAGTCATTTCGGAGTTATGCCCATAGTCACCACCTAGCTGAGTTTCTGAAGAGTTCAGACGCTTTACTTGTGCGTTCATACCTTCTGCAAGTACTATGGCATCTAAACTAGTGGCACTGCGTAGTAACGGGTTCAGTTCATGATAGAATGTGTCCTTGACAGCATTTGAACTGCAGTCGGTGGGAGCATAAGCGGAAATAACAAACAAACAGCGTTTTGTACTACTTCGTGAATCAACATTAGTTGTGGTCATCAAACGGTCTGCACCCAAACGGCTGTTCACCGAAATCCAAGCAACTAATGATGGCTCAACCTTGGAACTTAGAATGATACATACACCAGCTAAACCTGTGAGCGCTGCAGCAGCGTCTCCGGATGCGTGCAACCAGTAGCGAGAGGACAATCCGGGCACAGTTAATTCAACAACCCCAATGGCGGGATTGATCCTAGTTTCGGACACACAACATACGTCAATATCCAGTGTGTCCAACGTGCGTGCGAGTGCAGCCTGCTGACCTATTTGTGTTAGAGTGTGAACGTTGAACGTCGCCAGGTAAACGGGACAGCGTGGTTTTATAAGAGACGGTTGCCGATAGGCGTCCAATGGGTGCTGTGAGAATGTGGCTTCGGTTATTGTCAATTAAGCTAGGAATTATAGAAGGAAGGTTGGTAATGGGGGTAGGGGTGGAAGTGAGAGAAACAGGTGAAAAAGGAAGAAAGGAGGCGCCAGCAGTAGCATGTCTTCGCTTATCCGCCCTGCTGTATGCAGTGGACAAAGCGACCCTTGATAATCTGCGCGACGGCTGATGCAGGATGAAGTTTATGTTTGAAGGAAAAGTCATGATTGTATGTGGGCTAAGATACCGCCAGGGCGCCCAGACCTAGACAGGAGGACGATTAGGGTCCTCAACCAAATCTTTCGGCTCAAAAGCCTGTCCGCAGGGTAGCGGGGAGGTGGCAATGGTTTAGTTTTACAGAAATGGATGCCATCTTATTTCAAACTCCCAATCTGGAGGACCAGGATATTGAGATTGTCTGACCTCTAACCACTGACCGAGCTGGTAGGAGTAGCTCTCAAGGTGCCCGGGAGCACCACCCAGTATAGCTCAATGGGTCAAGGCGGTACGCAAGCCGTCGTACCACGTTGAGATGCAGTCTTATTGCGATGGATCAAAAGCCATAGGAGTTAGCGAAAGGTAACAGGCACATTTACACAAAGGGAGAACATAATGTGGCTTTTCATGCGGCTTTTCTTCCTTTTTTAAGCTTTTTTAACTGTTAGGCATGCAACATTTAACTTACACTTGTGCACACAAACCTTCTACTGATTTCGGTTGCGCATGATCTTAATTGTTTCGGGTCATCGGCACTCCTCTTGCTTTCGTCCCAAACCAAGAAGGCGTATTAATACAGCAGCAGCTAAACGTGAAGTCGACGGTTTCGGATGGTGTCGCGAGGTGGACGGATGACCACCACGAGTCCTGCACGAACGAACGGAGCACGACTGAGCAAACCCTCAGATAGCACACAGAAGACATAACCGAGGCATCTTTAGTGGTTCAGAAAAATCAGCGTGTGGAAGGGAATGCTCGCATTTCCTAAGACACGGCTTCTGTGTTCGCTGGTGCAGGTGCGTTGCTGCCACTACACAGGAGCAGTGCTCCTCAAGCACCCATTACTGGGAGCCGGCGCAAGTTTTCCACGCGAACTGACTACGACTTGTTTCCATGTGGCAACATGGCTTCAGTATCATCGTTATACACCTTAGCTGGAGGTGGAAAACCCCTCAGCTACTGTACAACAGTACATAAGAAAAGAGAAAAAAGATACAACGGGTGTATACCAGCTGACTTACCAGTAACGGGTGTGCGTCGTTCCGCTTTAACAAAGTGCGAGACATCCCGTCGACGCCACAAGTGTTCCAGGTTGACAAATGCCGACCAAGTTTTGGCGATGCGTAGAGAAACTCATTTTTCCACTAGCAGACACGCAGCTGCTCAGGTAGACAAAGCTATCCACATGTCCAATCTGTGTACCATTAAGAATGAGCATAGGAACGGGTGAGTACCATTCTTGGAATAGCACCTTGCATTTCAAGGGGACGAAGCACATCTTGTACCTAGATGCTTCAGTCACTACATGGCATACAATGCTTTGCATACACAACGAGCTGGCACCGAGTAAGGCCATGTCATCAGCATAACCTAAGTCCGTCACGCGCTTATCCGGTACTAGCTACACACCAAAACCATGGTAACCTTCCAGTGGGCTCAACAGAACATCTTCTTTCGCGAAATTGTGGAGAAACAGGGACATTAGGCATTCTTGCCGTACACAGCTATTGGGGGTGAAGGACAAAGAGAGCTTACCACAAACCCCCACTCTACCGGAGACGTAGAGTTAGAGAGTGCATAAGATGACACTACACATTTCTGGAACCCTGTTCCTTAGTAAGCAACGTCATGGTGAAAGTCGATCAACCGAGTCGAATGCATTCCAGATGTTTAGGACGCCAACATTGGTTGGCCTCTGTCAGAGGAGACGGTGTTTGAGGATTTGGCAGAACATGAAAAGTTGGTCCACACACCCATGGCCAGGACGGAAGTCAACTTGTTTTTCCCGGTACTGTGACTCACTAATTGGGGATAGTTTACGATGCGGTATGGATGCCGATAGGTTGGAGGTAAATGAAATGCGACTTTTCGACTACTCATTGACACATCAAGTAAGAGCACCCTTCTTAAAAATCAGGCAAATAACTGACCCACCCAAGGAAAAGGACACCACTTCTTCATGCTAAATTTTGGGAGAAAATGAGGCTAGCTTGCTGATGATTACTGTGCTGACATGCTTGAACAGTTCCGGAGAAAATCTGTCTGAACCGGCAGCCTTGAATCGATTCGGGTGTCCAATTATAAGGCAAACATCCGCTTCGCCGGGTAGAGCAGGTGTGACGACCCAGAGCGTGCACCTGGATTCGCGGGGTATGCAAATGTGGCCTGAGGGCTAATTGGACTTGGAATTAGAATGTTTGGCCATCGATTCAAGCATCTCTGTAGGTTAGCGGTTTGGGGACCATCCGCTTCGCAAATAGCCTTACTGACAATAGGCTTCTTTTGGCAATTGGATAGAATGAGCTGAAAGAGCTTGTGATCATATGACGGCGATTTTTATTTCCGAAGCATGCTGAGACCAACAGGTCTCGCGATCATTGTGCAAACTTTGACCCGCTGGCTGACATAACAGTGCAGTTCATTATGATCATACTCCGCTGGAATATTTCTGCCGCAGTCGAACCGATCCAGAGAGCGCGCGGATATTCAGACCTTTACAGTTTGCCAAGTGAGACCAGAAGCGAAGTGAGACCGGAAGCGATCATCGTCTTCTGCATGAACGTCTAGCGTTTCTCAGTGCCTTACGGCCAGGGAAGGTTGACGGCTCCGCCAAAACGAAGGTGCAGACACTTTGTTTGTGCCAAGGTTACAGTTCCGTTGAACCCTCTTGTACGGTTGTCAAATCTGGCCCATCAACTCGACAGACACAAAGAGGCTAGGAACGTTCGATCATCGATGCCTTCGCAGCTTAGCTCATATCTGGTGGGAACACCCCGTGAAAAGTGAGCGTGTTCGGCGTCGCTTATTTGGTTCGGGAAGAGCTAGTGATCCGCTCAGCACCATTATATCACGCACCAGGCTATGATGGCTGGGCCAGGTGTTGCGAATGCCAGTACATCGACTCCCGCAATATGCTTTCTTTGTACGCCCGGGGTGTGGATGGAAGAAGATGAGTGGAGACAAGGCGATGACTTAGTCAAGAGGAATAAGGTCCCTCACTTCGAAGTTGGCGTCAGTTGATGTGTCCTGACTTCCTGGCTTGGTCCGAAAAACTAGTAACACGTATGTTTGGATACACTGGTCTATATGGCGAAGGGCTGACATCAATGGCGTTTGCGTTGTGAGTTTCCTTGTCCTTCCCCACCCAGCTTGTCCTCCCCTCCAACCACAATCTCCCTGCTGAAGCATATTATGTTACTAAGCAGTGTGGTAACAGTTTTTGCATTCTGTGAGGTTTACTATATTACTTACACTTTATATTATCTTTATTTATTGAGGCACAATAGTTGAAGTATGTTTCGCACCTTCAGCTAATGTGTAATTATGATGATCAACAGAGGTGAGTTTCACATGGTAATAGACAACCGACTGGTGCGTTGAAATCCCCAGCAAGGACAACACTATTGGATTTGCAAACTCTGTAAGAGCTGGTGGAGTTCACGATAAAGTCTTTTTTGGTTGAGTCGCGATTGCAGTCAGTTGTAATAATTATAGGTATATTTCTCTTTTAGTGAGAAGCTGCGTCCATATTTGGCACAGAGCAAATGTGTACAGGTAGTGTCATGCTCTTGCATGGGCAATATGAATTTGTGGTGAATAAAAAAACAAATGAGCGTACTTGGAGAGTACAAACAAGTTGTACCTCCCTTCACGACATTTGTTGATTCTGAATGACCCAAGTGCCGAACTGCACACGGTCGGTTGTTAGTCGGAAACCGGTCGAGAAGTGCGGTTTTGGCTTTGCAAATTAGTACTACAACAATGCCAGCCAAACCTCGTGCGGATGTATCCGTGTCAGTAGATAAACACACGTGAAATATGATTCCCTCGGCAGTGGGAAATTTCATTTGATTCACATTGCTAACATCTTACAATAGAGTTTCGGAATGACAGCAGACCTCGATGGCGAAGGATTCCCAGTTATGCGCGAAACTAGATGCTTGGCCAAATTGAATGAGTGTACGTACATTGAAGCATGGCAAATGAAACGGGGATGGAAGCCGAAGGTGGCCGATTTGGCGAAATCTGTGGACGTCGACGAAATCACCGGGAGTGGGATCATGGAAACAGCAGTCGGCTATTAACGAACAGCAGTGATTGGTAACAAACTAACAAGTGTCATGTGAAGATGGTGTGTGTGTGGTGGAAGCAAAGGTAATCGATAGCAACACAGCAAATCAACGGTCTATCGTCTTGTCAGTAGACTTGATACTATCTGGTTGCCCAAGCCGAAGTAGGGAGTTGTCTCACTGGACAACACGGCGAACCCTTGGGCGATAACATGCCCGCAATGCAGCGGGGTGAATTCTATAAATCGCGCACATTGAGAGCCGGTGACTGAATGCTCTGTGCAGAAGACACGTTTAATGAGTCAGAGGTTCAGTATTCCACATATTGTCGGCACACACTTGCTGGGATGCAAAGCTTCAACGAAGTGAATTTAGCGACAGTGACGTTATTCAGTGGCGAAGCGCATCCACCACATCTCAGTGTAGTTAAACAGGCATTTGTAGCCTTTTAGAGAAACCCATCCTGGAACACTGCCGCTCAATCCTTTGCTGGAAGGAGGTAGTTCTTAGCCACCCAGCTAGCGGCACGATGAGGTAGTTCAGTCAGCCAGCCAGCCAGATAGTTTGGTGAGCCAGCTAATTCGAACTTAGCAGACATCGTGCCATTCTTCAAAATAGGTGATCCAACAGATTGTGCCAAATCCCGAAAGATCAGCTTTCCTTGTGTGGTGTCCAAAGTATACGTAACGGTCATTAACGCTGTCATCGCATTAGTTAGTACCCAGCAGTGCAACCAGTTACGTCCAGATAAATTTGATATTTCCCGATGAAATATCCAAACAATTCTTTAGTTCTCATTAGTGATCCCTCTGCTATTACTTTTATTAGTTATTTTGGCCAGGGAAATCACAGTAGCAGTAGCAGTAGTAGTAGCAGCGGCAGCAGTAACAGTAGCGGTAGCCGTAGCGGTAGCCGTAGCAGTAGCCGTAGCAGTAGCAGTAGCGGTAGCAGTAGCAGTAGTAGCAGCAACAGCAGCACCATCAACATCAACATCAGCAGCAGCAACTGCAGCCTCAACGTCAACATCAACATCAGCAGCAGCAGCATCAGCATCAGCAGCATCAACATCAGTATCAGCCGCATCAGCATCAGCGTCAACATCAGCATCAGCAGCGCATCATCAGCAGCAAAGACATCATCACAGCATCAGAAGCACCAGCAACCGCAGCAGCAGCATCAGCATCAGCGGCGTCCGCGTCAGCTGCATCAGCATCAACAGCATCAGCGTCAGCAGCGGCAACTGCAGCCTTAACGTAAACGTCAACCTCATCATTAGCAGCATCAGCGTCAGCATCAGCATCAGCAGCAGCAACATCAACATCATCAGCATCAGCGTCAGCATCAGCATCAGCATCAGTAGCATCAACATCAACATCAGTATCAGCAGCCTCAGCAGCAGCATCAGTGGTAGCATCCGCAGCACCAGCATCAGCTGCGTCAGCACCAAGAGCATTAGCATCAGTATCAGAAGCATCAGCGGCAGCAATGGCAGTGACCTCATGATCATCAGCAGCATCAGCTTCAGCATCAGCAGCAGCAGTATCAGCAGCAGCCTCAGTAGCTGCATCAGCAGCATCCGCAGCAGCTTCGGCATTAGCATCAGCGTCAGCAACAGCATCAGCAGCAGCATCAGCGGCAGCAGCAGCGTCAGCAGTATCAGCAGCCACATCAGGAGCAGCATCAGCATCAGCGGGGGCAGCAGCTGTAGCATCAGCAGCACCATCAGCAGCATAAGCATGAGCATCAGAGGCGTCAGCAGCAGCATCAGCAGTTTCAGCGGCATCACCAGCACCAGTAGCATCATCAGCAGCAGCTGCACTCATCTCTGGTTTGGTGTCCGTACTGGGTTAGCTACTAATGATGTAACTTGTTATTACACTCTAAAAAGGTTTCCGTAAGATCTGTGGGCCGTGCTGTGTACAAATCGGCCCAAGCTTACAATGCACCCGTTCTCTCGCCATGTTCTTCCAGTCCTGACACTGCATATTTCATGTCATGTGCTAATTCCTATATGCATGAGGCAATACCGTGTGACTTGATTACCATGCGAATGTATCGGTTCGCATTATCGAGCAGTTGCTGGGTATTACAGTAATAACTAACCACCAACATCAACAGCATTACATCAGTCATCCAAACTGATGCTATGCTGCCGTACAACCACACTGTCCTACAGAAAGAATAATAAAAAGGAGGGGAGAAGGGGTACCTAGCGTAAAACCTAAATCCTATAAGCAAATATTCTGGGTCAAGACGCCTAAGCCTTGTCAACAACATACCGTCACAAACGGTTGGCTATCGTGCAAAGCTAAGGCGGCATCGGCGAGACAGCTTCCTTGCTTTTTTCACTGCCCCGAGTCATAATCAGCCAATACCCTTACAGATAAAAGAGTGACGAGTGAATGTTGGGCAATAGACGTAAGCATTGAGACTGGGTTACAGTGAACTCAATGTCAGTCCAACACAGTCACTCCTAGCTTTCACCTTTGGTGCAAGCTGAGCAATGTTCGGGGTCTCTGCGAAAAGGCACTACCGGAAGTATCAAGAAGTCCCTCGAACATCTGGCTCAAAGTGAATTCGAAATTTTGAACAAGGATGCTTTCAACATTTTGTACACCTTCCCGAAACGGTATCTTAAGTGACTTAGGAGACTGCTGTTAGAGATAGCCCAATCCATAGTGGTCAAGTTAACGCAACTAGAGCTTTGCAAGCAGTGGATGCCATTTGAATCTCTCACTTTATCGTGGCCGTGACGAGTTTCCATCCGCACGCAACACTGATGATGACCGAGTGTGGTTTCACTCCTCGACTAACACTTTTTCACGAAGTCAGCGAGCTGAGGCGATCAATTTAACTTCCGTTTGAACGAATTGAGCCAGTTCTGACTCTCCACCACTTTATCTTCAGCTTACATTGACTTGGGCTTTTCCCTGTTAATCTTGTAAACCTATTTGCCTAATGTACTTTTCCGAAAAGAGATCTTTTTGCAGCATCGTTTTGTTACATTCTAATGGGCATGGTCTAAGGATTCTACTTTTCATTTGTATATTATTATCCGTGACAGAGTCCACAAAACAAAAAGCGTCACGACATCATCGCATGTATATCATTAGTATATAATTGTAGTGGCATATTTTTAATATGCCGGGTTTTCTAACAAAAACACTGTTGGGCGCACGGGACGCTGTTATTGCGCGCATTAACTCTGGCAGGAAAATCCTTCGATACCCCATCGATCACAGCCAACGTTTTACATCTGGGTGGATGCTGTAGTTTTCTCAGCTGAGCAGGTTTTACCGAAATATTAAACATTCGAAAGCTTTAGCCCGTAGTTACACTGAGGTTAAACTTATCCTTGTCTACTCAAGTGAAGCTTCAGGCTGAGTGTGTTATGCTTCGCTTGCGGCCGCCAGCACCAGCTTGTTAATCTCCCTTAATTGTGCTTGCTCCGGCTGTGTGGATAACACTTCATTGTATCATCACAGGAAAATGATGGTAAACGGCTTAGATTGTCACTGAAAAATGACTATCTTATATTTAACACAACATACACCTAACCGATGTGTCCAGGAGTAGGGCGTTATCCAAGAAATCAATTCGTTAGTTCCTTACTATCTCCCCGACTCATTTTGGGAATAACTCGAAAGGCGTTGATGGAAGCTTAAGATCTCTTTTAACTGTGTCTTTAGACAGTCCAGTGATTTTCCGAAGAAACAACCCGTATTTAGTTTCTTTCTTGATTTTCGTTGGTTTCGCATGAAACTAAGGCCGACGGACTAGGAATCAATGTCCAGCCGTTGCTTGCCTTGGCTTGTGACACAGTGCCCAGACTAATTTTGATATGTGCAAAACTAACACACGCTCCCCAGCCGTTTGCCGAAGAGACCTGATGGGAAGTTGGCCCACAGGTTGACAACCTTTCCATTTCGGTACACATATAAATGGCACCTGACATTTAAACCTAGTGGGTAGAATGTTTTGGAATTCGCTATGACGTTCTTTCGTCGCGCTGTTAGGAGCATGTGGGGAACCGCGTTTTGCCAAATCCCAGTTTCCTACCTTTTAGTCTACCGAGCTTGTAGTGTGGTTGTGTTGTAGCTAAGGATGCTATTCCGCATTAGGCAAGCTGGTAGTATCAAAGGCGGGTTTCCTGATTATTGTATTGTTTTTGGTTGTTTGCACATCCAGTGTTATCAATCCGATCATCCTTTTGGATAAACAAGGAATGGAAATAACATTTGGTATTGAATGATTTCTTCTCTCGTCGCTTGGTGAGGAGGCTACCCTGTTCTCTGCACGGCAGTAACGTGTAAGTCAGTGGATAGTGAGCGGCGCTATATCACATCTAGTAACTTATTCACGATGGTCGTTGCCGTCCCCCGTAGTTCAGTGGTCTCAACCACGGACTGGCAACAGTGGAGTTGCGGGTTCGATCCCTATCAGGGTCCGATTGAATGCGCACCGCTGACAATTTCTGAAAGGATGAAACGCTCATACAGTACTTTTCCTGGCGTGTGGCGGCTGTCTGTGAGTCTAGATGTGACGATTCCTTCCTATACCATTCAACTCCCCATACTACTCTTCTGTAATCAGTTTAAAAAGAGTAGCAACATAACGGTGGTTGTGCTTATTCCGAACGCGATCAACTGCAGTGGGATCACGCGCTCCGGAAAATTGTGTCTCAGTTCTCTGCGTAAACAGGCTGAGAATCATCACACTGCCCAACCGGAAACCAGTTATCGCAGTCCACTAAAGTAGGATTGCGTCTTATACTAACTGCTGATTATGGAAGGGACAGCTATACCAGACACGCGGAATTCTGTACGTGATCGTGTGAAGGACGAAGGGGCTTGGAATATCCGTTCTCCTATGCTCACTGACAAGAAATCATACGCATCGGAGGATTTGTCACAGCAAACAACTGCCCAAAATTGTATTAGTTGAAATCCACAATTCCATGCGATAAAATCGCACACAATACTCTCACTGACTGGAGTAAAAATGGTTCTGATTATGTTGTCCCCACTACCACTCATGGTGTGCATACTAATACACCATAAATGATCTCTGCTTAGTGCTCTTACCTGGATCCTGGATACAATTGTTCAGCTTTATCATCGGAAGATTTTTCGTATACTCACACACTTTTCAATCATAGAGGCAGCGTTTACTTTCCAGAGCTCCTCAGAGAACGCAGTATGTCTTCGATATTGCAACTAGTTTCCCACAGGGCGAATGCTAACAGCATGCATAACTGGTCTTATTAGGGTACTCTGAGTACATTTACACTCTCAATATTTAGTAATTCAAGCATGTCTAACGATTAACGCAGCTGACTACATGGCAAAATAGCAACTGATCACACTTCTAAGGACGACTTTTCTATAGTTTGCCTCTCTTCATGAATTTTTTCTCCCAATAAATAGAGGTGCTTACATTTCTTTTTCCAGACGTAGAAATGGACAAATTGACAGCAACCGGTGACCATACAGAGCGTTGCAACCGATCGACAATCGCAATGGAGAACGGAGCCAGTGGTGGCGACACTAAAGATTTAAATGAGACCAGTCTCGATGCGGCGACGAAGCCAAGGAAGCGCAAAAAGAAGTACTCAGTTTTACAAGCCAAGCTAACTCATCTTGCCGGCTTGATCGGTCAATTAGGTAATATAACCAGTAGCACCCCGGATTCGGTTCTACCACTTTTGTACCAAACCGCCATTTATATAAGATGTCCCAACAGAATAGCGACAAACGACATGCTTACACCGTTAATGGGTTTGGTTTGAGTTTTAGTTACTTGTTTGTACGTGCTGAACAGAATGCCGATTTTTTTGAATAATGATGGGTTCGGAGAACAGGATTAAAGGCTCAGGTTGAGACGATTTGTGTTTCACTAATGAACAATTCTCAAGCTGTGAAACACTGTTTCAAGTCTGCAACTCACCTTGCACTATTTGTTATTGTACTATTTGAAAGTTTACGATTTACTGTGCTATTTAGTGGTGACCGATGATTAATACTTCAGACTGAGTGCTCGAAGCTTGCTATACTTTCTCACTTTATCCAGGCACGGTGGTCGCCAGTCTTACTGTGATCATCTTGGTGGTGAAATTTTCTGTGCAGACGTTCTACTTTGACAAAGAGCCTTGGGACACTGGGCGCCACTTGCATCAGTTTGTACGATTTGTGATCATCGGTGTCACAGTGTTGGTGGTCGCCGTTCCCGAAGGATTACCACTAGCTGTGACCATTTCGCTTGCTTATTCAGTGAAGAAGATGATGCGGGTGAGCACTGTGTTTACATCCCACTGCACTTGGAATGAATTGTCAAGCCTTTTCCTTTGTCCAGAAATATTTGGTTGCATCGTTTATTTTTGCGTAGGGTATTTTATGACCCGAGTGCTTTGAACTACTTTTTCTCATAGATAGAAACAAACGCACCTCAATAATGGTCAGTGCTAAGCTGTACTCTTAGACGTTAGATAAAGGACAGGGATTATCTGGTGCAACAGTTTTGCTCGCGAAAGAACTAGCTTAGCGTACTTCTATCGGTCACCTGTTGCTCATTTTGGACCTTTAACTGATGCCTAGTTTACTGTGCTTCGCGCTATTATTAACCAAGTTTTACAACATTTTCAACCAAGTAGCTCGAAAGCAGTTGACAAGTGTAGCAGATTTAAACGGATGGCAGGTCGAGCACTCTTGGTGGCGCCCCTCATCACCAACCCAGCGTTGGTCGCAGATTGACCACATAGCTGTAAGTCGCAGGTGGCGCGGCAGTGTACGAGACTGCTGATCATTTTGGTCTACATGCGTCGATACTGATCATGCACTGGTGTGTGCGACCGTTTGTATGCGTTTTGGTGGTTCGCCTAGGTCCAAACACACCCGACTGAACACCCAGAAGTTAGAGGACCCAATAGTGAAGAAGGAGTATCAACAAAGGCTTCGTGAAAATCTTGCTCTCTCCCACTCTGGATATTGATTAACACTGGTCAAGTCTGCAACAAGCCTTGCTGTCGGCCGGTTTGTCCAGCTGTGGCCTCACTCGCTCCACTCCCAAATGCTGGATCTCGGGGAGATCCTCAGAATTGCTGGATCGTCGACGGGCGGTGCCTGCTGGCGCAGAGTACAACGAACACCTCCGGTCTATTGCGCAACAGCTGAAAGCAAGTCTTCGCTCTGCTCATGAACCTTGGTGGTCAAAACAAGCTGGTGAGATGGAAGCCGCTGCATCAGCTGGCAACTTCCACCGTCTATTTTACATCATCAGGGCCACTGGTTGCAATTTCCACGCTATCAGCCAGACGATTTGCGAATCAGACGGTACGAAGATCACCAACCTTCACAGGCGATTGGGTCGCTGGGCAGAGTATTTCGCTCTTCAATCCAACCACCCAACACAACTCCCTGCGGCACCTCCATCCCCAATGTATGATGCTTGGTCTGTCTCCACAGCCTCCCCCCCAAATGAAGCAGAGATTCGAAATGTAATCCAATCTTTGAAACGCCATAAGACTTCGGGTCCCGACAACCTACCACCGGCTCTATTCAAAGATGGTGGGAGTGTACTTGTCAGCGAAATCCTATCACTGTTCACGAAAGTTTGGACTGAAGAGAAGGTTCCTAGCTCATGGGGAGAATCGGTAATTGTTCCGATTCACAAGAAGAGCTCCCGCACCGATTGCTGCAACTACCTCGGAATCTCCCTAATCTCTGTCGCATCCAAAATCTTCGTGTCGGTCCTACTTGGCATGCTTTCAACGACTGGAGAGGTTTTCCCGAGAAGAACAAGCCGGATTTCGTCCAGGCCGCGGCTGCATCGACGAAATCTTCACGCTTCAGCAAGTTCTCGCACTTTGTCACATCCACCGACGGCCAACAGTCGTAGTGTTTTTGGACATCCGAGCGGCATTTGATTCAGTAGATAGATTTGCGTTGTGGAACTGTTTACTGAAGAAAGGTGTGCCCGACAAGTTTGTAACTATCCTGAAAGTACTTTACAGTCACACGTCGGGCAAGTTAGGGCTTACGGCACTCACTCCTCTTCATTTGCTGTGACCAGCGGTGTTCGCCAAGGTTGCCTTATTTCATCTTTCCTCTTCAATTTCACCATCGAAGATGTTCTCCAAAGAGCACTGGAAGGTGTTCAGGACTGCGGAGTTGAGCTCCTCACTGGAGACAGAGTCACGGACTTGGACTACGCCGATGATTTCGCCTTGCTGGGGGACGACCCACAATCCGTCCAGAGTGCTTTGACCGCTTGGCGATGGAGGCGTCTAAGTACGGCTTATGCTTCACTCCGGGAAAATGTAAAACGCTGCTCCAGGACTGGCAGGTGCCTGAACCCGCGCTCACCATTGCTGGACATGTTCTGGAGCAAGTCCCTTGCTTTACTTATCTAGGGAGTTGCATCACGGCTGGTGGCGGTGTTGGAGATGAAGTCTCACAACGGATTGCAAAGGCCCGCCTTGCATTCATCAAACCTAGACACCTATGGCGTCGTCGTGATATCAGTCTCAAGCTCAAGGGCACAGTGTACAATGCTTTCATCCGTGCAGTACTCATGTACGGCTGTGAGACTTGGCCTATTCGCTCGGAAGATTTGAAGCGGCTGTCAGTCTTTAACAATCGCTGTCTACGAAGGATTGCTCGAGTGTAGTGGCAACACCACGTAAGCAACGCAGAGGTGCGAGACATCGTGCTTGGGGCGAATAGTGTCAGTCTTTAGGACGTTATTCTCCGACATCGCATGCGTTGGCTCGGGCACGTTCTGCGCATGCCAGCCCATCGCCTTCCACGTCGAGCGCCATTTGCCCTCCCAGGGAGCGATTGGAAAAAGTGCCGCGGTGGACAGCCGATGACGTGGAGAAGGAGTATGAAGAAGGCAACCTCAAGTTTGGCGGCAGTCGGACCAGTCAGTCTTCCAGGTTGGGGACCACGAGATGCTGAATCGCAGTGGTTGGAAACATTGGACGTCATGGCCCGCAACAGACATCAGTGGCGGCAATGTTGTTCTGCAATTCCACCATCCCTTTGATGCACACAAAAACTCACAAAACAAAACAAAAATACAAAATGGTGTGTAAAACCAAACAAACTCGTTTCCCATATTTTTTAATCGCATTAGTGTTCCCATCTTCTTCGTTTTTTCTGCCATTGTTCTGTTTGCACAATGTCTGTTAACAGACTGTGAATATATATATATATATATATATATATATATATATATATATATATATATATATATATATATATGTATATCGATTACCTGGCACGTAGTCAGAATGTGATCAATACAGCTCTTACCTGTGCGGCACGCAACCTACTGTGCGCTTATGCGTCCATAGAAACAGGGAAGCGAGTACTTTGGACGCAACGCATAAGAGGCTGCTCCCTCGGCATTTGGTGCATTCCCCTTCAGAAGACGGATACGATGTGCTTTAGACTTAAATTAAATGGGATGGTCCTTGTTGTCCTAATCTCTTGAATAGGGGTAATCAATTCAGAAAGGAGAGATTGGCCTCCATCTCCTCGGAATCAGTAGGTATTTTGACGGTTCGAGCATGAAGTTCGTGAGCAACCTCGGCATCAAATGACGTGGAGGTGCTTACACACCAGTGGACACAAGAATAGCAAATCGAGAGCAGTGCTCGGCTCAACGCACAATCCAGCTTTGGTGACCGTGAATTGGCTCAATGCTGGTTTTACATACCACTTCACTTATAGTCGGCTTCTTGCCATCGGTGGATTAGATAACAGGTAGAAGTCTGCGAAATTTCTCTGAAGACGCGGCTTGTTCCATCTCGATGACATGCTTCGTCGACCAGGTTTCGCGATCTTCCCAAAGGAGCTGTTTGAGCTCGGCGTTAGTAGCTAAGTGTAATGTGTATGGCTCAACAACACCAACAGGAATGGTCCGGCAATCTTCCATAACTTGAACAGATCGAGTGGAAATCCATCAGTTGATGGTGTGCCCCGTAAAACCGCAGATGGCATTGGCAGAATTCTGCGCTGCACTCCTAATATGCGTCCAATGCGCCTCATGGTAATGGAGTGGATGGCTGTGGGGATTATAAGCTTACTAGTTCTGAAAGGCACTGGGAATATTTGGAGAGGCAAGCTTGGCTACCTTAAGCCGTTTCGGACTATGCTATTGGATGCCACCAAAGCGAATGGCAACTTCAGGGCACACAACAGCCTGATCATGATTGAGACAAGTATTGCAGACTGATTTGCGGTCCGTTATGCAGCATCCTCAGTGGTAACTGATAGCGATATGGTCAATCTGGGCGCATGGCTGTTCAGGCGAATGGGTCGCCAGGTGACGCGCTGTGGCCAGGAGCGCTGAAAGTTGGTGTTCGAGGAGAACTACCAGTGATAAACAAAAGCTGTAGAAAGCGATCTATGCTATCTATCCTGCAAATACTATGACCATGTAGACCACGGGGATATCGTTCGTCAGCTTGTAGTCCACTGATCTGCATGTTTAAGTATCCGGCGAGAACCATGGAAATCATTCGGTGCTTCTTATGGAAAAAGTCGGGGACTTCGCAGTAGAACTCGTCCTTAGCTAACTCCACTACAACAAACAAACAGCGTTTGATAATCTCGTGGCTGTACCATTCTAGTTGAAGTGCACAGGATCGGTTAGTAACTGGGATCCACACAATTTGTGCTGCTTCTTTGCGTTCGCGTAACGCAATTTTCACACTGGCCTTGCCTGCGACTTCATAAGTTGCCTATCTGGATGGGCGTAGTGTGAATGGACCATGACAACACGCATAAAATGATGTTATCAGTAAGGTCTTACTGGCGTTTTGTAAGTGGGTCTCAGCGAAACAACAGATATCGATGGTGTGGGTTCCAAGTATGGGAGCAGTAACTGCCTGCGATCCTGTGTGCATGAGCGTCCGGACATTGAAAGCGACCAACTTGAATTGGGAACGGGGCTTGAAACATCCCATCTTCCTGATTGTATAGCGCACGGACAGTCTTGAACTGCTCGTCGGCGTGATTAGACCTATGCCTCAAAGCAATACAATGTCTGAGACCCAGCATCAGAGGGGCATTACCAAGAATTGAGGAGTTCTACAAACCTGGAATGAAATATGTAGTAGATGGTAAGCGAGAGTATGATTTTGTGGGGCCGGCTGCCAGTACCTTAGTCGAAGAAAGCGAAGGCGAAGAGCGTATAACTAGAGTAAGGTGACATAGGTTCATGTTCACAGGTGTTGTATGGACATAGAACTTACTGATTGCCTAGGCTGAAGCTGAGTGTTGACTGATGCGATATCACCGGAGCTTTTAATCGTAAAAACCTGACCCGAAAGCACTGGGACGCTTAACGCACATCGTTATCCGTCGGGAGCCGGTAACACGACTCAGGGGGCCCGAACAGCCCGAGTACAGCAGCATAGAGGTCAGAAAAAACGTTCCCTGGGACGTCAATCCAGCCACTGAATACGAAGACCATTGGCAGCCAAGTGGCTAGTATACCTTTCAGGTGTTCGGGAGTAATCCACAGAGAATCCGGTGGCCAAAACCGTTGTTCATCCGCCTTCCTTTAGATTCTCCCCTCTAAGTACAGAAGTGAGCGGTTATTGATCCTATATCCGGTCACATTAGTTTTAGCACAGCGCCGTGCGAATATTTGTGCTATTTAATGGAGAACCGAATGATCACCCCAGAACCCCCCGCTCTGACACGTCATTACTGATTGGCCGCGACTGCTTATTCATCTCGACCAAAGCAGACTGGACCTATTAAAAGTTACATCAACAAGGAAGGCCTTCCCCGATCCCTAAGCTGGTGAAGCGCTGATAGTGTGCACCTCCGCCACGGACTTACAATCCATACCTTATGAAAAATGCATGTCATTACACAAACGCTACTTTGTGCCATTTTCCATCTGCATATCTACATTATATACTAGCTAATGGTGAGAAACGCCTCAGCTATTGTGCCGCAGTGGAATAAGGTTCACCAAAAAAGCGAGATACAGACCAAAAACAAGTAATATATTTCTTTGTATTGTGTTATGCATCTAGTGTGAGATCTTGGTTTGAGGGGAAGCTAAGCGGGAGAGGGAGGGACAAGGAAACTCACTACACAGCGCCATTAAGGACGGCTTTTCACCATGTCAACAAATGTTCCAACCAAACGTGTTCATCGTCCTTCGGACCTCAGCCCTACAGTTGGGAGACACCAACCAGTGCCAGCTTCGACGTAAAGTACATTTATGCCTCTTGACCAAGTCCTCGGTTAGTCTCCTCTCCTATTCTTCCATCCATACCCCGGTCGCGAAAACAACCGTAACACAAATAATGCACGTCGCAGGTTCCGGTGTGCTGGCATGCGCAACACGTGGCCCAGTCATCGGAGTCTGGTATGTGCTATAACGGTACTGAGCAGCTCGCGTCAAACACGCTCACTGCTAACGCGGTGTTCTCAACAAACCTGAGCTAATCTGCGAAGACAGTGATGTTCAAATGTAGCTAGCATTTTTATGTTTGTCGATCTGATTGTTTGGGTTTCGCAAGCTTACGGGAGGGTTGGATGCGTAGCTGCTCTTCAACTCTGCCCTTGAGGGCGAGGATGATGTCGCACCGGCGCCACGTGTGGCGGAGATTAGCACAAGCACTGTCTGGGACCTCATCTTCTATCCTACAGGCGGTAATGTTGCTACCTAAGTACATGAATTTCTATATGACTTCTCACGGGTCCCTATCAAAGGTCAACGCTGGGGGTCCCTGGTATTTTTGGAAAAGGTCTTTACATTTCGACGGTGCAGTGCATAGCCCAAAACGATTAACAGCCGGTGCTGATTTGTCGAGTGCTGATTGGCAAGTTTGGCAGATGCCACAGGTTGGGGCATTATTGCCGACATACACCAACTCAAGAAGTCGCTCACCAGGAAGCAGCCTCACACCTTTTAGGTTGTACCCCGTAAACGTACTTTCCGAAAATGCGTCATTGGCGAAGTTAATAAGGTAAGGTGACAGCGAGTATCCTTGAGAATATTGAATGGCGGCGACAGCTTGCCATAAGCGCTCATTCTGGCCGAACTACACATTTTAATAGCTCTGCTGATGCTTACATATTTCACAAGCACACTTTTCTGAGTAGGCTGCCCAAAAGAACACTTCGATCCACTGATTCGAAAGCACCTTTGATATCGAGAAACACGACTATGGCGTGTCGCTAATAAGTATAGCGTTGTTTGAACAATTGACGTAATGTGAATATGTGGTTAATACAAGTTCGACCTTGACGAAACCCGAATTACTCCTCGTACATCTGGTCTTCACGGAGGCCTGTCAAGTTATTCAGGATGCTAGAGACAAGTAACTTGATGGTAATGGAGATCAGCCTGATCCATCTATTATTGCTCATCGTAATGAGAAGACTGGTAGCTGTTAGGATTTCGTATTATCTCATTAGTACCAATGCAGTAAGTGGGAACTCAGGAAATATATTTTTAACCGATCGGGAAGTACTCGTTTCAGAATGCTTGTTGGACGACCGCTTAATGTATAGGATGGGCCTACGACATTTCCCTTTTTACACAAAACGTTTATTTGAAGAAGTTTCTATGTTGAAAGTGAAGCATCATGCACTCAACAAATACACTAACCGCTCGTCCCCCAAACATCTACATATATCATAGGGTATAACCAAGGCAACCACGTTCAGCGTTGTGGCCAGTGATTTTGGCCTTATGACCATGGCAAACGCAGGTTTGCAGCAATTTGCCTTTGTACGCAATAACCTGGCCTAAACCGGATAATCGCGACTGCTTTGGCAAATGTAAAGGGCGCGACTTTGTATGAGGCAAGAAGATTCGAGACGCCGATAAGGGATTAATCTGCTGACAGGTCGCTAAAATATATCTGCCTCCCATGGATGACGTCGGCGGCTTATGCAAGCTCATGTCGTCGGAGATGGATTGATTTACTTCGCGCTGAACCCAGTACGTAAATTATACTTTCATTCTGGAATCCAAAGCCCTCAAGTTACAGCTGATGTGACTGACTCCACAGTTGCGTGCAACTTAGTAAATACAATGTGGTTTAGCACCAAGTTCATATTCCTTCACTGAAGCTAACAATGGCTTTCGGAATCTGTTAACTACTACCCCCCTCGCACTTCGCTACCTACGCCGAATGTCGAAGCCTAGACGTTTACTTGTCCTTCTTGCGGCCGTATTACCCTCGGACAGTCGCTCGTTGTGTACCATTTTCTTTGGTGCCGTTTACACCGTTTCTTTAAGCGTTGTAACTTGGTGGTGCTTTTCAATGAATTGCTTTGGATGGCCATTTTCCATGGATATTGTGGCGAAAATCTTAAATTCCTCAGCCAGATAATCATTCAAACAGGCACATCTGACGTGAGTGAACCGGCGCGCGCCTGTGTGCTATCGATGAAAAACTGGTGAATTTCAACTATTGTCCGGACGACGTTGACTTCCAGTAAACAGGTCCCTATATTAGTCCATTAGCCCTGCAACTTGTTTCTACCTGCGGTCGCGATAGTACTGAGGCTAACATCGATCATCACAACTCTGAACGTGACTGGCTTGGTTCTACCCTATGACACATAGAATGATTTCCAGGTGATTGTACTGGCATTAATGAGATAATACGACGTATTCAATTGCCACATTTCGGCCGTGAGACGGCGTTTACAAATTTGACGATAACGGAGTGGTTCCAGTCTGTTGGGTCAGTCTCCTGCTCCCAAGGCTTCCACAGGACGTTGTAAAATCATCCACAGAGCTGGTCCTCCGAATTTGTAGGGGGCTAGAGAAAGTCTATCTGCTCCTGCGACGTTATTCAGTTTTAAAGTCTGATCCCACGTTCGAATTCTGCGCGTGAGGTCGGATCCAAGGGGATGGCTTAGGGAGAAGAACAATCACTGGCCGATAGGGATGCTGGTAACTCTGGCTAAATAAGCCGTTTTTTCATGTATTCGGCTCAAAGCACTACACGTTTTGACAAGCTGTGCATTGGATGTCGACTCTTGTCGCATATAGACTCGCTAACACTAGGTATCCTGATGCACCTTTCCCGTATTAGATGGATTAATTTGCGTTAGTTACCAAGGACAGTGGCCGTTTCCATTTCCGACGCCCGGTGGGACTACAAGGCATGGAGATCCCCCTTCAGGTTAGTACGCAGTTTCGCCCCGGGATCTTTGCGAGCCTCGTTGTGTTCGTCTCCAGCCAGAGATTGTTGGCGAGCATGCAGCAGTTCAAAAGACTGCGTCGAGACCCGTTATCCACGTTTAAAATCTGCTTTTCCAAATAAAGACATGACTGTTGCCAATAACATCTGGCGGATATGCTACCAGTGACCCATGAAATCAAATGCGCTTGAATCAATGAATCATCAGTCGCTACAAAGATAGTGCGGATCCTGCCTACCCTGCATACCAAGCTTTCACGTTATCTCTCCAAATACATCAGGCTTCAGTGGAATAGGCTATCGGCCGCGATGCAGCGGTATGACGCTTCTGCTTACGGCACTATCAGTGATCGTCGCACCAGTCGCCGGATTTCCACGAAGCATGTGAACCCATTGGAGTCCAGAACAACACTACTTAAGGCACATGCGCATAGCTGGACCGGCAAACCATTAGCCACGTGCTAAAACGGAGCGGGCATGCTGACTAGGATGTCTGCCAGGTTAAACCGTCGCCACAAGACTAGACCTTAACGTGGTACGACGGTTTGCGTACCGCTTTGACCCATTGAGCTATACTGGGTGGTGTTCCCGGGCACCTTGAGAGCTACTCCTACCAGCTTGGTCATTGGTTAGAGGTCAGACAACCTCAATATCCTGGCCCTCCAGATTGGGAGTTTGAAATAAGATGGCGTCCATTTCTGTAAAACTAAATCATTGCCACCTCCCCGCTGCCCTGCGGA
This sequence comes from Dicrocoelium dendriticum, assembly GCA_944474145.2. NCBI lineage: Eukaryota > Metazoa > Platyhelminthes > Trematoda > Plagiorchiida > Dicrocoeliidae > Dicrocoelium > Dicrocoelium dendriticum. Next base: position 140,957,803 of record OX104064.1, read on the forward strand.
CAGGCTTTTGAGCCGAAAGATTTGGTTGAGGACCCTAATCGTCCTCCTGTCTAGGTCTGGGCGCCCTGGCGGTATCTTAGCCCGCATACAATCATGACTTTTCCTTCAAACATAAACTTCATCCTGCATCAGCCGTCGCGCAGATTATCAAGGGTCGCTTTGTCCACTGCATACAGCAGGGCGGATAAGCGAAGACATGCTACTGCTGGCGCCTCCTTTCTTCCTTTTTCACCTGTTTCTCTCACTTCCACCCCTACCCCCATTACCAACCTTCCTTCTATAATTCCTAGCTTAATTGACAGTAACCGAAGTGCCACCAGAGTCACAACATCTGAAGCCACATTCCCACAGCACCCATTGGACGCCTATCGGCAACCATCTCTTATAAAACCACGCTGTCCTGTTTACCTGGCGACGTTCAACGTTCACACTCTAACACAAATAGGTCAGCAGGCTGCACTCGCACGCACGTTGGACACACTGGATATTGACGTATGTTGTGTGTCCGAAACTAGGATCAATCCCGCCATTGGGGTTGTTGAATTAACTGTGCCCGGATTGTCCTCTCGCTACTGGTTGCACGCATCCGGAGATGCTGCTGCAGCGCTCACGGGTTTAGCTGGTGTATGTATCATTCTTAGTTCCAAGGTTGAGTCATCATTAGTTACTTGGATTTCAGTGAACAGCCGTTTGGGTGCAGACCGTTTGATGACCACAACTAATGTTGATTCACGAAGTAGTACAAAACGCTGTTTGTTTGTTATTTCCGCTTATGCTCCCACCGACTGCAGTTCAAATGCTGTCAAGGACACATTCTATCATGAACTGAACCCGTTACTACGCAGTGCTACTAGTTTAGATGCCATTGTACTTGCAGAGGATATGAACGCACAAGTAAAGCGTCTGAACTCTTCAGAAACTCAGCTAGGTGGTGACCATGGGCATAACTCCGAAATGACTGACAACGGCGAGTGTCGGTTGCAACGGTGTGCGGAGCACCAGTTGTTTCTGTGTAGCACTACTTTTAAACCCAGTGGGCGCCGAAGTGTCCCTTCTTGTCCTCCTGTAGCTGGCCAGCGATGGATCTGAATAGATCATTTTGCCATAAGGGGCCGTTGACGTAGTTCCAGCCTGGATTTGCCGCTCGTACTGGAATACCTACATCGACTCTGACCATGCCTTAGTACGCTGTCGTTTTTCCATGAATTTTACCGGGAGACGCCCAAAGGTCCCCTCCTATTGTCAATGGAGAAATTGTCTCATCCTTTGGTCACGCAAGCCCATCAAGACGCACTGCGTACCGTACTTTCGCTGTCTAGTCCTAATGACACTGAGCTTCATTGGAATAGGATCTCGGCCGCCATTCACGACGCGGGAGCATCTGTTCGTGGTACTATCAATCGTCGCCGCACCAGTCACTGGATGTCCGAGAGGTCGATGAACCTGTTGGAATCCAGCAGCAAAACCCCAGCTGGCTCTGCGCACAAGCTGACCAGACGGACTATTAGTCGCGAATTAAAACGCAGCCCACATGCTGACAAAGAAGCCTAGTGGACCAGTCGGGCACAAGGAATGGAGGAGGCGGCAATTACCGCAAGCTCTTCCAGCTGATCCGCAGCACCGGTATCAGGAAACCAGGCAGCAGTGAGACAACCAGAGACAGCGCAGGTGCAATGCCACACAATAAGAAGCGCCGTATGACCAATTGGGCGGAGCACTTTCAAGAACAGCTCAGCTGGCCCCCTGCTCCCGGACCTCTTTCTTCTTAGCTGAAACGGGACGAGCCATGGAGAGTTAGTTTAGAGGCTCCGTCGGAGGTCGAGGTCCGGAACGCGATTACAGTGCTCAATGCTTTTCGTGCCGCTGGCACGGATTTCCTCCCACCTACACTATTTAAGGATGGTGCTGAGGTCCTCTGCAAAACACTGTCCTCCCTATTTGAACCTGTATGGAATAAAGAGAATGTCCCGGCTAACTGGAGCGAAGCGATTATGGGGACAATATACAAGTAGGGCAGTAGCACAGACTGTTCTAACCACAGGGGTATTAGTCTAACGACAGTTGTGACAATCTTACTGGCCTCGATTCTCGTTTGTCGCCTTACTGTGGAACGGGAATCTCGGATTGGGGAAGAGTAGGTCGGTTTTCGCCCAGGACCTGGCTGGATAAACGATTTATTTGGTGCTGGGTTTTCTGAGGGGTTATGGCTGTTTATGATGCGCGGCAGTGAAAGCCGCAAGGAAACTGTCTTGCCGATGTCGCCTTTTCTTTTGCGCGATGGCCAGCTGTTTGTGACGGTATGTTGTCTACACCAGGTGCAGGCGTCTTGGCCCCAAATGTTTACTTAGGACATTAAGCTTTTCACGTAAGTCCTTCTCGTTTCCCGCTTATTATTCTTTATTCCATTGCTCATCATGATTGTATAGCAGCGAAGCATCAGTTCAAATAGCTGATGTACTGCTGTTGATAATGTTGATGACTGGCGGATTAGGAGACATCACGAAATGTAGGAAACTGGAGCAGCAGTTAAGTGCCACTGATTCATACGGCCAGTCCCAATAACATTTATTTTAGGGTGACAATTAAGGACAGGAATTGTACACCTGTTCGCAGCGTGAAACCCCGTCTTGCTCGTTTGGCGGAACGCTTCTATTAGCTGTTCATGTGCCGCGCTACCCCTTGGCTTCTTCCATCTCAGGTGTTGGAGTCTAGCCATGTCCGGTTAGTTCGGTCTTTTTCGGAGAACAAAATCTCAACATGGTCGCAGCCCTCCATCCTTTTCTAGCTGCTAGTCCGGATTCTTTTGAACCCGCACTACATAACGATGTTGGTGATTCCGTCTGCAAAGCCTTAACCTCGCTGTTCTAGCAGTCATGGAACGATGAGATCATCTTAGGCTAGTGAATGAACGGAATGAAAATGATCAGACACTGATAACGGACAAAATAGCGAGTAATTGATAAGTCCAGTGGGATGACCGGAGTAAGGAGTACAAAAGCAACGGTGGAAATGACCGTAAAACGTGAATATTTTTGTTTTAGGTGACTCACCAAGCTATTGACCTGAACACTGTTGTAGGTTTGTTCATCACTAACTTCCCGAGGGAGTGGATGAACACATTAGTTTGCGTCATTTCATCTTCCGATTAGTCTGGACTACTTCACTCAATGCATATGTGATGGTGTATCGTCGAGGCGTGTTTCGTCAAGTCTTAATGTAGTGACCAAAATGAAAAGTGTTGGAAGCGCGCTCCGTATTCAGAATACACAAAGGAAGAAAACATCTTGTTCTTGGTTAAGTCGAATATATTGGTTGGCAACTTTGAGTCCGTGGCCTCCCTGGCTAGTATCTTGGCTAACTTGCAACAGATCGGGGCAAGCGTGTTTGTGATTCGCCAGCGTTAGACACACCACTTGGAGCTTTCTCGCAGATGCCGGTAGTCGCAGCTCTACAAGCCTAGGGCTTGCAGTCTGAGATCGTAGGTGAGGTGATACAAACGCCTTATGGTTTTGGTTCTTCTACGTTGTGGAGTTTCAGTTGCATCGATATCGTGTTTGCGCCAGGGCCACCAGGTTTTGATTACATATTCTACATGAGGCGTCCCGTAGGGGTTCAGTGTTTGTGGAGAGATAGAAGACTCGAAGTTCCCAAAAGTGATCTTTAGAAGGCCAGAGTGCTTCCCTGGACGCCTTTTCGGCCTGTTTCGAACAGTCATGGCCACCCCGCACACTTTCTCAGAGAACACCTTGCTGTGCAGCGCGTTGTAATTGCTGTTCCCTATCTCGATATTCACGGGTTCGTTGATGGCTCTAAATCTGTTTATTAGACCGTTGGTGATGTGTGCTCAAAACTTTGCATTTCTCCAGGTTAAACGGGAGGTTCACTGATGGCCATGTATAGGCCATGTCGAGAGCGCTCTGCAGTGCCGTATGATCGTCTTGATATCATGCCAGACCTTGACATTGTCGTCAAATATAACTATATATAAAAATATAAATATATATAAAAATATAAATATAATCTACCATCGCCCTTTGGACTTCGGATGGACAGTTACTTTGGTCCACTGGGAAGTGAAGAGTGAGTGAGCCGATCTGCAACACCAGGACAGTTACTGTGAGCTCATTGGCAATACGTCGCGCACTAAGCAGAAGTCACGTGTTAAATTCCGCACCTAATCGTCAGCCCTCGGTAGCTCAGTGGTAGAGCAACGGACCGGAAATTCGTGGACCGGGGTTCGATTCCCCGTCGAGGTAGATTTTCGTGTAGAGTTTAATCGTGACTTCTGCCTTCTACGATAAAATATAACGAGGTTAAACAGGAGTACATTAGTAAGATCATTGATGGCTAGGAGCAAACATGGTCCGCACCGGAATGGGCGCCATGGACTCTCACATTCAGCTGGCGTTGAATGAGGAAATTGCTTATTCAACCCTGAATAAGATCACCAATTCAAAAACTTCGAAGCCCGTGAATGAGAAACTCGAGGTACCGGCGGTTGAACTCTTCCGAGAACTGCAGGTAAACGACGTCGACTCCTACTCTGGCCTCATCTGATTCCGTCTAGGTTGCTTTACCTGGAAGCAAAGTGGTGCTGCAGGACTGCTTTCGGCGTGATCCGTGCTACTAATCCTAATCTATAGTATGATCGTTGCTGCGACGTAACCTTTCACTACTTTGAATAGAACCGCGAGGAGAACTACTGGACGGCATGTTATGGATCCGGTACAAAGAAGAAGAGTGACGATTCCATGTTTCCAAATGTTGGAAACCTGCATTTTATCAGATCATCTTTAAAACAACTGAGCTAACGGTTCGACGATATTAATGGCAGCTGTCTTTGATACTTTCTGTCTTAATTTGTCCACGCCAGGAGAGTTGTATACGCGCAAAAACAGTAGTCTTCGGGCACATTCGCTACAACGAAGGATACGTGCCTTAACCCTGGGGTCAGCGTGAGTTGTGTCAAAGGGGGTGATTTGAAGATTTATTAAAAGTGCAGCCGCCTCATCATCAATGCCACCTCTCCACTGCTTTGCGGGCAGGCTTTTGGGCCAGAGGCCTTGCAGCACAGTAGCTGAGGTGTTCCCCACCTCTAGCTAACGTGTATGATGATGATGGTGATGATGATGATGACTTGCTTGAGAACCATAATCGTCCTGTTGTCTAGGTTTGGGCGCTCTGGCAATATCCCAGCTCACTGTATCTTCCACCTCCAGCCACATCCTGCATCGGCTGTTTCGCAGCTTATCAAGGGTTGTCTTATGTTACACATAGCAGAGCGGATAAGAGAAGACATGCTACTGTTGGTATCTTCCTTCTCACTTTTCCACCTGTTTCCCTTAATCCCATCCCGACCCCTATTACTAACCTTCCTTCTGCAATTCCCATCTTAGTTGACAGCAGCCGCTATGCCACCGCAGTTTTACCGTCTGTGGCTATCCTCCCGCACCACCCAATGGACGCCATTCGCCAACAGCCTTTATAAGGCCACGCTGTCCCTTTTCACTGGCAGCGTTCAACCTTCGCTCTGTAAGGCAAATACTCCAACGAGCCGCAATTGCATGCTGCCTTGAAACCCTCGTTATTGACGTAAGCTGCTGTCAGAAACTAGGATCAATGACCCTCACGGGTTTGTGGAACTAACTACGCCTGGCTTGTCCCCAAGCTGTTGGTTGCACGCATCCGGAGACGCTGGTGCGGCAACCACTAGTCAAGCTGGAGTAGACATTGTTCTCACCTCCAAACTCGAGCCACCGCTAGTCGATTGGCTTCCCGTGAGCAGACGTGTCTGCACAACCCGTTTGACGACATCAACTACGGTTGATTCACAAAGTAGTACTAGACGCTGTTTGTTTGTGGTCTCCGCTTATGCCCTTACAGACTGTAGTTCTGATGCTTCCAAAGACGCCTATTACTACGAACTGAATACGCTGCTTCGCGTTGTTACCATTTCAAACATCATTGTTGTGTTCTAGGAAATAAATGCGCACGCAGGTTGTCTGGGCTCTTCAGGAACTCAGCGAAGAGGCAAGTATCGGCGAAACTCCGACTGGACCCATAACAGTGAGCACTTGTTTCAAGTGTGGATGGAACACCAGCTATTTCCTAGGAGCACCGCTTTTAGACATAATGGGCACCGAAGTGCCACTTGGCACCCCCTATATAGCTGGCCAGCGATGGACCCAAATCCATCACGTAGCCATGAGTTACAGATGGCATGGTTCCATCCTAGAGTGTCGCTCGTACTAGAGTATTTGCGTCGACACTGAGCTTGTTTTTACACTTTGGCGTTTTTATATGAACTTGACCGTGAGGTGTATAAATCGCCTCCCTCGATTGGCAACTAAGAAGTCACTTCAGTCCTCTGTCAGGCAAGCCTACCAGGGTGATCTGCCTACCAAACTTACGCTCTCTCATCCTTCATGACACTGCGCTTCAGTAGGACAGGATTTCGGCCACCACGCACGGAACTGAAACCACTGGTTGTTGCGCTATCAATCATCACCTCACCTGTCACTAGATATCCGAGAGATCGGGGAATGTGTAGGAATTCAGAAGAAAAATCCATGTTAGCTGTGAGCACAATATAGCAAGACAGGTTATTAGGCGCGAACTAAAGCGGAGTCTGCGTTCAGACAAGGAAGCCTGGCGGACCAATCAGGCTCAAGATGTAGAGGAGGCTGCAGCACTTGGAAAACTCTTTCAGCTGATCTGCACAATTGGTCCCAGAAAACCAGACATCAGCGAGATAGTCGGAGACAGCGCGGTTGCCCTGATCACGATGAGGAGCGCCGTATAGCTCATTGGGCGGAGCACTTTCAAGATCAGTTCAGTTGACCCTCTGCTTCCGCACCTCTTCCTACTTTGGTGATGCAGGCTGAGGCTTGTCCAGTTTGGATGCTCCGTCGGTGACTGAGGTTCGAAACGCGAGGGCAGCCCGTATTCATTTTCCATTTGCTGACCCGGATTCACTCGCGCCCATCGAAAAGTAACGCATCAGCAGTACGCCGTTACGCAGCACCGACGCTTCGCTGCAGCGCGACCACCACCTGTCGTATGTGGGCTAAAGATACTTCGAGGGTCGCCTTACCTCTACATAGAGTCGAACCCGCGCCGTCAGATTACAAGACAAGCTACGGGCCGGCACTCGCACTATATAGGACGATTGGTGTGATGAGTTCAAAGCACTGACCCTGTTCAAACAGGTCTGGAAGGAAGAGGCCATTCCAGCTAACCGGAATGAATCGATTATACAGTATGCATGATGGGCAGTTGCACTGACAGTGCTAACCATAGAGGTATTAGCCTAACGGCGGGGGTAACAATATTACTGACTTTAATTCCCGTTCGATGCTTTACAACGGAACGGGAATGCGCGAGAAGGGGAGAGCAAGCAAGCTTCGGTCCAGGACGGGCGGCAGGTGCTAGAGCAGCGTCACACATATCGCAGCCCGAAAATAGCGGTGTTCCTCTAATGCAAGAGTGCGTCAGACTCTGTCGATTGATCCATTATTTTTGATTTTCGTGTGCATAATAGTGTTCGCATGAAATATGTGAACCTTCTACATGCCCTGTACTCGAGCACCACAGACCACGTCAGGGTATACTGTGGCTTATCAGATGTCTTTCCGACAACAAGTGACGTCCGTCAGGGTTGCCCAAATTCCCAATTGTTGTTCGGATTCATCGTAAGCTCCATCATGAAGTGTTCCCTTTGGAATCTCAAGAAGCAGACGTTGTGGTGATACTGTAGTTGGTCTTGATTATGCGGACTATATTGTCTTACTTTTTAACCATGTTGGGGAGGGCCCAGTCAGCCCTTCTTAATCCATCCTGAATATTCTCATAATTTGGCATGCCGTTTGCATCTATGAAGTCCAAAGTGTTGTTGCAAGACCACCAACTACTTGATAAGTTCTTGACTCTTGCTAGCGAAGAACTCGAGGCATTTGATCAATCCACTTAAGTTGACAGCTTTATCAGCATTGATTGGAATATTACCACAGAAATCCGTTCACTTTTCCCAAAGCTAGAACTATCTTCTTAAGCCTGCGACATCAGTGGTCTCGTAAATCCATTTCCCTCGGTCTGGAAGGCCGTGTTTACATGGTCACAGTGAGGGTCACCTCACACTTTGGTAGTGAGACTTGGCCCCTTCGATCTGAGGATGTGAGGCACCTTCAAGTCTTTGATCATCGTTGTCTACGAAGCATTACCGGTGTCCGATGGGCTCAGCGTATTCGCAACGGCAGTGAGCTCAGGGCAGTACCAGTCGGAGATAGTGAGGTTAGTACTTTGGGACAAGAGATGGGACTGAATAACTTGCGTTAGCGTGTGCACGTACTACGTATGCCTCAACACCAATCACCTAGCAAGGCTTTGTTTTGTTCTCAAGACGTAGAATACCTCAAGGCTCGAGGTGGGCAGAAGTTAGATTGGTAGCGAAATGAAGTCACTGACGACCAACCTCGGTGCCGTTAGTTCGCCTCGCCTTCGAACTAGGAGACTTCGCATCCCTTTCTTGTGCTCGGCTCTAGACGTTACAGGACACAGCTTGCAGTCGACGCCAGTGGCGTGTCTACTGTCGTCTCCTAATCGAACTACCTGTTTAAATTTGTTTGGTGCTGAGTTATCCGCGGGGTAATGAATGATTATGACGCGGGGTAGTGAAAGCCGCAAGGAAGCTGTCTCGCCGATGCCAGCTTATCTTTGCACGATAGACAGCTGTTTGTGACGGTGTGTTATTAACACAAAGTGTAGGCGCCTTGACCTTAAATGTTTGATTAGAGAATTAAGGTTTTCAGATAAGTCCCGCTTCCCTCCCGCTTATTATTCTTTATTCCATAGGTCAGCATGGCTGTATGACAGCGAAGCATCAGTTCAAATAGCTGATGTACTGCTGTTGTTGTTTGTTTGTTGATAACTTACAATTCAGAGTAATAACCTTGCTAAAATTTCGATGTTCATGCTTTATGGATTCTTATCACTAGTTCCTCTTAAAACGTGATTCATAAGACGTGACAATGATCATTAACAACTGTTACTTTTGTTTGTCTGTGGACTGGTGCATTTTATCTACTAACTATGTCCACTAGATTTATGCTTAACACTGGTATATGCCGTGCCTCTTTCGAACCACTATTTATGCCTATCGGCTTTTGTGTTTTGCGTACATCAAGTTACGAGACATAAACCATTTTAGCTTGATGTACGGTATTAGTTTGCAATGCAAAGTTTAATAATTTAAAGGGCATCATAAAAATTTTATAAATCATGCTTTCAGGGAATAGTATCATGCTTTTAGGACTACAATAACCGTTGGTAACTATCTAGAGAACAGTTAGCAAAACTGCTTCTCTATATTTATAACAGACAAGTATGAAAAATTCATATGTTAGATCCATTTTATGTATGTTCCTTGTGTTAAACAGTGGTAAAAGCATGAATCGGTTAAGGCGCACTTGGATGCTACGTACTGAAATCCGTCTCAAAAAGACTAGACCTCAGCGTATTTCGACTTCAACCGATTGTGCTATATTGAGTGGTGCTCCCCGAGCTTTTCGCGAGTTACTCCCACAAGGTTCATCAAAAGCCAGAGGTGGACAACTTCAGTCTTCTGATGATTCCGTATATGGGTGTTTGTTATTATAGCATTAACTTTTTGCCCACTCCACGATGCTTTATGAATAGGCATTCAAGCTGAGGACTTTGGATTAGGACCCCAACAAAAACCCCTGTCTAGATTTGAACGCACTGGTGGTATCTTAGCCTGATTAAAACCATGGGGACTTTGGCAAACTTTAATCATATTTTTCATCGGCTGTCGCGCAGGTATACAAGGGTCACTTTATCTGCTACATACAGCAGGGCGCATAAGGGCAATTACCCCTGCTGGCGCCTCCCTTCTCTTTTTTCCTCTTGCGTTTACTCGCTTCCTGACCGCAAATCCTAGTTTGTGCTGCAATCCCAAGGTTAATAGACAGCAGCTGCACTGCCACTGCAGTTGTACCATCTGCAGATATTTCCTCACACTATTCACTTTACGTTCATCGGCACTAGTCCCATAAAAGAAAGCTGTTCCATTTCTGTGACAGCATTCGACGTTCGCACTGTAAGATAAATAGGTCAACCGGCTGTATTCTCACACATGTTCGACACCCTTACTATTTACGTGCATTGCCATCCGAAACATAAAATCCATGGGACACATTGTTGCCGAAATAACTGCGCCTGGATTGAGCTCACGCCATTGGTTGCACACATCCACAGCAATGCCCATTGGTCCATTTTGTTCATATTTGTCATGGCTTTATCATGAAATATATTTCTTTGAATCTCACGATGTATGTATCGCATTAGCGTTGAAGTGGGAACTTGTAACTATGCATTACGCGGACGGTATTGCCGTACTGTGACGGCCGTGATTCGGGTCAGTTAAACCTGGACCAATTCACCCTAGTGACCTCATCCTTTGATATGTGCTTCACAGCTTAAAGCCCAGGCTCACCTGACCATCGGTGATCTGTTGACCATTACTAGCGAGAAACTCGAAGTAGTTGATCAATCCACTTACCTTGGCAGCTGTATCAGCAAACACGGGCGCATAACCAATAAAGTCAGTCCACATATTGCGAAAGACGATAACTGCCTTCCTGTACGTGCAATAACTGTATTGTCAGAAGTGTAGTGGCACAGTGAAGACCGTCCTACTGTATGGGATGAAGACTTAACCTTTTACGCCTTTTACACCATGACTATGACTGCATGTTAAACATTGTTTGTGTCGGATGGAACCAGTGTGTCCGCACTGACAGTAAGCTCGGGCCAGTTTTAGTCAGTGATAGCAAGGCTAATTCTTCGCTATCACTGCTAGCACTGAATACTTTGCGTTAGCTTGTGCATGTACATTGTATGTCCGGTCACCGCTTACCGAGAAGCGCCTTGTTTTATTTGCAGAACGTAGAGTGGCTCAAGGCTCGTGATGGGCACACGTTAACTTGACAGCTGGAAATAAAGCAACTGACGACCAAACTGGGTGCTATTGGTCCGTTCGTTTGAATCCCATGGTTTCTGATGGCATTATGTCTGTTAGCAGACGTTTGCAAATATATATATATATAAATATATATATTGGTCCGTCTCGCCTTCCAGACTGGTGTCCACATGACCTGCCTTGGGCTTGCTTCCAGATATAACAATATCTGGCTTGCATTCCGCATCAGCGACGTGTTTGCTGTCATCTCCAAGTCAGACCATCTGTCCAAATTGTGTCTGTCGCTAATGTATGTGCGGCGTAATGGCGGATTATTGTGCGACGCGGTGAAAACCGCAAGGAAGCTGTTTTAGCGATACCGCCTTATCTTTGTCTGGTGGTGAGTTGTTTGAGACGGTATGTTGTTGCCAAGATGTACCCGCCTTGCCCCTGGAAGTTTGATCAGGGCATTATAATTTTACACTAGATCCTCTTTTCTCCCCGTTATTATCCTTCCTTCCTTAGGTCATGGTGGTTGTACGGCAGTGAAGCTTCAGATCAAATGGCTGATATTCTGTCGTTATTGACTTTTGTTTTAGGCTCACCATGGAGGGAACTTTAAACAAGTTTTATTAGGTTCATCTAGGTTTTACTAGAGATACGATCCTTGAGCTTACGCTGTGGGAGGGTCTTTGAATTGACCTTTGCCGCTCTCCCCGAAACATCTCTTTGTGCACATTCTTCGAACGTATAAATTTTGTTTGAACCTATTTTAGAATTCTTTGGACGAACTGTTTCAAGGTGACTGAGGCCGCTCTATTCCACCGCTTATTTGAAAAGTTAGCCTAGACAACGCGTATAACTCCCAGTCTGCTAATTTTTCTAAATGAAAAGAGCTCTCTATGAACGTTTTAACAGTACTCCAATCGGACATAAAAGCTTATAACTTTTTCTATTAGTATATGATCGGTACGCAAATATGCCGGACTATTCAAGTGACATCTGTGCACCCATTTCCTATTCTGTTTTTACACATGTAAAATTCCTGTACTTTGTGATGCTGTTTTATCACATTTGTGGTATCTAATGTAAAATGCTGGTAATGCACCCATCTGGTCACGTAAAGCTTATCTTCACGACTTAACAACAAATACAGGTTTTTATTGTCTAACACAGATGGTCTAGCGTGTAACCGTGTTGCTTTGCAACTGCCGGAAGCGTACCATCTGATATCTTAAATTGGTTGATGTACTCTCTTGCTGGCGCAGACTACAACGTGAGCAGTTTAGCCTTTATTCATTCAGGGGTATCGATTATCAATGTACTTGTGGTTTGCATTCCTCAATAGCCAATGCCTCTTTGTTCATAGGCTTTGCATGTTATCAGAAACGGGAAACAGAATAGTCCTCAGTATTCCTAAACAACTTCCAACGCGAAACATGCAGACAAGTAGGATTTTACGCTTGCAATGCTTGGGAAGTCTAAATGTTATTGGTAGCATGATCTTGTGCGTTGGTGCTGGGTATTCGCTGGTAAATAGAAGAAGCGAACGTCCAGTGAGGAAGTTACAACGCCTTAGTCATTTTCATCAAGCAGATATGTTCATCACGAACCAGTACTGGAAAGTTAAGTACTTGGGAGATGGTATGCTTTATGTTTCTCCCAGTCATTTTTATATCGTCCGATAGGTAGCTTATAAAGATAGAATTTCGCCATGCCACTTTAAACTGAGTAAGGTTCCTGTTTGTTTATCCATAAACTGTCTCTAAATCCCTTTACGACGTCGCGGGTATGACTGCCCACCAAATAACGTCACTGGTTTTTGCGCTCCTAAAACGATCTTATCAAACCTGCGGACGTCGTTTATCTACCTCGCATAATTTCTTTGACTTTTTCGCTCTCTGACGATCCCACAGAACACAATCACAAATACAGCAGCACATCTACAAATATAAACAGCACCCCTACATACACATACCTTCATGCAACGTAAATTCACTGTTGCCGGTAAACTTGTGATGTTGTGTACAGTTACCGATTATTCGTGTAGCTTTACCTTGATCATTCCTACGAAGGCGTGCCTCGCGTTGTGGCGAATAGCTCTTTGCTTATAGGCAATTCGTCATACGTAAACGTCATAGGGCAACTGAAAAATCGAAAAGTCCAAAAACTCCTCAGTGTATGGAAGAAATGGTCGCTTCAATGTTTGAATGGCTATTCTCACAGATAGCTTGTAGCGATATCAACTGCTTTCCAAATCAGGACACAAATATACCTTACTTTTATACCATATAAGGCTACAACGGTTTTACTGTGGAAGTAATAAAACCGTACATTAGAATAGCAATTTAGTCAAATTGTGGCTCCACTATGCTAACTTTTAGGCTTCCTCTTTTGTACGATTGTTACATGCCTTCTCAGTATGCCACGTGTTATACCAAATCGGATGCCGTGACTATTTCTGTATTTGGAGGGCTAAATGAATTGCGGAAGGAAGTACGCCAGCACTCACCAAATGCAGAGATGTGCTTCCGTTACATCACAACCCGTGGCGTTGTTTGGTCTGGTATTCAATGCATGATTATGAATTTAAACTGAAAACACGCATAATGACAACGTTCTGTACCTCTACCCAGAATTTTGTTTTTCTCCTTTGTACGCAATACTCATGGTTATTTTCTAGGCTCTTCTTAACAGGAATTCACATTTACATGTTCACATGTTTTCTTAATTTCATCCTCACCATACCCATCCAGGACAATAACCTTGTGAGACACTTGGATGCGTGCGAAACCATGGGCAACGCTACTGCCATCTGCTCCGACAAAACAGGTACTCTGACCACAAATCGCATGACCGTGGTTCAGTGCTGTTTCGGTGGAAAATTCATTCAAAAAGAAGATCAGCTTCCAAAATTAAAGGATTTGCATCACCTCACAGGACGCCGGCTAACTCATGCAGTAGCCATTAACAGCAGTTACACCTCAAGAGTCACGGTGAGCCTTGTACATATACGACTGTCTGGTCCAGTCATCCAACTAGGATGGCTTCGTTTGACTTTACTTGAGCAGATCACTCAAACCTCTACCAGTTGACGCAACATGAATATTGATCTGTGGTGCTATACCAAACATCCGCATTATAAACAAAGTCCAATGGATCCCTCATAAAGGTTTACTTTGCCCAGGTGATATGCTTTTATTGTAATTCATCAGGTTTCCCATGATGTAGTTGCGAGCTTATGCGTAAAGAAACTGTCACCGGAGTTATTCGTCAAAGAGGATTTGAACACGGTTGTTGAGCTGTGATGACCATGTAACCTGTCGGGTCTACCATCGTCTGTTCCGTACTGACCAATAGTTTTGAATTGTTCTTAAAATTTTAGACACCGATGCAAACCTGTGCGGCCTTCTTAGTAAGGAATAGCAAAATGAAATCACGAACAAGCGAATGAGAGCCTTAAAAACGGTTAAGACAATGTTAATTTCTCCAGTTGGTCTTCCAATTTTGGATGACTCGGAAACTAACCGTATGCACTGACGATAATTGTCGCCAGCAGACACTATACCACAGCACCAGGGAAGCACCATAAAGATGCACATGAGAGACGGCAACAAGTCTGTGAGAGACGATTCAACGAATAGTGTCGTCTGCAGCATTCTACACCAGCTGTATAATAAAGGTTGGAGAGCAGAGTATGAAAGTGTACATGGGAGAATATGTTATAAGCGCTACAGGTATGTTCTGTTAGCTCATAGCAATCCGGCAGTAAGTAGCAGAAGTGAGCGGACGACTCTTATTGTGATGAAGAATATCCTGTTGGCTGTATGGTATGATCAGTGAATCATTTTATCGAATTCATAGAAACCGATTCCCTTATAGAGGAATAACCACCAAGTTGATCCTTCACCAGCACAGTGCCAGTTCAACGCCTTATCTACTCATGAGTAGCATTAATAGGAAGCTCTTTAGTTGTCCATTTGTGGCTGGTGTACAAAGTTTAGTAGAAGGCTGCTGGAGATATATTTGCAACTACATCATAGTGAACAGCGAAAACGGTTACCCTCATCATATGGTGATTGCGCAGTACTTTTGTTAGTGCGGACTACTCTTAGGCCTCGGTTAACAGTCTTCCGCTTGTGCACTGCACATCATAATCGCCAAAGATTTTTGTTCGGAAACTATCATGGAAAGAACGAACAACGCGTGCGATAAATACTCAATATTTTTCTCATTTGGTGTCTACTCATTCAATCCCAAGTGCGTACTGAATGAATGGAAAGGAAGAGGACTCGACAAAATCGATCAATAGGGAAATGAAGCAGTCGAGGCTGTCGCCTCTAGATTACACGGATCATTGGGGATTACATTTTCGGGAATTGGTTTATTCGCTTCAGAAATGATGGATGTGCCTTTGCAAACGGACCTCATTGACTTGATGGCAAATTTTTGGTGCAACATACTCTGCTTGGGCCGAACTTTGGAAACAATTGGGGTTATCTGCTCTGCATTATTGAGATATAGTTTGGCATTACCACCTCTTCCAAAACTGTGAAAGGATTAAGTAAAATTTTTAACGCTTTTAGATATTGTATTGAATTGCCTTCCCAGCTAAATCAGTATTTAGTCACGAAGCTGACAGTTATCGCGTAAAACTTGCTTGCATGGATGAACATGAAATTAAACCCATCGTTTGTTGTTCACTTACTCGTTTTACATAGCAGACTTCTTGGAGAGCAAATTAAGCAGTCTAAAGGGTTTATATGAAAACACGCTACTTGAATTACTTCCTACGAATAGCAAAATAAATTGCTGAATTGTACGTGATCTAAACAGTATTGAATATATGGAAAGTTTCCTTAAATTGTTGAAAAAGCGGAACCACGTGACACGTACGTATGTGCAACCATATAGGAACTTCATTACCATGATTGGATCGTAGTAATTGGCCATTCACTGTAACTTCGACTCTCGAATGACAAACTAGCACACGGAAACTCCCCTCTTAGGAGTCGATATCGCATAATTCAAAAGCTACGGACAAATATATCAATCCAAATTGGTTATTTCTACCTGCTATCCTGCTCACCTGATCGACTATGTCATCGTACGTCAGCGTGATACGCGTGAAGTGCGCATGCTACGTGTACTGCGTGGAGCTGAGTGTGGCACTGATCACAAATTGGTGCGGACCAAACTGTACATATATTTTCGTAAATCTATGTTTTGCACTTTCACCGTAAATCGGCGTAAATTTGACATTTTCTCCCTCGGTACTGTGGAGAAATGTATTGAGCTGGAGAAGGCGGTGGCTGCACGCCTGTGTGATGTGGAATGCATAGCCGCGGTAGACGACCTGTGGCACCACATTCGCGACCATGTGACAGCTGCTGCCGAGGAGACCATAGGGCGCGCAAACTGTAAGCGGCCTTGATTGGTTTGATGAGAACAATGCGACGATTGGCGCATTGGTGTGTGAGAAGAATGCAGCATTTGCTACACATGTAGCAGACCCCAGTAATTTGGGGAAGAGAAAGTGTGGGCGAATTCGATGACGAAAGACCCGAGAGCTCCGTCGCATAAAAATTGCATGGTGGACGGAGAAGGCGAAGCAGATGAAATGCTACGCCGAACGTCGCCAACACAAGAAAGTTGTTGACTCTTGAAGGCGGTGTATGAACTGAGGTAGCATCCACTGAGGACGCTAATCGATGATGGTTTAGCCGCTACCTGAACACAGACTGCAGAGATAATACAGATCTGGCGAAAACACTTTGACTGTCTCTTAAACAACGGTTCAGAGATTGACTGGCCTAAATTGAACGGTCTGAAGCAGCACTGTGTGAAGGTGAGTTTGGTGGACACACCGACACTGCATGAGACGCAGAGAGCACTTGCTCAGCCGGTGCCGACGGGATCCTGTCTTAAGTATTGAAACACGGCGGACCTGCGTTGGTGACTGCGCTGCACCACTTAGTGCAATGCTTGTCGATTGAGCAGAAAGTGCCTTCTGAGCTGAAGGATGCCCTTGTGCTACCACTGTATAAGGGCAAAGGTAGCAAGCAATGTTGCACGAATTATCGTGGCATTAACTTACTGCGTGTTGTGGGTAAGGTGGTTGCCCAAATCCTACTTCACAGCCTCGTCAGTCAGGTTGTGGAACCTAACGTGGCGGAAGAGCAATGTGGATTCCATTCGGGTCGCAGCACTATAGATATGGTGTTTGCGGCTTGGCAGTTTCAGGAGAAGTGTAGAGAACGACACCAGCCTTTGTACTCGCTTTATGTTGACTTCACCAAAGCATTTGATACAGTGCACCGCGTGGCATTGTGGCTGGTGTTGGGTAAGTTTGGTTGTCCGCGTAAGTTTGTAAGTTTAGTTGAATGTCTGCACAGTGGTATGCGGGTGATGGTGCAGCTGAGTGGAGAGACCTCGGATGACTTTGCAGTTGTCTCTGGTGTGAAGCAAGGCTGTGTCTTAGCTCCTGTCCTGTTTAATATATATCTTCATACCATGCTGTCTTGTGCTTTTGATGCCGCTTGTGCTTACGGTGTTCGTGTGGAGCACCGTATTGATAGTGGGTTGCTGAACATCTGTCGTTTCGGTGCGCGAACCCTAGTCTGTGAGCCAACAATAAGTATGTTGCCGTTTGCTGACGACTGTGCGTTGTTTGCACACAGCACGGATGATCTGCAGCACATGCCTAGTGCTCTGGCTACGACAGCAGCCAAATTCGGACTCGCCATCAACAAAAGCAAAACCGTCTGTCTCTTTCAGCCTTCACTGGAGGTGCAATCTTCAATACTGTCGCAAACCAGCATTGGTGCTGAAGTATTAGAAAGCACCTCTCGCTTCTGTTACCTTGGGAGTGTGATGTCCACTCCAGCAGCTTCTAAGTGAGCTTAGTATCGTCGTCGCTAAGGTACCGGCGCATACAAGAAGCTAGAGTACCGAGTGTGGAACAACCATTAGGTTACCGTTGGCACGAAGCTGATGGTGTATAAACCCATGATGCTGTCTGTTCTTCTATACAGCAGTGAAACGTGGACGATGTACCGGCGGGATGTGCGACATCTCAAGCCGTTCCATCAACAGTGTTTGCGACGGAATCTACGCATCGGTTGGGGCGACAGACTTGCGGACATGGACGTGTCGCTTAGAAGTGGGATGTATGCAGCGGACTGCATACCTTTACTGAGACACCTGAGGTGGCTCGGTCATGTGAGCCGTATGGATTCGACGCGGATACCGAAGCAGCTATCACATGGTCCAGTGTGTTTGGGGAAGCGGCATGTGGGGAAACCGAAGTTTTGTTACCAGGACATGATTAAAGTGAGCCTCTCACGTTATAATCTTGATTGCGTGTCACGGGAATCGAAAGCGATTGATCGGCGTGCATGACGCGATCACGAAGGCAGTTGCCGAGGTGCAAGGGAAATCCCTCGTGCATGCAGAATAGAAGCGACAATTGAGGAAGCGACAGGCACCGATGGGTTGTACTCCATCGACATCGAGCGCATGGTGCTGTAGCACATGCGGTCGCGAGTACCTGAGTCGGGCAGTCCTAGTGAGCCATGAGCGAGGCCACTCTGGCCAACACCGAAACGACGACGAATCCTGCGGAGAACGTAAACATAACCGCCGCAGCGTTTTATAGATACGCTGGGTTCGATTTACTAACCACGTGCTTGCATGCTGAGTCTTTATATTTTATGTAGTGGGTTTACTATCGCGCCTCAAAGCATGTTTTTTTAAAACTCATCTTCATGTTTACCTGAACTTGCACACGTTGCGTAAGCTAATCGTGGGTAAGTTCGCTAACCTTTTCACCTTCGTGGCATTTTTAAAATATATTTTCTTACCTCTTGCTTTTACCGCGGATTTGTGGGTAACCAATTTATGACATACCCTTATTTCGTGTAGATTTATGTCAGCATTTTCGTATGGTTTATTCCATATATATTATTTGCTATTCTCATTTCATGTGGTTCTCTGTTGTTTGACATCCCCGATGTGGCTGCGCTTGATGTGCATGTTGCCAAGGTGCCTACCTGTCTATTACCCACTACGTCGTCCATACTGGCTCTAGGAGACAGCTGGTCGTTGCTGGAGGGGACGGGGTGCACGGTCCTTGTGGTCGCGCTAGAATCAAAGAGTGGTTCCATGCACTCAGTGTGGAGCGGACTACTGTCCAGCGGCGTCCTTGTGTGTGATTGATTCCCCAAATACAGCGTGCTTGTGTTTACCTGTGAAGGAGTGTGGGCCGGCTCCGTTGATGAAACGTGGCCCCCATCCGCATGCCTCCCGGTCTTATTCCTTCGAGTTTACACTGGATATGAGGTGTGTGGTTGGGGCTGTAAGTGATGCAGCGCAAAGCACTCATAATCCCTCTGTAGACGCAGACGTCCTGTGGATGGCCACAGTGACAGGCAAATCCGAAACCGGATGCCGCCAACCATATAAATATATATATATATATATAATTATATTATATATATATATAAATATATATATAAATATATATAATATATATATAATATATATATATTATATATAAATATATATAATATATATATATATATATATATAAATATATATATATATATATATAATATATATATAATATATATATATATACCTAACGATTGTTGTGATCACATATAACTATATTCCTACCCAGCACCCTGTAAGGAAATTCGTTCCTTATCCTCAGGAAATCCTCATGTGACCATAAATAAATATCGTAGACACCACACCAAAAGAACGGGTCCCAGAAGCTACATATATCTCAATCTGTCCTGTTTGCCCGATATGGCAATTTGAGTTATAAGGCTAAACAACCGATTTCGCCTATCCGCTAATACCACGCCTACTGAACTAACGTCTACAAAATCACTACTTACCATGTGTTCCATAACCAGATTGCAAATGTGTAATTCTAAGCCCTCTGCAATCAGGCGAGAGGCCAACTTTAATTTCACGTTGTGAAATTCATTTCCTCATTTTCAACCGGACCTACTTCTATATAACGCTGAACGAAGTGTGAAAACACTGACGGATGCTCCCAATCCTAGCGAAATGCCTACACTCATATGCATGATTTGCCAATATTAGTATCCAAGTCCAGTACTTGTCATATATATATTTATTGTTATGATCTTTTTGTAGTATTGCTTTGCATTAAGAACATAATGATACCTTGTGATTTGTAAAAGTCATATTCCTGATAGTGATTGAGTGCGCATGAACGGTTTTTCATCGTCCTGTACAAACGAAACCAAAACCCCGATTACTACTACATATTCCAACGTCTTTTGCTGTTTTTAAGACAAACGTATAGCCCAATAATCCAACAGAATGACAACGCCACCAGTTGAAAATAGCAAATTACACAGTATATATCCTACGTAAATACGAACCAGGTGTTTCACTATATAAGTGTGTTGCAGTAACCTTTATATGGTACGACTTCGCCGAAAATATCTCTTACTGATAATCGATCGTAGTTTCGAACGAGAGTAAGCTCACCGCCATAGGATCATTGGTATAAAAACATGACAAATACACCTCATAATTCGGTTGTTACAGACTGGTCTAATATTATAAACCGCAGATAAAGATTACTTGCAAAGTTCCGCAAGTCACAGAAAATCTTGAACGAAGCATTGAGAACAGCCATGGCTATGACGAAACCTGCCCACAGCAAACAAAGGCGGAAGTTTTGCCTTACAACGTATTTTGAAAAAATAATTCATACTCTGTTACAGGTTGGAGGGAGTTGGGATTAGGTTGGGTATATGTTGGGAGGGGTCAGGTGTTTCGTGGTCAGAGGAGGATGTGTCTGAGGGCGGCGAAGGGGTTGGACAGGTAGGTTTTATAGGGGAGGTGGGTTTTAGGATGTATGGATTTGGAGGAGCGAGGGTGATCTGGGGGGGATCTGGCGACAGGGTTGGGTGGAAACAAGAGTGTTTCAGGTGGGTAGATTGAGTTTATTACGGCCTCAAGGGTTCAGGGGAGTGCACGGTGGCGAGGTTGGTTTGGTGGGGTTTCAATGGGTAAGGACAGGTGGGTGCGGCGCACATAGGGGGGTGACATGGGAGGACAGGGTTAGTTTGATAGTCGGGTGTCAAATACCATATGACGGGGATGTCATAGGGAGGGGTACGGTGCCATAGGGAACAGTGAATGGGTTGAAGGGGGATATTTGCCAAGTATAACGATATGCATTCGAAATGCTTTAGCTGGTGGTGGAAGGTGACAGTTAATCGGAATTCGCGTTGCGGATTTTGAATAAATTTTGAGGAGACAGTTTAATGGGGATGTTGTGGATGCCCCACAGGGGAGGTTCGAGTGGTGAGACAGTTTGGGCAGGGTGTGAGGTAATGTGGGGTGTGAAAGGTAGGGAGGGGTAGGTCGATGGCTAGGGGTATAGATACGATGAAGGTGACATTGGGCGGATGACACAGAAAGTTCGATGGGGATGTGTAGGGCCGTTGAGTCAGGAGGTGCGAGCAAAGGTGTAGAAAGGGATCCAAGACTTAGGTTTGAGAGGAAGGAGCTAGCTCGTACTCAAAGCTGGGGGTGTGTGGCTTCGCGGGTCGGGCATTTCTAAATAGGAACAATGTGGGACCAGGGATTAGCGACATGAGTTGGATACAGGAGGGATGTATTACGGTAAAACAGAGGGGATGTATATATAGTGTGGTCGAGGCTGGGTTTAAGGTGAGTTAAAGTCACGGAGTGTACAGGGGCAGGAACTTAAGTGGTCCGTAGGACGGGAGGCTCGAAGGGGGGAGATGGGGTCGCGGGGGCTGGGATAGGCGATTAGGGTGGGTGTCTACATCATTGATGTCGTTAAGAGTGGTGATTATCAAGGTGTGGTAGGAGACCATAAGGTCGGCATTGGATGAATATGTTGAGGTCGTGGTGGGAGATGGGGGGGCTTGAAACATGTGGCATTGGTATAGGGGAGCGGGTGGTAGTTGATGGAGGTGGGAAGGACAGGCTTAGTCGTGTTGGGGGAGATAACAGGGCGATCGATGTGCGATTGGGGTAAAGGGAATAGGACTGCAAACTGGCTGCAGGGTATGATCAGGCAGGCAAGGAAAATCGGGGTTGTTTTGGCGCAAATAAGGGGGGTGTGGAGGTTGAAGGACTGGCAGCAAGTGGAATAAATCGAGCAGCGCGAGGTTACAGTTAGTCGGTGGATAGTTGTAATATTCGAGGTAAGGTCAGATGAACAGGGGAGGACGGGGGGTAATCCTCGAGGCTGTGTGCTTTGAAGGTGCAGGTTGAAAATAACAGGTGGTGTGCGGTTTTATATTATATATGTGTTATGTTTAGGATTGAATGTGCCTTGTGTGGGGTGATGAGAAGGCGGAGTGGATTGGATAAAAGAGTAGAAATTGACGTTAGTATGGCAGGGCACACATCAAAATACGCGGTTTGCAGGGAGGATAGTGGAGAGAATAGGACGTGGGGGCGTGCAAGTACAGTTTATTGCCAATTTGAGTTCCCCCATGGATTAGCAAATTCAATGGATAGTGTACTGGCGTGGGGGGGCATGATAGAAGTTAGCGATTTCCTTATCTAAATTTGGATGAACACTG
>OX104064.1:140980882-141132830 GCA_944474145.2 Dicrocoelium dendriticum
TTTCAGTTGCACTACAGTGGTCACGGTCAGTAATGGGGCAGCGAATTGAGAATGACCGCAGCTGGTGGTGAATTGGTGTAACGATTCCCCACTAACAAGCTGGAGTGGATTAACTGGATGTGTACACTACAACAGGGGTCGCAAGAGGATAGAAATACTGACGCACCGTGTGACGTCGCTTCAATTTTCGTTGCGTGGGGATCGGCGTAGGTTTGAGGTCAGGGGAATCAGGCGTGTGGCGTCCAGATGAGTCACTCGTTCCTTAGGGTAGATAGGCGACGTGCGTGCTATTGATCCAGCCGGTAAGTGGATGGGCAGCGATGCTGCGTAGGATTGAGGCAAAGCAGGATGACTTGGAAAATACTGTCTATTGACGACAGTAGCTGCACCAAAGGCTGACCAAATTGACAACTATCGCTTTTACAGCGGCTAGGAGTGGTAGTAAGATGCTCGGGTGACTCTCAAAAAGACCATTAAAATAAGACGGTTGACTTCGAAATTGCAAAAGCACAGTCTGCTGGTGATCCGCGAATGACAGATCCAAAAGATGAACAGTGGATGGAGGAGCCCGCGGAGCCAGATCAAATGATAGTACGTAGGTCTCTGTGAGAATCTATCCGAAGATTTAAGAGCGAATACCGCTACCGCTCGGTGTTAGCTGGTTGAAGATGTGATAGTCACGCGTTTCAACAATGACGCTGAAAGAATAGAGACATTGGTTAAGCTGGGTTCGCGGCTATGATCTGCTGTAGGTTTGCGTATATGCTTGCAATTGTAAAAAGGTTACGTGCGCAAAGACAAACAGCCTGTTCAATGTCGTGCAGGTGCGGATTATTCCTCGTTCTGAGGATACATGGTCGGAAAAAGGATCGATTTCGTGCAGTTAGGAATATTAAGGGGTGCTGCATCCGATAAACACCAGTGGTTGCTCTTTATGCGCAACAAAAGTAACCAGAGCTGGGCTTTCCCTCTGCACTTTGCGAAGAGCGTTCGAAAGTTCAGATAAGAACCTCCGGTGTTTACATTCAATTTGCAAGTACCAAATTTTGCACCGGGTTGTCCGTTTGGACCAGTCATTCGCAGTAGTTATCCTAAGTGACGTGGCGACACGGTTTTAGCAAAGACAACATACTCGTAGGTTATTGTTGCTTCTTAAGGACGGTCGGTTTGGGAAGAAGCCTACGCGTCGCCATCGAAATATTAGCACCTAGTGCGACAAATTCTATAATAAACGTTTCCCAGTTGATGTATAAGAGATGAAGACCATCTCAAGTGCGGACAGCAAATAGTGCACTGCGCCCTATTCACTCATGTTATGGTCATAAAGTTGTTTGACTAAGGAGGGATTACAGAATTTCTTTAAATCCCTGGAAAGACAACGAACCGGGAACATTGGTGGGTGGAACCGGGCCGTGAGATGGAGAATTCCAGTGCCATTTGGAACTGCGGGGTAAGAAGGAGAAGCACTCAGTATTAAACCGGCAAACCGTACAGACGCTTTGTTGCCACACGACAACCACTACCACTAGCTCCAGAAATGCCTATGCCGTGAAGTCACTCTCACTTATGCGGATTCGAACTGGCAACCTCCGGATAACAAGGCAAGCGCGCAGTTCTTTCGGCCACCGAATGACGGAACAGCAAATGTTTCGGCTCATCTGCAACAAGGGTCCGAGAAAACCCTTAGTTAGTGTAACAATAGATGAGAAATGACAGTTGATCCATTCTCAACCGGGTCGACTAGGCCGTTGGGTGGAACATTTTGAAGAGCATTGCAATGGAACAATGGGATACTGCGGATAAAAACGGCTTGACAAGTCCCGTGGATGGTTTGTGGGAATAAGGTTAGTAAAAAAGTTTCACGAAGTAAAAAGCACATCTGTGGACTCACCATCCTATCCACCTTAACACAAAGGCATATCCGTCTATTCCAATTTCGTGGGATTAGTGAGCAAAATGTTTGGCTGCGCCATGTCGTCACTCAGTGAATAGGAATCAACTTAAGTAATGCAGGTGGTGTAAAGCATCGTCGAGTCATTTTTTAAATGGGTAACGTGGGCACAGAAATGACAAAAGTCATAAGAGCGTTCAACAGTTGAGAAACTCGAAGGGAAAAATAATTCCGGCAGCTTTCCAGCCGACTGTATTGGGTATGAAGTTTCAACTTATAACCGCTCAATTCCGTGTTGCGGCTAAACTTCAGGAGTTGGCGGCAGGCGTGATCGGGGTTTTTCATGATCTGGAACGCCATTATGAAGTCACCCAGTAGACGCGGTATCTGCCGCTGTACACTCTCAGGGCTCTCCGTCGCCTGTGCTTTTGCAGGTGGGACAACCCCTTCACATTTTTCGTTGCACTTCGCTGGACGGCCTTCAGTGCAGCCAGATCGCGTTTAACCATGGTTGCCAAGCCAGGATCGCGTACTCAACATGGGGCGTCGCATATACATTGAGAATTTGGGGGAGATGGAAGGATCGAACTTCCCGGCGCCCTCCGTAACAGACCAACATGTTGGTTTGGGGTTTTGGACGTCTTCAAGAACTGCGCCGAACAGCCGAGATCATCTTGCATCACCACACCAAGGTCTCGCTCTTGTGAGGCGGTTTTCAGCATGTCGTCTCCAAGTTTATATGTGTATGTGGGCTTGTGGTAGAAATGCACGGTCTTGCACTTGTCCGTGTTAAACGGAAGTAGATTTGCCATTGACCATTCAAAGGCATGGTCTAAGTCTCGTTGCAGCATATCGTGAGCTTCCTGACAGATGATTGTCCCCCCTCCCGTAACTTGATGTCATCGGCAAAAAGCAGGCAATCTGACTTGATGACATTCGCAAGGTCGTTGATGGAGAACAAGGGTAACCGGGGCCCCAACAATGACCTTTGTGGAACACATTAATTAACACAGTAATTTGATCAGAAAACGAGCCCCGAACTCGAACCTGAAGGCGCCGATGAATGAGGAAGTTTCCGATCCATCCAAGGACACGATGCTAAACTCCTTACGCTTGCAGCTTTTGAAGAAGGATGAGGTGATCTATGCGGTCGAAGGCTTTAGAAACATAGGTCGATGACACCAATGCCAGTCCCACTGCAGGCTATCTCGGTCTAAGTTCCACGGGCAATCAGTAGATTGGTGGTACATGACCGATGCTGACCGAATCCGTGTTGCTCCGAAGTAACCCATTACAGCCTCAGCTATGATCGATTCCACGGCTTTTGAAAGAACCGGGAAGAGAACCACTGGGCGATAATTGTCAGGCTCTGAACGGCTACCATTTTCAAATATCAGGGCAAGGACGTCTTGCTTCCATATTTTAGGGACCTGCTATTCGTTCAGGCATCTTTGGAAAAATTTCGTTAGTTGATCAGCTGTCCTCGTACATGCAACCTGCAGTGTTTTCGGGGGAATGTTGTCAACTCCGGGTGCATTATGGGTGCGCAACAAGAGCAGCTTCCTCAAAATGGTTGCCGAGCTAAAGGTGATGTGTGTTAATACTGGCGTCTGGGAGAGTGGGGTAGGTATGTTACCTGCTGGTAACACGTCGGAAAATTGGAGTATATTGGAGCCGTAATAAGTAAGCTACATCCACGGCTGTTTGAGCACATCCATCTGCTGATATTAGTGGGGGAACACCCCGTTTCATATGTCTGTACAGAAGCTTTTTGTTAGCACAAACCTTTTCCGCTAGATTCTGCTGTTTTACTAATTTGTCCTCAAGCATAAGCGTGGTACAGTGATAACGATGCACAACCTAGTTACCCCGGTTGTCAGGGCTGGGGTTCACTCTACACAGATTCCACGCTACGTCTCTTACTGTCATGTGTTTTTGAGTTCTGCTCCGAATGAACGATTGTGAACTTGCGGAACGAGGAGGTCTGTTGACCGATGCAGATTTAATCAGCTCACTGAACTTGCCATCAAATTCCATCTAGGCACTATCCATGGGACAGTCGTCCGAAAACTCCCAGATGCCACCTCCCACAACTTCTGCCAGCACGTCATAGTGGGTGATTATTCGACACTGTGGATATTCCGCATAACACACGAAGTCGTAAATTATGCTTACGTGGTCCATCCGCCCCAGAGGACTCTCCATCCTTGGATTCTCAATCATGAGCTCTTCGTTCGTGAGCATTAAATCGAGCACAGATAATTTATTTCCGGCACTGAACCGGGTGGGCGAACTGACATGGCTGAAGAGCGGTATGCTTGCAATATACTCTTGCAGGCCTGGCTTGAATTGCTCGTTGGGGATACCGGAATTTCCAAACCATGAGTATTGAAGTCTCCGGAGATGAGAATATGCTTGTATCGTCCTCATAGGACGCTTTCCAAGGATAATGTTAGGCGGAAGTCCATCTCTAGGGTGGACATTGAGGGACAATAAACAACGGCCAAAAGGCAAGTGTTGTTGCGTCTCAGTCGCAGACTACACCAGTGAGTCAGCATTTCCGGATCGACCACCGGTTCGCACTGCAGGTCGTTGCGGTAGTATAACAGTACACACCACATCTTTGCTATGGCGATCGTTTCGGAGAAGGGACATGCTTTGTATGTACCTTACCGGTTATTCCGTGGAAAGAACTTTCAAAGGATATGAACAATCAACAGGGAAGTAGAAAACACGAGCTGAAAACCGTCATTATTCATGGCGTCACCAACTCTCAAGCTTCATCTCCTGAAAAAGTGCAGGCACATGACCTTGAGGAATGGCGATACATCCGTGAGGCGCGATCTTTAGCAAATGTCGCTGCTACCTCCCCGACAAATATTCCCGTGTCATCAAATTACAAAGGGTGTGGTCTTAGGTTCCTGTAGTTGGTCTTACCGTCTGAGCTAACTTTGCAGACAGTTCTAGAGAACTGGGGTAACTTCCGGAACATGCTCCCAACAGAAATTCGACCAAAAGAAGCAGGTTTACGACCAGAGGCTACTGGTTACTCAATGAAGAGAACCAACTCAGTGGGAACAACCGTTGTTGCAGAGTCCACCCCAGAGACTGATCTGACTGCCGTCATAGCATCTGGCGCGACACTGCAGGAGATGAGTGACCATCAGGATCATCGTGAACCTGATCACATGGTGCAGAGAATTATTCCAAGTCATTCTAGCGAGCCGAAGACAATTCACAAAATGAGTAGCAGCCGACATCAAGAGGGTCGGCCAAGTCTCAAACCCGTTGTCTACATCCACAAAATACCTTCTAACCTATGAATCACTCTCCTGGTTCATACAAACGCACCAGGTCTTTTTAGCAAACTAACAGAGCTTCGCCTGCGTCAGGCCACGATGTCAAGGGACCTCTTTATGATAACCGAGATCTGGTTGAGTGAAGCGATCACTGATGCAGAAATCGCACTACCTGGGATGTCTATTCCACACAACGATTGACCAAGTAGAGGAGGTGGAGTACTACTTTATTATCGCAGTGAACTACACCTTGATCTCATCGATGACCCCGAGGTTCAGGTTGTCGTTGCGCTTTGGTGTCGTTTTCACCTCAGCCGTGGGGACGCATGTATGTTGGGTGTCTTGTATCGCCCTCCGTCAGCTACTTTGGAAATGGACAACCGCCTAGCCTCCACAATAAATATCATTCTCTCACAGTCGTACAGCCACATTCTCCTGGTTGGTGACTTCAATATTCACAGCATAGATACCCCAGCCTTTATCAACGAACACTTGAAAATGGAAGTAAAGGAGATAATTAGTGGACTACCACTTTACAATCCCATCACATCTCCCGCAAGCTTCAGGTCGGGAAACAAACAATGGAACAATGGATTTATGTGGGTATAAAAGCTAAAAGCTTGACAAATCCCGTAGGGTGATCAGTGCGAAAATCATAGAAGTGTGAAAAATTCAATGGAAACCAATTCAGTAAAATCGTTTAACAACGAGTCACTACAAGCTTGTGGACTCACCGAGTTCGGAGTGTCAAAATAGTAATCCACTATAACTCCGGAGGGGATCATGAGGTATGGAGTATTTGGTTAAAAGAGTCACCGCCCCTTGAAATTCGCATGGGGCAAAGTGTTTGAATTTGAAGCGTCAAAATATAAATATAAATCCACTGTTGAATGTTGCGTGAGGGAAAATTATTTTTAAAGTATGGATTTTGGACCTCTCAAAATTAGACTGTACTATGGGAGATAGTGCAATGAAGTGAGTGCACTATCAACTCGATTTTTGAACTCGATCAGGTTTGGTGCACTGACTACAGATTCTGGGAGAGCATTCCAGGCTTGGCAAACACGCACGGAAAAGAAATTCCGTCGACATTCCAAACGGCTGTACTGCACTGCCAGCTTCAGATGATGGCCCCTCAGATTGTTGTTGTTACTGAGCTCCAGCAGATTGCGGCAGGTATGATTGGGGTCTGTCAGAATCTGATAAGCCAAAATCAAATCTCCCCGTAGTCGTCGATATTGACCACTAAATATCCCGAGCAATCTCAGTCTGTCTTCGTAGCGTAACTGGCCTAAACCTTTCACGTTCTTCGTTACGCGTCGTTGAGGTTTCTCTAAATCAGAGAGGTCTTTCCTCAGCCACGGCTGCCAGACTTGTATTGCATACCCCACGTGTGGTCGTATGTATGCACCTAGAAGTTGGTGAAAAACGGATGGATCGAAGCGTCCAAATGTGCGCCGGAGAAGGCCCAAATTTCGAATGCTCGCGTTCGATGCTTTCTTTGCCTGGGCTGAACAACCAAGGTCGGACTGAATCAAGACTCCTAAATCCTTTTCCTCAGCAGTTGTGTTAAGCACATGGTCACCCAGTTTATAGAAAAATGCTGATTGGTGAAGTAAGTGTAATACTCTGCACTTTTCTGTGTTGAGTGGGAGTTGGTTCTGAACTGACCACGCATACACCTCATCCACATCCTCTTGAAGTATTGCGGAGTCGTCTGGTGTATTGATCGCTCTCCAGACCTTGATGTCGTCGGCATAGAGTAGGCAGTTGGAAAGAATGAGGGCCGCTATGTCGTCAATATGCATCAAAAACAATCGTGGCCCCAGTACCGATCCTTGTGGTACACCACATTCGACTTGGATTTGGTGGGACAGGGACCCACGCACTTTTACCTCTAAGCTCCGCTGGAGAAGAAAGCTTGTGATCCATTCTAGGAGCGGATCACCAATGCCGAAGCTCTGAAGTTTGCAGATCAGGATTCCATGGTCTAGTCGATCGAAGGCCTTTGAGAAATCTAGGTAGACCACGTCCACTCCTGCACCGCTGTCAATTAATTTGGTCCAACTCGATCTTGCTAGCAGCAGGTTTGTGGTGCACGATCGATTCCATCGAAAACCATGCTGTTCTTGTGCAAGGAAGGCAGACTCTTCTAGGTAGGCTGTTAATACGTCAGCAACAATAGCTTCCATCACCTTTGACAGGACCGGGAAAAGGGTTACAGGACGGTAGTTGGCTGGATCAGAACGGCTACCGCCCTTGTGAATTGGGGTTATGATCCCACATTTCCACATCTCGGGTACATACATCAGATCGAAGCAGCGTTGGAAGAATCGTGCCAGAGGCTCTGCTAAAGTTTCTCCCGTTACCGCAAGGGACTTAGGGTGAATGATGTCGATTCCAGGAGAGCTGTGCTTACGCATACACAACAACTTCTTAAATACCATCCCCGCCGTGAAAGTTATGTGCGTAAGTTTTGGTTGTAAAACAGCTGCTGACAAAGGAACAGATGGCCAAGAAATGCATTGAAAGTTCGAAGCATATTGCAGCCGCAAGGCGTTCGCCGCATCCTCCGTAGTCAGCGTCATGCCATCTGGCGTTTGAAGAGGAGGGATTCCCCGTTTCACCTTGCGCAGGTTGTTTACATGTTGGTAAAGCAGCTTATGATTCGAAACCATGCGCTCCGTCAGATGCTGCTGGTATGTCAGTTTATCCTCACGAACGAGTTGAGTGCAATGATTACGTTGAATTGCATAGGCCGTCCAGCTCTCCGTGCTCGGGTGTTCCTTATAGATAGGCCAGGCCGAGTTCCTCACTGCCAAACATTTCCGTTTCCTACTGCGCACAAATGAAACAGTCTTCTTCGAGAGGACAACCTTAGTTTCGGATGCCTCTTCGACGAGAGTGCTAAATTGGTTGACGAAATGTGGCCATGCGATTGTCGGTACTTCTTCTGTCAGAAAATTCCAGTTGGCTGTCTCTGCAAGTCGAGCCAGCTCATCGTACCGTATGATAACTCGGCTTTCCCGTGTAGTATCCGCAGAGTATTCTGCGTAGCATATATAACCGAAGAGTAAAACTGCATGATCGCTGCAACCCAAAGGAGCGTCGATGATTACTTTCTCGACCATGAGTTCTTCGTTGGTAAATATCCGGTCCAGGATGGACGACCTTTCTGCTGCTCTGAATCTGGTGGGATTGTCGATATGGCCATAAAGCGGAAAACTGGAGACAAGGTCTTGTAGATCCGCTTTGAACTGTTCCGTAGGTGTTGCTTGGGCATCCAGAGCGTGGATCGTGAAGTCACCAGCGATAAGAATATGGCTGTATCTCCTGCTGATCACAAGCCTCAGCGCAGACGCGAGATTAAATTCCATCTCGGGTGTAGAGGATGGAGGTCGATAAACGACCGCCACCAGACAGACGTCGTTGCCTGTTAAACGCAGCCTACCCCAAAGAGTATCCTGCACGTTACTGTACACGTCTTCAATGGGCTCACATTGGAGGTCACTGCGGTAGTACAGAGCCACCCCGCCCCCTTTACTGGATCGATCGCGCCGAACGACGGACATGCCTGGTAGCTCGACCTCCGTGTCTGTGATATCCGGGCGCAACCACGTCTCCGTTATAGCGACGAGGTCACAGGATTTGGACCTTTGACGTAGTCGCAGTTCGGGTAGTTTGTTAATTAGACTTTGAGCGTTAGTGTACATACAGGACAGCTGTTTGAGCACCAAAAGAGCTTGTGGAGGATTACACGAAGTTGGATTTAAGCCGGCTGATGAAAGGCCGGCGCTTGATCGTTTTTGTGCAGTTTATCGTTGAACATTTTGCACGGGCCTACAGCCAGCCTAACGTTGTTCTTGCACACGCAGAACGCTCTTCAATCGCGTCGTTTTCAGTGGTTGATAATCTTGATGCAGTGTCTTCGGCTCCGTTTATTTTATCACATTGAGCCACAGATGGTGTCACATCCTCCGGTGGCTTCGATTCAATAAATGGTACCGATGGCAGTGCATTGTGCATTTTATGCCAGTTACGCATTAAGTTCGCCGCCATCTGCTGGGACTGAACCACAAGTTTCAGTATCCTTGGACCATTACCTTTGTAAAGAGGTGAAACGGGCAGTCTAGAAATCGACTGAAGAATGACGTCGCCTGCAGATAGAGTTTCACGGATGTACCGCCATTCTTCCAGATCGTGAGCATGAGCCTCCTCGTCCCTAGCTGTTGGTAGCTCGGGCACACCATGAACTAAAATGGTTTTTCGCCAGCTGGCCGTGTTGCGATCGTCTAAATTGTTTTTTTCTCGCTGACGTTCGCTCCATGGAACATCCGGAAAGATACGGATCTTACTGTCTTCACTTCGGAGGTGATATGCCGATAAGAGCACCGCCTCTACATCGTCAGTGGATGCCAGTGTTATCCGCAGAATTCTGGACTCACCATAGTGAACGGAGTTTGGATGTCTCGTCACACGCGTGATGTTAGTCGGCTTGACCCTAGCACCTATGCGATCGCAAATGAGATTCCACTGGTTCAGATCGTCCTGTTGCTTACCTCTCAGAGAATTTGCTTTGGATTCAGGAACGTTGGTGCATATGAGTGTTAGAGCACCGTAGTTCCTCCTGGTGTTCGGTAATGTGGGAGACGTGGTGATGGATGGACTAAAACAAGTCTCTAAATTTCGTGCTTGGTCTTTTACACATGTCGCAGATATTGTGCTTAAAGTCTTGTTTACAGTGTCTCTAGCAATAGTCGCTGCGTAAGTTGATTGACCTTTAGAGATACTCAGACTTTGTCGGTCAGTCGGAAGTCTTGTTCTTACCGAGGCTTTGGATAAGGGCGGAACGGCTGAGGAACTGAGAATGTTTTGTCCGTACGTGATGCCTGATTGGTTCGGGGTTCCCAAGATATTCGCCAGTGATTTCGCGAGAACGTCTGGCTCTTTTCTTCGGTTTAGTGGCGGTGAGTACGGGAGATGGTGGAGATACAAACCTTGCTATAATAGCCTCTAAGGAAATAATTCTTTCATTTAGGCGTAATCCTACTTCTGCAATCCGACGGTCGTAATCTTTCGACAAAGCAATTACGCATTTTACTATGTGAACCGTTGTGCAATTAAGACAGTGTTGGAGGTGAAAGAAAAACACAGTGTTTCCATGTTTCAGAACATTTGTTACTACTGCTTGTTACATGCTCCTCACACGACCCGTGGTTCTTTCAGATCGATAAATTCAAATTAGCCCTCAGCCATGATTGGGACTGGACTTTGTGTGTTTTTATACCCACGCCGGCCCGTGTAGTGTTCTGCAAATATACCTCCTGTCCGGTGCGTGTCTTTTTGACTCGTGGGGCGCAATTTAAAAAGTCGAACGCCTGGGGACACAACAGATTTCTGGCGACGGAGGTGTTGAATTATCATGGCTATTTCATTCGAGCAGTTGCAGTCCCTCCTTCAGCAGCAACAACTCCAGTTTGAAAAATCACAGCGGCAGTTAATTCCGCTGTTATCAGAAAAGCTCAACATTCAAGTGGAATGGGAACCGGAACCGAGGTTAACAGCCCAGGAAATTGTATCTGAATACCACAAGCTGCCCAGTTTGAATCATGACCCAGAAACGATTGCAACTTCAGAACACAGAGAAGAACCCCAGCCCTGTCATACAGTCATTGGTGTCCAAAATGTGAATGGAAACGTGCCGAACTGGAAGCCCCCGACTGCAGTATGGAACGGTGATGGAAGACGTTCTGTGAGAAATTGCGCCCACAAAAATCATCATTGTCAAAAGGCGCACCAATTCAGATGCGCGTATACTCCAAGGTTACAAGCGAGCTCAAAATTCAAAAGAAACAGGTATCTGGGCACAGTGAGAGACACGCCTTTTGCAGTATTTCGTACACACTTTTCAGGGAAGAGGAAATACCCCACAGTGAAACGCAAGTATGTCCCGATATCGCTGCTACCAGAAACGTTGCATGCTCTCAAGAGCACTTCTCTTGGAACCCGGGCAAGACTTGGCACATCGTCAGTCAAACCTACAATCCTAACGGTTAAAAAGGTTTCAGAAGAACTTCTGCAGCTGAAAGGAAGCATCGCCTGTGAACGCAGACTCAATGATTTGCTACACTATGGAAAAATCTACCCAGTATACTCTACAAATGTTAGGCTGCACGGAACCAACTGGATTACGAAGTTAAATTTTATCAAAGAGTCAATGACTCATCTACCAGTACGGGCGACACTGATGTCTTGGCCGAAGCCCGTACCCCCATGGTCGCAGATCCAAGTGGACTTAGGTGGATCCGCGTCGAAAGAGTTAAGTGAACCCCAGGTAACCCGCATTTTTAAGAGAGGGAGGTGTTGGAGATGAAAGAAAAACACAGTTTTTCCATGTTTCAGAACATTTGTTACTACTGCTTGTTACATGCCCCTCACACGACCCGTGGTTCTTTCAGATCGATAAATTCAAATTAGCCCTCAGCCATGATTGGGACTGGACTTTGTGTGTTTTCATACCCACGCCGGCCCGTGTAGTGTTCTGCAAATATACCTCCTGTCCGGTGCGTGTCTTTTTGACTCGTGGGGCGCAATTTAAGAAGTCGAACGCCTGGGGACACAACAGACAGAACGGAACAGACTCGGACAGATTGTTGTGCTTGTTAGTCTCAGTAATCGGACTATGATTAACGGAACACAACGCACAATGCTGGCCCGATTCCACTGTCTGGGCAAGTGACTCAGCTCTACTTGTAACTTCTCCCCTTGTTACATTGGTCATGGTCGGCTGCAGCGAAGTGGCACGGCCCGGTACACGGGCTAGTTTGGTGTCGTGCATGGTAGGTGTGCTTCGCCGTCTTGTCCGCTTGTGGTCGGAGGACACGTTGATCGACTTACGCGTGATGGGCCTGTGCGTCATGCGGTCACGTTTGAATAGGCCGTGTAGGACGTGCTTGGGTCGTATGAGTGATTGAATGGATCTGGCCGAGATGCAATGGCGATCGTGAAGTTTGCTGGGCGCTTGAGTGCGCAAGTTAAAAATGAATTTCTTCTGTAACTGTGGTGCTGTGAAGCGACTGAAGGCTTGTTAGCAAGCGGAAAGATTTCTCTATCGAATGATGTAAAAATCCGAAGGGTTGTAAAAATAATCCACGAAAAGCTGCGACTGGAGAGGTTTTGCGTGTGAATTCCCCGGCAAACTCCGCAAAAAACACAGACACAAGCTGGTGGTTGAAGCGATGGGAATAATCCGGGTGGAATGGATCCACCGTGTAGAGAAGATGGTTCCGAGTAGAATGAATGCACGCTAGGTCCTATGCAGTGAAATGGTGATGGCAGTATGGAAAATCAATGAGAACTCCGGAATTAGCCAAAGAATAGCCGCCAAATTTGCACCACTTGGAAAATACGCCAAAAGAAGAATATTGGTGCACAATTCACACAGATAAAACGTTGCTAACACAGTAATCTGAGGCGAAAGTAGTATCCAGCACACGTTGCTCCAACGAAGAGCTTATGATCGAAACGGCATCGATAGAGAGTCCTTTGGGCGGTGGTGACGTCGCAACACTCATGTTCAGTTACATTTGTAATGCAGAGTATTCCTCAGAAAACACCGAGGAGTGTCAGCTCATTACGGATTACGGCGCTTTAATCAAACTTATAAGTGTTATAAACTGGGCATTTCTAACAGAACGATCCCGCGATGTCGCCTGGTCTGAATTTGCCCACCAGTTCAACACGTTAGTAACTAGTGCGTCTAGAAAAAGGCCTATGGGAGCGAAGACAGTAAAATTATTCATACGCAGCAGCACACGCAAGTGTATGGTTACGAGGAACTTACTCTGGCGAAGATACAAGTAGTTATCGAGTGCCGAAACATGGGAAGCCTACCCTATCCAAAGGAATCACTGCGTAAATCTGGTACGCGAAGATAAAATACAGCACCGACAGAATCCAACTGGGAAATTCCTTTCTAACCCTTAGTTCCACTACAGACACGTTAAGAAGCTCCGCAAATTGCAGCGAGGAATTCCTGCCTTACACACGTTATGTGGACTCGTACAAACTGCAACCGAGGTGGCCAACGCCCTAAATCAACAATTCGCCCCGAACTTCCAGAGCACGACATCGCCGCATACACAGTTCCCGCATGTTGTACCACCACCAGGACTTAGCCACATTGTGTTTACGAGTGCGGATGTTATGAAAAGTCTACTTGCCCTGTGTGAGCATACCTCTCCCGGCGTTGATAATATTCGTTCAAAAGCGTTGAAATTGGCTGCAGTAAACTTGGCGGACCCACTCTGCAAGTTCTTCCAACGATGCCTCGATGAGATGCGGGTGCCAACAATGTGGAAGCAGGGAATCGTCACTCCCATCCATAAGGGAGGAAGTCGTACAGATCCGGCCAACTATCGCCCGATAACACTACTTCCGGTGCTCTCCAAAATCATGGAAGCGATTGTTGCCGAAGCGCTGATGAACTACTTGGAAGAACGCAATATCATAGCACAAGAACAACATGAATTTCGCAAGAACCGATCTTGCACTTCAAACTTGCTACTTGCTTGATCCAGTTGGACTGAGACCGTGGACAGCGGCGTAGGTGTTGACACAGTTTATCTGGACTTCTCAAAGGCCTTTAACCGTCTGAATCACCGTATCCTCCTTTACAAGCTGCAGTGTTGTGGAATGGTAACCCAACCCTCGGTTGGATAGCTAACTTCTTGCTTCAACGACATCTGAATGTAAGATTGCGCGGCGTCATCTCTGACCCAATCAACGTTAAGTGCGGAGTGCCCCAGGGCTCAGTACTTGGTCCACGACTATTCCGGGTTTACATAAACGATCTCGCGACAGTAATCACCTCCAACTCCTTACTCTTCGCTGATGATCTGAAGATATTTCGAGCCACTAGAACAACCAACGACAATGCAGCACTTCAGGGTGATGTTGACAGGGTCTACGAATGGTCGATTCAGAAGCTGCTTCAGTTCAACGCTACAAAGTGCAAAGGTGTTGAGCATACGCCATAAAACTACTTGCGAATACAGACTGGGGGATCAAATATTGTAGCGCACTTAACAATGAACATTGATTTATCACGAGTAGCATGGTTAGAATAATTATTAAAGTTTGGAGGACCATCGAATAAATAAATCGTTATTTCAAACGTCTACCGAGTCAAATGCACTACTGCGTAATGAAAGTTTGAAGTGAGAATTGGATTTTCACCCGCAAAATAGTATAGAGAGCTGTTATAGTTCAGTAAGTCTGTGAGAAATAAAAAGGGAATGGAGAACGCTCACTCGTTCATATCTTCATTTGACAGATGTGGTATGTTAATCCAGTTTAGCTACATCCGGGCTAATTACATGGACACTTTGCATGTATCCTCACTGCCATGCTGCGGAGAGGGCCGTTAAGCACATGGTTAGGTTTGTGTTATTTCATCATCCATATGGAACGGACTATATCAAGTAATGCAAGTTTGAGTGCGTTTCATCAAGGGATTTTTTGAAGAGCGTTAATGTAGGGGTACGGATAACGTGAGTCGGAAGGGCATTCCAGGCACGGGACACACGAAGGGAGAAAACGTTATATCGACAATCAAAGCGACTGTAGTACGCAGCCAATTTGAGCTGATGGCCTCTCAGTTTATTATTTTGGCTCAGCTGAAACAGATTGCGATATGGGTGAGTTGGGTTCGTCAGTTGTAAGCAATCCGTGATTAGGTCTCTTATCTGACGTCGATATTCTCCACTGTACCATCTCAGGGACTACAGTCTGCGTTGGTAGGGGAGATGAAACGATCCTCTAACGAGTTTGGTCGCTCTACGTCGTGGAGCTTGATAATGTGCTTACTTTTAATGTGCGCAACCATCCGTGCGCGCATTCTTCCGTATCCGCAATCTTGTGCTTCCGCAATCTTCCGTGTGCTAACCTTCCGTGTACGCACTCTTCCGTGTCCACAATCTTCGTGTACGATTTTATGTCTGTGTGCTTTCTGCTGTCCGCAATTTCCGTGCGCATTTCCTTTGTGTGCGCTTTCATCATGGAACCCCAAGAAGTTGATGCTGCTGAAGCTGAGATCGCAAGATTGTCACTCATCTGGAACGACCGTCCCGGCAGAAGAGGTGGGGTTCTTCCATACTGCCGCGGTGACTTGCAATGTTTAATAGTTGATTATCCGGAAACTCTTGTTACCGACTCACTCTGGTGAAACTTTCAACTAAGACATCACGACGCATATCTCGTGGCTATCTTTTACCGTCCCCAAAGGTCCAATCCGGAAATGGATTCCAGCTTAATGCGTACTTTGAACTGGGGAATGCACTCTAGGTACAGCCACATTTTCATCTCCAGTGACTTCAATCTACGCGGTCTAGAGGTGTCGGCATCGTCCACCGAACAGTTCAAAGCAGATTTGCATGAACCTATCGCTACTATTCCATTGTACAATTATGTCACCTCGCCCACTAGGTTCAAGACAGCAAACAAAACGTCCATATTGGACTTTGTGCTCATAAATGAAGAGCTCATGATCGATCAGTTGTTGATGAAAAGCCCATTAGGTCTCAACGAGCATGTAGTAATAAATTTTAACTATGTTTGTTATGCAGAGTATCCATCTGAACACTCCGAGCTCACTCATACAATCACACGCTACCACCTCCTGAAAGAATTCGTTGAGGTATCCACTTGTGTGTTCTCGAACACCAGTCCCCTTGACAACGTTTGGACAGAATTCGTTGGGAGACTGTGAGATGGTCAACAGAGCATCAGATACCGAGTCTC
Source organism: Dicrocoelium dendriticum (assembly GCA_944474145.2). Taxonomy (NCBI): domain Eukaryota; kingdom Metazoa; phylum Platyhelminthes; class Trematoda; order Plagiorchiida; family Dicrocoeliidae; genus Dicrocoelium; species Dicrocoelium dendriticum. Next base: position 140,996,873 of record OX104064.1, read on the forward strand.
TTCGTTCCATAAAGTGCCGTTAATTCCAACGAGCAGGACTAAAACGTGCATGGCAAAAAAGAACGTGGCATGGCATGTCTACAAGGCTAGTCTGGACTCAGAGACTTAGGGCAACCTTCTTTCCTATCGCACCCATTGCACCACACTTGTACATGAGGATAAAGTAGCATCAACCATGCTACCTAAACATTTCTTGCAAAGGACAAACTCCTGCATAAGCTTGTCTACAGTCTGCATAAATTGAAGCATGGCATTCCTCTACTTATCACAACAGGAGGTAGGGTACAAAGCGCCGACGAAGCAGTCAAATGCCCTACGGCTGCAATACGCCTCGATTTTCGAACTAGTACCCTTTCCCTGTCACATACTCCCACACACCTTATTGACTTCAGGGTTTATGCACTTAAGTTTCAACCCAGCAATTGTGCTATGGAAGTTACTCTCATTGCGTGATTACAGCTCTCCGGGATCCGACAACATCCGCCCGATAGCACTAAAGGCTGCGGTCACCAAGCAAGTCGAACCATTGTCACAGTTCTTCCAAAGATGCTTCGATGAACAACAAGTCCCCACTGTGTGGAAGCATGGCAGTATCACCATAATTTTAAAAACGGTAGCCGTTCAGACCTTGCGAACTATCGCCCAGTGACTCTTCCCTGTACTCCCTAAGGTGATGGAAGCGGTCGTTGCTGAGGCTCTAGCGGACTGCCTGGAAAAATGCAACGGCTTGTCACTGGAACAACATGGATTCCGTCCATACCGGTCATGCACCACCAACCTGCTGATTGCACGAGGTAGTTAGACGGAAGTGGCTGATGGTGGGATCGGAGTCGATGTCAACTACCTGGACTTCTCTATAGCTTTTGGTGCCATGGATTACCGCATCATAATTCACAGGCTACAGGGACAAGGAATCGGAGATCCTGTTCTTGATTGCATTGGCAACTCTCTTCACAAACGGAGGCTTCAATTGTGTGTTAGGGGATCACTCTCCAATCCAAATGATGTGATAAGTAATATTCCACAGTGCTCGGTACTGGGACCGCGCCTATTCCTGGTTTATTAATGACCTGACAAGGATTATCTACTCCAAGTTCCTGCATTTCGCCGATGACGGCAAAACAGGGCGAACAGTCAATACCAAGTAAGATCACTACCTACTCCAACACGACCTGGATTGCATTTATGAATGGTAAACGAGGAACTTACTCCAGTTGAACACAGCTAAGTGCAAGGTGATCCACCTGCGTCACCAGGCGGTGAGCGTGTACAAGCTTGGCAACCACCCCTTGCAGAAGGCCTCTCAGGAGCGTGATTTGGATTTGTTGATACAGGACGACCTGGGATGCTCAAAACAAGCAGAGGTGTAGAGAGCCGGCAATCAGCATTTTGGCCTTCTGCGCAGAGCGTTCGGTAGGATTGACCCTGCAATCTTCCCACAAATGCTTAGTGCATACGTGCAACCAAACGTGGAATACGCCATCCAAGAGTGGCAGAAACAGGATCTCATAGCTCTCGAGACCGCTCAACGGGGGCCAACAAGAACGTTATGGGCTTCTTTCATCGGCCCTATAAACTTAGATTGAAGTCCCTAGAAATACATAGCAGTCCATATGGGTGTTTGTGGGGGGAATTCATAATGGTTTACCAGATACTGAAGAAACCAAACCTTATTTGCCGCCCGCTGCTGGAACTGAAGCAAAAACCCAAAACCAAGAAGTTCGCCTCTGAAATTGACAAAACAGCTGAACCGGCTTGAATGCCGTAGAAAACTTTTACTCCAAATGTGTCAGCCTTGGAACGCTCTCCCAAATTATGTCGTCTCTGCCCCCAAGCTAACGATATTTGAAAAACGACTTGACGAAGCGTTGTCACACTGGCATTTCAGTTCAGAACTTGTGTTAGTCAAGGGGATATAAAACGCAAAAATGTGTGTGCTTCCAAAATCCTAACCAATGGACTTTTGGATTAATACTCTTATGACTCGAATCTCACAGTTCTTCCACACATGTTTATGGGAGAAGAGTGGATGTTGCTTGACATGGAGCATGTAAACGAAAGCTATCTGGTAAGTGCTTGCATTCCGCTGCTTCGAATTCTAATCTGATACAAGTCGTAATACTGACATCCCTGAAACTGTAAAGAGAGAAGCAAGCAATTGCAATGCTTTGAAAACATACCAAGCATTTCAAATATTAAACGCTGCTACTGCGGAAACTGGCTTTACATATTCCGTCGGCCCAGGAAAGCTGTACACAACTAAGCGTTTGCATTTCTCTTATTTAATTTTGCTCACGGGTTCTGTGAACAATAACCGCCCCCCATATTGCTTTGTGTGCAAACGTTTAATTCGCATTGCAAACTATCGTTATCCAGCAATGTATAATGATTTTATACGGGTTAAGAAGCACTGCTTTGCAGGCGCCGTAGGGTGGTCTGGTGCGTAATCGAAAAACGTTAGTGAAAATATTGCAGTCAGCAGTTCTATTGTCAAAAGAATGGACTTATTGTATGGAAGGTAATAGCTCTGCATTCCGAGTGTTTCCACAGATTCAATAGGCGAAAAAGTAAATCCAAGGTATTTACCGGATGCAGGATACAGAGTAGCACAATGTAAGTGGCGGAGTGCGTCATCCAACCGACTTTAAATATGGCTAGGTTGGGTACAGAAACAACCGATTCGAGGAGATCGTTCCATGGTTGACACATACGAATGGAAAAGAAATTTCTATAGCACGCAAAACGGCTGTACTGCTCTGTTAATTTCAAGGAGTGGTCTCTAACCTTGGTGTTACCGCTGAGTTGCAGTCAAGAGCGGCACACATGATTTGGATTGTGTAAAATCAAGTATGTCATAATCGAGTCGCCGCGTAGTCGGCGATACCGCTAGCTGAATAGACCAAAGCATTTCAGGTTATGGTCTTACGGAAGCTGGTGCATTCCAATGACGTAGTTAGTGGCCCGACGTTGAGGTTGGCCCAGTGCAGTAAAATCGTGCTTCAGCCAAGGCTGCCAGGATTGGATTGCCTATTCGACATGAGGGCGAACCAACGTATTCAGCATCTGTCTGAAAATACTAGTGTCTAGTTGTCCGAACGCCCGTCATAGCAAGCCGACGTGCTGGTTATCATCATTCGATGCCTTTGCGGATCGCTTGGAACAACCCAAGTTATCCTAAACAAGCATGCCAAGTTTGCGTTCGACGGATGATTGCTGCGGTACATGCGTTCCTACCTTGTAGAAATAGGTACTCTGGTGCCGTATGGAGAGAACCTTCCATTTGACCACGTTGAACTGTAGCAGATTTCGCATTGATCACTGACGTACCATATCCAGGTCCCATTGAGGTAAACTCCGATAGGTATCCGCCTGAACTTGGCGCCAAATCTTGATAACGTCAATAAACAGCAAAAAATTTGAAGTGATTTTCCCTGTAAAGTTATTGATGAATACCAAAAACCAAATACGGAGCATTAATCCATAGGTTTGAGTAATGTTTCAACGACTAGGCGTTGTGCTCTCTGCTTTCTGGAAATGCTGTCGGTAGTCGAGGTGCTAGCAACCGAACATGCTATATTGCGCTCTAGCGCACCCCTATTCATGCTTGTATAACTCTCCCATTCTTAGTAACCCCACCGTTGGCAATTCCAAGTGACCTTGCTGTTTTTGAGAAGTGATCTCGCTACACTGTTAGGGAACTGAGATCCGAGTGTGCACCACCAAGTAGTTTTCGCACGAACTTTCTAGCGCTCCGTTCCCAATTTAAGCTGGCCACTTGTAACGTTCGGACACGGATGCAAATCGGATCACAAGCAGCCCTTGCTCGAAAGCTTGATACTACAGTCAATGATGTCTGCTGTCTCGCAGAAGCCCGATTAAAGCACCCTAACACGACCCTATGACTACCTTCACTATCTGCGAGCACCACTGGCCTTTGAAACTGCGTTTGTCTGGAAATACAACTACCGAAGGCACTAGTCTTGCTGTCATAGGAATTTCTTTGAGCACTTGGGCTGACGCCGCGCTATTAGTCTGGATCTTTGTCCACAACCGTCTCTAATCGTTCCGACTTAAATCCTCAGTGCGTCTGTCGAGCGGCGGAGCCGGCAGACTCTGCATGTTCGTTGTATCAGGGTACGCTTCCTTGGATTGAAGCCCCCGAGTCAATTTGAGATGAGTTCTACAGTCAACTTTACAATGTTCGAAAAAGTCACCACACCGACATCGTGATGCTTGTCAACAACTTAAACGCTCAGGTTGGCAGACATGAGGTTGACGAGCGTTGACTCAGTGATAAATATGGCTATAGTAATCGTACAACAGACAACGCCGAACGCCTTTACAGCTCTGCGCCGATCACGGCTCCTTTCTGTCGAGTAATAGATGTCAACAGCCAGCCGTGGACACAAATTAACCACATCACTTTTAGTCATGTCTGAGAAGCTGTATGTAGGATTATGAATCAACTTATAGTACTTAACTAACTTCGGATCGCGAGCTCGTTAGTGTTAAGTCACTGTACGTTTTGGTGGCCACCAACTTCGGCGCCGGAAACGACTTGATGTGACTAAGCTTACTGCCCCAAACGCTCTCAGCGCCCTGAATGATTTGTTAGCTTCTAACCTAAAGAGCACCTTATGCTTGGATGTTGAAACGCACTGGGTGCACATCTGCGGCGCCACGCACAGTTCCGCGACCCTGGTCTGTTGTTTCACCAGTGGTTCTGTCAATCACCATATCTGCACGATCTATGCAATTTCCCGAAAATAATGGAGCAATTTCTGCCGGCGTTGCGTATCAATCACTAAGCAGGACCACCAGCACTGAATTCAATCAGCTCCTCCGGTAGAATCGTAAGGCGTGGTGGACGCGGCGGGGCCTTGAGATGGGAAAAGCGGCCACTTCTAGGTATTTCTCAAAATCTTTTCTCTTGATCCGATCTCTTGGCAACTAAAGGCAATACTAAACCAAGTTTGTGAACAACCGGATAGTTTATTTGATTGGCAACGTTTCGCTTTTGACTCAAAATCTGGGTCCCGCTAGTTTGATGTCGCTGCAAGAGAACGATTGTTGATAAGATAGTTTATTCGAAATCTACCCAGCGAACCCTAGAGTATAGGGAAGTTGGCATCTGTGGTTGGAGTCAACGGGGCGGAAAAGCTGCTGACGGTGGCACAAATTTCGCGAAACTTGTGACCTTACGAATGATCCAACCTTCGGAGCTGGAACGAATAACTGGCGAGCTGACACAGATGATTGCGAAGCTGACTTCGAGGGATACCGTGAAGGAGGTTACACAACCCAACGAACATGAAAGCCGTGATGATCGCCGCTGTTGTTGATGCAACCATGAAGATCAACTTGCCAGATTGTTTAAGGAGCGGAGTGTGTATAACGTTGTTTTTCCTTGTCTATGCCGAGTAGGTGGTGAGTGCCGGTCCTCGAGATAAGGATTGAAGTGATATCAACCTGTGCAATAGCTGACACGGGGGCGGGGTTTTCCATTACGCGAATGTTCGATGGGGTTCCGTTAACCCAGTCATCAATTTTAGTGCAGACAGTCGGAAGATATCGCTTAATAGTGACGGGGGTACAGCAATTGAAAGTTAGGATAAGAGCAGCGCTTAGCAACCATGGGATGTTCGTCGCGGAGGGGGCCACGGAAACAATAGTCGGCAATGTAATGTTCAAGTGGCTCGGTGCCAAAATCGGTTTGAAAATTGACATAGTAACTGTGGCCGAGGAAACAAACGACATGAGCGCAAAACAATCTAATCGAATAGGTTTGGTGAATGTGTTACCTGATTTTCCAAGTCGCACAATACGGGATGGGCTACGGATGTATGCACACTTGTTCACCGATGTGGATGATGGTTACGGGTTAGGCAAATGGGTAGAACACCGGATACTATTATTCCCAGGGGGGCAGTGCAGGCCAGTTTGCAGAAAATACCACCACCACCATCTTGTCCGAGGTACAGAAACAGGTGACAGAGATGGAGACTGAATGGATCGGTAGGAGAACGAACGTCTCGTATTCATCGCCGATCATATTGACAAGAAAAGACAGATGAAACATACCCATGCTGCATTGCCTTCAGTGTGTTAAACAGGTTGACGGTGAAGGACGCATTTCCAATGACACAAATGGAGGAAATCTTTTCTAATCATTACAACGCAAAGCAGATGTCGTTGGTTTATTTTCGCACGGGTTACTGACAGACTCCCATTGCAGGACATCGTCACAAAATAGCCTTTTTGCATGAAGTGCTGACAGCATGAATTTGTGAGGATGCCATTCGGATTGTGCAATTCTCCTGCTATATTCAGACGCCTACTACTTAGGATTTTAGAAAACCTGCAATGGGTGGTGGTCTGGCGGAACAATATCACTATTTTCTCTGAGACATAACAAGAACGCGGTTCCAGACTCACAGCTGTACTGCAGTGACCAGAGAAAGCCGGTTTAAAACGAAGTGGCAAACAAAATAGCTTTCATTTACTCAGCAACTCAGGAGGTATAAGCATTTTTTTATTCAAGGAAAAATTCAGCAACACCCGGTCACTTCGACCTGTTATTTCTCATTTGGATAAAATTGCTGCTTTTCAGTTGTGCTTACCGCCTTAGTTTGATTTTTAATGAATCTAATCTTAATATAGACAGTTAGAAATAAGTGGAACTATGATGTCAGATACGCAGGGCAAAAGTAAAGATCGTTCAGAAAAGGAGAACAAGTCAAGGTACGAAACAACGATCGACCAAAACACAGGGGATGCGGTGCGAGCAAATTCAAAGAACGTTGGAATGGTCCGTACACGGTAAGTGATCAAAAAAGAGTGCTTCAAAATTGACAGTGGGACGGCGAAACGATGGGTAAACGCAGTTCTACTACGGCCATGGTAATCGAGGAGAAAGTAACTTCGAGCAGGGGCGGGTGTAGTGACACGGAACGCAGCGATCATGCAAGGGACTGAAGAGCCATTAGAACGAGCGAAGATCGAAACGGGTGTAGACTTCATGGACGAGATCGGACAGCGCACCGCCAACCCAACAATACGAGCGGAGAACAGGAACGGGCCTAAGCCAGAGTACAGAAAAGGGATGTGTCGATAGGCCAATAAATCAGACATAAACACCTTGGTCAGTTTATCCAGGAGTAAGCCCAATCTGAATAACGCAACCGAGATCAACAAAATCAAGAGCTTTAGAACAACTTCAGGCGAGCTACGGAAGTAAAGCTACGGGGGCAGATAGCCAGCCAGGGCCCCAAAGATGCAGGCCAACGAGGCACGAACGTGACATGTTGTGGTTCCCCATGTATGTTGTGTTGTGGGACAAAATCATGATCGATAAATGCGCACCTGCGCGCAGCTTGCGGAAATGGTGGTCGTGTGCAATAAAAATTGTGCTTTCTTGCCGCTTCGGTCTTGCTATACTGGGACCGTAGCTGTTGGAACATAAGGAAATTAGGTGTTGCCGGCCCGAAAGCGCTGCGCACCATGACGCATAGTGACAAGGCATCGAAACCGGGCCCATTGGGTTGTTAGTCGTGACCGCTACCCCTAAGCCTCCGGGTAACGACGGGCAGTGCTTAGCATAACGGTTAATGACAGATTAGAGGTCCAACTTGAAGTACAAGTGTGTGGACGGATTGCGACACGCAATCTCAAAGTGGACCGCGATTCCCATTAAAGTGAACTTTGGGCATTCGATCACTAGGACCGTAGCTGATGAAGCAGAAGTAAATTGTGTCGCCCGCCCGAAATTCTTCGACATATTGTAGAGAGTTTACTAGTACCAGTTGTCAAACGCAGCCATTACCTTAATATCGTTTGCGCACAGTGACCAAGAGTTAGATCCAGCGGGTTGATACCGATAGCAATGGGATGTTGTAAACCCTATCCTAATCGATGAACTTATACGCCGTCGTGTTATGAGTGAATGAGTTTAGAAAACTACACCATCCTTCGCAATTTGGGAAATGACATTTTTGGTGATGTGGTTGTCGATGAGAGTAGTCACCTAGAACGACATCACGATCGCCAACTTCGAGCAGTTGTTCAGCGCTTTCGAGAGTCGATGGCGCCGGTCAAGTCTCGTGATATCTAATTGCACGTTAAATGTCTGAGACGTAGGCCCTAGTGTGGTATCGTGTATCAGTCAATTCAGAAGCATTCGCGTAACAGTAGGTCCAACAGAAAATGGATAGGTCTTTCGCTTACCTTGAGAAAAAACAGAACTCCTGCCCAGAAGTGTAAGAGCGAACCTGACAAGTGGGGTCTTCAGAAATGATTTTCAGTGTTTACCAAACGTTCAAGGTGACGGGGCTAGGGGCGAATAAGCAGACCATCTATCCCACCCAAGGTCCCATACATGTCAAAGTGTTAACGACAGCCAAAGACTGACTTCACAGCGGTCGGACTAAGTCGAACTTCAGAAGACAGCGCGCTACCTAAATATCTGCATCAATATTGTGAATACTAATTTCCCGAGAGCAACCACTTTACTGACAATTATGAAGTAACATGTGTATTCAGTCTTACGCTTGGTCGAACGGCACCTGATGTTTCGAAATGTCATGTTGACAACAAATGCGCAGATTTACTTATTTGCTATTGCTAATAGCTTTTGTTTAATACCGTAAAATTACAAATTTAACACCTTCTATAACTGGTTTAGTGCGTAACAGTAACCACGTTGTCATATCGCTTACCGCTTGAACGATACTTGTGGATTCACCTCCGTCACGTGCTCGAAAGTTGTTTCACTTATTTGTTAGTCTATTGTATTACCTTGTCCATAATTACGATTTTAGGACCACAGATGAATAGTATAATTTATTCCGTCTATCGCCCAGTTTTTCTGCCCAGATCTTGTACCCTTCACTCGTTCAGGGTATCCGTTCCACAGTTGTTGCTGCCTCCTGGAATATCATTTACTTTAGGCTATCTACCGGTTTTGTTTAGATGAACAACTATCTAGTTACCAATGCTACTCTACTCGGACGACTTTGTGAAATTGTTTGGAAATGTGGCACCCGGAAATCGCTTTGGCAAATGCGATCACAAGAACCGAAACACTTTTAAGCGAATTGTGAGAGAACATTTTGGCAACATGAAAAAACATAGCGCTGGTTGGAAAGTTGGCCTCGAACGATGTGCTTTGGACAGAAGGCAAATGCCACTCATTCCCCGACCGACGTGCGTTTATTGCTGGGAAAAAGCGCAGGCAGCACGGTCCTTAGGCAGCGAAAGGAATATATAAACACGGGTATAATTACATTACACAAGAAAGCTGGCTGCACGCTGATGTTAGATTAAGTCATTAACATCAGTGGATATTGTGCACTTAGGTCCGATCGCCCAAAAAAGCCAAGGAATTGTGGTGGTATTGTTACGTATGTTAACCAACACTGGCGCAACCCAATATCCCAGCTATTTACTAACTCCATTTGAATGCAAGCCCAAATTTCTGAGTGGCTTTCAATCGTTGTTATTGAAAACTTATACACTGCTCCGGATACGTCATCGCCCGAGCTGAGGACTTTAGTAGATCAACTTTCTTCGGTGTTACTACCAGAACTAGAATACCCTGCCTGCATTGTTGCCGATGATTTCATTAAATATGATACAACGTACATCAAGTCAGTTAATCTAACGAATCTAGTAACCTTTCCAGCCAGACAAGACGTACAGCTTGATTTAGCTTACACAAACAAACTTCGCTTGTTTCATACTCGGAAGCATGTACCACTGAGTAACTCGGACCATTGTATTCCAAAGATTTGTTATATCATCTGCAATAGAAGTAGCTATGGTGCAGTGATGAAAAGACCTTTCAAGACCTCACGACATCGTATTTGTTGGCGGAAGATAATGTAGGACTTTAAGCAACTCTTTCTTCAACAGATGCTTTCGTTTTTACTGATAAAGATCTATCGATTCAATGAGAGCATTGCACGAGTTACATTAACTTTTGCTTTGACCTATGCGGCCCTATTGAAACGATCAATCTGAGAGCAGACAGATTTCCTTCACCCCTCCTGAAACAACTCCGAAGCAAAAAGAACGTGTGTACAAGTTCAAAATGACCACCCTCGCCAAAAGCTGAACTTTGACAAGTAAAAGCTGTAATAACAATGTTAAGCCGTTTGCACATTGTAAAAATATTGGTATAGCGGAGTCTTGTATGATTGGAAAATTCATCCGAAACTTGCCATCGGTTGGCACTTGGACTGTACTTTTCTGATCATTCAACTTATCATCGTGGTTGCGAGGACCGCGCGTGCACCGAATGTTGTCCTCAAAAGTCCCGGATAATGTGATCACTCTCATACCCCCCCCAAATATACTTAACTTGGAAACTGTCCAATTCTCCATACGCTCAAACTTTTCTCCTGTGGTCCACTTTCACTCCCTCACTAACGATAGTTGATCTTACCCGATTTTATTTCGTCGGTAACAGATGCCCCATGCACTAGGTATGATGTCCCCATCTCCATGGCATAATAACATATTCACTACTTTCTTTGAGTGATGCTCAAGTCGTCAAATTTGATACCATGTTTCCCTATATGCGTGCCATCTGTTAACCACTCACTTCTGAATCTGTAATTGGGCCGTCAAGGATTGAATTTGGGAGTAGTTTCACAAGCCTATCGTGTGTTCACTTGTCCCCTGGCTGTCTGGCTTGAACAACACGTTCCCTTCTGTTGTGTAATTGCACTTTGTTGTTGACGGCGGTACACTGGGATCTTGAACAATTGAGGTAGGTTCGATTTGCTTAACTATGTGTTAATATACCGTAGTTATTGTGATCCAACCTTGTTCTGTTTGGAATCATTGGCTACGTGTCATACAAGGTTCGGCCAGTGAATGTGATAACTGGGAAACCATAGCTTCCATGATCTCTGAAGACGGTTAAAGCGTATCTGTGATAAAAGTACCATCAGTTGTACTGGAGGAGTGGATACGGATATTAGTGCCGCTTTAATCGACTAGCTAGGACATCAGGTACGTGAAAGAAATCTCACCGCGTACGCTTGTATGTTGGCTGAGTCTAAGTCGGATGAGTAGGATGGCCGCACCGAGCCCTGAGATCGTGGATGAATAGTGCGGATCAGTTATCCGGTCGTCCAGTTCTGTGTGACGCGTCATGATGCCAAATGGCTATGCCCGTTTTGCGAGTGGGCGTAAAGTACATTCCCAACCCCCATAGTTGTCACGTGCTCGGGCCCGCAGTGTGCTAATGGATAGAGGTCAAATACTGTTTTGACGTCTGCTTGTGGATCCCGTGGTGGGTAAATTATGCTTTGCCGTGAGTTAGGATGAATGAAAATTGCAATTCCGAAAAACGTAAATGAGTTAAGAATAGGAAACGGACCTAACAAGACACTTTTCCTAATGAAGTAAGGGTATGTGTTGGGGAGGATCAAAGATGATTGTATCGTGTCACTGGTTTCAACGGGCGACAAATCAGTCGGGCCAAAGCACAGGTCGTCCGGATCGAGTGATACGTAATGTTTCCTAGGTGGAAATCTCGGTTTGAGGAGCTGTTATCGGAGACGTCGATCGCCTTTTGTTCATGTCGGTTGGGGTGTTATCTGTTAGTATGAATTCCAAAAAATCAGTGTAAGCAGGTTTCAAGCGGGCGATGCCAACAGTGTCCATTTTCTTGTGTGGCTGGACAGTACAATACTTGGCATAGCGTGTAAAATGAGAAATGGACGCTCAGATGGAGGTTGAAGATTGTTTCACACGGATATTACGAATAGAAATATGAGTACACGAGAAGAGGTCAGGATGAATGCATTAGAGTTTCACTGTACTTGTGCGTGCCTATGCAGGCGCGTCTCTCACTCTCGAGAATAAGCAATTTATTTATTTAGTTGGTTAAGCTGGTAACATACGTTCAGGTCAATGTTATTGCTGGGCACTTAATACTGTATTATAGAGCAAGTAGAAATGAATTCTGTACAACTCTTTCGAAATATGGTGAAAAACGTTATACAAGTTGTCAACCGTGAATATCGTTGTCGTTCTCATGTAACAGTTAAAATACCTGACTCACGATATTTCAGGACTCACAAATGTGCTATATCATCGTAAGTGTGCAATTGTTCTCCGAATCGAATAGTGGTAAAATATAAATCTAACAACGTTTTGAACTGCTGCACAGATGTTGCCTCAATCACATGTTCAGGTAGACTGTTCCAAATGTTTACCACTCTCCGTTCGAAGCACGGTGGGTGGGGAAAACATTTCATATCCGGCACGACAAGTTTGTATCTGTGTCCGCGTGTGCTGCATGGCCCTCGTAAGTGCAGCATTGGCCTTAGCATTGGGAAGTCGCCGAGACGTAGAATACGATAGGACATAATGAGGTCGACTGGCATCCGACGATAGGACAAGGTGTAGAGTCCTAGTTTCTCGCACTGGTCTTCATACCCCAAGCCACGTAAACTCGGGATGAGCCTGGTAGCAATGTGTTGGACCCGTTCGATCTTTTGTGCCTCGCCTCGGGTAATCGGAAAGTAGACGGACGAACCATACTCTAGCATTGGTCTGATGATGGAAGAGAAGATGCGAGTGACAACCTCTTCAGACCATGTGTCGAAGCTACGTTTGAGCGCCCAAAGCATGCGCAGTTCGTTACGATATAGCCTGTTCGTGTTGTCCACGGACTTCAAATCGTAGCGCGAGAGTACACCTAGGTCCTTCACGGAGGGTGTGGGATATAGCGGTTGGCCGTCAGCACCCTTCCCCAGGCTCATAAATACAGACTTGGATGGGTTGACCGGGAGAACTTCTGGAGACCATGTGGATAGGCGGTTGAGGGCTTGCTTAAGTAGGCCACAGTCATCGGGAGCGTCAATTTCTCTCCAAATCTTCATGCCGTCCGCAAACAAGGCATACGGCGACCGGAGAAGCTGCGCTAGATCGTTGATGTGGATCATGAACAGAGTGCGCCCCAGCCCATTGCCTTGAGGCACGCTACTTGTAAAGGGGTACCAGTCAGTTAGATGGCCATCGACCTGTACCCTCCACTTTCGTCCAACAAGAAAGTCGCGAATCCACCGTTGCAGTGAGCCACCGACACCACACATTCTGAATCTGTGAAGGAGGAGAACCTCATGGCTGACCTTGTCTAACGCTTTACTGAGATCGATGAATATCACGTCGATGGACTTCCCCTTGCTTATTGCCTTCAACCACTCATGCCTCGTCATAAGCAGGTTCGTAATGCATGAGCGACCTTGTATAAAACCGTGCTGTGCGGGCGTCAGGACCTCGTTTGACTGTAGCAACTGCAGCAATCCCTTCATCACGATATTCTTAGCAACCTTTGCCAAAATAGGTGTCAAACAAATTAGTCTGTAGTTGTCTACTCTGCTAGGGTCGCCGCCTTTCGGAATAGGCTTCACCACCGAACATTTCCGGTCAACCGGCAACGAACTTTCGGACAGCGGGTGAACATTGAAGAGTTGATCGAAAAACTGTACGCAAATAGAATAAAAGCAGCGGGAGCATATCTGTCCAGTGAGTCGGATCAGAGTGTGCTTTGATCGCGGTTTTTAAGTGTCGATGAAAATGTTCGACTAAATGGTTCGCTTGGAGATGAGAAGTTGTAGTGCGAATCCTTTTGCAGCTCAGTATTGCTGTTAACTGTTGGAAAAGCTGGAATTCAAGTTGGGAACCGCCGTCAGCATTGAAGTAGGAAAAAAAGAAACAAATGGCCATCAACCTGAGGATAAGTGCACGGGCTATGGTTTCTGCATGTGTTTCTGAAATAAGAATAGCTTCGAGCCGTTGAGTGATACGATCGATGCATCTCAAGATGCATGAATTACCACTGGAATTTGGCAGAGTTCAAATGATATCCATGTGGATATGGTTGAAAGGTCAGACGTGCGACCGGGTATGCCAAATGACTCCAGAAAGTTGACAAGATAAGTGATTCATTGCCCATGTGCGGATGCTTTTGTTCATATTCGGCCATGCAAAACGTTCGGCGATCAACTTCCCGGTTGCACGCATGCCGGGATGCGAGACGTTATGAAGAACCTCGAAAATGCTTCTTTGCATGGATGCAGGAACAAATGGTGCTGGGATTGCCGTGGACATCAGCAAAATCAATGGTATCTGGTGTAACGTGCAGTGGTACTGACTAAATATCTATTGAAAGCTGTTAGTAAATTACTTGCGACCGAAGTAGCTCGTCTTGTTGTCGTTGTGTCATGCATTCCAGGTCAATGGGAAACGTGTTCACCAAATCCACTTGCGGGCGTGATAGTGTGTGAGCGACAACGTTACCTAGTCCAGGAAGATGGCGTACATCATTGGCGCACCGTGAAAGAAGGCTTAGTTGACGTAATTCACGAAGTGAGTAGTTGTTTGGTTTATCAGCATCATTCGCAGCAACAGCGGCGCATCAGCCATTGGAACTGATGCTTCGCTGCCACAAAATCACAACAATCTGCGTAGCAAAGAATAACAATGGGGAGTGAAGGGGGACTCACAGGAACACCTTAATGTCCTAAGCAAACAAACAGGTGCAAGGGGTCTACACCTAGTGTCAACAACAAACCGTCGCAAACCATTGGGTATCGAGTAAAGGAAAGGCGGCATCAGCGAGACAGCTTACTTGCGGCTTTCACTGCACCGCCTCATTAGTAGTCATTAATCAGCAGATAATTCAGCGCCAAACACCCTTTAAACAGGCAGTCCGACTACGAGACGGTAGCAGACACGCCACTTATATCGAATGGGGGCCAGGTCCTGTAAAGTTTCAAGTCAAGCGCGAGGCGATTCACGCGGACTCTAGCCTGGAATGCGAGTCGGACCAACGGCACCTAGTTTGGTTGTCAGTGACTTTAATTTCCGCTACCAAGTCAACTTTTGTCCGCCTCGAGCCTTGTGTCACCCTACATCTGGCAGATAAAAAACAAGGCTCTCTGCGGTAAGCGGTGACAGGGCATACGTAGTACGTACCCAAGCCCAAGCAAATTATGCAGCGCTTTCTGTTGTGCTAAAGAAATAACTTGAGTAACATTGTCTAGCACTCGTGTACGCACATCATGCAAAGTACATATAAAGTACGGAACGACATAAGGTGACCACTCCAGATCGTGCTTCGTTTCCTTCCATTTGTTACGTGACATTTTGGCGAATGTCGCCGGATCAACACTTTTTCTTCTCGGTTTGACGAGCTCCATCTAATGAAAGCATTTTCTCTGAAATACGTCAGATATTGTATCTACGGGGTTTATAAACTTGAACAATTTGTCGCCCTTATTCACTCGTGGAATTTAGCACAGATACAATCGCCCACCAAGGATGTTTACCTCTTTCGATAGAAGAGTCTCTCAGATTTCGGTCAAGATTTCACGCGTCTCATTATCACCGTACGTCACAGCTACAGAGCAAACGACTACACTTGGTGACACCCTCATAGGGAAGAAACCATCAGCATTCTTTGCTCCTGACTACGGCCGGTGCAAGCAACCGATATACGCAGCACGATAACTATCTACACCAGACGCCCTACCCACTATCGTATGACGCACGGGCGCACTACACAAAGCAGGATGAGTCAAGCATCTGACAATGATCTAACGATTGGCGATCGAGCGCTAGCCGACTGCGGGGCGATGCGTGCCCACAAAACAGGCAACGGCCATTAGACCATCATGACCAAAACACCGGTAACCTGAAACGAAGTATTTTGTGGTGATCAAACATACTGACGTACCAAAATTAGGGTTGACATGTTCCCGTTGCAATATCCGTTACCAACCAAATTGCATCAGTCTGTCGAACCGGGTTCATTTTGACCCTCTCCGAAATGTGCAACGGCTTCCCCTGTAAAATGTGTGCTAGCATTAGCACAGAAGTATGACAGGCAATTTCACACATGGCGCTAAAAAGGTAGCTTGTTAAAAAATCAAAAGCACGTGTTGTTCATTGATGTGCACATGCGCATGTGTGCCTACATGCACGCACTGTCAGTGAGACTCATTGGTCATGGGACATTAGTCAATGGGACACCCTGGGTGTAAGCACAGGACTAGATGTATGCGTCTATGGGGGACAAGGGGAATGCATTCAGGCGCGCTCCCGAGCAGGTTAACACATTTGTGTTAACGGAAGGCAGACAAGAATGAGGGTGTTAGTGCTAGAGGTCACCAATAGCGTGTCTGACTGGAGCTGGTAAACCTAGAATGACGTGTTTGAGCGTCCTACCTTTGAACCCTTTTAACAGATACTTTGGCGAAGAGCTACCATTGGTTCGCGTTCTGATACGGCCGATAGCCTACGTTTATGTGCCAAATTTTTAGTGCTTGTACGAACAGTCCGTAACGTAGCTGGTACACAATATGTGATCGGTCCAAGCGGCACAGTACCAGTGGCATCTTTAGGCTCCAGATTAGTACTGCTTCTGGTCAAAACAATATACCGCATGATAATAATAGGTATGGGCATATTTCTCAAGTGAAAATCTGTGGCGGTATTTGACATAGAACATATACGCACAGGTGACGTCCTGATATTGCAAGAACAATATCAATATCTTCTCATATTTGTCTACATTCCTGGCAGGTTATTTGATCCATAGGTTTGTCTTTTGCGATGGTAGAAAGCAAATTTGCAGTTTGAGTATGTTGTGTACGTTGAGGGCTAATTACATTGCGTGAAGTGGTGGTATTATACCCAACAGAGGTTATCTGGGCTTTCATTGAATGGATGTTCAAGTGATCGTCCCCACGAAAAGCGACCTAATGGTGTCCACGTCTAGGTAGCTTCCCAACTTAGTGCGTAAAGATTGCAGTCTCACACGACCTGATGGGGAATGGCAGCCGATTCCACAGAAGTATATATGGTGAGACGAAAGTTAGACCGCCGATTTGTCCTGCATCGTTGTATAACCAAGATAAGGTATTTGTTACCTAGGTATCGCATTTAATTGTGCTTCAATGTTAAGGTGTATCGGTTGCAATGGTTATTGCCATGAATCAGAATGTACAGCAGTCTCAAGTTATCTTTTAGTGTTCACAGTCAAAGCGGGTCGAGATGGAGTTGGTGGCATCGCTCCCGGGAATTTATGGTAGAATTTTCTCCCAATACTTGCATAGTAAATGACTGTTGAAGGATTTCTATCGATATTCTGTCTGATTTTCTCATATTGTCACAGATTATGTTGCGATACTCCAGGATGGGACGATGAAGAATTTTAAATAGTTCGACTATAGCTGTGATTGTATACATGTTATGAGAGATGTGAGCGAAGGATTGTCTGGCTCATGCTATATGGTACTCAATCTGTGCTAAGAACATAAAGTTACAAGAATATCTGATTCCAAGGTTATAGTAGACCGTTGCACATAGAATCAGTTCGATGTTACGTGTGACAGATACTCTGGGTGTCAAGCGACCGCAACATATGATACTTGACTGTTGTGCTTAGAACGTCATCGTCCACTTGTCGCACCAAGTCTCAAGCGAAAGAATGTCTTCTTGAATGAGTGGTAGTACATGCGTAAGCTCAACTTGTCGGTACATGTAGACAATTTTTGTCATCGGCAAATAAAAACGGCACGCCATTTTTGTTAACCAAACTGATATCGTTGATACAAAGAAGGGAAATTAATGTACCGAGCAAACATCCTTGTTTTACCCCGCTGGTAATTGGACGCGGGAAAGAGCAATGGTCGCCTAAGGTGACCATCTCAGCGTGACCGTTCATGTATGATGATAGCCAACCCATTAATGTGTCCCGGACTTCAAAAAACTATCTGAATCGGTAACCGTTTGTGAGGTACCCGATCGAGTGTCTTCTACATGTCTAAGCATATAACTAATATCGCATATTTCGAGTCAATGGAGTCTGGTATTTAGCTAAGGTAATGCAGCCACCAGAATGTGTACGATCGCTAGTCAAGGAAACCATGTTAGGACACATCTATCTGCTCCAGTGAGTTTATGAAATTAATCAATTAATCATTAATTAATCTTTACCAATTTCTCGAATAATTCGAATATTATATGAGTGTCCTGGCTTGGCCTGTTATTATCAATCTCCTGTTTTGCGCAACCTTTGTGACGAGGGCTGATAAATGAAGTTTTCCATTGATCTGGAGAGTGCTTGCATCCCAGTGAAACGGCAAACATATGCCAAAGGAGCAGTGGCATATCAGACCCACTCAGTTTCATAGCGGATGGGGGAATGCCATCAGCTTCCAGAATGGAGGACGGTTGAATGGAATGTATTGCTAAGTGGATAGTGCAGAGAGCAATAGCACTTTAGATGGAGCCTTTGTGTATTAATAGCGTTAGTTTCAAGGTCCATGTAAGTGGAGAAAAATGACGTAAATGTTTCGTACCACCCCAGTCAAAAGGAAAATCAGAACGCTCTGTTGATACGTTAAGCGATCGCTACTGAAAATAAGGGGAGGGGAACGAACAACGCAACAGATGTAGGACGCTTTCCACCCAGAAACCACAGGTGCCAAATCCATTGTCGCCAGCAGAGGCATTAATGGGAAGAAAGTTCCGCATTGTGAATTCCTTGCAACTTCCGAGGCGTACTATGCCGCAAGGAAGGAACAAACAAATGGAGAGGTACTACAATGAGCGACACAGAACTCAAGCACGTCAATTTTCCCCAGGACAACATGTTTGATCAGATACTATAGTGTGGGAAGTCTTCTGTCGGTGATAGGATCGGGTACTTTGATTTGTTCCAGACATGCTAATCAGTTGCGACCAACTAGCATCCCGGCAAGGACTAGTACTCGACCGCTACCGATAGACATTCGGGTGCACCTCGCACAGTAGTTCATAAGAGCTGAAAACGCAACAACGGCGCCAGACTGATCAATTACGGAGATCCGTCAATAAAACATAGCTATATCCAAGAGGGAAGTCGTACGTTAACTTTCGCGGGGAAGATGTTAAGAAAGCAGGCATCCTCCTACTAGCAGCCAGGAACAGTTGACCATGACGCAGGCCGAAACCTTTTGGTCAACCAACGAGAACGGGCAATTGATGATGTTTCACCTTGAACGCTGCTAATGATGATGGTCTACCTTGAGGCTCGCTCAAGAATAAAATGGAAGGCTTCGGTAATACACCGAGGTCTTATATCGAAGGACAGCTAGAAGGCAGCAACCATCGACTGCGTGTGGGCTTAGATACCGCAACGTCGCGCGCATCTACGCAGATTCGAAAACATGACCGGTAGACCTTAAGCCGAACGCCTGAAACATGGGACTATCGATCGCGCGATAAAATGCATGGCAACAGAGAAAACGAGACATGCTGGAAGAATGATTTGTTTTTATGATTAGTCCCCAATTCATGTGAGTCCCATATTTTCATTCAGTAATACGTAGTAACCGTCGTCCGAAAGACGAAAGCGAGTTCCCTTGCGTAGCTTTTTCTCCAAGCGACCAAGAATTTGTTCTTCCGAAAGCTGCAGGACAGCATCAGAATGGCAGAGCTGAATTTAAAGTAAAAACATACGCAAAGGTTTATCACAATGTGCAAATGATGGCGCATGCACCACTAAGAGTAGGTTTGCTCAAGGCCATTTTGAGGAAGTCTGCTGAGTATTCGTACAACGCACTTTCTACAAATCACAATGATGACGAGATCAGTTATAGCACATTGTGCAAATATAATGGGAACGTCAAAATCATAATGACGCAAACGGATACAAAACCTAGGTGCATGAGTGAAAAAATGCACAGTTCAAAGCCTTAACCCAATAGTGTTGCCCGTTCCCCGTTCTCAGTGATCCAAATAGCGTCAGCGGTTGACTGGAAGTTCGCCGATACATACGTAATCTCAAGGATCGTACATAGGAAAGCGAATGGTGAGACGTATGAAGCAGTATACCTATGTAGTTCGTGGTGTCCTGTTAACGCTTCATAGTAGTATGCATATTTGGTGCTGACCGCCAGCGAACACTGCACTCCGCTACGTGTTTCAGTCCTGTTTGATCTTATCAGGCAGAGATAACGGACACGAAAACGCGAATCTGTTGGAATGCTAACAAAAATCTTTACCCCTAAACCACCGATTCACGGCGGGCAATGCTTGTCACAACGGTTAATGACCGTTTAGGGAAACAATTTTGAAGCCTTCATTATGTGAGTGGGTTGGGACGCTCAATCTCAACGGGGATTGCAATTCGTAAGAAAGTGAACGTTAACCAATTCGATCATTGACACTGTAAATGAAGCAGATGTACATTGGGTGTAGCAGGCTAGAAAATAAATGACATCTTTAATGCGAACCGTGGTCCACACTGAGGTTGCGCGCCCCACCCACACAACGAGTGCTTCCAAATGACCTCACGGAAAACAGTGGTACATCAGAACGTCATACAACCATAACTACCAAAGCAATGACGAACAATGAGAGGGGAGAATGTAAATCTGCTGTAGGATTTAAATATATTGGGAAAATATTAGGGAACAGGGCGTTTACAGCTTGCCAGTGACGTGGAAATATGGTCGTATGGATGAGATGGCCTAATCTTGTGACGCGTCACAATTAACAATATTTCACAGATTACTTCGCATCAGACAGTATACATAGGAAAAACACCAGTTGTAATGGCTCTGGGTCTTGCCCCGAAAGGTCTCGATCCAAGTACAAGCTGAGTTGCAAGGACTCCATGTCGGAATATGAGCTGCACCAACAGCATTTAATCTGATGGTCAGTCACTCCTTTTTCAGTGTCAGATCAACAAAAACACATGCATTAAAATTCAAGTAATCTTACAGGATTGAAAAAAACGAAGTATCCCAGGCCCTCAGACCGAAAGGGCTTTATATGGCAATTGTAGAGGAGGACAGCCCTCAATGTCTCGATGTAAACAGGGCAATTAAAAGCAATGGAAACCACAGTCTAGCATCAGAAGTTGCAAGTATACACGAAGGCAGGTTGGACCTTTGCACTAGGTGAGCTAATTTCACCAAACATAAGGCAATCACTGCTAAGGCATCTCAATGATAGCAGACATGAATTATCCATCGCGATGAGACTAGGGTTTGATGTAGTCGATGGTTTGCGTACCTCAGTGACCCATTGAGCTACGCTAGGTGGCGTTTCCTAAATGAATTCAGAGTCACTCATACCAGACAGGTCAATAGTTAGGAGTCAGAGTAACTGAGTCTCACAATTCAATCCCCATCGGAAAGGTGGATCGCCCTCTTGCTTTAAAACCTAGCCATGGGAGACAACAGGTCTATAGGTTATATAAATTCACAGCTCGAATGGTGGAGAGCACGATCGCTACGTTTTGTCTCTGACGGTGGGAGGGCCCCTGCTGGTGCTAAATGGTTTGCTACCAACCGCCTCAAACCAGGCACCACCTGGTCAAATTGGTGCCAACCCGCCAACTTCCACCTATGGCTGGCCGTGGTCGCAGGTGCGTAACAGTACGGTCGTAAAACACAAGTGCATTGTTATTAATCTGCAAAGGCTGTGTGTAACAGGACTCAAGCAGATTATAATGAGTCTCTGTAATCACACTCTCGAGCTAGGCTTGCTCCCACGGTATTATGAGACAGGCTATTGAACCAATTGCTCCGGGTGGAGTCCCTCAGGTAAACCTCCGAATCCCCCACTGCCTTGTGGGTAAGACTGTTGAGTCAAAGGCTAGAGGCGGGGAACCTCTAACAAAATCTCCCCTGGAATGGGCAGCCGAAGAGTATCATTTGCTCTCACGACTTCATCGACAATAATCCCTCTTCTTCTTCCCTTCCTGTTCTCCTATCCCTTCCCCATATATTCAGCAACAGACTGACACTGACATCATACCTGCAGCCATGCATACATGTAGCACTTCCATCAAACCAAGAGTCTCATTTCGCATTAGTTCTTTCGATGTCCGCAGTTTGGGCCAGATCGGTCAACAAGCAGCATTGGCTCTCACTCTTCATTCTCTTGGGATTGATGTATGCTGTCTCCGAAACACGCATACAAGATAACAGCGTTGAGAGGAATCTGCGACTCCCTGATTCTGAATCTGACAACGATCGCTACACCTTTCGCGTCTCTAGCAATACTGAGTCAATGACACAGGGCATTTACGGTGTTGGTATTGCCCTAAGCAAACATGCTGAAGGAAACCTGCTCGACTGGATGCCGCTGAACAGTCGTATGTATGAGGTTTGACTTCGAAACTCCACTGGAGTTAATAAGCAGTGTCTGAAGACAAGTCTCGGTTCGTGCCCCTACCAAATGCAGTTCAGAGGATATCAAATACGATCTTCATCAACAACTCTCATTTCTTCGGATGTCGAATTATATATATATATATATATATATATATATATATATATATATATATATATATATATATATACAACACTACCAATTACATTACAATTGGCTGAGTGCCACAACGTATAAGAAAAATAAGATTGAAGGGGCAACTTTTAGAGTAGAAGAGTCTCACAGAAAGTGCGCCACTGTGTACCGTCTTTGGCCATATCCAGAAGCGTTTGCATCCACAAGTGCTCGGGAGCCTTTGGCCCCCAATCCGGGTGTCGGGAACGCCTAACAACAGCCAACTTCAACGTTTATGCCTTCACGCATTAGATCCAGGTTTTACACTGGCCTCCATGTCATCGCTTCTATCCCATGCCTGCGCTCGCAAATAGCGCACGTAGTGGGAGCCGCTGGGTTGGCATGCGTAGCACATGCCCTAGCCAGCGAAGCCTCCGCAGAGAAATGATGCTGTCTATCGGTCGGCGGAGTTTGTCAGATTTGGAGACTCGCCGACGGACTTCCTAAGTACTGATGTGATGCTACCATCGAACACCAGAAATGCTTCACAGGCAGCGGTGATCGAAGACAGATAGACGCTGAACACCGATTTTACGAACGGACCAAGTCTCACAGCCGTACAGCAGAATCGGTCGTACCTTAATAATGTAGACTCGTTGCTTGAGAGCCAGGCTTAGCTCATGACGAAGCCACAGGAGACGAGGGTCAGCGAAAGCGACTGTAGCCTGGGATACACGCAGGGAGATCTCATCCATCAAACCGCCGATACTAAGACAACTCTCAAGGTAAATGAATTTGTCGACCACTTCCAGCGGATGCCCCGAAAGGGTGAGAGAAGGAGATGTACTTGGCCAGTGTTGTAACAGGGTCTTAGAATTGGAAGGGGCAAAGGTCAACCTCAAAATGTGAGGAGGACATCTCCAGTTTACGCGGCAGATGCCGCGCGGCCTAGAAAGACTCACAAATCACAGCGATGTTATCGGCGTACACCAAGTCCCGAAAGCGGTCACCAGGGAGAAGTTCAACGCCACAGGACTCAGAATTTTCCAGGACAGTCTCCGGGATCTCGTCCATGGCGAAGTTGAACATGAATGGAGGGGCGGGGCAACACCGTTAGGGATACTGAAAAGGGGCGTAGGATACTAACATTTCGGTCGTTGCTGGTGACATGAATGCCCAAATGGTTCATCTTGCAGACTATGTATGAACATGTGCTGCGCATTCGGAGTCAGTGCACTCCGAACAGACAATGGCGATCGATTACTGCGACGGTGCGCGGATCACAGCATTCACCTTAGCAGCACTGCATTCCATCATAAACGCACACACCGCGTCATCAACATCAACAGCAGTACATCAACCATTGGAACTGATGCTTCGCTGCCATACAAACATAACTACCTACGGTTTGAAGAATAATAACATGGAGAGAAAGTGGACTTACAGGAAAACCTAAATCCTCTGAGCAAACATTCAGGGTCAAGGCGCCTACACCTTGTGTAGACAACATACCGTCACAAACAGCTGGCTTTCATGCAAAGATAAGGGGGCATCGGTGAGACAGTTTCCTTGCGGCTTTCACTGCCCCGCATCATAATCAGCCATTAGCTCGCAGATAACTCAGCACCAAACACACTTTAAACAGGCAATCCGACTGGGAGACGGCATCAGATGTGCTACTGGTGTCGACTGCGAGCCATGTCCTGTAATGTTTTGAGCTAAGCACAAGGCGGGTCACGTGAACTCCAGCCTGGAAGGCGAGACGGACCTACGGCACCGAGTTTGGTCTTCAGTGACTTCATTTTACGCTGCCAAGTAAACTTTGTCCATCTCAAGCCCTGTGCCACCCTACAACTGGCAAGCAGAACAAGAGCCTCCTAGGTAAACGGTGATCAGGCATACGAAGTACGTATCCAAGCCAACTCAACTTGTTAAGTGCTATCTGTTGTTCTAACCTTGGTTATCATTGCCTAGTACTCGCCTACGCACATAATCGTTGCGGACACGCTGGTGCCATCCGACCCCAGCAATGCTTCGCAGACAATGATGATCAACGACTTGAAGGCGCCTCAGATCTTCAGATCGAAGAGGGCAAGTCTCACTACCATAGAGCAGGACGGCCTTCACTGTGGTCGTGTATACACGGCCTTTCAGACGGAGGGAAATTCCCTTCTGTCGTCAAAGATGCCGCAGGTTCAAGAAGGCAGTTCCGGCTTTTGCAATGTGTGAACTGACTTGAGTTGCTATGCGCTTATCGTTACTGACGCAGCTACCGCGTTAAGTGAATCGATCAACTATCTCAAGTTCCTCGTTAGCAAGGGGTCATAAAGTGGCTTGTGGTCCTGCTACAACATACTGCACCTTGAAGATGCGAAGCGCGTACCAAATCATGGGACTAGTTTAGAGAGGTTATTCAGGGTTGATTGCGTCGCCCCAACATCGTTAAACAAAAGGACGACATCGTCCGCATAATCAAGAGCAACTAGGGTTTCACTCGGCAGGACCTCGACGCCTACATCGTGAGATTCCGCAAGGGAACACTCAATGATGGAGTCCACGAGGAAATTGAACAAAAATGAGTAAACTGGATAAATCTGAAGAATGCCACTTGTTGTCGGAAAAGCATTTGATAAGTCACCGCAGACCCTGACGCGGCCAGTGGTGTTCGAGTGTAGAGCACGTAAAAGGTTCGCAAATTTCATGTAAACACCTTTTCGCGCAAGTATTTCGAACAGAAAGCATCGATCTACTGAATCGAACGCACTCTTTAAATCGACAAACACAACTATTGTCGGCCTGCGGTACGTGTGACGCTGCTCTAGTATCTGCCGCAGAGTGAATATGTGGTCTATACAGCCACGTCCTGGGCGGACACCTGCCTGCTCTTCCGTAATCCGAGATTCCCGTTCTGCAGTGAGGCGACGAATGAGAATCAAGGCCAGTACATTTGTCACCAACGGCGTTAAGCTAATACCCCTGTGGTTAGCACAGTCAGTGCGACTGCCTTTCTTGAATATTGCCACTACAATTGATTCACTCCGGTACGGTCTCTTCCTCCCAGAGACGTTCGAATAGGGAGATCAGTGCTTTGCAGTTGACCTCACCTCCATCCTTGAATAGTGCACGTGGGAGGGAATCCGCGCAAGCAGCATGAAAACGATTAACGGCTGCGCTCGCGTTTAGGACCTCAGCCTTCCATGGAGTCTCTAAGCTAACTGGCCATGGTTCAGAAGCAGGGGGACAACAGGACTTCTCTCGAAAGTGCTCCGCTAAACGAGCTATATGGTGTTCTTTATTGTGAATCAGTGTACCCGCGCTGTCTCTGAATGTTGCATCGACGCCTGATTTCCTGGGACCAGTGGTGCGGATCAGCTGGAAGAGTTTGCGATAATACGCCTGTTCGACTTGTGATCTTGCTGCATCAATACAACCGGTCCTATCCACGTTTTGGCAGTCTATCCACCTAATGAAAGTAGATCAGGCCACATGCAGCACCCAATATGGCTTACTCGGCTTGGAGTGAATAATTGGGTGCAGTAATCAACAACTATAGTGCTTCAGCATGCAAGCTTTTTTTCTCCAGAAAACTTTGCCCGGAAACAGTGAAGAACACTGAGCATAAATTTGATTTTCTCGATTTTGGGTAGTGCAAAAGTGCCTTAAAGTCCCAACTAATTGTGAATCTCTCATCTGCGGGTTTCTCGCTTCTTCGATGATTGCTTGTGAAATTCCACCCGAGCTCAGTTGTCAAAAATTACTCCGAAAACTTATATCCGATTTTTGGGAAGAAACTTGCGATTTGCTTAAGTTTTTACTGTTACGATTTTGTTTGTTGCGTCCCAGAAGTGTCTTTGGTTCAGCTGGGAATATTTAGTCGGTTTGGAAAGTTCATTTCAGTACACACTTGTTACTCTAGGTATATACGATTATTACTCTTGTCGACCGGTTCACACTACTCTTGCTCCACCTCTCCGCTATCAACTTGACTTATTTCCGTCACGATTATTGATAAGAGCTGTTTTGGGTGGCCACGTTTTCTTCCGGCAGATTCGGCGGTTATATGTGAAAACGTTAATTGTCTCCAGTAAGTCACCGAATCGTCTGGTGAAATGCAATTCGATGTCTATGATCAGTAATAACGACTTGAATCCAAAGCAGTACGCTCTTCTGATTAACAGCGAGAGTTTGCTCTACAGCTGCAGAGATTATTCTACAGATAGGACTGAACGATTAAGACACATAAAGGGCACTTTCAACTCCATTGTCCATAGTCCAGTCATCATCATCATACACGTTAGCTAGAGGTGTAAAACACCTCAGCTACTGTGCCGCAATACATAAAAGAAAAATAAATACAACAGTTGCATGCCAGCTGAGCTACCAGCAACGGATGGGCATCGTTCCGGAAAGGTAGCAGCTGGCTACTAGGCAACAAGAAAAATTACGATGTAAAATTATATTATGCTACGAAATGAGATCGTGGCTGGAGGAGGCTAAAAGGGATGAGGAGGGACAAAGAAACTCACAGCACGAACACCACTGAGGTCGGCTCCTTGCCATGTCAGCAAGTGTATCTAGCCAAACTTGTTCATCGTCTTTTGGACCCCAACCAGGAAGTCGTGAAGCTCCAACCGAGGCCAGCCCCAAAGTGAGGGTCTTCATTCCTCTCGACCAAGTCATCGCTTGGCCACCTCACCTCTTCTTCCATCCACACCCCCGGCGCGCAAACAATGCACGGAGTCGGTGGTTGAGAACTCTACTCGTTCTCCTGTCTAGGTCTGGGCAAGCTAACAATATCCTGCCCACGCAATACTATGAAGCTTACGTCAAACAAATTACCTAGGCCAGAAAATATGGAAAACTCATTCTTTTTGTTCGCTCCTCTGGACAAGAAAGTTGATAGAAAACTAGCGTGCCTTAAAAGTCTAAGCGTCAACAGTCAGGCTACATTTGGTAATTTCGACAAGCCATTGGATTCGGAAACTTTGACTTATTCTCCGGTCAATACAGATGCGTCTGCAGCTGATGTCCTTTCTGACAGCGTTTTTGATTTCGCTGGTAGTGAGGGAGAAGCACAACCTCCTGCACCTGTCAAAAGAAAGCGAAGGTAAAGTAAGCGATGTCATGTACTCCTTGCCCGCTGTCTTCCACAACGAACGCTATCTTCCCGTTGTCTTATGTTGCATCTTACATGAACATGGAGCCTACGAAGCCAGCTGCCGAACCACAAGCGCTTGAGAGCGTGGCGAGCACCTACTGCCAATCACCCACTATAACAAGTACCGTTGTCCCCTCGTCTCAGGTTGCATCTTGCACGAATGGTAAGACCACGAAACTGGCGATTGGAACCGTGATGAGTACTGTCAATACCCCAGTTAGTAGGGCCTTGTATACTGATAGCAATGTTACCTTCAGAAATGCCACCGAGTCGTATGTTGCTCTACCAAAGGAGCGTATGCCGCGCGACCTTGAGTGGTTTAAACTCTGTGCCACATGGGTTCACTGAGGTAACTGTAAGAAAACTCACCAAGATTGGTAGCTTAACAACCGGTCAGTCCAGCACACGACCTCGGTTATTAATTTGTTCTAAGCACGCTCGAAGAGCGCAAGGCTCTCCTAAGTTTTGCTTTTAAATTAAAGGATGCTGGTATCAATCATCAAACTGATTTTTCTCTGCCAGATAGGCTACAATTAAAGGAAGCTATCAAAGATCATAAATCCCGTCGCAAAGCTGGAGATGAGCCGCCGTTTATTGGGTCTTCGGGTGTTGAGCCACTTCCGCCCTGCCAGAACAGGTTCATGTGGCGCACGATCCCGTGCTCGCGTTGTAGACTACCTACAGATGATCTTTAGTAAAATGCGGTCTGCGAAACAAAATGTGTGAGATAAGTGCCGTCCTGGATCATTGTAGGCCGGACATCCTCGCATTAATCGAAACGTGGTTGTCACCAGACATAATAGATGGGAAAATAGCCCTGTCGGGCTACGCACTGCGCTTCAAACCGTCGCGGTGGGGAATAGCTCTAGACGTCATATCTACTATAAAGGTTACGAGAACGTACATGTTCTGTTCACCGGATGAAGCCGTTTTAAATGATGTTTGTAATCCAAAGCAGTGCAATAGTATGCTAGTGTAAAGGGGCCCTAACAGTGCTACTAAAAGTCTAGTAGTGTACACTGGTAGCCATTCAGCTAACAGATACCTAATTATGGGCGGCTTCAGCCTCCCAGATGCAAATTGGCACACTATTTGATGTGCATCCGCGGCAAGGGGTTGGCCACTGAACGTCTTGACCTAACGTTGTAGTTACCCCACATTAGTCCATTAGATTCATGAAAAGACAGACCCCGTCCCTCTTAGAGTTTGATTTTGCTAAGTCGCTAGACTTTGCAAAAGATCTTACTTACGAACCACCACTGGGGGCCAGTGACCAGGTTTCTTTGGCATTCAAATGTGCTATCTCTCGATATCATGCAGAAACCAACACAGAAAACCTGAATATATAGCGAACGGATTTCTCTGCAATCAGATCTAAGACAGCGGCTTCGCCTTGTAGTATTTTGATGGATGATGATGTCCAGACCGCGTGGTGTCTCTCCGTCCTATCCCAATCATGTAAAAGTAGAAAGGCGAAGCCACTGTGGTTCGGCTCAGTTGCGCTAAATTGGTGAACTGGCGGACTAAGCGCTGGTGGACTTGTCTGTCAACTCCATCAGATGGTACTTTTCGGCGCTGTCGAGACTCAAGAAATATCTGCAGATGACATCTATGTGCAGCTGGACCTAGCTACTAAAAGGAGTTGGACATCAGCTTCACTCTATGCAAAGCGACTTTTCGCTTATGTTGAAGGGCGAAGCAATTTGAGCGCAGTTCTACCTGTGTTGTTTGATGCTAACGGCAATGTTGTGCACAGATCAAGCAAGCGCCCGTTTTCTACCAGGCCACTTTGCGAGAACATTAGTTAGGGAGTCTCTGGTACCACATATTGGTTAAGAGATGAGAGTTAAAGCAGATTCTCTGTTGACGGATATCACTATTTTACAGGCCCAGGTATTCAGGCTCCTATAGCAGCCAAACTCCGCTAAACCGAGTGGAACGGATTCTCTTTACCCCAAGTTGCTCCACGAACTAGCAGTTGTGCTATCTAAAGCGATTACGACTGTTTGAGAAGCCATTTCTCAGTTGTTCCTTACCTTCTGACTGGAAGGAGGCAATCGTCTACCCTGTATCCAAGAAGAGGGATTAGCACCGCTAAATCCCACTTGATGAGGTTTGGCTTAGTCAGCTGGTCGCAACACGGCTTTCACAAAGGACACTCCTGAAACTTGTTGTGTGCTCGAGAATGCTGCGCCGAAGCGGTAGACAAGGGTCAGGCGTGACGTGTTGTTCATTGACTTTGCAAGAGTATCTGACACCGTCCCCCACTCCCGTCCTTTGTCCAGATTGCAGTCATATAGCATCTCCAAGCCTGCTCTTCGTTGGATAATGGCTTTCTTAGAGATCAAAAGAATGTGTTCCAGTGGGGTCTGAATCTATCCTTCCGACAATCTGGACTCCGCGGTGTATCACAGGGGGTCCGTTTTGTGTCCACTATTGTACACCTTATATAGAAACGACTCAAGTGTACCGTTTCTTATGTTTGTAGACTATCGTAAGTTATGGAGTACGATCGGTGACGCAGGCTCTTGGGCTGACCCGTTTCAAGGCAACTACCAATAAATCTCTAAGTGTTCGACTTTACGCATTGGGAATGGAGGTCCAATTATGAGTTACTTTGTAGGCGGAAACGAGGTGCCGTGGGTGACCGGGCATGTTGACTTGGGGACCATACTCTCATCAAATTTCCAGTCTAGGAAAAACTGGACAAAGGCAGGCTGCGATGGATTCAGGATGGTGTGGATGATTCGCCGATCATTCCGATCCCTTACAGGAGAAATGCATGGTAGACCGTACACAGCCTTAATCAGGCTTCATACTGCGCACAAGAATGTCCTCCCCGCTTATTCCGGGGCAAGATGGCAGCGAGGCGTGTGCTGAAGGTTGGCACTAAGATGGGGGTATGGATTAAGATGCTAGTCCTATCCCGAGTGACTGCTTAGATTAGGCGTTTTCTCCTCGCACTATCGATGGACCTGGTCCTCACCTATCGCATCCAGACCGGGATTTATCAAACTTTTCTACTCAACGAGATTATAAACCCTCTGTGGTCATCCAAGGCCGAACAAGCCTCAACACGATCGAGTTGGAACTGACAGCCGATTAAAATGTAGAGCAACTGCCGCTTTGAACGCCCTGCTCGAAGAAGTTATGTTGGTATCCACGATAAGAGTTCGAGCAGCAACTGGAAACGCTTGATTTCCAGCTACATACATTCCCCTGTATATCTTAGTTTTTATTACAGCTACTCATGCCGATTTTGTCACCGCATTTGCGTTGCTTAGATTATGTTGTTAGTTATTTCTCCTTCAGTTTCTTTTCGCCTCGTTCCATTGCGTATTGTTTCTACTTCATGTAACCGGCACAGTGGGAACAGCTAGTGCAGTGCACATGGGCGTTGATCGGTTGACGGTGGTGGGGTGCGCGCGTGCCGATGTGACACTCAAATGAGGAATCGACTCGCACAAATCTATGGTGGATCAATGACGTTTCAAAATGGAACATTCGCGGGATTCTTCTATTGTTCCTGTCCCACCTGAACTTGAAGTTGAACCATCTATCGAGTTCAAGTACTCAACACCACTCCCTTACTTTGGCGTAATGTTCAAAAGTTAGCGTATGAGCTCAGCAACATTAAATTTGAGTTGTCACGTTAGACCATGCATCCAAAGTAAAATCACTCAGGAAAAACTGTGGAATGTGAGCAATCCCGGTAAGTAACTGACTAGCTATTATCATTATAATGTGGATGTATCGTGCTCTGGTCCATATAGTAGTCATGAGAGTAAGTATAGCAAAAATTCTCGTTGCTCATCTGCCGGATCGAACTTAGGTGAGCTTATGAAAAGGCAGTTATGATTGGTGTTTGAGGGAAAACGCACGGGCGCCTACTAAAATTTGAAAAATAGAAATGACCAAGCTTCGGGTAGAGTTAGAATAAATTAAGGTTAACTGTGATGTTAAATAGTGCCTTCGCATACTTAGGCGAAAAAGAGCAAGAGCGCAGCTACAATAGTCGAAGAGTGCCAGATGTCTGCCCCCGACACGTACGATCACATACCCTTTTCAATAGACTATCGATACAGTAGAGTACACACGTAGATCTGCCGGTCGATTAAGAGTACTTTGATGACAATCATGCTACTATTTGGAAGTTCGCTAAACAATTTGATTGAATGTCGTTACCCGGGTGTTTACAGTGGGTAACGGGATTTGCGTTATTATTGATGTGATCGCGCCAAAGATGACATCAGTGAGTGTGTGATATTGTCACCTGCTAAGTCTTACGTTAGAGCAAGAGACGCATTTCGAAAATTCGTACATCCCTCGAACAGGAGACGATCCGACCGATTCAACATTAAGCTGCGACACGGAGAGACTACAGATGGATGTCTGCTCTGTCAACTCCAGCAACGACCGACTGTCTCCTGGAGCCAGTATGGACGAGGTAGTGGCTACTAGGCTGACAGGCATCTTGTCAACATGCACATCAAGCGCAGCCACACCGGGGATATCAAACAACAGCCAATCACATGAAACGACAAGATGAAATAAAATAAATCAGATATTGCATACAGACATGGAGACATAACTCTTCACTAAATGGGCGTATTAAAAAAGAATTGATTACGAAGGGACCCGTGATAACTTCAATATGTCAGAAAAAAATATTTTAAAGATATGCCACAAACAGGAAAACGTTATGGAAATTAACTACAATTAGCTTCGGCGACCTGCGCAAGTTCATAGATAGTACAGGTGCATTAGTACAAAATTGGAAACCCACCACCGGAAGTAAAGAGACTTTGCATGCAAGCACACGGTTAGTAAATCGAATGCAGGGTACCTACAAACGCTGCGCCGGTTTTGCCTACGTTCTCTGCAGGACCCGTCGTCGCTTCGGTAGTGGTCCCGAGTGGCCTCGCTCATTGCTCACTAAGCCGGCCTGACTCAGGCACTCGCGACCACATGTGCTACAGCAACATGCGCTTGATGTCGATAGAGAACAACCCATCGGCGCTTGCCGCTTCCGCACTTGCCGCTTCTTCTCTGCATGCATGAGTTTCTCGCGCACTCCGGCAAATGCCTTCGTGATCAGATCGCGCCATGCACGCCGATCAACCGCATCCGATTTACATGACTTGCAATCGACATCTGAACGTGAGAGGCCCACCTTGATCATGTCCTGGTAAAGTAACTTGGTTTCCCAACATGCCACTTCGCTATACTCAGCTGACCATATAATAATTGCTTCCGTATTCCAGTCAAATGCATACGGCTTACATGACCGAGCCCCCTCAGGTATCTCAGCAAAAGTATGCAGTCCACTGCACACATTCCACCTCGACGTAACACTTCCGTGTCCGCAACTCTGTCGTCCCAGCCGATGCGCAGAATCCGTCGCAAACACTGTTGATGGAACCGCTCAAGATATCGTACCTCCTGCCGGTACATCGTCCACGTTTCACTGCCGCATAGAAGAACGGACACCACCATGGATTTGTACACCATCAGCTTCGTGCCAACGCTAAGCTGATGGTTGTTCCATACTCGGTACTCTGGCTTCCCGAATGCCGCCGCTGCCTTCAAGATGCGGATACGCAGCTCATTGTGTAGCTACTGGTCAGTGGACATCATATTCCCTAGGTAGCAGAAGCAGGAGGTGGTTTCCAATACGTCAGCACCAATGCTGATTCGCGCCAATATTGAAGATTGCACCTCTGGTGAAGGCTGAAAGTGACAGTTTTGCTTGTGTTGATGGTGAGCCCAAATTTTGCCGCTGTCGAAGCCAGAGCACTAGTCATGTGCTGCAACTCATCCGCGCGGTGTGAAAACAACGCACAGTCATCAGCAAACAGCAACGTACGGATAGTTGTCTCACAGACTAGAGTACTCGCACCGAAACGACGGATGTTCAGCAAACCACCATCAATACGGTGAACACACGAACACCGTAAGCACAAGCGGCATCAAATGCGCAGGACAACATTGCATGAAGATATATATTAAACAGGGCAGGAGCTAACACAGCCATGCTTCACACCAGTGACAACTGCAAAGTCATCCGAGGTCTCGCTACTTAGCTGCACCCTAGCTCCCGCACCACTGTGCAGAATTCCAATTAAACTTACAAACTGATGCGGGCAAACAAACTTACCCAACACCAGCCACAATGCCTCGCGGTTCACCATATTAAATGCCTTGGTGAAATCAACAAAAAGCGAGTACAATGGCTGATATCGTTTTCTGCACTTGTCCTGCAACTGACGAGCCGCAAACACCATATCTATAGTGCTGCGACCCGAACGGAATCTACACTGCTCTTCCGCCAGGTTAGATTCCACAACGTGACTGACAAGACGGTTGAGCAGGATTCGGGCAATCACCTTGCCCACACAACGCAGCAAGTTGATGACACGATAATTCGTGCAACGTTGCTTGCTCATTTTGAATTTGTACAGTGGTAGCACAAGGGTATCCTTCAGCTCGGCAGGCACCTCCTCCTCAATCCATACACGCTGCACCAAGTGGTGCAGCGCACTCATCAATGTGCGTCCGTCTTGTTTCAATATTTCGGGCGGGATCCCGTCGGCCCCAACACGCTTGCCGTTTCGCAGCTGAGCAAGTGCTCTCTGAGTCTCATCCAGTGTCGGCGTGTCCGCCAGACTCGCCTTCACCTCGCGCTGCTTCAGGCCATTCAAAGTAGGCCAGTCGATCTCTGGACGGTTGTTCAAGAGACAGTCAAAGTGTTTCTAACAGATCTGTATTATGTCTGCAGTCTGCGTGCAGGTAGCGCCTGAGCTACCATCGATCAGCGGCTCCAATCTCGGTCCATACACCGCCTTCAAAGAGTCAAAGAATACCTTGTGTTGGCGACGTTCGGCGTAGCGTTCCATCTGCTTCGCCTTCTCCGTTCACCATACATCTTTTATGCGACGAAGCTCGCGAGTCAGTCGCAGTCGAATTCTACCAAACTTTCTCTTCTTTTCCAAGTCATTGTGGTCTGCCACATGTGCAACAAATACTGCATTCTTCTCACAAACCAATGCGCCAATCTTTGCATTGTTCTCATAAAAGCAATCAGGTCGATACAGTTTGCGCGTCCGATGGTTCCTCCGCAGCAGCTGTCACCTGGTCGCGAACGTGGTGCCAGATCGCCAACTGTGGCTGTGCAGTCCATATCACACAGGGGTGCAGCCATCGCTTTCTCCAGCTCAATACATTTCTCCACAGTACCGAGAGAGAGTATGTTAAATTTACGCCGACTCATGGCGGGAGGGAAATACATTGATTTACGAAAATATATGTACAGTTTGGTCCGCACCAATTTATGATCAGTGCCACACTCAGCTCCACGCAGTACACGTGTCATGCGCACTTCATGCATATCACGCTGACGTACGATGACATAGTCGAGCAGGTGAGCGTGACCACTCTGTGGGTGCGTCCAAGTTGCTATATCGCGCACACTCAGTGCAAACCGAGTGTTCGTGATCGTCAGGCCGTGAGTGGCACCCAGTGAGAGCAGCCTGTCACCGTTCGCATTCGCTGAACCAATGCCATGCGGACCGATAACATCTGTCCACACCGATGCATCACACCCAAGGCGCGCGTTGAAATCACCCAGTAGAAATAGTCAGTCGCTCCTCGGCACAGACCGTATCACGGAGGAGGAGCTCAGTATAGAACTGATCACGCGTGTCATCAGGATAACACATGGTCGGACCGTACGTGCTTATAAGTGGCAAACTTACCTCTTCCGAGTCGTAGGCGAGCAGTCGTCAGTCGCGCGCTGATGCCTGTTGGTTCACCCAGCAGCTGGCCATCTAGGCGATCGGATATTGCAAATCCGACACCATGTTCAGGTGGTGCTGAAGCGGCGTTGCCCACCCAGTAGAATGTGTAGACAGCAGCTGGTTCATGCAACTTACCTTGCTCAGCAAGCCGAGTCACACTGAGCGCCGCAATATCGATGTTGTAGCGCGCCAGTTCCATCGCGACCAGTGCACTGCGACGCTCGGGGCGTTCACTCGAGTTCCGGGCCAGTAGTGTGCGCACGTTCCAGCACCCGATGCTGAGTGCTCTGCGCGCAGGCATACGATTGCATTGATGGGGCCATAACCATACATACTTACATTATACACGTTAGCTGCAGGTGGAAAACACCTCAGCTATCGTAGCGCAAGACAAAAAAGAAGAAAAAAGAGGCACGTCGGATGACTCATTGGTAACAGATGGACATCGTTCCGGAGATCTAACGGCCCGCTACTGTGCCGCTGAGAAGTGATATTATGTCAAGTTCCGTTGGTAGGCCACTTTATCCGCGAGGACAAATTGAGTATGGTGGTTCTGTTGAACCACGCAGACCACCCAGGTCTAAGTGCTCGGGGAGAGCTTATAGATATGCCAGGCCGAATTCCGCCATACACCTGTGCTTCCTGCTTCGCACAAACCAGACCACGTTTCTCGTGTGGACAATCTTAGTTTCCGATGCCCGTATGCTAAACTGCCTGAAGGGATGTTGCCATGCGCAAGCCTGTGCTTCGTCAGTCAGAAAGGTCCAGTTAATTGTCCTACCGAGTCGAGCTAATTTGTCGTAGCGTGTAGTAGATCTCGTGGCCTCGATAATTTCCATGGGACAGTAAGCATAGCAGATGTCTACGAAGAGTAAGAATACATGATCATTGGAGTCCAAAAAGGACGTCGACGATCACCACCTTGACCTTCACTGATGATTATCCAAACAATCAGGGCGATCATACCACCACTGTGGCGACAGAATGTCTTACAAGAATTTCACGAAACGCACACAAGAATCACGAGAAGGAAGGCACCTGCGCGATCTGGTGTGGTGGCCTAATATTGTCAGAGCTGATCCGCCACTGCGACGTGTGTCAAAGCACTCAGAGGAATGCTCCTTCTGTACAATATAGTCCTTGGGAAGAGCCCAGTAAACGGTGGGAACGTATACACGCAGACCTCTTTGGCCCGTTGGATGGATAAATGTTTTTCCTCTTGATTGGTGCCTAATATTTGTACATGCCACCTCTGAGACGACCGTTTCTTGCATGCGGACGTGTTTCAGCACTGGTACAACGCACGCTATTAAGAGACAACGGTTCCGTATTTACTAGTCAACAATTTCAAGAGTTCCTCAAAAGCAACGGCATACATCATGTGAAATCAACCCCCTACCACCCAGCTTCAAACGGTTTGGCTGAAAGAGCCGTCCAGACGGTCAAGAACGGGTTAGAGAAACAAGCCTCAGCTCCACTGTGAACAAATTCCTTTTAGGCTACCGCACCACGCCAAACGAAACTACTGGGAAGGGCACAGGCGAGTTGATGTTTGGATGGAGGTTGAGGACATGGCTGGATCTTCTATTTAATAAGCAGAGACTACGTGCCGAGGCTAAGCAAGATAAATCTAAGGCTGAGTATGACCAGAAGGTTTTCGATGGAATATTCTGCGAGGATGAACCCCAACGAAACGACCTGGCAGCCTGAGAGTTGCGGGAAAACATACGGAGGTGGCGTTACCCGATAGCAGAGTGGTTAATCGGCACAGGGATCACGTCTGTCATCGTTCCGTTTCAACTCCGCCAGAAGGATGCGTCCTCAAACCAGCAAACTAAATTGACAAAGGCGCAGAACTCGCAAAACTGGCCAACCGGAGGCTCAGCAATGTCGCCGTTCAACTCGGCTACGTCAACCCGTTGACCGATACCAAGCTAACGGAAGTGGTCCATACTAAAGGGAGAAAGAATGTGGCGTCGTTACGACTAATGTACTGAGCAATTTCTAGTCGTTGCCTGCATCCGCTCACTCATTTACTGACTGAACTAGTTTAGAATAGTGGATCAATGCGTTGTAAGCATGCCGGTTAGAATACAGTTTTGACTTTCATGTGCCTGAAGTGTTTTATTTCGTGATACTTCGGCTAAGAGCCAGCCACTGTGCGTTAGTTCCGTAATTGCTAGACTGTGACACAAGCGCCTGTAGATCCGCTTTGAACAGTTCTCTAGGAGCGACTTGGGATACCAGAGCATGGATAACGAGATCGCCAGGGATAAGAATGTGGGTGCACTTCTGTTTATTACCTGCCTCAGTGCGAATGCCAGACTGAAGAACTTCTGTGGCGTGGAGAAAGGAGGCCGGCAAACGACCGCCACCAAGCAGGCATCGTCGCATCTTAAACGTATAGGGCGCCAAATGGGATCCTGTGCCGCAATACTCGATTCTTATATGGGCTCACGATGGAGGTCATTGCGGAAGTGCAAGCCATCCCACCCCCTTTATTGGGCCGGTCGTAATGAACTACGAAAATGTCTGGCAGTGCGATTTCGATATCACTTACATCGGGACGTAACCATGCCCCTGTTACAGCGATGAGGTCACAGACCTTTGATCGGACAAAGTCGCAGTTTGGAAATTTTGCTAGGTAGAGCTTGAGCAATAGTGTGCAAACAGGATAGCCTCTTGGATGCCAGAAGCATTTGGCGAAGAGAGTATAAAATGGGCTAATGTATGTCGACCAATGAGAGGCCGGTACCTAATCGTCTTTTAGGTGAATTGCCAAATTTCGATATGAATGTAGTTCATTTTTGGTCTCATATGCACATGCGGTATACAGCCAGTTTCCTGATGCTCTGGCCACTGCATAGAAGAATCAATAGTGCCCTATCTGCTGCATCAAGCAGAGTGGATAGGTGTCTGGATGCTACTGCACAAGCCTTCCCGTCTTCTTATTCCTCCTCTTACGCTTTTTCACCTATCGTCTCGTTCCAACTCCTGATTCTTGGTCCTCCCCAACATGCTTGAATAGGCGTTTATCTTCTAGTTTCAATTCACATCTAAACACGGAGCGCCACGTTTGCCCTATCGATAAGCCTATGTCTAACTACGCTGTCAAGCCCAGACCGTCGACTTCTACTTGGAGCTCCCGGCTCCGATGGCTGGGCCACGTGTTGCGCATGCCAGCACACCGACTCCCGCAACGTGCATTGTTTGCGCGTTGTGGGTGCGGTTGGAAGAGGAGGAGGGGAGGCCAAGTGATGACTTGGTCGAGAGAAATGAAAACCCACACTTCGAAGTTGGCGTCGGTTGGTGCATCCCGATTGCCTGGCTGGGGTCTTAAGGACGGTGAACACGTTTGGTTGGACACACTCGCTGATATGGCTTGGAGCCGACTCCAATGGCGTTTGTGATGTGAGTTCCTTTGTCCATCCCCCTCCTGCTTAGCATCCCCCTCCAATCATGATCTCACTTGATAGGTATAATATGACTCTCTTTTACGGCAGCTAGCTGTTAGCTCTCCGGAACGATGTCCATCCGTTACTGCGGACTCAGCGGGCGTGTCACTATTTGTGTTCCTTTTCTTGTCTTTTGTATTGTGGCACAATAGCAGAGATGTTTTCCACCTCCAGCTAACGTGTAATGATGATGATGATGATGATCAGTTGGAGCTCCCGATCCTCTCTCAGATTGGCATGCCTCAACGTACGCACATTGTTACAGGTCGGTCAACAGGCAGCACTTGACCGAACATTAGAGAAGCTCACAATCGATATATGCTGTCTGTCGGAAACCCACCTACAAGACCCGAGCTCTGTTCTCACTATGCGATCCACAACAGGTAACACAAGCAGTGTTTTCTCACTGCGCCTATCGGGAGACGATGCAGCTTCGGGTACCGGCCAAGCCCTGAGTTTCCGGGCTGAAGCTGCTCTGATTGATTGGATCCCAATCAGTAGCCGGATGTGCGTTCCGACTGGCTGTCTCGTTCATAGCATCGAAGTGGCGCGGGGCTAATAGATGTCTGTTTGTCATCGCTGCCCACGCCTCGACAAACTATAGCAATGATTCGGTAAAAGACGATCACTATCGGCGAGTGTACGAGCCCCCTTCGGCACAGAAGAAGCACAGACACTGCAGTGCTTGTTGGGGATCTGAACGTTCAAGTTGGGAAATTGTTCACTGATGAGGTGCATTTGGGCAGCCAACATGATATAGGCTCCCGCAATTATAACGGTGAGTAGTTACTTCATTTGTGTGAGGACGCTCGCTGATTTCTTAAGATCACTAACTTCCGGAAGGAAGGTGACATGGCGCCCAACAGCCTCGAACCAACCAAGGACGCAAAGCGATCATCCAAAACTGTCGCTCGATTTGGAGCACATATGTGGACAATGACCATGCACTTGTATGTGCTGACCTGCAGGTGCATTTTGGCAGTCGTCCTCAACGACCCTGTGAACACATAGACACCAGTAAAGTAGCGAAGTCAGGTGTTCTAAATGCGTAACAAAGTATGCTGGCGTTCAAGTTGAGAAAGTGCTCACTGCATACAGTCGAAGGTCACTGGTCGCATGTTCACCAGACTTTAATAGAAGCAAGTAACTCATCATATGGTAAATCCACTAGTCGAAATAGTCATTGGATCCATTCGCGGTCTCTGAAACTTAACGATGCCGGCGCATTCCGGCTGG
Source organism: Dicrocoelium dendriticum (assembly GCA_944474145.2). Taxonomy (NCBI): domain Eukaryota; kingdom Metazoa; phylum Platyhelminthes; class Trematoda; order Plagiorchiida; family Dicrocoeliidae; genus Dicrocoelium; species Dicrocoelium dendriticum. Next base: position 141,036,817 of record OX104064.1, read on the forward strand.
AAGCGAACACAACGAGACTCGCAAAGACATCAGGGCAAAACTCCGTGCTCCGTCCTGAAGTGAGACCGCAAGTCTTGGTTGTCTCATGGTGCGTCAGAGATGAAAGTGGCTGCTGCCATCGGTAACCATCGGAAGTTGTTCCGTCTGCTACGGTAAACGGGCGGCAGGTGATCTGATGTTAGTGGAACTATACGTGACGAGAGTGGACAGACAATCCACAAGTTGTCAAAGCGTTTGGAGCGATGGGCTAAGCATTTTGAAAAGCAATTTGATCAGCCAGAATTGTGAGATTCCTTAGGGTCGAGTGATCGCCCTTCTCCCTAGGCTGTTCCTTTGGATTTGCCCTCTCGCTCAGAAGTCGAACGTGAGATCGGACTGTTGAAGTTGATTAAAGCTGCGGCAGCAAATGACCTTCATCCACCCCTTTTCAAATTCGCGGGACCTGCTCTTGTGGATGATTTATACGAAGTGCTAATGAAACTGTGGGAGTAGGAAACTGTCCCAACCGACTGGAGCCGCTCCGCCATCGTACCAATTTTCAAGGGAGACTCACGATCGGAATGGGACAACCATAGAGGAACCAGTTCAATCTTCATTAACCCCAAATTACTTGGCTCCGTAATCCTACGCAGACTGACTGGCGATCGTGATAGCAAGATTTGTAAGGAGCAAGCCGGGTTTCGTCGTGGTCGGGGTTACATCGACACCATATTCAAATAACGTCAGCTGTTGGAGCACCGTCACATATACTGACGGCCCACTGTTGTCGCATTCCTCGAGACCAAAAACGCCTTCAATTCGGCGGATGAATGTATCCTTTCGGATTGCTTGCTAAGGAAAGGTGTGTCCGAGAAATATGTAAATCTTATCCGAGCATTATATGCGCCTACCTCGGACAGAGTGAGGGATTACGGCAAGCTGTCGCCGTCCTTCAATATCTCCAGCGGTGTAAGACAAGGATGCCCGCTGTCAACTTTCCTCTTCAACTTCGCTTTTGAAGAAGTCATGGAAATCGCGTTCAAATGATACGACACAGAGGTGTGGAACTGCTCACAGGTCAACGACTTCTTGATTTGCAGTTCGCTGGCGATATTGCCCCCATCTGTGACAGTTCCTAAAAGTGCCAAGCGGCAATGGACAGATTAGTACTGCTTGTCACCCGTTTCGAGCTGTGTTTTGCACTCTCCAAGTGCAAAGCTTTTCTTTAAGATTGGAATGGACCGTCACCTGCGCTGACGCTTGGTGAGGATCAGCTAGAAGTCGTGCAAAAGTTCAACTAAGCGCCGTTGGAATCGAAGACGAGGTCACGAACTGTATAGCAAAAGCACGAGGTACTTATGTTAACCTTCGCCACCTAGGGCGCCGGCGCGATATCACTCTCTTCCTGAAGGATAGAGTGCACAATGCAGCCTACTGTACGGTTGCGAAACCCTGCCCCTTAGATCACCAGATATAAGGTGGCTAGTTACGTTCGACCACCGGTGTCTCCGCAGTTTGGCACACATCTGGTGGGAACACCGTCTGAACAACGAGCGTGTTCGACGCCTTGTTTATGGCGAAGGAAGAAAAAGCGAACCGCTCAGCACCGTTCTCTCACGCACCAAACTCCGATGGCTGGACCACGTGCTGCGCATGCCAGCCCACCGACTCCCTCGACGTGCGTTATTTGCGCGCCGGGGGTGTAGATGGAAGAAGAGGAGAGATGGCCAAGCGTTGCCTTCGTCAATAGGAATGAAGCCCTTACTTCGAAGTTGGCCTCGGTTGGAGCCTGTCGGCTCCCTAGTTGGGAGCGAAGGATGATGCACACGTTTGGCTGGATACACCTGTTGACATGGCTAGGAGCAGAGCTCAGTGGCCTTCGTGCTGTGAGTTTCTCTGTCTCTCCCCCACCCGCTTAGCCTGCCCTTCCAACCACGATCTCAATTATTAAGAATAATAGGACTACCCTGCAGCACAATAGCCGACTGTTAGCTCTCCGGAACGATATCCATGCGTTACTGATGATCCAACGGTGTGCCATTGTTTCCTAGTTTTTCCTTTGTATTGCGGCACAATAGCCGGGGTGTCTTCCACCTGCAGATAACGTGCATAACGAATGGTCTGATCAAGCACTTTTCTGAACCACTGTTATATTTATATTGCGTATCGGGTGGTGTTGCTTCCTCGATGAATGCGGGAGGCTGTGGTTCTTTAACCGTCACTTTTAATCGTATTTCCGAAATGTGCTGCGCAGTATCTGCCAGCTAGAGTTCACCGTCATATGTTGGGAATGAACAATAGGTGGAGTTTCGGTAGAGTCTTCTCACATCCCTGAACTATACCACTGACGGTTTCGTCCTGGCTTGGACTCATCAGGTAAAGATAGCCTGAATTGGGAATGGAACTCGGCACACTGTGGTTGGCGGCTAACGCCATGATTATTAGACCACTGAGCACCACGAGCAGAGCGAGACTCCAAAACCCACTATTGATTGAACCATAAGTTTCATTATCCTCTGATCACTGCCTTTGTAGTGATGTGACAGGAACAGCCTTGAAATCGACTGAAGTATTAAGTCACCAACACAGGAAGCTTCACCGATGTTCCGCAATTCTTCTAAGTCATGAACGTGGGTTTCCTCGTCGCTAACTGCTGGTAGCTTGAGTGCGCCAGAAAGAAAAATGGTCTTTCTGCTTCTGTCCGTATGGTGGTCATTTGGATTATTCTTGTCCCGCCGGCGTTGGCTCTATGAAACAACCAGAAAACTACGTATCACGCCGTCTACACTTCAGAGACTGTATGCCGACAAAAGCACCACCACAACATCATATGTGGATCCTAGTGTTATCCTTATAAGTCGGGACTCATCGTATTGCATCGAGTTTGGATGTCTAATGATGCAGCCTTGCCCGAATATAAATCAGATAACGAAGGAAATTAAATTGCTTAAGGCAGTCCTGCTGCTTACTCCCTAAGGAGTTTGCGTTGGACTCAGGAACCTTGGTGCAGATGAGCGTTAGAGCATCGCAGGTCCTCCTGATCTTCGGTGAATTGGAGGGCGCTCTATCGGTAGTTTTGGTGACGTCTCTCTAGTTCGCTTCTGGTCTAAAACAGCTGAGGCTTCTGGATTCGCAATTTGTTTACATACATCGAACAGCAACGGTTGCAGAAGTGGATCGGCCTTTTAAGAAGTGCGGTATTCATCGGTCAACAGAAAGTGCAGGTGTTACCGATGCTGCTCAGTCAAAACTCTGTACAAGAAGGTAAGGCCTAGGTAGCTGAGCACGCTTTGATCATTCGTGATGACGAGGTTCTTAAGATTTCCGTTACAGTTATTTCGTGTGTCAGGGAAAAACAGGTTTGGGGCGCGAGCAACTCGTAAAACTATCTCGTCAAACTGTTTGCAGTGAGAAGGACTAGCCTTTTTCCTTGGTTTCGATGTAGCAATTGATACAAGCCGTGCTATTGTCGCTCTTAGAGAAACAACTTTCGCACTTAGACGAAGTTCAGTATCGGCGATTAGAACGTAATACCTTTGTGCAAAAGCAAAGGAAACCATTGTACACTCAGAACAAAACTAAAGTGAGCCCGGTATACTGTTACACTACTTCACTTCGGTTCGACACGCGCTGGCGCATTTTGGACCGTAATGTCTGGTACAATGAGAACATGTTAGTCCTACTGTTGCTACCCTAGCACTTGCTTGAGTAACATAAAAAAACCCTTTTGGGTTACAGGCGTTGTGGCCATGGTAGCCGAACGGCCGCTTCCTGATTTGCAGGTTAAAGACGTCTCGCCGTCGGATAAAGTTCGCTCGCCTAGCGTTAGGTCGAGGCCAGATGACCGGCTGGTCGTGCTTTGCGCGTTGTGCCTGTCCAGCATGCGATCGTGGGTAGGGCGGCTAGTGTAGACTAATAGTGTATGCCGTTGTCATGCAGGAGAGTATGATTGGTCGCACCGATAGCGGCGAAAGTTTATGGCTGCCTAAGCGAAGGGTGTACAATGGAAAGGTAATTTGCACCGTCTCTCTTAGACAACGTGATGAAATGGAAGGGGCGAGAGCTTGATGGTTAGCTTGAAGACTTCTCGATCAAATGAGACCAAGGTGGGTGACCGTAACAACGCAATACTGTGCACGGAACGATAAAAATTGCTCAAAGTCGTAAATTCCGGTGGCGACAAACTATGCTGAAATGTTTCCAGCAGTAGTTCGCCTGCTTAACAACACTGGAACGTGGCGGATGTGACTCGCCACGGATTAAAGTCACTTCCCTTTGCATCACGCTGGCAAGTATCCCTATTTCACACACCATTAATTCAGATGCATACGCTCATATGTTTACGTACTTTTGTTAATCATATGCGGTCCTTCATTATCAACACAGCGCTAATTATGCTGCTTCTCACAAGATGTCTTTACATTTTCACGTTCCTGCGTGTAATTTATCCTGAATCTGGTGAAACGCCATTGCTTGTCTAATTTTGATCATGCATAGTTTGGTGTGTCTCGAAATATTCGATAATAAAATTATAGTGATTTATTTATGTAAAAAGTGTAAGTCCAGGGAGGTGCGACAAAATGCTGTGGAGAATATCCGAAAAGACATTGCGGTACTATACAGGGCAGAGAACCGTATATGAAGTCGGACCACAGGCCATAAAAGTAATTACTAGAGCATTTCAGTCGAGGCGATGGAGCAACAGTTGCGGAACACAATCCCATGCTCTCTCCATACACTGTGGCGGCCGTCTCAAGAGAGGTGACCGAAAAAAGTGAGAATTTCGCGAAAAAAGCACTTCATCGATTAATTGATTAACACTGATTATCGCATGGCTTGCTAACATTCTGACATTTACAAAAACTGCACGAGACGGTACAACCGTTTGAGGATTGACTAGATCGGTATGATGTCGCTAATTGTAACAGTTAGTCTTTCTATTCTGGAAATGTCAATAGATGACCTATAAATGTGGCCGAAGTCTACCTCAGTTGCGGCGTTGGTTGGTAATGGTTAACATGATATTTTGTTAAGGTCATGTGAGTTGTGACTTTTTCTTTCTGTTTGACCAGAAGGAGGTGAGCGTTTCATTCAGATATGAAATTAAAGTAGACGATGTAACACAAGAAAGCAGTTGCATAATGTTAGGGAACATTCTCATCGTGTTTGTGACTTTGATGCTCATTAGATCACGCGACATCAAGCGACAGTGTTTAGTAAAACGCAACCTAAGCCAGTTTGATGCAAGACGTGAATGAGAGACAGGTGGAATTAGGAGACATAGAAGTAAAGTGATCGAAACGTCCAGACAGAATCCGACCTTCTGCTTGCTTAGTAGCAGTGATTCAGAAGAGTCTAATGATAAGACCCACCAACTTAAAGGAAAGGTAACTCGTGAGAACAACCTAAGCAAAAGATTTGCAATTCATCGACCTACCATTTTCTTAAGTCTTTTCAGCCGGACACGGCCATTTTTTGAGATGAGTACATCGGTCACCAAGCGGGATATCCTGATCGGCTTCGTGCCCGGAGAAGCTGAATCACAGCCGTTGGTGAAACCTTCAAAAAAGTCATTCGTGGGGAACATGCAGAACTCACTCAGATCTTTTCTTGAGGGTTGCACAAGGCCAGTGGAGGGACAAAAGTCGAAAACATTACTAGACTCTAGGAAAAGAATGAGTTCCTGTTTGAATTGATGCTTTGTCCAGGCAATTTCTGCGGATGAAACAAATGACTGATATTCGGGATATAACTATGGAGAAAAGAGAATGTTGTGAATAAAAGGAACTTAGGTTTATGTTAAGTATTCAAGCATAAACACTAATCGAATCATTAACGAAGGTGGTGGAAGTGAGAAAAGCAGCAAACAAACAAGCAGTCAAGTAAAAATGAGTAGGAAGAAAATCAGAAAAATCGGATGATGAGATCGAGAGCCAAAAGTGAATCGAAAGCAAGAACGCCATAGACGTCTTCGTCAAACTGTCACATAGTCCGGAACATCGGCGGAGCCAATCTTTAAGCCCCTCTCCAAGATAGTCTATGGAACGGATTCGATATTTATTGGCGACATCGTCGACCGAGGGAATCAGGGAAATAACGCAACCAAATGGAGTGTACGGAAGTAAAAAGAGTGGAGGAAAATAGCTTGGAAGCATAGCAAAAACATGAGTTGCCTAGAGTAGGCAACCTGAGTTCGACAACAACAACACTAGACAGTTGGATGCAAACATGCACTGGCAACGGTGGTGCGTTTGCTGTACTCAATTAGTCGGATCACATTACCCCACTGAGGAAAGCATTGAGAATTGGCTCGCCGATGTCGCGTTATTTCCGCAAGATAGCGCTAGGACAAGGTACTCAGACAGTGCTGTTGTTGATGATGAAGGCGACCATCATTACTCACTGAGTGCCCTCATCATATATAAGCAACACCACGAAGGCACCGGTGCTCAAAGAAGTGCCATATGATGAAGCAGCTGGATAGTGGATGCTACGTTCCACACTAAGATTGCGCGTCGCAATCCACCCACACAACGAGTGCTTCTACGCAGCCGGTAGCTGAGTGGCTCAGGCGTCTGCCTTGCAATCCAAAGGTTACTGGTTCGAGCCCGCATTAGTACGGGAGACCTCACAGCACCCCTAATCCGCACATGATTGGTTGTGGTCGCGTGCCAGCGAAGCGACGGCGGGAAGTATCGGCGCAGCGCTGATGCTTCGCTCCTAACCCAAAAGAACGAACCAGTCGGACAGAGTAGTTGCATGGGTTATATCAATGCTCCTGAGGGTACAGCAAATAAAAGGGCAACAAATTTGCATGTTAAAAGGCGTCGAAGTACAAGTCCAAGAGAAATAATGTTGGAATCAGTTAACAGGAAAAGACACAAACAAGGTACAGCACAACTAAAAGCAAGGATTAAGTTGACTTACCTTTCGAATTAAAACTGTTAAACTCATAGGGCCAACGTTGCCTGCAAGGGCATTTGATGCGGCAGTGTGGAGATCAAAAGGAGATACAGCTGAAGTCGGAATATGCTGGAAGTATAAGCAACAAACCAGGAGTGCGGGAGCTTTCAAGTTCGCGAGCATTGCTATCAGATCGGCTTTGTTTGATGGGACAACAAGACATCGATAACGAGGATTTGGCTAAAAACCAAAAACGAATCATTTTAATACTGATACTCACCTGTTGACAACATGTTCCAAATGGTACTAATCAATTCAGGAGGCAAACGTGGATACTTAGATTGCATGAAATTCTAGGAAAGTGAAAACACGAAACGCCTACTTCAAATTTCTTTTGCTTCGTGGGGACGTTGGGGCAATTTGAAAGACCCTCCAAAAATGGACGGATACGAAGGTCAGTGGATGGACATTTATCAATGGCCACCTTGATAACTTCTGTCCAATCGATGCTGTGATTTGCTGCAGAGCGCCGTTTGTTCTGCTTTCCTAGCTCAGAAATGCATGTAGCATGAAGTTTATAGGAATCACGGCTACCAAAGATAAAACAACAAACTGTAACATACTCAAAATCCTTGTGGCATTCCATACAGGATATGGCTCTGCAACCACGACAACGCGTAAAATGTGTTTCCACCACTTGCTTTCGTAAAGGCTCATTACACGCAGTGCAAGAGAAAATGACCATGACAACAATGTGTAACGCAGTGAAACAAGCTGTAAGGAAAAGTATCCGCAATACAGTCAGGCGAATCACACAACACAGGTGAAATAAAACTACGGATAAACCCCAATCACGAGGGTCACCCGGAGTAAAATGAGTATAAATTAGGCATATTTTTACATGCAGTAGCTCTGAGCGAACGGTTAACCCAGGTTATCAAACTTTTAGGACAAATTTTAAATTAGGTTATAACCACCTATAAGTCATTAAAATATTATGTTAAGCACTATAGCCATTTCCCCCCATAGTATAACCGTTTTACCCCATGGCTAGGGAGAATGGGTATACTACAGGGTAAAGTGTGTCTATCTCCTACCACCAGCAACAACGTCATCTAACAGCAAAATAGTAAAGCAAGCGTCAACAAGTTTTACACAAAATATTGTTATTGACAAAGTTTTTGAATTCAGGATAATTTGTTGAAAATAGTGTTACTGCAAAAAGCATGTAATAATGAAACCACGGTCTTTGTCAATGGTGTCTGTGGCATAAGCATTTCACTGAAAGCATATTGCTAGACAAATTTATATTGTTCACGGCTAGTGCAGGCAAGTTATAGCATCCTTTTAAGAATGTTGTCAGTGGAAACATAAGCAGTGTACTCCATTTCTGGAAAAACGTAGTAGGATCCGACCAGTGATTTAGTCACAAATTTCACCATGTACAAGGCTTCGTCCGGTGTTTTAATGACGAATCCCAGAAACTCATCAGCAATAGGCCAGTACGCAGTAACGACATTTCGCTACCGCGCAACCACTACCGGTCGCAAGTGAGCTAGGGGTAGTGCGAGAGCCACCCTGTTCCTACGCAGGCTCGAAACCGCGCTGAAAGATTACGAGACAAGCTCGTGTTACCCCTAGGCCACGAGCCGGGTCCCAAGTGCTTGTGCAGTCCTCTTACCATCACATTTAACTGGTACCTGGTATCCAATGATTAAATTACATGTATCTACATCTGTACTCATTTGTTTAGCCTCTCCAGTATGCACCTTAGCTATCTGTCGGCAAGTTAAGGATGGAAATGGCATTCTTTTGATTTGTCATTCTAGATATATTGGCTTTTATTTCTGTTTCGTCGTTAAGAAACCTGGCTGGTACCTTCCCTGTTGCTAATACTTCTCCAGGCATTGCTTGAACTATCTTCCAATTTTTCAGCATTGCCCATGACTGCCAAGTTAATAGGCAAACAATCCGGTGAAATCGTTTTATTATTGCCTGATGCAAAAGATTATCTGAAACAAGTTGTGACGGTTCAGAAGTGCCTATTTGACGAGCATCAAGTAAACTATTCTGTCCTTCTGCTTCCACTGCTGCAGTGACTGTAATAACAACATGAGCATTATCATCATTATACAACTTAGCTAGAGATGGAAAACACCTCAGCTATTGTGCTGCAATGCATAAAAAACATGCAACAGATGCATTACAGCTGAGCTACCAGTAACGGATGGGCATGGTACCGGAAAGCTACTAGCCGACTATTGTCACAAACAAATTTATTATACAAAATTATGTTATGCTAAGAAATGAGATCGTGGTTGGAGGGGGAAGCTAAGCGAGATTGAGAGGGAAAAAGAAACTCACAACACGAATGCCACTAAAGTCGGCTCCTAGCCATGTCAACAGGTGTATCCAGCCAAACGTGTACATCATCCTTCGCTCTCAACCAGGGAGCCAAGAGGCTCCAACCGAGGGCAACTTCGAAGTAAGGGCTTCATTCCTCTTGACGAAGTCATCGCTTCGCCATCTCTGCTCTTCTTCCACCCACACCCCCGGCGCGCAAATAACGCACGTCGAGGGAATCGGTGGGTTGGCATGCGCGTGAGAGAACGGTGCTTTTTCTTCCTATGCCATAAACAAGGAGTCGTACACGCTCGTTGTTCAGACCGTGTTCCAACCATATGTGAGCCGAACTACGAAAGCAATGCTGGTCGAACGTAACTAGCCACCTTATGCCTGCTGATCTGATGGGCCAGGTTTCACAGCAGCAAAGGAAAGTTGAAGGTACCACTGCATTGCACACTCTGTTCTTCAGGGAGACAGTGTCGCACCGGCGCCATAGATGACGAAGGTTAGCAAAAGCGCCTCGAACTTTTGCTATACAGTCAGTGATCTCGTCTTCGATTCCAAGGGCGCTGATACAACTTTCCAGGTAGTTGAAATTCTGAACGACTTCCAGCTGATATCCACCAAGGGCCAGTGCAGTAGGCGGTCCATGCCAAACTTGGAGGAAAACTTTGCATTTCGAGGGCGAAAAGAATAGCCCGAAACGGCGGACAGCCATAGCCAATCTATCCAGGGCCGCTTGGCACTTTTGGGGGCTGTCACAGATTGGGAGAATTTCGTCAGTCTATTCTAAGTCAAGAAGTTGTTGGCCTGGAAGAAGCTCCATAGCTTCTAAGTCGTGTCCTGTGAACGCGATCTCCATGATTTCGTCAGTGCATGAGCATTATCCACAGAGATTACAATTCTGTGCTGTGAGGCTTCTTCATTACCTGGATAGATCACAGTGCCTTTAAATCCACTGATAATATTTTTCGGAGGAAAAAGGCCAAATAGTTATTTAACCAGGGAAGGAAAAACTTACTTGTTGATTTTTTGGAGTCAGTTTTCTCTAAACTACTTCTGCAGAGTAGGCTTGCAGGCTAACTTTAAAGGTCCAAAGACACCAACGTCTATTGACTGAAGTGCATGGTTAGTGGTTGGTGGCAAACATATTATGTACTTTTCTATGGCCAACTTTATTGTCCTGTAAATGAGGTGGCTGCGTGTCCATCATATTTAAGCAAAATTGGCTTCTACGCATGTGCTGCGCATGTAATAAAATGCACGAACTAGAATTCAAAAACGGAGTGCTCCATCCATCCTGATTTTGTGACGCCTAGGCAGGGTGCTGCAGGACCATCTATAGTCCAGGATTCATACAGATGTAACCCTTTATAGGTGTGATTTTCATGTGCTGTATTCTGCCTATTAACTCACACTAGAATATAAGATGTAAGGCAGTATGCGAGTTACAAATAACATCAAACAGGTTGCTCTGTAAAATATAGACCTACTCACTATGTAAATCAGTAGCCATTTTTAAAATATATAAAAGTTCATTTTCATTTGTCTGTACACTCAAAAAGGTTTACTGATCAATAATATGTAGCGCATACCAGTCTAACATTTATTTGTTTTTAAGAGAAGCATTACAAGTCTTACATGGCAGGCATAAGCAAGATGGTGGAGCTTCCTGGATTGTACTAGCAAAGAAAAATATTGTAGTTACGAAAATCATGTAACTTTAATCACAATATACTAATATTCATACTATTCCTACAAATTATTTGAGACAGGTTTTAATCTATCCGTATACCCATTTTACCACAGCTGACCCTATAGTCAAAATGTGAAAGGGTCACGCAAGAACTAGAGGAAACAAACGATCGGATACATCGACAAAAGCCATTTCAGCTAATATTTCATCGCGATCATTGAGGCCGAATATTACGAGGGGTCCCTTAGTTCTACATTCGGGGTCTCCGGTCAAAACAATTCTGATCGGAAATGACGGAGACAGATAACTGTCTTCGAGAAGGAAGTGGTTACGAGCGTTTAAAACGGTCTATTGTAAGTTCAAATTTAAATGGGACCCCAGTGACAGGCAGATGCCGTGAGTTGTCACGCTTCAGCGGATCGCTGAGTCTGGAATTGATAAGGTGCTCCCATGTCTTGACGAATCCAAGACATAACACCCGAAGCACACCGTTGCAAACTGATCAATGTCCAAGGGTGCTGTACTATTCGTCCATGCAGTGCCTGTTAAGTATGCAGGAGAGAGAAATCCAAGGTATAGAAGGAGGAATAGCGATTATATATATATATATATATATATATATATATATATATATATATATATATATATATATATATGTGGTTGGCGGCATCCGGTTTCGGATTTGCCTGTCACTGTGGCAAGCCACAGGACGCCTGCGCCTACAGAGGGACCATGGGTGGCTTGCGCTGCACCACCCACAGCTCCATCCACACACCCCATATCCAGTGTAAACCCGAAGGAATAAGACCGGGGGACATGCGGATGGGAGCCACGTTTCATCAACGGAGCCGGCCCACACTCCTTCACAGGCAAACACAAGCACGCTGTATTTGGGAACTCAAGCACACACAAGGCGGTGGCTGGACCGTAGTCCGCTCCACACTGACTGCATGGAACCACTCTTCGAGCCTAACACGGCCACAAGGACCGTGCACCCCGTCCCCTCCAGCAACGACCAACTGTCTCCTGGAGACAGTATGGACGAGGTAGTGGGTAATAGACAGGTAGGCACCTTGTCAACATGCACATCAAGCGCAGCCACACCGAGGATATCAAACAACAGCCAATCACCTGAGAGAGAGAGAGAAAGAAAAAGAGAAAAACTCGATTAATGCATAAGGAAACGGTGACATAAACCTTAATTAAATAGCATACGTAATAAGTTGTTTACATACAAATCCTAGCTAAGTGCACGAGGTCAGGAAGTATAGTTCACGGTATGCCACGAACACAAAAATGTTATGGAAATCGAATACAATTGGCTGAAGCGATGTGTGCAAGTTAATGGAATAGAGTACAGGGAGATATTTATATGAGAAAGAAAAGCATTAAGGTAAAAACTGTAAACCCACCACCTGAAATAAAGAGACTTAGCATGCAAGCACGCGGTTAGTAAATCGAATTCAGCGTGCCTACAAACGCTGCGCCGGCTCGTCGTAATTCTCTGCAGGACCCGTCGTCGCTTCTGTAGTGGCCCCAAATGGCACAGCGCATGGCCCACTAGACATTTATATGAGAAAGAAAGGCATTAGGAGAGAATCGCAAACCCACCACCTGAAATAAAGAGACTTAGCATGCAAGCATGCGGTTAGTAAATCGAATTCAGCGTGCCTACAAACGCTGCGCCGGTGCTGCCTACGTTCACTGCGGGACCCGTCGTCGCTTCGGCAGTGGTCCCGAGTGACCTCTCTCATGGCTCACTAGGCCTGCCTGACTAAGGCACTCGCGACCGCATGTTCTACAGCACAATGCGCTCGATGTCGATGGAGTACAATTCATCGGTGCTTGCCGCTTCCGCAACTGCCGCTTCTTCTCTGCATGCATGAGGGATTTCTCCCGCACTTCAGCAACTGCCTTCGTGATTAGATCGCGCCATGCACGCCGATCAACCGCCTTCGATTCCCATGATCTGCAATCAAGATTAGAACGTGTGAGGCTCACTTTAATCATGTCCTGGTAACGTAACTTTGGTTTCCCCACGTGCCGCTTCCCAATACTCAGCTGACCGTATAAGAGTTGTTTCGGTATCCGCGTCGAATCCATACGGCTCACATGACCGAGCCATCTCAGGTGTCTCAATAAAAGTATGCAGTCCACTGCATACATCCCACTTCGGCGCAACACTTCAGTGTCTGCAACTCTGGCGCCCCAGCCGATCCGCAGAATTCGTCGCAGACACTGCTGATGGAACCGCTCGAGATATCGCACATCCCGCCGGTACATCGTCCAAGTTTCACTGCCGTATAGAAGAACGGACAGTACCATGGATTTGTACACCATCAGCTTCGTGCCAATGCTAAGCTGATGGTTGTTCCACACTCGGTACTCAAGCTTCCCGAATGCCGCTGCCGCCTTCGACACGCGATTACGCAACTCAACGTGTAGCTGCTGGTCAGTCGACATCACACTCCCAAGGTAGCAGAAGCGGGAGGTGGTTTCCAATACTTCAGCACCAATGCTGATTTGCGACAATATTGAAGATTGCACCTCCGGTGAAGGCTGAAAGAGACAGACAGTTTTGCTTGTGTTGATGGTGAGCCCGAATTTGGCCGCTGTCGAAGCCAGAGCACTAGTCATGTGCTGCAACTCATCCGCGTTGTGTGAAAACAACGCACAGTCGTCAGCAAACAGCAACATACGGATAGTTGTCTCACAGACTAGAGTTCTCGCACCGAAACGACGGATGTTCAGCAACCCACCATCAATACGGTGCTCCACACGAACACCGTAAGCACAAGGCGCATCAAAAGCACAAGACAACATTGCATGAAGATAGATATTAAACAGGGCAGGAGCTAACACACAGCCTTGCTTCACACCAGAGACAACTGCAAAGTCATCCGAGGTCTCTCCACTCAGCTGCACCCTCGCTCGCATACCACTGTGCAGACATTCAATTAAACTTACAAACTTACGCGGGCAACCAAACTTACCCAACACCAGCCACAGTGCCTCGCGGTTCACCGTATCAAATGCCTTGGTGAAATCAACAAAAAGCGAGTACAAAGGCTGGTGTCGTTCTCTGCACTTCTCTTGCAACTGACGAGCCGCAAACACCATATCTATAGTGCTGCGACCCGAACGGAATCCACATTGCTCTTCCGCCACGTTTGGTTCCACAATCTGTCTCACGAGGCGATTGAGCAGGATTCGGGCAATCACCTTGCCCACACAACTCAGCAAGTTGATGCCACGATAATTCGTGCAACATTGCTTGCTACCTTTGCCCTTGTACAGTGGTAGCACAAGGGCATCCTTCAGCTCAGCAGGCACCTCCTCCTCAATCCACACGCGTTGCACCAAGTGGTGCAGCGCAGTCAACAACGCGGGTCCACCGTGTTTCAATACTTCAGGTGGAATCCCGTCACCTCCGGCACATTTGCCGTTTCGCAGCTGAGCAAGTGCTCTCTGCGTCTCATCCAGTCTCGGCGTATCCGCCAGATCCGCCTTCACATCGTGCTGCTTCAGGCCATTCAATGTAGGCCAGTCGATCTCTGAACGGTTGTTCAAGAGACAGTCAAAATGTTTCCGCCAGACCTGCATTATGTCTGCAGTCTGGGTGCAGGTAGCGCCTGAACTACCATCGATCAGTGTCCTCAGCGGCTCCAATCTCGGTCCATACACTGCCTTCAAGGAGTCAAAGAATTCCTTGTGTTGACGGCGTTCGGCGTAGCATTCCATCTGCTTTGCCTTCTCCGTCCACCATGCATTTTTAATGCGACGGAGCTCTCGGGTCAGTCGCCGTCGAATTTTGCGAAACTGACTCTTCTTCCCCAAGTCACTGGGGTCTGCAACATGTGCAGCAAATGCTGCATTCTTCTCTGACACCAATGCGTCAATCGTCACATTGTTGTCATCAAACCAATCAGGCCGCTTACAGTTTGCGCGCCCGATGGTCTCCTCCGCAGCAGCTGTCACCTGGTCGCGAATGTGGTGCCACAGGTCGCCCACTGTGGCTATACAGTCCACATCACCACACAGGCGTGCAGCCATCGCCTTCTCCAGCTCAGTACGTTTCGCCACAGTACCGAGGGAGAGAATGTTAAATTTACGCCGATTGACGGCGGGAGTGCAATACATAGATTTACGAAAATATATGTACAGTTTGGTCCGAACCAATTTGTGATCAGTGCCACACTCAGCTCCACGCAGTACACGTGTCATGCGCACTTCACGCATATCACGCTGACGTACGATGACATAGTCGAGCAGGTGAGCGTGACCACTCCGTGGGTGCGTCCAAGTTGCTATATCACTCGCACTCAGTGCAAACCGAGTGTTCGTGATCGTCAGGCCGTGAGTGGCACACAGTGAGAGCAGCCTGTCACCGTTCGCATTCGCTGAACCAATGCCATGCGCACCGATAACATCTGTCCACGCTGATGCATCACGCCCAACGCGCGCGTTGAAATCACCCAGCAGAAATAGTCGGTCGCTCTTCGGCACAGACCGTATCACGGAGGATAGCTCAGTGTAGAACTGATCACGCGTGTCATCAGGATAACACATGGTCGGACCGTACGTGCTTATGAAAGTGGCAAACTTACCTCTTCCGAGTCGTAGGCGAACAGTCATCAGCCGCGCGCTGATGCCCGTTGGTTCACCCACCAGCTGGCCATTCAGGCGGTCGGATATTGCAAATCCGACCCCATGTTCACGTGGTGCTGAGGCGGCGTTCCCCACCCAGTAGAATGTGTAGCCAACACCTGCTTCATGTAACTTACCTTGCTCAGCGAGCCGAGTTTCACTGAGCGCCGCAATATCGATGTGGTAGCGCGCCAGCTCCATTGCGACCAGTGCAGTGCGTCGCTCCGGGCGCTCGCTCGAGTTCCGGTCCAGTAGTGTGCGCACGTTCCAGCACCCGATGCTGAGTGCTTTGCGTGCAGGCATACGATTGCATTGGTGGGCAATCGCACGCGAGGTGGTCGTTGTGCTTCGGAGGTTTGCTTGAGGGACTCCACCCGGAGCCTTTGGCTCAATAGCCTTACCCACAAGGCAGTGGGTGGTTTGGAGGTTTGCTTGAGGGACTCCACCCGGAGCCTTAGGCTCAATAGCCTGACCCACAAAGCAGTGGGTGGTTTGGAGGTTTGCTTGAGGGACTCCGCCCGGAGCCTTTGGCTCAATAGCCTGACCCACAAGGCAGTGGAGAGCAGATCCAGCTCGGGAATGTGATTGCAGAGACAGATTGGGATCTGCTTGACGGCCGTCACACGCAGCCTTTGAGGTTCTGGAACAGTTATCATATGTTTTGCGACCGTAATTGGATACGCACCTGCGACCACGGCCAGACGCAGGTGGGTTTTTGGCGGGTTTGCACCAATTTGACCAGGGGCTGCCTGGCTTGAGGCGGGCAGTAGCAAACCATTGAACACCCGGAGGTGTCCTCCCACCGTCAGAGACAATGCGTGGCACTCGTGCTCTACGCCAATCGAGCATTGAGAATATAACCCGTAACCTGTTGTCTCCCATGGCTAGGTTTTACGGGAAGTGGGCCATCGACCACTTCCTAACCTCCGGAGAGGATGGACTAGGATACTGCCAGGGCGCCCAATCCTGACAGGAGAACGACTCGGGTCCTCAGCCAAAGCCTTCGATTAAATGAACACCCGAAAGGCAGCGGGTCTAGCACATGGTCAGTTAGCTGACTCATGCGGATTGGTGTCCTGGATCTTAGCAGGGAGAAGAGCGAAACCCAACTCCCACCCAGCGGTCGCCACGTGGAGGCGCCCAGGACATGAGACTATGGCGCAGCAGTAGCAGCAGTGGGTAGACCATCTGTCAGGATCTAGCCACCACCAGCCTCAGCGCACCATAGGCTCTCCCGCCATATATATATATATATATATATATATATATATATATATATATATATATGTGGTTGGCGGCATCCGGGTTCGGATTTGCCTGTCACTGTGGCTAGCCACAGGACACATGCGCCTACAGAGGGACCATGGATGGCTTGCATCGCACCATCCACACACTTCATATCCAGTGTAAGACCCGGAGGCATGTGGATGGGAACCAGATTTCACCAACGGAGCCGACCTACACTCCTTCACGTTCAAACACAAGCACGCTGTATTTGGGGAATCAATCGCACACAAGGACGCCGCTGGACTGTAGTCCGCTCCACACTGAGTGCATGGAACCACTTTTCGAGCCTAACACAGTCACAAGGACCGTGCACCCCGTCCCTCCAGCAATGACCAACTTTCTCCTGGAGCCAGTATGGACGAGGCAGTGGGTAATAGACAGGTAGGTACCTTGTCAACATGCACATCAAGCGCAGCCACACCGGGGATATCAAGCAACATCCATTCACTTTAAACGACAAACTGAAATAAAATAAATCCAATAACGTATACAGATACAGTGACATAGCTCTTCCCTAAATAACCATATGAAGTAAGTTGGTTAGCAGCGTATCCACGATAAGTAAGAAATGTCCACAAGTTACTTAAAAATGCTACAAACGCAAAAACATTACCGAGGATAAGCGCAATTAGCGCAAGCAACGTGGCCAGTTAATAGAACATTATTAAGATAGGCAGAACAAACCAAAGAAAGTGGAATGAAATTTATCCAGCTTAAAAAGACCTAGTTTAAGTGTAAGTTGGTTTGGCCCAACTGCGATGAAAAAGCATCAAGAATGCAACATCAGCCTCAGCATATACATATAAATACAATTTTCAATTTCAAGTTAACATTTTGCAAACCACTATGGACAATTTACAAAATAAATTGGACTTTTTGCAAGCCACTTTCGACGTTTTGTAACATAAAATAAACTCTGTAAACCACTTTTGATACATTGGATTTAAAGCAGAAAATCAGCAATTCACTTGTAATAAATGAGGAGTAAGGCGACTAGACGTTCAGACTACATTGTAGTCATGCTAATGCAACCGAATTGTGTAACCAGCGGGTGCCACTGCAAAATCTCTTAATCGTGAACCTCGATCGCTTCGAACAAAGGCGCTGACTGAGTATTCCTCTATCTCCCCTTCTGTCTTCTCGTAGTTTATGTGCTTCTGACATTACACTTGGACCTGTGTAGATGTGACTATTGGAAAGTACGACTTCCAAAACGCGTAGTCTATCATGACTTAAACAAATGTTACCTAGCCTTGTAGGGTCGTTGTGAAGCACTTGTTTCGAGAATGGGTTATGATGCGCCATCCCAATGTGAACCGCGATTCCCACTGAATTAAAGTTTGGTCAATTCCATCACTTGGACCATAGCTTATGGAGTAGATAGGTTGCGATCCTATTGTCCACTGTCACTCTATGGGCCTTCGCGTACTTTGTGTGGGACAACATATTCATCTGCTCGATTAGTGGATCAGTGCAGGCTATCATGACTCGATCAAACACTTAAGTTTATTGGCATGCCGCTGCAAGTCGTTATCGAAAAAAGGGAAATCAAACGACTGGACGATGTTCAGATCACATTGTGCTCGCGCGAATGCAACGGGATTGTGCAAGCAATGGGTGATTGTGTAATCCCTCTTCTCGATCACTGGCGTTGTTCACCTCGAGCAAAGCAGGTGACCAGTTGTTCTGTGTTGGTCCATGTGCTTTTGCGTATTTCCGGTAGATGTATGGTTTGCAAAACGTGCAATTTAAAGTGAATATGCTATATATATATATATATATATATATATATATGCCCCGTGCTGAGGCTGACGTTGCATTAATGATGCTTCTTCACCGCAGTTATGCTAAACCAAGTTACACATAAACTTGGGTTTTTTAAACTGGGTAAAACTCATTCCAGTTTATATGGTTTGTTCTGCCTAGCTGAATAATTTTCTATTAACTGGCCACATTGCTTACGCTAATTGTGGTTATCTTCGTTAACTTGATTATGTTTGTTGCATTTTTGCCCAACTTCTAGACATTTCTTACTTATCGCGGATACGTTGCTAACCAGCTTACTTCCCATGCTAATTTAGGGAAGTGTTATGTCTGCATAGCCGTACTCTTTAACAGATATATTTTGGTTGAAAACCAGGACGACTGCGCTCGCCTCCAGCATGACTTAAAGCGATTGTCAACGTGGTCCACTGAAATGCAACTCTCTCTTAACGCAAGCAAGTTGTAGTTTATCAGTATTAGCAGACGTCCAGTCCGTCGATCATACACCTTGGACGGCCAGTTTCTGCACCGCAACACATCTGTCAGAGACTTAGGAGTTCTCTCGCGACATGATATGAGATTACTAGAAAATACAGAGAAATTGTACCATGCGTAACTTTGTATGTTCTGGGCATTAAGATGCAGTTTCTCTACATGGTCCGAAGAAACCGTCCCTCGTCTAATCACCTTGTTCATTAGACCATTCCCTGAATACGGTGTCCTAGCTTACCATCCGAGAACCCAGTGGGAAACTGAAAAGCTAGAGAAAATACAGCATATCGCAACTAAAATGATACCGAGTATACGAAAGCTTCCGTATGAAAAACGATATGAAAGGCTCGGACTCTACACACTACCCCATCGCCGAGTAAGAATTGACCTTATTATGACCCATCGAGTACTACACTTGAATCACTTCCCCCTACTGCGGCCAATATTTCCCGTGTGGGAACCCTGTAACACCAGAGTAGACCGTTACAAACTCAGGGTCCACTGCATGAACAGAATATCACACAAGCTTTGTATAGAACGAAGAATCGCGAACTTATGGAATACACTAACAGAAGGATTAATAGAGGCCGATTCTGTGAAGTGTTTTAAAACCCGTGTCGACGGTTACTTCGGAAACATGTGCTTTTGTGAAACGATGCACATACAATGCCAAAAGAAGACATCGTATGCACGGAAATAATGACACCAATACAAATTCCAAACCGAACAAGGATAAACGATTAACTGACCAGACACAACCGCTGATGATTCAAAACTAAATGCTTTTGATTTTTCCCAAGTCGATAGTTGTACAAAAACCTTTCTACTTGCTCTTAAATACAGTCGCAGTTGTTAGTGTTATTTCAAGTGATTAGCTGTTGTTGAACAACCCAGTATGACTGCGCTTGATGTGCATGTTGACAAGGTGCCTACCTGTCTATTACCCACTACCTCGTTCATACTGGCTCCAGGAGACAGTTGGTCGTTGCTGGCGGGGACGGGATGCACGGTCCTTGTGGTCCTGCTAGGCTCGAAGAGCGGTTCCATATATTCAGTGTGGAGCGGACTACGATACAGCCACCGCCTTGTGTGCGATTGATTCCCAAATACAGCATGCGTGTGTTTGCATGTGAAGGAGTGTAGGCCGGCTCCGTTGATGAAATCTGGTTTCCATCCACATGCCTCCGGGTCTTATTCCTTCGGGTTTACACTGGATATGGGGTGTGTGGATGGAGCTGTGGATGGTGCGATGCAAGCCAACCACGGTGCCACTGTCATCATCATCATTATACACGTCACCTAGCGGTGGGAAACACCTCAGCTAACGTGCCGCAATAAAGAAAAATAAATATAACAGTTGCATGTCAGATGAGCTCCCAGCAATAGATAGGCATTGTTCCGGCAAGCTACTAGCCTGCTATTAGACAAAAGAAAAATTATTATGTTTTACGCTACGAAATGAGACCGTAGTGGGGGAGGCTAAAAGGGATGGGGACGGACAAAGAAACTCACAGCAGGAAAACAACTCAGGTCGGCTCCTTGCCACGTCAGCAAGTCTATCCAGACAAAAGTGTTCATCGTCTTTTGGACCCCAACCAGGGAGCCGTGACGCTCCAACCGATACCAGCTGAGAAGTGAGGGCCTTCATTCGCCTAGACCAAGTCATATATATATATATATATATATATATATATATATATATATATATATATATATATATATATATATATATATATATCCTGGAGCCAGTATGAACGAGGTAGTGGGTAATAGACAGGTAGGCATCTTGTCAACATTCACATCAAGCGCAGCCACACCGGGGATATCAAACAACAGCCAATCACATGAAACGACAAGAAATAAAATAAATCGGATAAAGCATACAGACATGGAGACATAACTCTTCACTAAATGGACGTATTAAAAAAGAATTGATTACGAACGAATGCGCGATAAGTTCAAGACGTCAGAAAAAAATCTTTTAAAGATATGCCCCAAACACGAAAATGTTATCGAAATTAACTACGATTAGCTTCGGCGACGTCTGCAAGTTTATAGATAGTACAGGTGGAAATTAATATGAACAAGAAAAGCATTAGTACAAAATTGCAAACCCACCACCTGAAATAAAGAGACTGAGCATGCAAGCACGCTGTTAGTAAATTGTACGCAGCGTACCTATAAACAATGCGCCTGTTCTGCCTACGTTCTCTGCAGTACCAGTCGTCGTTTCGGTGTTGGCCCCGAGTGGCCTCACTCATGGCACACTAGTCGCGACCGCGTGTGCTACAGCACCATGCGCTCGATCACGATGGAGTACAACCCATCGGCACTTGCCGCTTGCGCACTTGCTGCTTCTTCTCTGCATGCATGAGTTTCTCGCGAACTCCGGCAAATGCCTTCGTGACCAGATCGCGCCATGCACGCCGATCAACTGCCTCCCATCTACATGACCTGCAATCAATATCCGAACGTGAGAGGCCCACCTTGATCATGTCCTGGTAAAGTAACTTGGTTGCCCAACATGCCACTTCCCGATACTCAGCTGACCATATAATAATTGCTTCGGTATTCCAGTTAAATACATACGGCTTACATGACCGAGCCACCTCAGGTGTCTCAGCAAACGTATGCAGTTCACTGTATACATTCCACTACGGCGCAACCCTTCCGTGTCTGCAACTCTGGCGCCCCAGCCGATGCGCAGAATCCGTCGCAAACACTGTTGATGGAACCGCTCAAGATATCGTACCTCCCGTCGGTACATCGTCCACGTTTCACTGCCGCATAGAAGAACGGACACCACCATGGATTTGTACACCATCAGCTTCGTGCCAACGCTAAGCTGATGGTTGTTCCATACTCGGTACTCTGGCTTCCCGAATGCCGCCGCTGCCTTCGACACGCGGATACGCAGCTCATTGTGTAGCTGCTGGTCAGTCGACATCACACTCACAAGGTAGCAGAAGCTGGAGGTGGTTTCCAATACGTCATTACCAATGCTGATTCGTGACACCACTGTAGATTGCACCTCTGGTGAAGGCTGAAAGTGACAGTTTTACTTGTGTTGGTGGTGAGTCCAAAGTTAGCCGCTGTCGAAGCCAGAGCACTAGTCATGTGCTGCAATTCATCCGCGCTGTGGGCAAACAACGCAATCAGCAAAAAGCAACATAGGGATAGCTGTCGCTCCGACTAGGGTTCTCGCACTGAAACGACGGATGTTCAGCAAACCACCATCAATACGGTGAACATCCGAACACCGTAAGCACAAGCGGCATCAAAAGCACTAGACATCAAGGCATGAAAATATATACTAAAGAGTGTAGAAGCTAAAACACAGCCATGCTTCACACCAGAGACAACTGCAAAGTCATCCGAGGTCTCGCCACTCAGCTGCACCCTCGCCCGTATACCACTGGGAAGACATTCAATCAAACTTGAAAAGTTACTCGGACAATCAAACTTACGCAGCACCAGCCACAATGCCTCGCGGTTCACCGTATCAAATGCCTTGGTGAAATCAACAAAAAGCGAGTACAATGGCTGGTGTCGTTCTCTGCACTTCTCCTGCAACTGACGAGCCGCAAACACCATATCTATAGTGCTGCGACCCGAACGGAATCCACATGGCTCTTCCGCCACGTTAGATTCCACAACCTGACTGAAGAGGCGGTCGAGCAAGTTGATGCCACGATAATTCGTGCAACATTGCTCGCTCCTTTAGCCTTTGTACAGTGGTAGCACAAGAGCATCCTTCAGCGCGACAGACTCCTCCTCCTCAATCCATACGCGTTGCACCAAGTGGTGCAGCGCACTCATCAAAGTGGATCCGTCGTGTTTCAATACTTCAGGCGGGATCCCGTCGGCACCGGCACACTTGCCATTTCGTAATTGAGCACGTGCCCTCTGCGTCTCATCCAGTGTCGGCGTGTCCGCCAGACTCGCCTACACCTCGCGCTGCTTCAGGCCATTCAAAGTAGGCCAGTCGATCTCTGAACGGTTGTTCAAGAGACAGTCAAAGTGTTTCCACCAGATCTGTATTATGTCTGCAGGTAGCGACTGAGCTACCATCGATCAGCGTCCTCAGCGGCTCCAATCTCGGTCCATACACCGCCTTCAAAGAGTCAAAGAATTCCTTGTGTTGGCGACGTTCGGCCTAGCATTCAATCTGCTTAGCCTTCTCCGTCCACCATGCATTTTTAATGCGACGGAGCCCTCGGGTCAGTCGCCGTAGAATTCTACCAAACTTTCTCTTCTTCCCCAAGTCACTTTGGTCTGCCACATGTGCAGCAAATGCTGCATTCTCCCCAGACACCAATGCGCCAATCTTTGCATTGTTCTCATAAAAGCAATCAGGTCGCTTACAGTTTGCGCGTCCGATGGTTCCTCCCCATCAGCGGCCACCTGATCGCGAATGTGATGCCAGATCGCCAACTGTAACTGTGCAGTCCACATCACACAAGCGTGCAGCCATCGCCTTCTCCAGCTCAATACATTTCGCCCCAGTACCGAGGGAATGTTAAATTGACACAGATTCATGGCGGGAGTGCAATGCACAGATTTGTGAAAATATATGTACAGTTTGGTCCGCACCAATTTATGATCAGTGCCACACTCAGCTCCACGCAGTACACGTGTCATGCGCACTTCAAGCATATCATGCTGACGTACGATGACATAGTCGAGCAGGTGAGCGTGACCACTCCGTGGGTGCGTCCAAGTTGCTATATCGCTCACACTCAGTGCAAACCGAGTGTTCGTGATCGTCAGGCCGTGAGTGGCACCCAGTGAGAGCAGCCTGTCACCGGTCGCATTCGCTGAACCAATGCCATGCGGACCGATAACATCTGTCCACACCGATGCATCACACCCAAGGCGCGCGTTGAAATCACCCAGCAAAAATAGTCGGTCGTTACTCGGCATATATATATATATATATATATATATATATATATATATATATATATGTATATATATAGTGCCACAACACATGAGTAACAATAATAAAAAGGAGGAAGAGAGAGTCGGAGGAATGGAAGCAAAGTTACGTGTGCTGGGTGGGTAGTAAGCTTCGCCGTTGCCCAGGCTAAGGGTTGACTTAAGGGGACCCACCCTGAAACTGGTCTAAAGACCTGACCCGCAAGGCAGTGGCGCGATTCACGAAGGCCGTTGACACCCAGGTAGCTCATTCGTCTTCTTTTGTTCGGAAGCAGTCCACAGAGAGACCGGTGGCCACCAAGGATGTTCATCAACGTTCCGTTAGATGCTCACCCACAGTTGCACGAGAGAGCGGTCAGTGATCCTATAGCCGGTCAACATGGGCTTTGAGACAACGTACGAGCACTTGTGATACATAATGGAGAACCAGCCCAGAACTCCCCACGCTCTGAGACGCTGCCGCTGATTGTCCGTGACTGCTTATTCATCTCGCTGGCAAAGCAGACGAGACTTATTCGCAGTTACCTCCGCAAGGAAGGCATTCCCCGATCCGCAACCTGGGAACGCGCCCGATAGCGTACAGGTCCGCCACGGGTCAATTGCATATAGGACAATACCAACGCCTAAAGGATAGTAGAGAAAAGAAAATCTAAGTATGAGGACGGAAGTTGATTAGAAAAAGTGACTTGTTGTCACCCAAGAAAATCTAGTTAGTGCTCAGAACCAGAAATCTTAAGTGCCCTTACATTTTCTCGAAACGAGACCCAGTACTTGAGAACTGGACGGTAAAGTTTTCGTCCTATCCCGATAAGAGCGTGGTGTAAGCAGTTTCTTGGGGTGACCGCGGAGACCAGATAACCTGGGAGCACCACATAGTCAACATAAGTCCGGGTTAACATTCCAGTTAAAATGCGATAAGTGAGGATCAAGTCTACTTGAGTTTTTCGGTATTGTATTGGATGCATCAAAAAATAAGTAGACGTTGCTGGCACGTCTGTCATCATAAGCCCTCAATCAAATTGTGAAACACTGGTAAAACCCACTCCAGTTCCATTCTACCGCGAACGGAACGGGGCTGGCAAGACTGGACGTAGTATCCCAGGTGGAGCCGAATGAAAGTTAAGAACAGCTACGGCCTTCTTCCGGCTGTCGCAAGGGTGACAGCTGATTGATGAACAGTGAACGGTATTTAGATAAATCTAGTTGGACACACGAGGGAGTAAAATCTCTCTGACTACGTATCACCAGGACTAGTTCAGCAATTGCGAGGATCATGGCCTCTTTCTATCCAGCACAAGCTTTCGGGGATCCTGGCGCCAACATGCCACCTAGAGACGCCCATCACTAGGCCAGTCGTGGACAAAAAGTGACCACATCGCCATTAGCTATCGCTGGCAGGGTTGCGTACAGGATTACAAATCAATCTGGAGTACCTATCACACTTCGGATCACGCGCTGGTGTGTGCCAAGGTCGCGCTACGTTTTGGTGGCTCCCAACAGCGTCGCCAAAAACGGCTTGATGTAGCCAAGCTTTCTGCCCCGAACGTTCTCTACGTAGTTCAGGATGCTTTGGCCTCACGCCTGAAGACTGCCTCATGCACAGACATTGAAACACATTGGACACACATCCGCGGCGCCATGTACAACTCTGCAACCCTAGTCTGTAGCTACACCAGTAGTCCTGTAAACCACTGGATAGCTGTACGATCTCTCCAACTTCTCGAAGCCCGTTTGCTAGCGTTAAATAGCATTCACTACACAAGACTACTAACGCTGAGCTCAAACAGCTTCTTCGGGAAGATCGCTAGGACTGGTGGACGCAGCGGGTCACTGAGATGGAGCAAGCAGCCACATGGGGGAATTTCCGTAAGCTTTTCCTCCTGGTCCGATCTACTGGCGGCAAAAGGACGACTGTAAGCGAAGTTTTATGCAGAACCAATCGCTACCCAATCCACTGTCAAAAACGCCAAGTGGATCGTTGAGCCGGGCATTTTGAGCAGCGGTTTAATTGGCCAGCAGCACCAATGAGTTCCCATTCTGGAGTCCAGAGCGCTCGCTGGTGAGTAGACGCTTCCCAACCATCTGAGACTGAGGTTGCCCACGAGCTTCGCCTTTTAAAGCGCTACAAAACCCTTGGCCCAGATGTACTCCCTCTGGCTCTTTTCAAAGATGGCGGCCCATCATTTTTTCAGGAGTTAACTTCTTCAAGAGGTCTGGGTCATTGAAGTTATCCCGTATGATTAGAACCTAGCGGATATCGTGCCCGTCCTCAACAAGGGTACCCAAACTTACTGCGCCAACCACAGAGTGATTAGTCTCCTCTGTGTTGCTTCCAAGATGCTCGAAGCTCTGCTTTTAAGGAGGCTAAGCCTGGTACGCGAACAGAGCATACGTGAGGAGCAAGCTGGGTTCCGCTCAGGTCGGAGCTGTATCGATCGTATTTTTACACTTCGCCAAGTACGCGAGCGTCGTCAAACATTTGGCCAGCCAACGATCGGTCTTCTTTGACATACGAGCCGCGTTTGACTCAGTCGACAAAGCTGCTCTCTGGAGTTATCTACTGAGAAAAGGAGTGCCCGAGAAGTATGTCACCTTACTTCGAGCCATCTACTCTCAAACCTCGGGCTGAGTGCGGGTGTACGGCAGACTTTCGCCCCCCTTAGTATCAGCAGTGGCGTGAGATAGGGTTGCCCAGCATCTCCCTTCTTGTTCAATTTCGCTATAGACGAAATCTTAGAGAATGCTCTGGAGGACTGCGAAACCAGCGGCATAGAGCTACATCCGGGGAGCGACTTCGGGATTGAGTATGCAAACGACAACACCGTAATCTGCACTTTCTCACAGGCCGCCCAAAATGTTCTGTGTATGTTGGAGATGTCTGTCCCCCGATTTGGAATGACCTTCGCACTATCGAAATGTAAGGTTATCCTGCAGGACTGGCCAAGCGCTGCTCCTGACCTTATCCTTCTAGGTCATTAATTGGAAGTGGTGGACAAGTTCGTTTACCTCGGAAGCTGTCTCAGCGCTAATGGTTTAACGGATGAGGTCTCTGCGCATTTCCAAGGCTCGGGTTGCTTCTGCCAATCTCCGGCATCGAGGTGATCTGAGTCTATCTCTGATAGGCCGAATTTACAATGCCACAGTGAGAGCGGTTCTCCTCTATGGCTACGAGACTTCGCATGTTCGCACAAAGGATGTTGAGAGGTTGTTTATTTTTGATCACCGCTGCCTTCGGAGCAATGCTGGTGTACGATGACAATATCACACTAAGAATGAAGATGTTCGATGAAGGATTATCAGATCAGACAGACTTTGCCGGTCACAGAGCAGCATAATGTCTCTGCGCAGACTTCAGTGGCTTGGGGATGTTCTTCGCATGCCTACTCATCGCTTACCTCGCCGTGCTCTCTTCGCGCAAACAGAAGCCGGCTAGAAGCGCAAGCAAGGTGGCCAATGTATGACTTTGGCCAGGAGTATGAAGGAGCTAACCTCAAAGTTAGTCGTGGTAGGGCGTTCTCGGATCCCTGGCTGGAGTGTGAAGGATCCGGAACACAAATGGCTGGAAACACTCGGATATGGCAAGAAATCGTGCACAATGGCGAACTTGTTGTGACTCACTATTTCCATGAACACCGGTTTTTCTCTATCTTTATATGTTTATTGTATTTTCCAAACGTGGAGGCACTAGACCGATTGTACTATTGGCCGTGTTGAATATATATATATATATATATATATATATATATATGTATATGTATATATATATATTCAGCAGAAAAATAGCTATCCCGACCAGCATCGTCATCATCATTCAACACATCAGTTAGGGGGTGAGGAAAACCCCAGCTGTTGTGCCGCAACACAATTCAATCAGGTGTCAGTAAAAAAAGCTAATATTGTATAACGTTGCATTCAAGAGTGTGAAAGATAACGAGATATTAGTTGGAAAAGGAGGTTAAACAAAATCTGATGGGATAAAGAAACTCACAACAAAGACGCTATCGTCATCGGTTCTTCCCCATGTGAACCAGTGTATCCAACCAAACATGCGCATAGTCTTCAGGACCAACCAGACAGACGTGGGCAATGCAGTCGCGATGTCGACGAAACGCAGCTTGCTTTTCACGTAGATGGCTTTCACTTATGTCAGTCAATCTGTGAAGGAGGGTAGAGGAAAGGAAAGTAAAGTGGGGACCAGACTGATTCCTCTATGGTTAACGAACTTCGAAAGTGAACCCTCCTTGAAGATCGGGACTATAAGCGGAGCAGCATCAGTCCGTTAAGACAATATCCTGTTTCCACAGATCGTGTAAATCTTACACAAGAACAGGTCCTCGAAATTGAAGAAAAGTGGAGAAAGATCATCTGATCTTGTGACTAACTATGGCAGTCCGATTTTACGTTCGCAGAAGCGCACCTGGAGACCAGCACATTTAAATGTATGGTCGGAATCCCCATTTGTGCTCAAAATGGAGTGAGTTTTGGACGCAACCTCTGCAGCTGTAACTGATCGCGATGTGACTGATTTGCATCTTTGACCGATCCGATATTGGTGGGCGGTATCTCACCCTTGCTTACAGATGTTGCGTCGGAAGTAACTGTTTGCGATAACTGAACGATCATCTTCACACAGGTGTAACAACACTCACTGGTATCATTACGGGAACTTACACCGTATTCACCGCCCAGATACAACTCATCATTTGGCAATTTCCTAGCCTGAGCGTTCAGATCGCCAACCAGCACTACAGTATCAGTGTTTCTACGACGAAGGAGCTCGTTCACTTGGTGAGAGAAGTCATCGCGCTACGGTTTGTGGGCGCGCAGGCCGCAGTGGTAAGTAGGTACGTACTGGCGTCGCGCGACTTCGAAGTTTTGAACGAGCCAGCCAGTCGGACTGCGCACATCCGGTCACGCACTGAGAGCCAGTCTACCAGAGCAGCTTCAGTCCAGGAGCTCAGAGGAATACCCATACAAGTTTGACCGCCATTTAAGGCTGCATCATCTCTGGATAGACGCAGTGAGAAAGTCGTGTATCACGCGAAGGGGACCGCAAAGTGAGAAGAGAGCTCGTGTTGCAGACGAGTTTTCTATAAGCAGACAGCAATCAATAGGGGTAGTAGTTTTCGGGCCCATGCTGCTTTTGGTTTTTCATTTCTACCCAGCTGCTATCACCGGGTCAGGTCCTGTTGAGAAGATCCGGTCCTCCAAGTTCGATCCTCTTGTAAAACGATTGGAACTTATTGGATAATAAACCTAATACGCACATGTTCATTTGTCAAACAAGAGAGAAGAGACCGCACCAATTCGACAAATCACACCTATGGGCAAACAGCTGATCGGGCAGGATAATAGGATTAACGTCGGTCCAAAAAGAACGATCACACCCAGAGCTGAGGGCCATGTCTGTGCATGTGACGAAAGTCGCATACTTTCAGGCCATTATCAAACAAAATTTTACGGAATCTTTGTCCCTAAGGAACGAACTTGGGGCACTACAACAGTGCATGCGTCTATATTACCTCAGAAAAAGAGAGCATTAAACACTAGCTCTTTTACGTAAAACGCTACTACTCATAAGTTACAAAGATTCAGTAATGCGGTTTCCATATACCGCTTCCGCCCCAAAGAAATCCTTGTGCGATACAAGATCTGCTCCAAACATCAGTGCGGGAGAATGTGGTGTTATTCTTCGTGGCACAGTTGTCGTTGCATTACATTGCTATCCGTAACATTTTTAGCTCTCGTCCCTATTCACGAACGAATAAAGCCTAATTTCCAAGGTCTGCAATTCTCACTCGCTAGTATATCTTTGACTAATCAGTTATAATACAGAGAGGAATGCCTTGAACATTTCCCACGTCATCTTGAGATCGTCTGCTGCCAAAATGGTGCAGGGTAACGTGGTAAGTCTGGATCTCATTGCATGAAAGTCAACACGCCACATGTTCGGACCTCTAGTTGCGCATTTCCCTTGGGCGTTACTGAGAGCACACCGAAGTGTCGTCACTAGCTCCAAGCGGCTAGCTGTAAACAATGTTACTTACGAAGTCAACTAATTTTGAGAAAATAAGAACAATGGATGGAGACTGCCCCTCCGTGGACGTTGTGGACTGATACACAAACAGATGTGGGGACGTAGCAACGTCAGCTCCACAGGCTCAGCAGCTAAGCCTATGGTCACAGTCTCGCATGAGAGGTTTTTATGACATGAACTACTCTCAGTAGATAAATAGAATACCAGGGCTTGGATAGGAGTAGTAGTATTGATACGAGATCGTAAGGCAAGTGCGTAATGAGAGTTAGGTAATATGGTTCAAAAATATAACGTGCTTCAAGGAGATTTCATCTAGATTCGTTCCTACGACTAAGATGTCATCTAACACGGTTGCGACACCGACGGTCTCAGTTGTAACGTTGCAGGAAGCATCGCTAGACGATGGGTATGATGTGGTTACCTTAATAAAGGTCAGCGTTAAACAGTCGAGAGTGATGTGCCGGTCACCGCATCATCAGCAGCAGCAATAAATGATGACAGAGGGTGAGAAGCACACCTCAGCTGTGACGCAATACTCGGCCGGTGGCTGAGTGGTCTGCACGCCTGGCTTGCAATCTTAAGGTCACCGGTTCGAATCCGCGTCGGGGCGGGCGCCCTCACGGTATATTCAGCCCATGCGCGACTGGTGGTAGTCGAGCATCATCATCATCATCATACACGTTAGCTAGAGGTGGGAAACACCTCAGCTACTGTGCCGCAATACAAAGAAAAAAGGAGAGAAAACAAAACAACTGGTGAAAGCTGGCTGAGCTACCGGTAACGGATGGGCATCGTTTCGGTAAGCTACCAGCCGGCTGCTGTGCACCCAAAAAAAATTATTATGCAAAATTATATAAGGCTAAGTAATGAGATCGTGGTTGGAGGGGGAGGCTAAGAGGGATGGGGTGGGACAAAGGAACTCACAGCACGAACGCCACTGAGGTCGGCTCCAAGCCATATCAGCAAGTGTGTCCAACCAAACGTGTTCATCGTCTTTCGGACCCCAACCAGGGAGCCGAGACGCTCCAACCGAGGCCAGCTCAGAAGTGAGGGTCTTCATTCCTCTGGACCAAGTCATCGCTTGGCCACCCCTCCTCTTCTTCCATCCACACCTCCGGCGCGCAAACAACACACGTCGCGGAAGTCGGTGGGCTGGCATGCGTAACACGTGGCCGAGCCATCGGAGCCTGATGCGTGAAATAACGGTGCTGAGCGGTTCATTTCCTTTTCCTGTGCCATAAACAAGGCGTCGAACACGCTCGTTACTCACGCGGTGTTCCCACCAAATGTGAGCTAAATTACGAAGCCAACGGTGGTCGAACGTAACTAGACTCTTCAGGTCCGCTGCTTTAAGCGGCCAGGTTTCACAACCGTACAATAGGGTCGAACGTACTGCTGCATTGTACACCCTACCCTTCAGGGCAAGAGTGATGTCGCGCCGGCGCCATAAGTGGCGAAGGTTAGCAAAAGCGCCCCGAGCTTTTGCTATACGATTCGTGATTTCATCTTCAATCCCACGGGCGCTGATACAACTTCCCAGGTAGTTGAATTTTTGAACGACTTCTAGCTGATCCCCACCAAGGGTCAGCGCAGGAGGCGGTCCAGACCAATCTTGGAGAAACGCTTTGCACTTCGAGGGTGCGAAGCAAAGCCCGAAGTGACGGACAGCTAGTGCTAATCTGTCCAGTGCCGGTTGGCACGTTTGTGAGCTGTCACAGATGAGGGCAATATCATCAGCATACTCTAAATCAAGAAGTCGTTCTCCTGGGAGTAGCTCCACGCCTTCTAAGTCGTGTCCTGTGAACGCGGTTTCCATGACTTCGTCAACAGCGAAGTTGAAGAGGAAAGGTGACAGCGGGCATCCTTGTCTCATGCCGCTGGAGATAGTAAAGGGCGACGACAACTTGCCGTAAGCCCTCACTCTGCCAGAGCTACGAGCATATAATGCTCGGATAATATTCACATATTTCTCAGGTACACCTTTCCTGAGTAGACAGTCCCAAAGTGCATGTCTATCGACCGAATTGAATGCACCTTTGATATCGAGGAACACGACAACGGTGGGCCGCCAATATATGTGACGGTGCTCCAACAACTGACGCAAGGTGAAGATGTGGTCAATGCAGCTACGACCTCGACGAAATCCAGCTTGCTCTTCACGAATCTGGCTTTCACGAGTGCCAATCAGTCTGTGAAGGATGACAGAGGCAAGCAATTTGGAGGCGATGGAGATCAGACTGATTCCTCTATGGCTGCCGCATTCCGATCGTGAGCCTCCTTTGAAAATTGGGACTATGATGGAGCGGCTCCAATCGGTTGGGACAGTTTCCTGCTCCCACAGTCTCACTAGTAACTCGTGTAAATCATCCACAAGAGTAGGTCCCCCGAATTTGAAAAGGGCTGGAGGAAGGTCATCAGGTCCCGCGGCTTTATTTAACTTCAACAGTTTGATCTCATGTTCGACTTCTGAGCGAGAGGGTGGATCCAAAGGAACAGCCCACGGAGCAGGGCGATCACTGGTCGGCGAGAAATCTAATACTTCCGACCGATTAAACTGCCTTTCAAAGTGCTCAGCCCAACGTCCCAGGCGTTTTGATAAGTTGTGGATGGGCTGTCCACTCTCGTCACGTATAGTTTCACTAACACCAGGTCTCCTGCTGCCCGTTCCCCGTATAAGACGGAATAACTTCCGATG
Organism: Dicrocoelium dendriticum; assembly: GCA_944474145.2. NCBI lineage: Eukaryota > Metazoa > Platyhelminthes > Trematoda > Plagiorchiida > Dicrocoeliidae > Dicrocoelium > Dicrocoelium dendriticum. The sequence continues at coordinate 141,069,601 of OX104064.1, forward strand.
GTTACCAAGGGCAGCGGCCATTTCCATCTCTGTTGCACGACGAGACCACCAGGATTCGCGGTCTCTCTTCAGGCTAGCACGGAGTTTTGCCCGGAGCTGTTTGCGAGTTTCATTGTGTTCGCTTCCAGCCGGAATATGCCGGCGAGCATTTATAAGTTCCAAAGACTGTGAAGAGACCTAATGTTCATGTTGGCGATTAGACATACCACATGAGGATTTGCCTGCTGCTAGTAAGGCCAGTTGCATATGAGACCAGAGATCTTCAATTGCATCCAGTGAGCGTTTATCCAACTCGGATGACAGCGTAATTTGATAGGCGTTCAGAACAGCTGGATTCACCAGTCTGCCGGTGTCAATGCGCTCACAGCCTCGTCGTGGGCGCCCGCCAAAGCGCATCCGCAGGTCAGCACATACAAGTGCATGATCGGTGTCAACACCTGTGCTCCAAATGGAGCGACAGTTCTGGACGCAGCCTCTCCAGCGGTAACTGATAGCAATGTGATCGATATGCGTCCATAGCTGGTTCGAGGCTGGTGAGCGCCAAGTCACCCTCCGGCGGGTGCTGTGTCGGAAATTAGAGCTCGCAAGAAATAAGCAGACATCCTCACACAAATAAAGTAACCGCTCACCGTTATCATTACGGGAGCCTATACCATGTTGGCCGCCCAGATGCAGCTCATCTGCGAATAATTTTCCAACTTGAGCGTTCAGATCCCCAGCCAGCACTACAGTGTCCGAGCTTCTTCTGTGGCGGAGTTCGTTCAGTTGGCGACAGAAGTCGTCTTTTACCGAGTCATCGCTACAGTTTGTCGGTGCATAGGCAGCGATAACGAATAGACACCTGTTAGTCTCACGCGACTTTGAAGTTTTGAACGAGCCAGCCAATCGGACCGCACACATCCGGCTACTGATTGGAATCCAATCAACCAGAGCAGTTTCAGCCCGGGGACTCAGGGCAATACCAACACCGGCTTGGCCGGTGCTCCAAGCTGCGTCGTCACCGGATAGGCGTAATGAGAAAGTGCTGCTAGTGTCACCTGAAGGGGATCGCAGAGTGAGTACAGAGCTCGAGTCTTGCAGGCGGGTCTCCGATAAGCAGCAGATATCGATGGAGAGGGTCACCAATGTTCGGGCAAGTGCTGCCTGTTGACCAATCTGAAGCAATGTGCGAACATTGAGGCATGCCAGTCTGAAGGAGGATCGAGGGTTCCAAATGGAAGCCAATGAACTGGAATGGGCCTGTTGACAGTGCAGGAATGACGCTCTCCGTTCACCTGTGAGTTGAAACTAAAAGACAAGCGACTATTGAAGCAAGATGGGGGAGGGCCGAGAATTGGGGGGTTGAAAACAGGGGGGATAAAAGTAAAGCTGGAACGGGACGATAAGGGTGAAAAAGCGCAAGAAGGGGAATAAGAAGATGGGAAGGCCTGAGCAGTAGCATCCAAACCTCTATCAACCCTGCTCGATGCAGCAGATAGGGCACCGTTGATTATCCTCTGCGGTAGCCAGAGCATCAGAAATTTGTTTGGGGAAGGATTCATTGTATTGGTCGAGCAGCAGCGAAGCACCGTTAGGGTGTACAGCTGACATTAGTATTATTAAATATCATACTACGCACAGGGTTGAAGGGTGAAACTAAAGGGGAAGACGGAAAAAAACCCTAAACAAATACGCCACTGAGGTTGGCTCTTCGACCTGTGTTTCCAACCAAACGTTTTCATTGTGCTTTGGACCCCGGCTCGGCAGTCGTGACACCAACCGACGCCAACCTTGAAGTGAGGGTTTTCATTTCTCTTGACTACGTCATCGCTTGATTTCCTCTAGTTCTCTTCCATCCAAACTGCGATCCAGCAAACGCACGAAGCGGGAGTCGGTGTGCTGGCACGCGCAACATGTGGCCCAACTATCGAAACCTGGTGCGTGAGATAAAGGTGCTAAGCGGTTCACTCACTCTTCCTGCACTAAATACACGACGCTGAAAGCACTGATTGCTCACGCGGTGTTCGGTTCAGATATGAGTTAAGCTGCGAAGGCAGCTAACCACAACCCTAACCGACTGTTCGCTGACGCTGTCCTTCGATGGCCGTCGCGAGAAGTGGGATCTTATATTGCGTAAATATGTACGCATCAAATCAGACACTTTGTGCAAATTGCGGAATCAACACAGCTGTAAAGAAGAGTCAATAATAACGAAATCCCACCTAGCAACACATCGTAAACATGTAACCGCTTGAAGGCGAGCATGTTGTGCGCGTCTGAAAAAGTAAAGGCACCGGCCACCTCCTGCGTCATACCTCTTTGTAACATGCGATAGCGCTTCATGCAACGAGGTACCTGGAGTAGTTGCCAGGAAAGCAGTTTGTTGATAAACAGGAATAAAGAGTAATGTCCCTACCAGCTCTCTCCTGATGTTCTGATAAGCAAGCGGTGTGTCGAAAGACAGCTCATCCACGGTTGAAATAAGCAGAGGAAGCAGTGACGTCGGTCGTCCATTGATTTCACTGGGTCGATAGATGATAAAGAGCACAAGGAAGATCTTTTATCAACAGGATCACTACCCGATCTTTGCGGAGATGGCTTGGGTTAATGCAGAGGATCATGTCAGATGGATCTCGACATACTAAGACGAGAATCCAACAGTTGTTGGAAACTCTTCCATGTTGCGGCATCAACGATGGACTCCGGTAGGCGATTCCAGCCAGATCAAGTCGCACATGGAAACTCCTCGGTTTCGGCAGTTTCAAACTGTGATCTCGTGTCGAAATCCCAGTAATAAGATGAAAACTCCTGTAACTCCCTCCCCAACTCTCCTCTAAGCATAGGTCCAGTGAAAATCGAACATCCGCGAAGACGAGAGTAATCCGAGGACAATAGGTTCAGTCGTTAGAGCCGAGGGGGATAAGACAAGTCCCGTAGCTCAGAGACGAATTTAGATCCACGCCGCCGAACCTTCTCAATCATATCGCATTCGGATTTGGTGAGAGGATAGGCGTACATGTGAAGTAAACATGAGTCGGAAGAGCCCCGGAGTCCGGCGAGAGAACGCACAACGTATAGAATGAGACATCCTGTAAGCTGCGGCGACCTACTTCTTGAATAGACTTCAAATCTGGGGACAAAATCACTTCAAAATCCATCTCATGAGTGACGTTTCCGAGTTAGGAACCACCAACATGGTAGTTTCCAACTGGATCAGATGCACCAACTGAAAGAACAGCAGTTCACACGATTTATCTGCAACTGCCACTTAGTCGACCAGTCAAGCAACAGGTCGAGCGTCAATTGTAATCTGTCAGCATCTTCCATGCTGGATACTTCCATCCACAGTCCCACGCCATTGAAATAGATTAAGTGGACTGTCAGGAATTTGGACGGTAACTCGTTGAAGAGATTGAAGAGTACGGGGACCCCACGGATCACGAGAACATGGATGGAAAATGTTTTTTTATTTTCGCCAGTATAGTGCGGTCACCAAGGAAGAGGAAGATCCAAGAGAAATTACCGCCGATACAGACTCCTCGGAGTTAAGGCAAAAGCCATTCATGTGAGACCTTGTCGAAAACTTCGCTGAAATCAACAAACACAACGTCCAATAGTTTACTGGAGTCTAGAGACTGCCCATTTCTCTTTAGAAACCAGTAGGTTCGAAGTACATGGGCGTGCTCTTCAAAAACCATGCTGGGTATAAGAGATGACAATTAGTCCTTCGAGGCAGAGATGAATAATCTGTTTTAGGATCCGTTCCATAATTTCACAAACTATTGACCTTAAACAGATTGGATGATAACTGGCTGGGTCATGTCGATTCTCTCTTGTAAATGGGTTTGACGATGCCCACGGTCCAAGCCGACAGGAGACGTCAAGCTTTAAGTGACGGAAAATTTGAAGGAGAGGTGAAGTGATGTAATCAGCCACAGTGCTAAAGAACTAGGTGGGTAACTCAACCGGGCCGGGTGAAGAGTACGGATCTAAATCAAGGAGTTTTAACACAGCCCTGATGTTAATGACTACTTGATGCAACAGAAGAAAAGTGGATATAGTGATACTTGGGTGGAGACAGAAGCGTAATGCTAAGCCAAGAAACTCGCTTCATTAGCGTCCTTATGAAGTAAAGCAAGATGCTCACTGGAACATAAAGCTAGAATGCCAATGCCAGTCCTGGTGCTTCTTTTCAGATAAGAGAAAGGCATTTTGGGCGTTGTTATGGAGTGTTACGCTAATGAGAGTTGTCAACATTTATGGCGCTTCAACATGACGCAGACATTTCTGACCGTCTTGTGTTGCGGGCTCGCCAAATATCCCCACAAAAGCGCGCCACAAACTCCGGCGTAACGGCTGTGGAAATGGGGTCCAACTCCTCCCCACAATGTAGCAGTTTTTAGCTACTCCAAGACGCGGCACAACTGCGCACCCTTTGACAATGTTCTTTTACAAACTACCATCCCGTCGTGGTAGCTATTTGCCCTAAAATAATGACCCACAGCATTGGTTGTGATTTGCCCTTTGTTGGTTGTAAAAGAGCCTTCAGAGGACAACTTGCCTTTCTTCCACTTCGCCGTAGTTGGGAGTCGGTAGGGTCACGTAATTTTGTGTGCGTCGATAGCCGGGCAGCGTTCGCCTCTAAGTCACTAGCGCGAGTCTACCGTAACCCCCTCGTGTGCGTCCGTTCCGAGGGCTCAGCGTCTACCAGAATACGCGCAGCTAGGATAGTTCTCACGCTCGCTCAATTTCCGTCTCACCAGCGCGTACCCCGGGCTAAGCTAACCCCATCAGGTCAGCGCAAATGCGTTCGACTGGCCAGCGTTCCAAGCCGTTACTGTAGGCGTGCTCCACCTGTGTCAGTGACAATCTTATCAGGCTTTACGCAATCATAACACTTGTAATAACAGTAATCAGGCTCTGAATGAGATTGCCTGAAACGATCTCATAATTTGCGCCTTCTGTTCACTTGCGATCACAATTTATGGTCAATCCAAGGTGGACCCTTATAGTAGACTTTCTATAAGAAAACGAGCTGGTCAATTAGGAACGCCATTTTAGAGAGCATAAGGTTCCATGCACCGTCAAGATAAATGTGTTCAAGGATAATCCAATCCATAGAGCTTGCGGTTGTTCTCAGACGGAGTGGGTCGGGGTTCCAAAAGTTCCCACGGTAACCATATTGGCTATAGATCGTTAGGTGACCTGTACATTGGAATGAAACAACACAATGATCGCTCCTGCCGATAGGTTTAAGAACTTCAAGATCAGTGATAGATGACCGTGCCGGGGAGAGCACGAGATTTAGGGTGCGCGGAGTCTTGTCTTGGAGAACACGAGTTGGAATCACAAGTTGAAGAAGATTGCAGTCAAGAACAGTTTCGAGTAAGGTGGCATCGAAAGATTTGGACAGACGATAACAAAGAAAGAAAGATCACAAAGCAAACAACGCACGTCGCGGGAGTCGGTGGGCTGGCGTGCGCAACACGGGGACCAGCCATCGGAGCCTGGTGCGTGAAAGGACGGTGCTGAGCGGTTCAGTTCCTTTTTCAGTGCCATAAACATGGCATCGAACACGCTAGTTGCTCACGCGGTTCCCACCAGATGCGATCCAAACTGCGAAGGCACCGATGGTCGAACGTAACTAGCCTCTTTATGTCTGCTGATCTAATGGGCCAGGTTTCGCAACCGTACAGTAAGGTTGAAAGTACCGCTGCATTGTACACTATCCTTCAGGGCGAGTGATGTCACGCCGGCGCCATAGATGACGAAGGTTAGCAAAAGCGTCTCGAACTTCTGCTATACGGTTCGTGATCTCGTCTTCGATTCCAAGGGCGCTGATACAACTTCCCAGGTAGTTGAATTTATGAACGACCTCTAGCTGATCCCCACCAAGGGTCAGCGCAGGAGCCGATCCCTGCCAAACTTGGTGGAAAGCTTTGCACTTCGATGGTGCAAAGCAAAGTCCGAAGCGGCTGACAGCCAGCGCTAATCTAGTCTAGTGCCGCCTGGCACGTTTGTGAGCTGTCACAGATTAGGGCAACATCGTAAGCATACTCCAAGTCAAGAAGTCGCTCTCCTAGGAGTAGCTACACACCTCCAAGTCGTGTTCTGTGAACACGATTTCCATGAATTCGTCAATAGCGAAGTTGAAGAGGAAATGTGACAACGAGCATCCTTGTCTCACACCGCTGGAGATATTGAAGCGCGGCGACAGCTTGCCGTAAGCCCCCACACTGCCCGTGCTACGCGCGTATAATGCTCGAATAATATTTACATATTTCTCGGGCATACCTTTACTGAGTAAACAGTCCCAAAGGGCACATCGATCAACCGAATCGAAGGCATTTTGATATCGAGGAGCACGACTACGGTAGGCCGTCATATGTGTGACGGTGCTCCAACAATTGACGCAAAGTGAAGATGTGGTCGATGAAGCCACGACCCCGACGAAACCCGACTTGTTCGTCACGAAACTGGCTTTCACGAGCGACGGTCAGCCTGTGAAGGACTACAGAGGCAAGTAATTTGGGGGTGATGAAGGTCAGACTGATGCCTCTATGATTGCCGCATTCCGAGTGCGAGCCTCCTTTGAAGATGGGAACAATAACGGAGCGGCTCCAGTCGGTTGGGACAGTTTGCTGCTCCCACAGTTTCACTAGTAATTCGTGTAAATCATCAACAAGAGTAGAGTAGAGTAGGCTGGAGGAAGGCCATCTGGTCCCACGGTTTTGTTCAACTTCAACAGTACGATCCCACATTTGACTTCTGAGCGAGTGGGCGGATCCAAAGGGACAGCCCACGGAGCAGGGTGATCACGGGCCGGTGAGGAATTGAATAATTCCGGCCGATTAAATTGCTTTTCAAAATGCTCAGTTCAACGCTTCAAACGTTTTGACAAATTGTGGATAGGTTGTCCACTCTGGTCATGTATAGTTTCACTAACACCAGGTCTCCTGCTGCCCGTTTCCCGTATCAGACGAAATAACTTTCGATGGTTACCATCTCTGACGCACGATGAGACCACCAGGATTCGCGGTCTCTCTTCAGGCTAGCACGGAGTCTTGCCCGGAGTTCTTTGCGAGTTTCATTGTGTTCGCTTGCAGCCAGAATATACCGGTGAGCATCGGTAAGTTCCAAAGACTGCGAAGAGACCCAATGTCCATGTTGGCTAGTAGACTTACCACATGAGGATTTGCCTGCTGCTAATAAGGTCTGGTGAACATGCAACCAGTGGTCTTCAACTGTCTCCATTGAGCGCTTACTCAACTTGCATGTCAGCGTACTTTGATAGGCATTCAGAACAGCTGGCTTCGCCAGTTGGCTGGTGTCAATGCGCTCACAGTGTCGTCGTAGGAGTCCGCCAAAACGCATCCGCATGTCAGCATATACAAGTGCATGGTCGGTGTCCACACATTGCTCCAAATCGAGCGACAGTTCTGGATGCAGCCACTGATTGCAATACGATCGATTTGCGTCCAAGGCAGTACTTGATTATACAGCATTCTTTCTGCTGGAGTGGCATTCTCCGATTCGGCCGCGTTCATTATGATGAGACAACGGTCTCGAGGCGGTTGGGTGCACTCAGGTATTTTTGGCTTACGGGGAGACGGATTTTCGTTGAACATTTCCGTCAGCTCGGAAAGTCGGTCGAGAACTAACTTCATCTGAGACTGAAAAGATGATGGCTTAGGTTCAAGTTTATCCCCGAATTTAGGCTTAGTCTTGGCGCTACATGTAACTGGGCATTGGCAACTTGAGACCGAGATCACGCTTGCATTCACTACCGCTGCATTTAATCTTGTTATGGGCTCATTGGGCCGGACGTGTATAGATAGATCAGAATGAGTAGTAGACAGGAGTCGGCTTCGCTTAGTCGTGGGGGTGATCGAATCGGAAGTAGATGGCAATGAAGAGCATGGTAGTACAAGTGAATCGAGAACAACGTGTGTCTCAAGCTCTATCTGAGAAAAAAAAACAGACTCAATGCATGTAGTCCAGCCAGAAGACACCTGCTGCGCAGTGAAATAAAACAGGTGTCGTAAAGGAAATAAATGGCTGGAGATTTGATTCGCTGTAGGAACTCATAATCATTAGGACAGTAACCGCAGCAAGTAACGTGGATCCACCCATCACATTCATAGCACTGCACTGTTTTGGAACGAGAAGTGACAACTTTGACACAGGATATGCATTTGGACGCCATGAGTTGCACTGTAACAACCGTTCCTGAAAAGTATATCGATCCGATGCCTTGAATTGGTAAGCGTACGGATGTACATTTTCACAGCATACATATCTATCGCAATGCAACGGACATCATGTGGTATGTCTAGAGGAAATTGATAATTGTTAAATGGCCTCATACACAAAAGCACTTGTTTGAGCTCAGCAACATTCATCTTCAATTGTCGGAGTATTTCTGAAAATAGCGACCAAGTATCGACGCGCACAGTCAGTGTACCTTTTTGATCTTCAGGACTACTTGTAGATAGGAGCAACGCGGGGTTTCGGTTTTCTGCGTACATTGACTCCAATATGACGAGGTAGCGACATCCGATGCATTGTCTGTAGCATCACGTCATACTACGTTTGATTTAGTACCTGCATCAAGCGACGGTATATGCTATATTGATGGAAACATCTTTCATAATTACACGTGTCAGGATAGGATCCAGGGACGAAACATGTTATCGCTTAACAAGCGTCCCACTTCATGTACTCGTAAGCGAACAGATCTCGAAGCAGTTCGAGGTGATAGTAGATTCTTGGTTTATAATGAAAAAAGAGAGGAGCAAGAGTAAAACAGCCACATTTTCATAATGTTGCATAAGCTAATTGGACGTGGTTAGAGGCTGCAATGATTTCTCACAGGAATTCGGGAAACAGGGCTAATCAATTTTTGTCCAGACAATGCTTGAAGTCCTCTACCGTCTTATATTTCAATAACGCAGAGGGAAGTTTATTCCAAATGGACACTACCCGATTTGAGAACGTAGCTCTTATATCGAGCCTAGATCTTTCATCCATTCATTCATTATACATATTAGCTGCAGGTGGGAAAAATCTCATCATCATCGTCATCATCATTACACGTTAGCTGGAGGTGGAAAACACCTCAGCTATTGTGCCGCAATACAAAAGGCAAGAAAAGAAGAAAAACAAACAAACAAACAGTGGCACGCCCGCTGAGTCCCCAGTAACGGATGGACATCGTTCCGGAGAGCTAACAGCTGGCTGCCGTAGAAGAAAGTCATATTATGCCTAACGATTGAGATCGTGATTGGAGGGGGATGGACAAAAGAACTCACAACACAAACGCCATTGGGGCCGGCTCCTAGCCATATCAGCAAGTGTGTCCAACCAAACGTGTTCACCGTCCTTAGGACCCCAGCCAGGCAGTCGGGATGCACCAACCGATGCCAACTTCGAAGTGAGGGTTTTCATTTCTTTCGACCAAGTCATCACTTGGTCTCCCCTCCTCCGCTTCCAACCGCACCCACAACGCGCAAACAATGCACGTCGTGGGAGTCGGTGTGCTGGCATGCGCAACACGTGGCCCAGCCATCAGAGCCTGGTGCGTGATATAATCGTGCTGAGCGGTTCACTCGCTCTCCCTGCACCAAATACGCGACGCCGAACACGCTCATTGCTCACGCGGTGTTCCCACCAGACATGAGCTAAGCTGCGAAGGCAGCGATGATCGAACGTGACGAGTCTCTTCATGTCTGTCGACCTGATGGGCCAGGTTTCACAGCCATATAGGAGAGTTGAACGGACGGCTGCGTTGTAAACTCTGCCCTTGAGGGCGAGAGTAATGTCGCGTCTGCGCCACAGGTGGCGGAGATTGGCAAAAGCACCTCGAGCTTTTTCTATACGGTTCGTAACCTCATCTTCAATCCCACGGGGTGCTATTATAGCTGCCCAGGTACTTAAATTCCTGAACGACTTCTAGCAGATCACCACCAAGCGTTAGCGCAGGGTTGGGTCCCTGCCAATCTTGGATAAGTACTTTGCATTTCGATGGAGCAAAGCATAGCCCAAAACGATTGACAGCCAGTGCTAATCGGTTCAGTGCTGTTTGGCATGTTTGGGAGCTGTCACAGATTAAGGCAATATCGTCTGCATACTCCAAGTCAAGAAGTCGCTCACCAGGGAGTAGCTCCACACCTTCTAGGTCGTGTCCAGCGAACGCTGTTTCCATGACTTCATCAATAGCGAAGTTGAAGAGCAAAGGTGACAGCGGGCATCCTTGTCTCACACCGCTGGTGATACTGAAGGGTGGCGAGAGTTTGCCATAAACCCTCACCCTGCCCGAACTATGTGCGTACAGCGCTTTGATAATGTTTACATATTTATCAGGCACACCTTTCCTCAACAGACAGTTCCAAAGGGCACATCGATCGACTGAGTCGAAGGCACCTTTTATGTCAAGAAACACGACAACGGTGGGTTGCCAATAAACATGGCGGTGCTCCAACACTTGACGCAATGTGAAGATGTGGTCGATGCAGCCCCGACCTCGACGAAATCCGGCTTGCTCCCCACGAATCTGACTTTCACGAGTGCCAGTCAGTCTGTGGAGAATGAGAGAGGCAAGCAATTTAGAGGCAATCGAAATCAGACTGATCCCTCTATGATTGCCACATTCTAAACGGGAGCCTCCCTTGAAAATTGGGACAATGACGGAGCGGTTCCTGTCTATCGGGACTGTCTCCTGCTCCCAAAGTTTTACTAGAAACTCGTGTAGATCATCTACTAGAGCAGGTCCACCGAACTTGAAGAGGGCTGGAGGAATTGTATCTGCTCCTGCGGCCTTATGCAATTTCAACAGACTGATCTCACGTTCGACTTCTGCGCGTGAGGGCGGATCCAAGGAGACGGCCCAAGGAGAAGGGCGCTCAATGCCCGAAGAAAGCGATAACTCAGGTTGGTTAAATTGCCTCGCAAAGTGTTCAGCCCAACGCTCCAAGCGTTTTGATAGGCTGTGGATCATCTGCTCACTCTCGTCGCGTATGGTCTCGCTAACACCAGGTCTCCTGCTGCCTGTTGCCCGTGTCAGACGGTATAACTTACGATGATTACCAATGGCAGCGGCTGTTTCCATCTCAGAGGCACGATGAGACCACCAGGTTTCGCGGTCCTTCTTTAGGCTAGCACGTAGTTTCGCCCTGAGATTTTTGCGAGCTTCATTGTATTCGCTTCCAGCCGGAATACGTCGGCGAGCATCCATAAGTTCCAGAGACTGTGTAGAGACCCAATGTTCGGTTTTGCAATTTGTTTTGCCACATGAAGACATGCCTGCTAATAGCAACGCTTGACGAGTATGCGACCAGTGATCTTCAACGGTGTTTAGTGGGCGCTTACTCAGCCTAGATGTCAGCGCATCTTGGTACACATTCAGAACATCTGACTTCGCCAGCTGGCTAGTGTCAATCCGTTCACATCGACGTTGCGGACGTCCACCGAAACGCATCAGGAGGTCGGCACATACAAGTGCGTGGTCAGAGTCCACGCTCGTGCTCCAAATCGAGCGACAGTTTTGGACACAGCCTCTCCAGCGGTAACTGATCGCGATATGATCGATTTGCGACCATGACTGGCCCGAGGCTGGTGGCCGCCAAGTCACACTTCTGCGGGTGCTGTGTCGAAAGTTAGTGCTCGCGAGAAAGAGGTGAGCATCTTCACACAGCTGAAGCAATCGCTCACCATTATCATTACGGGAGCCTACACCATGTTGGCCGCCCAGATGAAGCTCATCCGAGGACAATTTTCCGACTTGGGCGTTTAGATCGCCAGCCAGCACCACAGTATCCGTGCTTCTTCTGTAACGAAGGAGCTCGTGAAGTTGCTGATAGAAATCATCTTTTACCGAATCAGTGCTACAGTTTGTAGGGGCGTAGGCCGCAATGACAAACAGGCATCGTTTGTCCCCACGCGACTTCGAAGCACGGAACGAACCAGCTAATGTAACGGCGCACATCCTACTGTTTACTGGGATCCAATCAAGCAGGGCAGCTTCAGCCCGGGGACTCAAAACAATGCCGACGTCAGCTTGACCAGCATTTGAAGCTGCATCATCGCCAGATAGGCGCAATGAGAATGTGCCGCCATTGTCGCATGTGGGGGACCTCAGGGTAAGCACGGAGGTCGAACCTTGCAGGCGGGTTTCTGATAAACAGCAAATATCGATCGATAGGGTCTCTAGTGTGCGGGCAAGTGCTGCCTGTTGGCCAATCTGCAGCAAAGTGCGCACGTTGAGGCATGCCAATCTTAGCGAGACACGAGGACTCCAAAGGGAAACGGATGAACTGACGTTGTCCGCTTGGTTGAACATGGACTTGTCGACTGGATTGCAGCGAGGCCCTGCGATTGTGTGTGATTTGAAATTAGAAGACAAGCGACTATTGAAGTAAGCTGGGGGAGGGCCACGAATTGGGGGGTTGAAAATGGGGGGATATAAGTAAAATTGGAGCGGGACAATAAGGATGCAGAAGCGCAAGAAGGGGTATAAGAAAACGGGAAGGCCTGAGCAGTAGCATCCAAACCCCCATCCACCCCGCTCGATGCAGCAGATAGGGCGCCGTTTATTATCCTCTGCGACGGCCAGAGCATCAAGCAATTGTTGTAGGAAAGGTTCATTGTATTGCGTGGGCAGAATACTGTCAGGTTGCCCAGGCCTAGACAGGAGAACGAATAGGGTTCTCAACCAAAGCCTTTGGATCAAAAGACTTACCGCAAGGCACCGGGTTTTGGCACTGGACTACAGAGCCCGTTTTATGAAATGAGGAGCCACCCCCATTCCAACCCCCAACCTGGAGGACCAGGAGGCTGAGTTTGTCTGGCCTCTAACCATTGACCAATCTGGTATGAGTGGCTCTAAAGGTGCAAAAAAAGCACCACCCAGCATAGCTCAATGGATCTCTGAGGCACGCAAACCATCGCACCACGGTAAAGTCCAGCTTCATTGCGATGGGGGAAAAAACATCTCAGCTATTGTGCGGCAATACAAAAGAAAAAACACGAGAGGCACGCCGGCTGAGTCACCAGTAACGGATGAACATCGTCCCGGAGAGCTAACAGCCGGCTATTGTGCAGCAAAAAGAAGTATTGCATTGTGCGTATGAATTAAAATCGTGGTTGGTGGGGGAGACTAAGAGGGAGGGACAAAGAAACTCACAACACAAACGGCATTGAGGTCGGCTCCTTGCCATATTAACAACTGTATCCATCCAAACGTGTTCATCATCCCTCGGTTCCAACCTAGGAGTCCAGGCTCCAACCGAGGCCAACTTCGAAGTAAGGGCTTCATTCCAGTTGACCAAGTCACCACTTGGCCACCCCTGCTCTTTTTCTATCCGGACCCCCGGCGCGCAAACGCACATCGCGGGAGCTGGTGGGCTGGCATGCGCAGCCTAGATCTTTGCTGTTTCAACTTTAGACAATAGCCCCGCAAGTGGTCCGATGTAGCTGGTTCAGAGATCAGTGGACCTGAGACCACCTAGACCCTACATGCTTTTGAAGGTTTTTATTAAATCAATTATCAATCTGCGTCTCCTCATTGAGAACAATCTTAAGTTAGCTAACGGATCTTCATACAGTAACCTCTGCGGTTTTCTACCATTCGAATGGTCAGCCTGATCATTTTCAGTATAATTGATATTCTTCCGCAGTGGGGGCACCAAGGACTGATTACAGTATCCTAAATGTAGTCTAATCGCTGCTTTATAAAAAGGAAAAAAGAGTTATGGCTTGGTACTTGTTCAAGTTCAATTTGGGACGGGAACACTAGGAAATTCGCATCGGTGTTCTTACTTGAGTGACTTGTTGAATCAGAAGAGTTCATGGGATCAACTAGAAACCGAGAAAAAACAAACAGACTCGAATCAGATCAGTATCAACCAAGCAACACCCAGGTGGTCTGCACTAGCAGTCCCCACTGTACCGGACACTTGAATAAGAAGAAAGGCTAAGGTAAACAAGAGCAAAAAATACTTGTAACTGTGATATAAGTATAAAGGCACAAAATAATAACAATAGTAACAATAAGAAATGAAGATAAGGAAATGGAAGTTAACCCCTTCTTGCCGGATTTAATTTCTGGAGGTAAGAAAAAACTTTTCTTTGGTTATTTGACTGAATTGCCGATGTTGAATTTGATGCAGATAGTTAATCTGATTATAGAACCTATTTTAGATATATGTTTCGGTATGATGCAAAAACGCCACATTCGGTAAAACTCTTCAAAATAATCGGATCAAACTAGGGACCAGAAAAGCCAAGGCGTACGACCCAGTCGCCGGCTGCGTGATGTGTGGAGCACGGCTACCACTCCCACCCTCCGAACCAATGGTTTTGCTCTACCTGTCACGTGATTTGTCCTCAACTGCGCGCTAGGTCAAGCGATGGCGATAACTACTCCTCCTTCGGCAACTTCGGTGTGATTGGTCATGGTGGTGATAACTCATAAATACCAATAAACCGGCCCAGTTCATTTCCATCTAACTGGAGGGCACTGTTCGGGTTTATCTGTGTTCAGTATAGATTACTTTCCTTTGCAATGATATCTATATGATCTGTCGAAAAGCTCTCTGAAATAATGAGTGGGTTGTCTGATTACTTCAGAATCAGGGAGAGCAGAATGCCCAACTTGGATGTCTTCTGTCGAATTATGTTGTTGTATTGTTTTCCACACTAACGCTGGTTGCCTATTCTTTCCAGAAAGTGTTAATCGCTTTCGTAAGGCTGGTGTTTTGGTTGCGGGAAATAGGAACTGGTTGTTTTGCTGCTGGAGTAGCAGCTTGTAGCCTTCGTGCAGGAGTGTGACTGGTGCCAGCACGTGCAGCATGATACCAGTTGCTGCGCAGCTTTTATCTTCCACTGTCATCATCTGTGCTAAAATTACTGCTGCTTCTATCAACAAACAGTGGTACCGGTGCAAGAATGTGGTCTCCATCGCTATCACCGCTGTCACTGAGGTTGGTGGCATCACTTTCAACTGGTGGAATCCTGGTTCGAAGGTTGATCCTGCTTTGAAACCTGACAGCTCGTATGCCATGTGAAGTTGATTGGTACATTTCGTCCGCTTAAAAATAAAGAGCAGAACACTTGAAATACAGGAAGTCAGCAACAGTGAAAACGGGATATTTTTCATTTGTAGCCATTTGTGCTGAATGTGGCGAAAACGCCACACACCCTAATATCGCTAAAATCGCTAAAACTTTTCATCTCAGGTCAAAAATTCCCGATTATTAACAAGACAAATGCACAATAAGCAAGTACATAGTTTTTTCTTCAGCATAACTTACTACAATTTTGTAACACTCATCCTGAGTATGAGCCAAATACTACGTATAAGCACATTCACACTCCCTACTTTCTAGTAGTATGAACATCAAAAATCTGCAGTGCGGATATCTTCAATAATAATATAGAGATGTAAGTCCCGAAAATTCCAAAACCGGAGCTGAAAGAGAACCTATGCATTCGCAAAACAAAAGTTTTCAGGCGTTTTCGCCACACGCCGCGTTAAGGGGTGAAGATTCAGGGGGGAACGTTTGTGACTGCAACCCAAGGGCAGCGAGTCGGTGTTCTAACTCGTTTACCGTTGGTGTCAGTACCACATCCTTGGGTAGTGCCTTCCATGAATCTACGACCCTCTGATAAACGAAATACAACTTTAATGCGAACAAATGTGGTCTAATGAAGCTTCAGAGAATGGACCCGAAGAGTTGGGCATCCGAATGGAATGAAACAGTCGGGATAGATCAGGCCCAATGTGGCCAGTCAGTATACGGTAAGTAAAGAGTAAATCGACCCGAAGGCGCCTGTAGTGCAGCGAAAACATCTGTAATCTGAACAGCCCATCGGGATATGAGTGATTGCTTAACCCATGCACTATTTTGTGTCAGTTCGCAGAATTCGTTTAACTGCCATCTTATCGCAGACCGAGCATGGGGGCAGACTTGCATGTAGTGTTCCAATTATGGTCTGAAAAAGACTGAGAACAACATAACTAACATGTCCTTTGTTATGATCCCCAACGATCATCCACAGCATTTGGAAACCATTGCGAGAGGGCGCCGTCAGGTTGTCCCTGGATTTAAATTCTGAGGACAGTGAAATAGCTAAGTCGACTTGTTGGCTCACATGTGATATTGCATTTCCGCCAAGTAAAAAATATATTGAAGGTGTACTTGATCCTATGCATATTGGATCACTGGATGATAGAGAGCAGAAGGAAGATCCTTTGTCAGCTCCTTCACTTCCCGATCATTGCGGAGATGGCGTGGGTCATTGCGGCAGAAGGTTCCGCAGAGCACCACTGTAGTTTAGAGGCAGCAGAATCCCAGCGCGCTCAGGTGAGAATCTAACAGTTGTTTGAAACGTTCCTCTGTCACAGCTTAGGACCGAGCAAGATTTATTGGTAGCTGCCATAAATCTGACCACTCCAAAAGCTTGTTAAGAGCTGTCTGCAAAGCCAAGAGGCCTTCAAAATCACTCACGACACTCCGAAAGTTTAGGTCATCCACAAACATAAGGGATGAAAGCTTGAGCTTCTCAGGTCAGGTCAGGTCAGGTCATAATCCGTGGACGATACAGGCTTCCGCCTAACGAGTGTCCGGCTTCTTGTACCGGTAAGCGAACCAGACCCCCGGCACTTCGACTTTTGATCGCCTCTCCTTGCCTCTGCAAAAAGAAATGAAGCAAAAGCGAGAGCAATCTTTGCTTTTACAAGGATCAACATCGGATGTCAATGCGAATAAATTGAATAGGATTATATTAATTCCGGAAAAATACGCGGCCAGCACCTGTCTAGGCCTGCTTTGAAGGCAACCACAGTCTCACAATCCATTAGTTCCGAAGGCAACTTATTCCAGTTGCGCACTACACGATTCGAGAAGAACTTAGCCCTGACGTTCCGTCTAGCCCTCTGCTGTTTGAGCTTCAAGCGAGATCCACGCAAGCGTCCAGAATCAGCCAGCTCAAATAAATCAGAGGGCACGATGGCACTGAGGCCCTTCATGATCTTAAATGTTTCTATCAGATCGCCTCTCAGTCTACGCCGTTCAAGGGAAAACAACCCCAGGCTCTTTAGGCGATCTTCATACGGCTTCCCCCGTTGACCTTCAACCATCCTGGTTGCTAGTCTTTGAATCTTCTCCAGGCAAAAAACGTCACCACGGAGATAGGGCGACCAAGCTTGAACACAATACTCTAAGTGCGGTCTAACCACTGCTTTGTATAGTGGCAGGAACACTTCTGGCTTGGTATTACACAGAGCCCTCCTGAGGCGAAACAATTCTCGTCGCGCTTTGTTGGTGGCGTATCGACATTGCATCGAAGGCTTGAAGCTGTTCCTAAATCGCGTGCCTGGGTAGTGCATTGTAAGGGGAAGGGCCCAAAGGAAGTCTGAACTGCAAGTACGTCTCTACTAGTGGTCAGAATTTGGCACTTGCTTGCATTCAAGGGCAAGTCCCATTGCTTCGACCAGTTTACCACACTGATGATATCCTTGGCCAGTGGTCAGATTCAGATTCAGATGGACTGGAACGATAGGAAAATCCCTTGAGTGTTCCTTCTTGAGCAAATCGTTGAGCCAGGAAATGATAAGGTGCTAGTTCTTTATAGATCTAAAACGAAACACCCGAAACACACCCTGATCAACCAATTACTGCCCACGTTCCCTGCACTAGCAGTCCGCGCTGTGTAGGTTACGTGAAGTAAGAAAGAAGTAGAAAGTAAATGGAAGATAAAGGGGAATGAAAGTCATTAAAATGAAGGATAACACCAAAGAGTGAAGATAATGACAGAATAAGAACTAAAAGTTTGAAGATGGATATGGTCAGGAGAAGGGAAAGGTTTCGTGTTGCCACCCAAGAGCGTCTAACTGACGCTCGAAACCCTTAACCGTAGGTTCACTGACTACATTTTCTGGAAGCGAGTTCCAGCGCTCGATAACTCTACGCGATAACCGAGTTTCCGCCCTGATCCGGTCAGAACGCGGCTTGTGTAGCTTCATGGGATGACCGCGAAGACAAGGCAACCTAGCCGGGCTAAATAGCCAGCTCAAGTCCGGTCCAACCTTCCCTGTTAAAATGCGGTAAGTAAGGATTAGGTCTCCTCGAAGCCGTCGGTAGTGCATTGAATACATACCCAAGCTAAGTAGACGCTCGGGGTACGATTGCCCCCGTAACCCCTCGACCAATTTGGTACCTACTCTCAAAACCCTCTCAAGCTCCATTTTGTCCCGAACAAGGCAGGGCGGGCAAGCCTGGACGCAGTATTCCAGATGGGGCCGAACGAAAGCTGAGAACAGCTTCACAAATATGTCGGCAGTTAAGACCCCGAAAGAACGGCGTATTAACCACAACATTCTGAAACCCCTACTAGCGGCCTTCTTCCAGTTGTCACCAGAATGCAAAGACGAGGAATGAACGACACCTAGGTCTATCTGGTTGGAGACAAGGGGGAGTTCGACCCCACCGAGTACGTAGCTCGAAGGCGGGAAAGTTGCTCCTATACGAAGGACGGAACACTTAGCCTGATTTATGGGCAGTAGCCACAAAGTAGACCAGTCCCAGAGTCTGTCCAGTGCATGCTGTATGGCCTCAGAACCCCCAGGAACATTTACAACATTCCATAGCTTAAGGTCATCAGCAAACAATAGGGATGATACCCCAAGCTCTCCAGGGAGATCGTTTACGTAGATGGAGAACAGCATCGGTCCAAGGACCGAGCCCTGTGGGACACCGCTAAGGACCGCTTGCTTAAAGGATAAGCTGCGACCCACACGTACACACTGCTCTCTTCCCTGCAAGAACGCAGATACCCAGTGAAGGGCGCGGCCAGATACGCCGTAGGACCTCAGCTTATGTGATAGCCTCAAGTGGGGTACCTTATCAAATGCTTTCGAGAAGTCTACGAAAAGCACATCCACCACGTGACCATTGTCCACT
The DNA here is from genome assembly GCA_944474145.2 of Dicrocoelium dendriticum. Taxonomy (NCBI): domain Eukaryota; kingdom Metazoa; phylum Platyhelminthes; class Trematoda; order Plagiorchiida; family Dicrocoeliidae; genus Dicrocoelium; species Dicrocoelium dendriticum. The sequence continues at coordinate 141,088,539 of OX104064.1, forward strand.
GCCTCGGCCCAAGCTTCACGAGCAACCAACAAATTCGTCAAACACGAAAATCCCTTCCGGAATCCATGTTGTGCACTACTGAGCAGATTAAATCTATTCAGGTGACATTCCAACGAATCTCTCACCAGCTTTTCAAGCAGTTTGACCACAACGCTAGTCAGACTAACTGGCCTATAATTGGCTGACAGACTCCTGTCGCCATTTTTGAAGATAGGACAGATGACAGCCTCCTTCCATTCGGAAGGTAATGTACAGCTGTCAAGTGATTTCTGAAACACCATCGTCAGCGGTCCACTTAGTTCCACCGCCAACTCATGCAGAAGCTTCGGGTGAATTGAATCAGGTCCAGCTGCTTTGGAAGGGTTCAGTTCTTGCAGCAGTTTAAGGACTTGCGTTTCCACCACAGTAAACTCAGCTAAATAAGAACCATCAGGTACTCGGGGGACAAGTTCAACGCTAGTCAACGCGGCCTCACGTACAAAAGCCCCTGCATACTGTTCCCCAAGTACACGAGCCTTATCTGAGTCCGCATACGCACGAGTTCCATCGGCCCTCATCAAAGTTGGGATTACCGAAGTTGAACCACAGCGTCTCTTAACATAAGCGAAGAACTTCTTCGGATTTTCCGAAGCTCCGTCAGCCAATTCCTTTTCGTACACCAGCCGAGCTTTCCTTAAGTGTTGTTTACACCTATTTCTAGCCTCGCGGTATCTATCATAGGTGCTAGTTGATGGAGCCGCACGGTAGGTCCTCCAGCACCTAGAACGCTTCTGGAGCAGGTGCTTGCCAGTGGTATCTATCCACGGCGGCCGCGCCCGTGTCTCCTTTCTCCTCGCAAGCGGGATGTAGGGAGTAGACACTTCCGTGAGATAAGATTTAAATTTATCCCAGGCCGCCTGAACCGTATCAACCACCGAGATTTCGCAACGCATCCCAGCAGCCTTGGTACGCATTGCCTGATAGTTAGCACGCCATATGTTTGGAAATGGCTTAGCAATGCTCTGGTGACGCCTGGTCAGACTACACCTGAACGATAAACAAACATGATCACTAGCACCTAAGGGAGAGCTGTAAGTGATGTCCCCTACGAAGTCTAGTGACTTGGCAAACACTAGATCCAAAATAGACGGGAGTTGGGCGTCCATGTACCTAGTGGGGAGGTCCACGAACTGATACAACGGTACTTGTAGCGTAAGCTCAAGTAGATCTGCCCCGAAAGTACCTTCTGCCGAGTTGCAAGAAAGATCCGCCCAGCAAACTTCTGGTAGATTGAAATCCCCGAGTATCAAACACCTGTTTGCGGATTGGGAGCGAATAAAGTCAAGCACCTCTTTGGACGCACTTCCAGGGCTTCTATACACAAGTACGACTGTAAGTTGAGCTGAGGAAGTGTTAATCACTACCGACAGCGCTTCGACAGTTTTATCTGCCGACTGAAACATGTAGGTGCGTGAAACGTCAAGTTCACACCTAACGTAAAGCGCAACGCCCCCGCCTTGTCGGCCAACGAAGCGATCACATCTAAATAGTGCGTAGCCAGACAGATGTACTTCACCGTCCGTGATGTCCCGAGACAGCCACGTTTCAGTGAATGCAAGTATATCGGGATGAGACCCATCTACAAGCAGACCTATCTCGCACATCTTATTCCTTAGGCTCCGCACATTGCTTAGCACTATTTGAAGGTAGTCGTAATGTCCAGCCCTGGGTCGTGCGCTACCAGTACTGGCACTGGTAGGGCGGAAACAGACCGCCGGCTGACCACCCGAAAACCCACCAACCGGAGACCTTGTTCACCGGCCGCTCGCCTGGTTTTGAGGTCCTTAATGGCCTCTTTTAGCTTCAGCCTATCCGCTAATGGGAGGTCTGGCTGAACACTAACATTAGTACCCTTCAATTTGAAGGCAAACCGCAACAGCGCGTTGCGTTCCTCCGGGGTGGATAGGACTACCCGAAGTAAGCGCGGTCGAGGGTTTGGGGCGTTAACTGGGACGTTACCCAATCTAGTCAGTTTCCTGACAGTAACACCGGGAAACCCAGGCGGAAGAAGTTTCGTTACGCACATCTTAAACCACTGTAGGTCGTCTAATGTACGTTCGGCAGGAAGTGCAGCAGTGGATTCCACTGCGTTACGGAATATCACGCTGCTATCCATGAAAGAATCACCTCGACGGGGTGTATTTACCCCACGGGTTTTGGAATTTACATGAACCGCAACCGGCTTAGCCGCGGGAAACGAGACTGGGCGCAAGTTATCAGACGAGGTTGAAGCAACTGTAGCGTACGTCTTACGCTCCAGCTTGTTTGTCCCGTCATTCTTGACGCTTTTCGAACCTGCCTGAAGAGTACGGGCAGTTCTGTTCCGATTTCTCTTTCGTCCTGCAGGCGAAAAAGCCCGTGGCTCAACGTCCATGCCTGCCTCCACGACCTGTACCCCTGGAAGACAAGATGTGTTTGGAGTAGGCGCCGCAGTTTGAGTAGCACTCGATGTAGACATCTGGGGTTTTTTACCCCCTGCCTGCACAATCTTAGGTGAAACTGAGGGATTCGCATCACCAGGTGGTGTTTCCCGCTCAGGTAGTTGCATCTTGAGCGTCTTCACACCTCTCGGTTTGGGTGCGGAGGGTTTGCGCACTTTTCTTGCCCTCTTTCGCCCATTCTTTTCCGGCCCAGGAGCCCGTGACTCGCCCTCCGTTTGTGGAGGGTCAACAATGCCATCCGAGGCATATGAGTCATCTATCTCAATGTGTACTGGAGCGTCCGGTAAGATGAACGACCCATCAAGGGATGGACTGTCAGCAGGGGGACAGTTCGCTACAGAGTCCTCCTTTGCAATACTCAGGTGATTCATAATCAAGTCCACTTTAGAGTTGAGCGAGGCAAGCCCGACTAACGCCTTCTCAACCAATGTGAACCTGGATGCCAGTGCCTTAAATTCAGCACAGATGATAGCCGGGCACTTCGCTTTCTGAGTGCAGCAATCAGCACATCTAAACAGGAGGTTTTCACTGGATGATAGCATAGTGTACTGGTTCGCTCGGAGGCCGGTGCAACCTTTGTGATACCAGCGGAAGCAAACATCACACTGCATACCACCAGATGAATCCGTAACTGGTCTCGAGCAGGCAGAATTGCCGCAAACTGCAGTGGACTCATCAATCGAGGACCCAAAGATTTCATCCGCCTCGGTTTTTAGCAAGACGACCATGTTTAAAGTGGAAAACTGAGCAGAATTGAAAAACACGTATACAACCGTAAAACGACCACAAAAAGGCAAAACAGGGTGTGAAACGGGATTAAAAAGGGGAACAACCGCAAAAATTACCAGTAAGCGTCAAGGAGACGCTATGTCCAGTAGCACTTTAATCGATCCAAGGTCTCTTGGATCAGAGAAAATTTGACAATAGTCAAATTTCGCTTCACGTGTTTATTCAAACACCGTTTTCCACAATATTTCAGCTAGAAAACTCGATCAGTATGGCACGCCAAAAAACCGAGTTACCGCGTAGAAGTTCAAGTTCAATTTGGACAGGAAAGGTAGGAGAATTCCCATGTGTGTTCCTTCTTCAATGCGTCGTTGAACCAGGATGGAGTTCGCGGGAGCGGTTTGGAGCCGAGAGGAGCCAAATCAATACACACGAATCACATAACGGTCAACCAATCAATGCCCACGCGGCCTGTACTAGCAGTCCCCACTGTACCGGCCACGTGAATAGAATAAAGGTTAAGAGAAGGGAACCAACAAAAACAAAATAATGGTAATTGTAGTACAGGAGAGAATGTGTGGTTAAGACAATAATAGTAATAGATGTGAGGAGCCAAGGAACTAGATGTAGAAGTTAAGAACTAAACGGAAAGGTCTGAAACTGTAACCCAAGGGCGTCGAGTCGATGTTCAAACTCCTTCACCGTTGGTGCTAACACTACTTCGCTGGGTAGTGCGTTCCATGAGTCGATGACCCTGCGTGACAACCGAACGTCAGCTCTAACGTGATCAGATCTAGGCTTATGCAACTTCAGAGGGTGACCACGAAGAGATGGGATCTGAGCCGGCTGGAACAGTCCAGTTAGATCAGGCCCAATCTTGTTGGTCAATATACGGTACGTAAGAATCAGGTCTCCCCGAAGGCGCCTATAGTGCAGCGAAAACATCTGCAACCTGAGCAGCCTATCGGGATACGAGAGATGCCTCAATCCTTGTACCATTTTCGTACCAACCCTCAGAACTCGTTCAAGTGTCATCTTATCGCGTACCAAGCATGGAGGACAGGCCTGCACGCAGTACTCCAAGTATGGCCTGACGAAGGCTGAGAACAATATAACGAACATTTCATTTGTTATAATGCCGAATGACCTGCGGATCATCCACAGCATTCGGAAACCCTTGCGGGTAGCATTTGTCCAGTTCTCGCTGGATTTGAAGTCAGAGGATAACGAGATACCCAAGTCAGTTTGTTCAGTCACTTGACGCAATACATTTCGGCCAAGTACGTAAGAAGTTGTGGGAGTGCTTGATCTTATGCGCAGGACCGAACACTGCAAGATTGACTGGCAACTGCCACAATTCTGACCACTTCCAAAGCTTGTCGGGAGCTGTCTGTAAAGCCGTGGGCCCAACAGAACCGCTCACTGTATTCCAAAATTTTAAGTCATCCGCAAACATAAGGGATGGTACCTTAAGCTTCTCAGGGAGGTCATTGACATACAATGCAAACAGTAGAGGTCCGAGAACCGACCCCTGAGGAACACCACTCAGAACGGCTTGTCTGAAAGACAGCCCGGAAACCACTCGGACGCTCATATGCCTTCCTTCCAGGAAAGCTGAAATCCACTTCAATACTTGGCCTGAGACGCCGTATGATTCTAGTTTGAACAAAAGACGGCAATGCGGTACGGTGTCAAAGGCTTTAGAAAAGTCGATGAACAACACATCCACTGCCTGTCCTTGGTCCACAGCCTCAGCCCAGCACTCTCGGGCTACCAACATATTAGTCAAACAGGAGTGGCCTCTGCGGAAACCATGTTGAGACGGGTTGAGCAAACTGAACTTAGCTAAGTGCTTTTCCAGAGCATCTCTTACAAGCTTCGCTAATACTTTCACCAGTACGCTTGTTAGGCTAACCGGTCTATAATTTTCAGGTAAGTGCTTATCACCCTTTTTGAAAATAGGGCACACGATAGCATCTCGCCAGTCAGCAGGTAGGGAGCAGCTACGAAGAGACTTCTCAAAGATACACTTAATCGGTTTACACAGCAACCCAGCCAGCTCGTACAAAAGTTTGGGATGGAGGGCATCTATCCCGGCAGCTTTTGTGGGATTTAGGTCACGCAGGAGCTTGAGCACCTGAGCTTCCGAGATGGAAAGGTCCATCAGAAAGGAGTCTAAGGGTATCTTTGCTTGCAATTGGATATTAGGCAATGGAGATTCATGAACAAACGACCTAGCATACTGTTCTGCAAGTAAGCAGGCCATGGCCTGATCGGTTGATACTTCAGTGCCGTCAGGTCCAAAGAGCACAGGGATAGGCGGATTTGCATTGCATCTCCGTTTGACATAGCCAAAGAACCGTTTCGGGTTTGTTGATGCGGATCGAGCTAGCGCTAGTTCATATCTCAAGCGTGCGGCCCGCAGATGTTGTTTACATGCATTTCGCACGCTTCGGTAGCGATGATGGGTACTTTCTGAGGGAGCTGATACGTAAGTCCTCCAACACCTGGATCACCTACTGAGCATCCTGCGCGCCTCAGAGTCAAACCAAGGGGGCTTTGCCCCGTCATTAAAATAAACTGCGAATAGTAAAAAACCGAAAACCTACCCTGTCGAACATCTTATCGGAGCCCACTCTTCCCTCAAAGAAAGTCGAAATCCATTTCAAGACTTAGGCAGAAACACCTTAGGATCTTAGTCTAAACGGAAAGCGACAGTACAGGACAGTGTCAAAGGCTTTAGAAAAGTTAATGAACAAAACGCGCAACACATGTCCAAAGCTACAGCCTCAGCCCAGCATTTTCGTGTCACCAACAAATCAGCCAAACAATAGTGACCTCTGTGGAATCCAAGTTGAAACCGGTTAAGCAAACTGAACCTAACCATGTGCTTTTCGAGAGCAATCAAACCAGCTTTTTCAATAAATTAACCAGTACGCTTGTCAGGATGCCCGGTCTGCCGTTGTCAGAAGGTGCTTATTGCCCATTTTGATAATTGGCCAAACAATAGCTTTTCTCCTATTAGTAGGTAGATAGCAGCTATGAAGTAACCTCTCAGAGATATGCGATCAGTTTGCATAGCACATCAAACCAGCTGGTACAAAAGCTTGTGACGGATGGTGTCCTCCGCGGATTATGTGGTGAGTTATGGCAGAGCTATGAGTACCGAGGCTTCCGAGATGGAAAAGTCTGTCAGGAAAGTGCACTGTAATTATTACTTCTGTCAGTATTCAGCAACGGATACCGGCGAACAGACAACTTGAATACCGTTCCGCAAATAAATATGCCTTGTCCTGGTCTGTTGACGATGCAGTGCTGTCAAGCCCAAACAGTAAGGAGAAAGACGAACCGATATTGTATCGCCGTTTAAAGCAACCAAAAAACTGTTTCGGGTAAGGTGGTGCGGAGCGGACCAACTCATCTTAATAGCTCAGAAGTGCGGCCAGCAGATCAGTCAATAACAGCAGCAAATCAGTCATTAGGACTGATGCTTCGCTGCCATACAACCATGAGGACCTATGAAATAAAGAATAAGAAGAGGACGAGAAGGGAGACTTATCGGAAAACCTTAATGTCCTAAGCCAACATTCAGGGTCAAGGCGCACAGACCTTGTCAACATGCCAACACAAACAGTAAAGATGAGGCGGCATCCGGGAGACAGCATACTTGTGGCTTTCACTGTCCCGCGTCATAATTAGCCATTAGCCCGCAGATAACTCAGCACCAAACACATGCAAAACAGGTCCTCCGACTGGGAGACGAAAGCACAGGCGCCACTGGAGTCAGCTGCTAACCGTCCAGTAAAGTCTGGAGCGAAGCACAAGACGAGTCATGTGGACTCCAGTCCGGAAGACGAGATGGACCAATGGCACCTAATTTGGTCGTCAGTAACTTCATTTACCGCTGCCAAGTCAACTTCTGTCCATCTCGAGCTTTGCGCCACCCAACGCCTGGCAGAATAAACAACGCCCTCCTAGGTAAGCGGTGACCAGGCATACGTAGCGCGTGCCCAAGCCAACGCAACTTATTCGGTGCTGTCTATTGTTCCATGGAGCTAGCATGCTTATCACTACGTAGTAGTAGCCTACACACATCATCGTTGCGGACACGCTGGTGCCATCCGACACCAGCAATGCTTCGCAGATAACGATGATCAAAGACTTGAAGGTGCCTCAGATCTTCAGATCGAAGGGTAGATCTTACTCCTATAGAGCATAACGACCCTCGCTGTAGTCTTTTATACACGGCCTTTCAGACGGAGGGAAATTCCCTTCTGTCACCAAGGATGCCGCAGGTACAAGTAGGCAATTCTAACTTTTGCAACGCGTGAACTGACTTCAGTTTCTATGCGCCCATGTTTGCTAATGCAGCTGCCAAGATAACTGAATTGATCAAGCACCTCCAGTTCCCCGTTAGCAAGGGTCAGGGAACCATTAGGTGGCTGATGATCATGCAACAACACTGCATCTTGAAGTTGCGAAGCATGTTCTAAATAATGGTAAAACTTTAAAGAGGTTATACAGGGTTGACTGTGCCGTCCCAACATCGATACACATTAAGACGATATAGTCCGCACGATCAGGATCAACTAACCTATCGCCAGGCAGCACTTCAACGCCTACATCGTGAGATTCCGCAATGGAACACTCCATGATAGAATCCACAATGAAAATGAACAAAAACGGGGCAAGGTGACAACCCTGACCAACGCCGCATTTTGTCGGAAAGCAATCTGATAGGTCATCGTAAATCTTGACGCGGTCTGTAGTGTTCGGGTAGATCACGTAAGATGTTCCCGTAGGTCGCGGAACTAGCTTCCCGCGCAAGTGTTTGGAACAGAAGGCAGCGATCGACTGAGGTGAGGTTACTCTTGAGGTTGAGAAACACAGCTACTGTCGGTCTGCGGCTTGCGTGGCGCTGCTCTAGCACCTACCGAAAAGTGAATATATGAGCTATACAGCCACGTCCTGGGCAAAAATCTGCTTAATCTTCCCTAGTCCGAGATTCCCGTTCCATAAGGTGGCCACGAAAGCGAATCGATGTTAGTACTTTGGTCACAACTGACGTTAGGTTAATAAGCCTGTGATTATCACAGTCGGTGCGACTTGCCTTCTTGTATATTGCCACTGTACTCGATTATCTCCAGTTAGCCGGGATACTTCTTCCAAAGAAGTTCGATTAGGGAGGTCAGTGCTTTGCAAAGAACTTACCTCCATCCTTAAATAGTGCAGGTGGAAGGGAATCCGGGCCAGCAGTACGAAAACGATTGACTCGCGTTTCGGACCTGAATGGGAAGATGTCCGAGAGCAGGTGGCCAACTGAACTGATGTTAAAAGTTTACCGCCCAACGGAGCCAAACGCCGCTCCTTATTGTGTATCAGTGCACACGCGCTGTCTCTAATAGTTTCACTGATGCCTGGTTTCCTGAGACCGACGGTGCGGGTCACCTGGAAGAGCTTGAGAAAATTCCCTACTGCTCCCACTTCTTTCATTTCTTGAGCCCAACTGGTCCACCAGACTTCATTGTCAGCATGCAGGCTCCACTTTAGTTCGCGCCTAATAGCCCGTCTAGTTACACTGTGCTCAGAGTCAGTCGGGAGTTTCCTTCTGGATGCCACCAGGTTCACTGACCTCTCGGATTTACAGTGACTTGCGCGGTGACCATTGATTGTGCCACAAGCAGATTCGCCCGCATCGTGCATGGGGGCCTAGCTCCTATTCCAATGAAGCTCGGTGTAATTAGGACAAGACAGCGCAAGTTCGGCAAGAAGTGCGTCTTGATAGGCTTGCCTGACCGAGGGCTGAGATAATTTCTCAACTGCCAATCGGATGAGACGCTTGGTGCGCCCCCGGTAAAGTTCATGAAGAAATGAGAGCGTACCAAGGCATGATCAGAGTCGACGCAGGTACTCCAGTACGAGCGGCAACCCAGGATGGAACCGTGCCACCTGTAAGTTATAGTAATGTGATCAATTTGGGTCCACCGTTGGCCAGCTACAGGAGGACGCCAAGTGGCACTTCGGCGCCCACTGTGTCTAAAAGCGATGCTGCACAGCAACAACTAGTGATCCTCACCCGGTTGCAGCAGACGCTTGCTGTTGTCAGTCCGTTTGGAGTTAAGCCCAGGATTGCCAACTAGCTGAGCTTCTGGATTCTTAAGACGCCCTACCTGTGCGTTCATGTCCCTTGCAAGTACTATGATATCAGAACTAGTGGCAATGCGCAGTAGCGCGTTCAGTTCGTGATAGAATGTGTTCTTAGCGGCAATAGAACCTCAGCCGGTGGGAGCATAAGCGGAAGTCACAAACACAGCAGCCCGCAGATGCTGTTTACAGACTGTGGCGTTATGCTGTTAACACAAGGTGTAGGAGCCTTGTACCGGGAAGTTTGCTTAGGGTATTAATATTTTCCGGTGAGCCCCTTTTATTATTCTTTATTCCATAGGTCATCATGGTTGTATGGCAGTGAAGCATCAGTTAAAGTAACTGATGTAATGCTATTGTTGATTGATTGATTGGTGTTTACAGGCATTTCGTACCTCGCTGTAGCGATGATACCGAATCAAGGAGCCTGTCCGTGAAGCCGTGACTGGAAATTTTGGCGTTTCATACAAAGCGAGTTTTATGCCCGAAAAACACTTTGAAAAACACGCAAAACGAAATTTGGCTGTGGTCAAATTTGCTCGGATCCAAGGCAATTTGGCTCGATTAAAGTGGTATTGTACCAATCGGTTCGTCAGCTGCTGGTAACTTTTTCGGTTCCTGCGAGTCTTAACCTGTTTTGTACCCGGGTTTGCCTTTTAGTTGTCCGTCGTTTTGATGCTAACGTGTTACAATGCTGCTGTTTTACACTTTAGCAAGCCTATCTTCTGATGCACCCTTGCGGGTGGAGAGGCTAGTGCTGCTTGTGAGATTGCTAGCTGTACTCTGCCGGCGATTGACGATCCTGGTGGCATGTAGTGCGACGACTGTAACCGCTGGTATCAATAGCGGCGCACCGGCCTCACTGTTTGGCAATACGCATCGCTGCCTACAGCGACAGTACAATTATTAGCTGCATCAATTGTTGTGGACGCCAGCAGGGCCGTCCGGTAGTTATGGGTAGAGACATCGAAGCCATTGATGCCAGGACGCGAAGTTTTGGGAATTCAGTGACAGCGGTCATCACACTTGATCGTAAGATAGACTGGCTCAGATGGGCAATCGCGGTCTTCATTGATGTCAGTAAGATGAAGCAAGATAGACAAATTTGCTCTGTTTGTCAACCAGTGGTTCCCACCATCGTGTCAAAAGCACCGTTGAGACAAATCCGGATGACGCAGATGCTGCTGTCAGCATGTGACTCTACTCAGAAAGATGTTGTATATCTGGTCACTGAACCCGTTAAAACGAGACGAAAAATGACTAGGAAATCGCATAAGCCCTCTACCAAAGCTCCAATTAAGGCTGTCCAGGTGGGAAGGCGACAGATATCATCAGCACTTGCCAAGCCGACTGTCGTTTGTTCAAACGTGACAACTCCAAGCACCATACCTTGTCATCCGGGGGCACAAGTCGTTGAGGCTGATATCAACTTTGAGGCACGGGCCCCCTCGCCCGTTGGACAAAGTAGTAAGCAGTACAGCTACTCGTACTCTCCCTGTAAGGTTGGAAGTATAAAGAATGAGAAGGCAAAGAAGGCAGAGCAAAGGACTACGTTGCAGTTGCTTCAACGTAATCCGCTAAGACTAAGCCGGCTGCTGTTAGTGTGAATGCAAAAACCCGTGGGGTAAATACATCCCACGGAGAGGATTCTTTCAAGGATAGCAACGTTATATTCTTTAATGCGGTGAAATCCACTACCGTCATACCTGTTGAAGGCGTGTTTTACGTTCAACACCCGTTACCACGTCAAACCCTCGACCGTGCTTACTTCGTGTGGTCCTTACACCCCGAGAAACACAATGCGTTGTTGCGGCTTGCCTTCAAGCTGAAATGTACTAATTATATCGTGCAGCCAAACCTTCCGCTAACGAATAGGCCGAAGCTAAAGGTGGCCATTAAGAACCACACAAACAGGCGAGCGGCTGGTGAACAGGGTCTCCGGTGGGTGGGTTTTTAGATGATCGGCTAGTGGTCATTTGCCGCACTGCTGATAGGGCTTAGGCGATGCGAAGAGAAACTTCCTTGCCGTCAGCAGAAACCCAGTAACCAAGGTAGACGTAACGATCAACCTGTTAAAGTTGTGCATCCAGAGTGAGCAGTTGAGCGGGCGCAGGCCGATGCTGGAACAGCACTTTGCACTTCGATGGGTCGAAGTTCATGCCATACTGTTAAGTATGGCCCTTAGCCGATAAACGGTACAGAAAGTGCACACGTAGTATGGAACAGATTTACTGAAAGCGTCCTGCGTTACAGTGACTAGAAAAGCTAGAAAGGAAAATCAACGAAACAAGGAAAGGCAAGGTTATTCTCAACCAATCATGCGAGAATATGTGTTTACGAATCGATACGCAAATGTATACGTGACTGTCCGGGAGAAAGTAAGAATTGCCTTGGAAATTCACTATTTTAGCGATTAATCGATTTCGAATGTCCCGAAATGTTCTGCTTCTGCACATGATTAAAATCCACCTGACCCCTCGGCAAAAGATATGGGGAACCACTAACCTTGGTAGTTGACCTGCCAATCCTAGAAGTCGAAGGTCAGTAGATACTAAATACAGCCAAGGTCCGCAGTAGTTGTATAGTGTTCGTTGACGGCGATTAATACGTTATTTTGGCAAGGTCATTGGCGTTTTGCTTTTTCCCTCGGTTGGGCTAGAAGTTTTGTGGAGCAGTGAATTGTAATTTTTGAAGTTGCGCCTAGTAAGAAGAGTATAACAAATGGCGACGGAGAAAATTGAAAATGTGCTGAATTTTTCTGCTGAACATTGGAACATTGGAATGTAGAGGGCAGAAGGAAAAATCCTTTGTCAGCTCCATCGCCTCCCGTTCGTCACAGCGATCAAGGTGGACGTTGCAAGTCGGTTCCAATGGAACTGCTGCATTGACACAAGAAGCAACAATGTCCGAGGTTACTCAACAGGTAAGAATCCAATTGATGTTTGAAACATTCCTCCGACTGCGCATCAACGATACACACAGGTAGATTATTCCATTCGTTCACTACTTTGGTAGACAGAGTGACATCACAACGGACCCGAAGTCTCCTTTGTTTAAACCATTTCCAATGGTGACCCCGAGTCGACCTGAAAGAATTGAGTGGAAAGAAATTCTGCAATTCAACTCCAAGTTCCCCTCTAACGATACGCCGTGTGAAAATCAAATCGCCGCGATCTCGATGATAAGCTAGGGAGAACAAGTTCAGGAACTGGAGACGATGCGAGTAAGGCAGGTTCCGTAATTCCAGAAAGGATTTAGATCCTCTTCGCTGAACATTTTCATTTAAGTTGCATTCAAATTTGGAAAGAGGATAAACTGCGGGCAGTCCATACTCAAGAATCGGACGTACGTGAGAGGTGAACAGGAGCCTGAAGATCTCCGGAGTCAAGCAAGAGAAGGATCGTCGTATGGCGAAAAAGAACCTATTGGCCGAAGCGACTTTCCTCAAAATATCTTCGGTCGATTTTAGGTCTGGGGTCACAATGACGCCGAGGTCCCTCTCACGATTAGCGTTCGGCAGCAAAAACCCACCGGTTTGATAAATTCTAAATCGTTCGGAGGCACCGATGGGAAGAACGGAACATTTATTGTGATTTATGGGTAATTGACACCTGATCAACCAATCATGCAGCGAATCGAGCCTTGTTTGTAGTAAATCCGCTTCATCTAGACAAGAGACTTCCACCCATATCTTTAAATCATCTGCGTAAATCAAACAATCTGCCCGTAGTACAGATGCCAGATCATTTATAAAAACTTTAAAACGTTCAGGGCCAAGAACAGAGCCTTGCGGAACACCGCTGGTCATATTTACAGGGAAGGAAACGGCCACATTTACTTGCACACGGAAAGCGCGGTCCTGAAAGAAAGCAGTGAGCCAAGAGAGGATTTTTCCTGAAACACCAATACTGCGAAGTTTGCTAAGGAAATTTTCGTGTGGAACCTTGTCAAAAGCTTTACTAAAATCCACTAATGCGACATCTAGCCGCTTACCAGCATCCCTGGATTTAGCCCACTTTTCTCGAGCTACCAGAAGATTGGTGACACATGAACGTGAAGGACAAAACCCATGCTGCGCAGCTGAAATGATGTTGAGGTTCTGGAAGTGCAGGTTGAGAGCTCGCTTAAGAATCCTCTCCATAACCTTACAGACGATAGTTATTAGACAAATGGGCCGATAATTCGCAGGATCTTGCCTATTACCTCCTTTGTATATGGGTTTGACTATGCCCGCTTTCCAGGCAAGTCGAAGACGCCCGGCCTCAATTGAGCACCGAAATATGTGGCAGATAGGAACAGCGATATATTCGGCCACAATCTTGAGGAAAAGAGGATGCAGTCCATCAGGTCCCGGGGAAGAGTTGGGATCCAACTCGCACAAAGTTTGTATACCACAGTAACATTTATGTCCAAATCGCTGAGAGCGGAGAGCAAGGAAGAATAACAATCAGCTGAAGGCACTCCCCTTGTATAGACCGTTGAATAATGGCGAGCTAAATGATTTGCTTTATCAGCATCGTCGTTTAGCACGGTATTAAGATCGTGGGAATGCAAAGACGGTATTCCACTTCCGGCTCTGGTGCTCCTTTTCAAGTAGGAGAAAAGCAGCTTCGGTATAGACTTAGAATGTTCAGCCAGATGACCTTCATATTGCTGCCGTTTCGTACGTTTTTTAGAGGTACATACGTTTTGGACCAATTTATAATTGCTATAATCGGTTTCCAAGCTCAAAAGCCTATAGCGATTCCAAAGTTTATGTCTTTGGTTAATGAGCGATCGTAGCTCTCGTTCAATCCATGGGGACCACTAGTAAATGGTCTTCGTTTGGATATGGGGACAACATCATAAATAAGGGACAACGTTTTCGAGTAAACAAGGCTCCAAGCGTTATCGACGTCCAAGTGCTGAGGAAGACTCCAATCCTGCTCGCTAGTGGCCTTCTTCAAGCGATTTGGATCAGCACGCCAGAAATTCCGCCGATAGACACAGTGGTTGTGAATGTTCAACCGTGTGGTCCATTGAAAGGAAAGTAGGCAGTGGTCACTCCTCCCCATTGGTGGTAAGACATTCAAATCAGAAACATCCGATGGTGCAGTCGAAAGCACAAGATCGAGTATGTGCGGCGTCTGACCAGGGATAATGCGAGTAGGTGCCGCGACATGTTGAATTAAATTGCTTTCAAGAACAGCTTCCAGAAACGTAGACTCGAAGGAGGCAGGTGAGGCATCACAGTGAAGAAGATCCCAATCAAAATTAGGGGCATTAAAGTCCCCTACTAATAAACAATCCTTATTTCCACCGTGCTTCTTTAGAGAGGCTAGTAAACGATCGCTATAACTCAGGGGAGCTCTGTAGAAGACACCGAGAAGGAGAGATCTACGTCCATCGTGAGTACGACACCAAAGTACTTCGGAGCAGTCATCACTTCCCAAGACAACATCAACTAGGTGGACCTTCAGGTCTTTCTTCCAGTAGAGTATGACGCCGCCCCGATCTCAAACCGATGCCATCAGCACGGGAGAGACTGTAACCAGGAATATGTACTTCGGGAACTGGGATTTCTGGGGACAACCATGTCTCCGTAAACGTCATAAGGTCCGGAGAAGTACTGACGCAAGATGCACAACTTCATCAAGTTAGTTACGCAGACTGCGCACGTTCGCAAAAAGTACGTGCAATCCAGTTGTTGATCTTAATGTGCGGGAAGGACAAGCATTGGCTTCCAGCGCGTTCTCTGCACTTTCCGAACCACGCGAAAATCCTCAATATGCAAATCGGTTTCACCGTTCGCACGGCGAGTTCTCAATTCATCGACTGCGATCTTCATTTTAACGCGGTCTTCCGGTGATAGATCCCGTAACACGTGAAAGGCTCCCCCTTGAGGCGCGAAGTTCGTCGAAGGATCCGACGGCATTCATCTTCACTTTGGCATACAACCTTAAGGGGACGCACCTTGGAAGAATCTCCGTGTTTTCTGTCAAGTCGAAAAGCAGAGACGATATTAATCCGCGGTTCCCCCCTCATCGAACAGTAGGGAGATCATCCGTTTTAGAAACTATGGGTCATCCAAAATTCCCTCTGCTGCTGTTGTCTTTTCCGACTCCGAGGAGTTCATAATGATGAGACAACGTTCCCGGTTAGGGACTTTGGCCATCTCGGGGATACGTGGCTTGGAAGGCGGCGTGTCCTGGAGCAGTTTCTCCAAATGGTCGATCCTATGAAGAAACGATTTCAGCCCGCGCTTTGTAGGTGACGCTTTGTCTTCCACAGACTTGGCTATATGCTTATATTTATGCACCACGGGAATCCGGCTTGCGGGAGCAGCCACCGTGTTCTCTTTGACGACGTTCGCAAACGTCTTGGGCAGGGGCTTGATAGGCTGGTCACTAGAAATGTGCGGCTCTGAGGGCGGGGCAGAAATTTGTTTAAGAACTGGCGTGACAAAGTAAGGGTACAAAGAAGGGAAAGAAGAAGGCGAATTTTGGGAAAAGTCGGTTGGGGATCGGAGTGAGCACTAGCAGAGCGGGGAGTAAAAGCAGGTAAACCAGACTGAGCCCGCTGGGTGTTGACTAATGTAAGACAAGAGTCATAAAGATACCAACAGAGGATACTGTATACATCAGAAGACGCTCATAAACATTTGGTGAGATACCACAACAAGTGATATGCAACCAGCCGTCGCAGAAAGAACATTGAACGGCCTTTGAGCGGGCAGTGACACCTTTACCACAATCCAGACACTTGGACACCATGATGATAGATAGACCAGCAGATGATTCCGAGTATATTGCGCACCTCCAAGCTCGTCTGCATCACAAGAAAACGGACAAAATCAACTTTCCTCAGAACGAAAACACACGGGGTTCGCTATCAGTGACCTTCAGATATCTTGGATCTGAACAATCACAAAAGCTGCTTTTCCAACAGCAAGCTCAAATAAGGGCACAAATGAAAATGATCGAGAATCTGACACAATGCTTGGGTTTGTAGACAACAGGCGCAGCGGCGCGGGACACGCAGGCGAGTTCTGTTGATCTTCTCACGAACGCCATCACTAAAATCCATCGTGATGCAGATTCTAGATGCACTTTCGAAGCGTGATTCAAAAGTTGGAAGGACAGGTTCCAGACAGACATATTTCGTCAGGACGACTCCTGGAAGGTGCGATTGCTACTCCGCAAGCTCGGAATAAGTGAACATTCAAGGTTCATAGACCACATTTTGCTTAAACAGCCGAAGGATCTGACTTTTGACGAAGCAGTGTCGCAGTTGAAGGAAAAATTTTGGTGAGTCGGTATCTTTGTTTAGTATTCGGTATCATGGCCATGAAATTGTCAAACAGGAAGCAGACGACTTTGGGGCCTTAGCAGACATGATTAACCGTGAGTGTGAACGTTTCAAACTACGCTCTACGGACAATCAGTTTAAGTTTCTCAATTTCGTCAGCGCTCTACAATCGCCCAAAGATGCTGAGATCCTCACGCGCCTTCTAGCTAACCTGGAGCAGGATCCTGATCTGACACTGAAGGCCCTGGTAAGCGAATGCAAACGGCTGCTCACTCTAAAACACGACACTGCCATAGTCGAACGCAATTGTCACGCAACACCAGATACCCTGCAACTCGTAAAAAAGGCCAGGACTGTCAACCGAAGCAAACACTTCGAGAGGCCTACGAACAAACCGCCCACAGCGTGCTGTTAGTGCGGCGAATGGCATTTCTCCCGCTTTTGTCTCTTCAAACACCATATTTGCCAGACGAGGAATTCTGCAGTCAGGTCCAGTCGAAGAAAATATTGAAGCCATTAAAAGGATGCCTAATTCCAACAGATCAACAGCCCTTGCGTTCCTTTTGTGGACTCGTCAGTTACTACAGCGCATTCTTGCCGGAGATGCACCGCCTGCGTGCCCCGTTAACCAAGCTACTAGCCGAAGGCCAAACATGGAACTGGACATCAGAATGCCAGAATGCCTTCGAAAGTGTCGAGGCACTGCTGTCCTCAAACTTGCTTTGACTCATTTTAACCCCACTGAAGAGATTGTCGTGGCCACAGATGCATCAAGCCATGGGATTGGTGCAGTACCATCACACAGGTACACCGATGGATACAAAAAGGCAATCGCCCTTGCTGCTAGAACACTTACGAAGGCCGAGAAGAACTACAGCCAGATTGAGAAAGAAGAATTGGCCATAGTGTACATAGTCAAGAAATTCCACAAAATGCTATACGGCCGCCGCTTCAAGATTTGACAGATCACACGCCCTTGCTGGCTATCTTTGGTTCAAAAAAGGGCATTCCAGCCTATACAACCAACCGGCTTAAACCTTGGGCTCTTAGCTTAATGGGGTATGATTTCCAGATCCAATACCAGCAGAGAGTTTCCATTGGCCAAGCGAATGCACTGTCATGCCAAATTGATGCACACCAGCATGAACATGAGGACACAATAATTGCCTCGGTTGAGATTGAACCTGACGTCGGCTACCTGGTAAATGAGGCATTGTACGGTCTACCAGTTACCACAGAAGCTGTACGAACGGAAACGCTTCGGGACCAAATACTCAAGGTTACACAATTTCACAAAACAAGTTGGCCACGTTCAAGTCCATCTGCCGAGTTGCAACAATTCTTCCAGAGTTGACACTCGCTCTCTATTGTAAACGACAGCATACTATTTTCGGAAAGATTGCTTATCTCCAAGGCACCTCAGGAGCGTCTTATCCGGCAGTTCCACTTCGGGCATCCCAGTATCAACCGGTTGAAGGTGCTTGCCAGAAGTTATGTATACTGGCCACTCATGGGCAAACAGCTAGAAGAAATAGCTAAACGCTGCCAAAGGTGTGTCAATGTCCTGAATGCGTCACCAAAATCGGTACTCTATTCATGGCCAAAAGTTACTAAGCCATGGCGCCGCATCCATGTCGACTTTAAGGAATCGATCAACGGCCGATGTTCCCTCAGTATAGTCGGTTCATACGGCAAGTGGCCTGAAGTGTTTCTTTTGGAGAACACAACGACCAATGCCACCATATGGAAACTGCGCCAAACCTGTAGCAGATTCGGCTGCCCTGAGACAATTGTCACTGACAATGACTCACAATTTACTTCAGCAACGTTTACGGAGTTTTGCAAGCAATGCGAAGTACAGCACGTCCGCTCGCCGCCGTTTCACTCACAGTCGAATGGCCAAGCAGAAAGGGTTGTCGATACATTCAAGCGTGCTCACCACAAATCAAAAGGAGAGGGATGTATAGAAAAGGTGGTTGGCTGGTTCCTTTTCTTCTACCTATCAGCACCGAATTCACAAGCGCCAGACGGAGTCTCTCCAGCACAGGCCATGATGAACCGGAAGCTCCGCCTGCCTTTCGACGCCATCCGACCGGGCTCGGAGTCCACTGTTGGTGAAAGGAACCGCAGAATGGAACAGGAGTTTAATCGGAGGCATGGAGCGAAGAAGCGTTCGTTCACGCTTGGACAGAAATTGTTAGTACGTGACTACCGGGTAAGCCATGCGAGATGGACGCCAGGGACGGTCAAAAGCAAGCGCGGAAACATCCTGTATGACGTGATGGTGGGCGCACAGATCTGGCGACGGCATGCGAACCAGTTACGGCTCACCTCTTGCCAACCAGGACAAGCAAGGCCTACTGACCTTCCGTTGGATTTACTGGTGGTAAGCTTCAACTTGCCGACGGTGGCAATGGACGACTGCACACCGTCGAGCAAGGAATCCAGAACAAGAACATCGGAACAAAGTTCTCAGGCGCTTTCGCCAAGCAGGTGGGCCGACAGGCGGGGAACACCGTCCCGAAGACTTCAAGTTAATCCCAGGCTTTCGTCTTATACCTCGGACGATATCTCAAGAGGGGAGGTGTCCGGGAGAAAGTAAGAATTGCCTTGGAAATTCACTATTTTCGCCATTAATCAATTAGAGCCATTATCACATCGATTTCGTATGTTCCGAAATGTTCTGCTTCTGCACGTGATTAACATCCACCTGACCCCTCGGCAAAAGATACGGGGAACCACTAACCTTGGTAGTTGGCCTGCCAATTCTAGAAGTCGAAGGTCCGTAGAAACTAAATGCAGCCAAGGCCCGCAGTAGTTGTACAGTGTTCGTTGACGGCGATTAATACGTTATTTTGGCAAGGTCATTGGCGTTTCCTATTTTCTTCGGTTGGGCTAGAAGTTTTGTGGAGCAGTAAATTGTAATTTTTGAAGTTGCTTCTAGTGAGAAGATTATAACAGTGACACCTCTCTCTTATCTGGTCAAGACTGCAGACTCCGGGTTGCTTTAGAGCAAATGGCTTGGGCGCGCATTTTGGGTGTCTTAATTGTGGTTGTACCGCATCCGTTTGTGGTTCCTGGTTATTTGTTAAGCAGTGTCCGTCCGTTTTTGGGCCAGTAGCAGTCGCTTTTTGATCCCGTTTTGGTGGTTTGTTTGAGCTTGGTTACTCGTTGGGTACCTGAGCGTAGCATGTTACCAGCTTGTTTCGTGAGGCAGTCTTGTGTATACCGGATCAACATCAGTAAGACATTTAATCTGGCACCTTCGCGTCCATACCTTTCTCCTGCTTTTTCTCCATTCTCCTTCGAGGGTTCGAAAAAGGTGGGTGCTGTCTCGTCCGTAGTGGCCGACCAAACATTGCTTCTGCGGGTAACCTTCCTGTAGCCTCAGTCGACGTCGAGTGGTAAGAGAACAGAGGACGATCCAATTTAAGTAGTAGAATTCCAGGGGTATGCTTGAGAAGACCTTGCTTACCAGTCTGAACTGCAAGTTCTGCAACTCCATTCGCCGCGGGATTGTAGGGCACAGACTTAATTCGCGGTATTCCGTTGTTACTCAGGAACTCTTCACAGGTAAATGGGGTTCCGTTGTCGGTGCATACCGTCTTCAGGATACCGAAACTGGTAAATATGGAGCTCATTTTTGCAACTGTTGCTGCGAAAGTCGAATGTGGAACTGGATTATTTCTATCCATTTAGAAACGGCATCCATCAAAGTAGGCCCATCAACCCATTGATTGGATCAAAGTAGTCCGCGTGTACCCGCTGCTAGGGCCTCTACGGCCAACGCCATGGACGTATCGGCCGGTGAGGTTTTTGCATTTGGTATTTCTTACATCGTTCGCAGTTTACCAGCAGCCGCTCTATACCTTAGTCAATGCTGGGCCACCAAAAGTAACCAAGTGCCGGCCCCTTCATCCTGTTCACGCCTGGATGTGTCATGCCGCTCTCTCAGTAACTGGAGTGGTAGTTCTTCTGGTACAACTATGCGCGAGCACCGAAGTATACAGCCATCGTATAGACTCAACTCATTACTCCGATAGGTGAATGATTTCAATTCGTCTGACGTGTTTGTACGCCATCCGGTCATCAAAACCGTTTCAACACCGGCAGCACAGTGTCCCGGTTTGTCTGGTGCCGCACTACATCACTCTGGATGGGTGTCCTTTCAAGATGTTGCATCAAATTGATAAACTCCATGGGTGCACTATTCGTTCTTGTGCCATACTGCTGTGTGGCGTGACTAAGTGCATCGGCAATAGTATAACTTGGTCCGTTTACATATTGTAATTTGTAGTTATATGCGTACGAGGCAAAGACATTTGTTGGATTGCTTTCTCCTTGCCCAGAAGCGAAAGAACTGGTTGGTGGTAGGTGTGGATATCAAACTGTCTCCCCAGACATACTGGTAGGAATGTTTGACTTCGGCAATAACCGCTAAGGCCTCTTTGTCCAGTTGGGAGTACTTCCTTTCAGCGGGTTTCACGGTACGGGAAGCAAAAGCGATTGGACGAAGAGAACCGTCATCCTTCCGGTGGCAAATGACTGCGCCTCCTTTGCGCGGGGAAGCATCACACGGCAGCACTAGGGGCCGGCGCGGATCGAAATGTACGAGACACGGGGAGGCGCTGAGCACCATTTTTGTATCTGCGAAGGCATTTATTTGATCCGGACCCCAAATCCAGGACTTCCATTTGTGCAACAGTTAGTACAACGGTGCAAATACTGTTGAAGCGTTAGGTAAGCAGCGACGATAGTGAATAAATCTCCCTACACATGACCGGAGTTCAGCTTCATTCTTGGGCTCAGGTGTGACGAGGTTGGACCTTACTTTGTCTTCTAACATGTGTAATCCGTTTTTCTCGAGGCAGTAACCCAGCTAATGAACGGAATATGAGAAAAAATGCTCATGGACTTCTTCAGTTCGAGTCAGCTCAGTTGTAGATGTTCAAGCTCAATGGAGAGCGTTCGGAAATGTTCAACAGCTGTACGTCCTGTAATTAGAAGGTCGTCAAGGTAGGTGCAAGTGTGAGGAATATTTTTGATCAGGTTGTCAATGATCCTTTGGAATATCGCTGGGGCCTAACTGATTCCGAAGCGCAGACGTTTTTACTGGAATAGACGCATGTGGGTGCTTATTGTAGTGCATGAGCGAGAGGTCTCGTCTAACACAATTTGTAAGTGCGCGTGCCTTAGGTCGATCTGTGTAAATTTTTGTCCGGCTGCCAGCGTAGCATACAGATCCTCTATCTGAGGTAAGGGATACTTATCCAGAATTAAACAACCATTAACAATTAGCTTGTAGTCACCACAAATACGCACAGAAATATTTGGCTTCAGGACTGGAAATATTGGAGCTCCTCACTCACTGTATCGGAATGGCTAGATTGTTCGTGCTGATTGCAATCGCTTTATCTCGTCTTCCACCTTAGATCACAGGGGATAACATAGGGTGCGTGCCCTGGAAAAGCGGGGCTGAGTTCCCTGCCATAATTTGATGCTAGCTTGGTATCCATGCAATTTTCCTAATTTCTCATCAAAAATGTCAGAACATTTGTTGTGCACATCCTCCAAGCGCTGGTTAATGGACATGAACCACCCTGGCTCTAGCGTGGCCAAGTAAGTTAGGGCAAGCATTCGCTACAACATATGCCAGTAAGGTTCACTTTTCCCCATGGTAATTTACACGAATAGTGCATTTTCCCAGGACTAGTTTCGGCTGCCCAATGTACGTACGCAAAGTTCATTCACAGGGGGATAACTTGGGTACTCTTTTAACTGAGACAGCATTGATTATGGCGGCTGAGACACCGGTATCAACTTCCATTTTAACCAAATGACCTTCTGTTTCCAATTACACATTGTCGGGTAGGTGAATGCTGCAGATGCTCGACGTTGCGTTCCAGGTCGCGTTTAACTGGTCTACTACGTCTGAAGACTGGACGACCCTCACGGGCTTCTTGAGAAAACGTGATATGGCGTCTGCGGGAGCTTTAGTTTAGCAAACACAGGCCCAGTGCTCTAATTTTCCATAGTTACGGCGGATACTCTGTTTTTGACGACATTTCTCGGCCGACAAATGCTGCCTTCGACATCTGTAACAGGTATAAGGTAATTTGGATCGTCACAGGGTAACACCTTTTCGGTCAACTGCTTGAAATGTGTCTTTGAGGTTGCGAGGAAAAGGCTGCTAATGGTTTATGGACATCCTCCAGCTGTCCAACAATGTTGCAGGACTTCTCGCAGCTCATGGTCATCTGAACTTCCGACAACAACCTCTCCCGAGCCAGTTCGTTAGGGATACCGCATAGCAACCTCTGTAAATTCATCGCCTCATCGAACCTCGTAACTGGAACTTCATTATACCGACACTCAGACAGGGCTTGCTGAATCCGCGCAATGAAAGCAATGACATTTTCTTCAGGGTTTCGACGCAAGTTGGAGAAAAACTACCGCGCAGTGTGTGTTCAGCCGTGAACCCAACAACCCGCAGAGGACATCTAGCGCAATGTTGCTGTCTCCTTCTCATCGGTATGTAGGTTAACAAAATGTCTTTGGCTTTCATCGCCCCGCAATTGTCACGATACTTTAATTTTGTGCCGCTTTGAGAGTACCGCATTTGGTTGCAGGACGGGTAGTGGCTCCACATAAGCCAAAAAGCGCGCTTCGAGGTGGCCGGTGCTGGTGTTTTAGAAGGAGCCTTTCAAAGTACTGTAGGAAGGTGCGAGATTGCAGTAGTTTCACCGCCGTCACCAGAATGTTAACAGCAACAACAACAACAAAAACAGCGGTACATCAGCCGCCTGAACTAATGTTTCGCTTCTATAGAACCATGATAATATATGAAATAAAGAACAATAAAAGGGAGAACAGGGGATTTACCTGAAAACCTAACTGTTCTAAGTCAACATTCAGGGCCAAGGCGCGTACACCTACTGTAGATAACATGCCGTCGCAAACAGCTCGCTACCGTGCGAAGATAAGGCGGCATTGGCGAGTCAGCACACTTGCAACTTTCACTGTCCCGCGTCATAATCATCCATTAGCCCGCAGATAACTCAGCACCAAACACATGCAAAACAAGTTCTTCGACTGGGAGACGAAAGCACAGGCGTCACTGGAGTCAGCTGCGAACCGTCCAGTAAAGTCTCGAGCGAAGCACAAGGCGAGTCATGTGGACTCCAGTCCGGAAGACGAGATGGACCAATGGCACCTAGTTTGGTCGTCAGTAACTTCATTTACCGCTGCCAAGTCAACTTCTGTCCATCTCGAGCTTTGCGCCACCCAACGCCTGGCAGAATAAACAACGCCCTCCTAGGTAAGCGGTGACCAGGCATTCGTAGCACGTGCCCAAGCCAACGCAACTTATTCGGTGCTGTCTATTGTTCCATGGAGCTAGCATGCTTATCACTACGCAGTAGTAGCCTACACACATCATCGTTGCGGACACGCTGGTGCCATCCGACACCAGCAATGCTTCGCAGATAACGATGAGCAAAGACTTGAAGGTGCCTCAGATCTTCAGATCGAAGGGTAGATCTTACTCCTATAGAGCATAACGACCCTCGCTGTAGTCTTTTATACACGGCCTTTCAGACGGAGGGAAATTCCCTTCTGTCACCAAGGATGCCGCAGGCACAAGTAGGCAATTCTAACTTTTGCAACGCGTGAACTGACTTCAGTTTCTATGCGCCCATGTTTGCTGATGCAGCTGCCAAGATAACTGAATTGATCAAGCACCTCGAGTTCCTCGTTAGCAAGGGTCAAAGGGGCATAAAGTGGCAGGTGGTCCTGCAACAACTCTTTGCACCTGAAGGTGCAAAGCGCACACCAACTAATAGGAACACACTAGACAGCCTATTCAGGGTTGATTGTGCAGCAAATCATCGTCGAAAAGCAAGACAGTATCGTCCACATAATCTAGATCAACTAATGGCTGGCTTGCCGAACAACCTCCTCGTGATGCCAGCTGGGTGGTTCGGGTTTTTCCCGTTCCAGCGGATGGTGCGGCGGCAGTGTTCCAGGACGTGGTGGGTTTTCGCCTGGCAAGCGTTCTCCCTATAAAAAGCCACATATGTCCGTTTAACAACACTGCGACGTGGCGGATGTGACTCGCCACTAAATAAAGTCACTGCCCCTTGCCTTTCCTTGAGAGGCATTGTACTTTAAGGGTGAGTTGGGCCCTGGTCCTTTACGGACCGAAAGGCGTATGAACCATCTACTTGGTCACCGGCTCCCAACGGGTTGCGACGCCCTCACATCGCCCTGCTGCCTTGTGGGTTAGATCTTTGATCAAAGGTTTGGGGTAGGGCCCCTAAGACAACCCTCTACTTCGGCCTGGGCAACCGGGTAGTAACACGCCCACTGTCGAATCATGGACTACACTGCTCACTACTACTACTACTGCTATGCCGCTCTTCTGTCTTAACCGCTCAACGTTTACTCACAGACCACCCCACCTCCCGTCCTTCACATACATGTACTCTTGTGTCTTCTACGGTCACCGTCACAAACGACCCACGTCTCGCAGCTGATGGAAGTAACAGCCAACCTCCCGGTTTTCAATGTCCTGCGATCGCAACCGCCTCGCACTCCACCGAAGCTCCAGCTCTTCTTCGACCTGGTTCTCCATTCATCCTCGCAGCGTTTAATGCTCGAACTTTGATGCAGATCGGACGACAAGCGTGTCTGGCCCGTACTCTTGAAACGCTATCGGTAGACATCTGTTGTCTTTCAGGCTGCGACGTAGTCGCAGCACCGTCACTCCTCAAAACCTAGTGCGCAATAAATAGTTTCCTGTCATTTTATGGCATGATTCCCGGCTATCTTTGTGGCTTTGCAGTTTTGTTCAATTCTGTGCAAATGTGATATTGCATTTGTTTAAATGTGTCAGAAGTCAGCCACGCACCGTTACCCTGCAAAACCTAGTGCGCAATAAATAGTTTATGGTGATTTTATGGCATTATTCCCGGCTATCTTTCTGCCTTTGCAGTTTTATTTAAATCTCTGCAAATGTCTTATTGCAATTGTTTAAATGTGTCGGAAGCTAGATACGCGGTAGAAACAGTATTTTCAAAGTCGTACGCCATGGAGTCTGATTTCCGGAGAATCTTCTTTGGGCGTTCTTTTGACAGTTTTGACGAGTTTAATAGTTTGTTTTCAGACTTTATGCTTCTTCATTACGTCAATTTCGTACGCTACAGCAGCAAAAAATGTAACCTGTCACGGGTGAAGTACGACAAGGTGATTTATCGATGTGTCCGCTGCGCTCGACGGAAGTCAAAAAGTACAGGAGTGAGACGTGTTTAGTAGGATTTCGCTTCTATTATTCTACATTCTTCAGCTCACGTGATACTAACTGCCAAGCTCGCGTTAACCTCATTAGAACGGGACGCAAGCTGAAAGTCACAACGTTCGATCTGTCTCACAATCACCCAGTTAATCGCCTTCTTTTTGAGCGACACCCCATCAATCGCCGTCTGACGGACGATGAGTTCACTCAGTCCGTAGACCTTTTCCGCTACAACACCCCAACCAGCGACATCAAGCAGTTCGTCGAGGTTCGATTCGGAAAGCATATTACCAGCGATGATATCCGCAATGTTCGTCGTAAACTGAGACCTGGCGTTGAGTGTACGTTTATTTTGATAGTTTTTATTTCCTGCAGTAAAATTGCCTCAGGTTATCAAGTCTATGGAAGAAGACGGAGTTGCGCGAATTATTTCTGAGGAAGGCTTGTGCACACACGTATTATTCGCTCGGCATCAACAAATAGAACTTTTCCGCCGATTCTCGCATGTCGTTTGTGTAGACGCTACTCATGGCACTAACCGTTTGAAGTAAGAATTGATAGCTGGCTTACTTGTTGCTTGCAGCTTCAAACTATACCAGTTTTTAATAACTGACGGCATGGGGTATGGCCGGCCAATATTTTATGCGTTTCTGCGTCGGGAAGATTACGCATCATTGCTTACGTTGTTCGAAGCGTTTCGGGATATCATGGGTCATGATATTCCCGTCCGCACAATAATGATGGACAAAATGGCCGCTCAAATACGTGCGGCGCGCGCCGTTTTTCAATGCGACATTTTGTTGTGTTACTTCCACATCCGCCAAGCCATCAGGAAGCATGTAAGTGATAAATCTTCTAATCATTCTGTAGACAAACATTAACCGGTCGCGTTATCTGTTCCATCGTATGGCAACTTCTGACACGGAGACGGAGTAAAATCTCTTTATATATGTAATATTCTTGTTTTAGATTTCAACAAGATTTGAAGCTCCTTCAAAGAACAGACCCCCACTTTGTGCGCTACCTTACGTTGTACTGGTTGTACATAAAACGCTCGTGGGAGAAACACGCACAAGCTGGACTGGTGCATTTTGGCAATACAACGAACAACCGAGTTGAGAATGCCAACTTGCGATTGAAGAAAGTTACCCATGCATCGGATGGCCTTGTTGCAGCCGTTCGCAAAGTCTGGGCGCATTCGGAAGTTCTCCTGAAAGAGTCCCAGATGCATGCCGCGTTTTTCTGTGACAGGCGTCAGCTACTAGAAGGCAGCGCATATGTTCACCGCGTAGTTTGCCTCTTAACTACGTACGCATGCAACTTAGTGATGCGCCATTTAGCACAACCCATGTTACAAGCAGTTTACTCGGACCTTGGAGATGGAGTGGTATGTGAATAAAGATTTCTGACGCTTCCAGTTTGAGATATCGCACCAGGGAAAACGCTTCACCATCGATTGCTCCTTGGGAACATGTACCTGTCCCTTTTATGAAACCATGTGGCTTCCGTGTGTGCATTTAATGGCGGCATACAAGCAGCACGCGTATCCGACAAGTAAGCCGTTTCTGATATGTGCATCCATGGAGCTAGCATGCTTATCACTACGCAGTAGTAGCCTACACACATCATCGTTGCGGACACGCTGGTGCCATCCGACACCAGCAATGCTTCGCAGATAACGATGAGCAAAGACTTGAAGGTGCCTCAGATCTTCAGATCGAAGGGTAGATCTTACTCCTATAGAGCATAACGACCCTCGCTGTAGTCTTTTATACACGGCCTTTCAGACGGAGGGAAATTCCCTTCTGTCACCAAGGATGCCGCAGGCACAAGTAGGCAATTCTAACTTTTGCAACGCGTGAACTGACTTCAGTTTCTATGCGCCCATGTTTGCTGATGCAGCTGCCAAGATAACTGAATTGATCAAGCACCTCGAGTTCCTCGTTAGCAAGGGTCAAAGGGGCATAAAGTGGCAGGTGGTCCTGCAACAACTCTTTGCACCTGAAGGTGCAAAGCGCACACCAACTAATAGGAACACACTAGACAGCCTATTCAGGGTTGATTGTGCAGCAAATCATCGTCGAAAAGCAAGACAGTATCGTCCACATAATCTAGATCAACTAATGGCTGGCTTGCCGAACAACCTCCTCGTGATGCCAGCTGGGTGGTTCGGGTTTTTCCCGTTCCAGCGGATGGTGCGGCGGCAGTGTTCCAGGACGTGGTGGGTTTTCGCCTGGCAAGCGTTCTCCCTATAAAAAGCCACATATGTCCGTTTAACAACACTGCGACGTGGCGGATGTGACTCGCCACTAAATAAAGTCACTGCCCCTTGCCTTTCCTTGAGAGGCATTGTACTTTAAGGGTGAGTTGGGCCCTGGTCCTTTACGGACCGAAAGGCGTATGAACCATCTACTTGGTCACCGGCTCCCAACGGGTTGCGACGCCCTCACATCGCCCTGCTGCCTTGTGGGTTAGATCTTTGATCAAAGGTTTGGGGTAGGGCCCCTAAGACAACCCTCTACTTCGGCCTGGGCAACCGGGTAGTAACACGCCCACTGTCGAATCATGGACTACACTGCTCACTACTACTACTACTGCTATGCCGCTCTTCTGTCTTAACCGCTCAACGTTTACTCACAGACCACCCCACCTCCCGTCCTTCACATACATGTACTCTTGTGTCTTCTACGGTCACCGTCACAAACGACCCACGTCTCGCAGCTGATGGAAGTAACAGCCAACCTCCCGGTTTTCAATGTCCTGCGATCGCAACCGCCTCGCACTCCACCGAAGCTCCAGCTCTTCTTCGACCTGGTTCTCCATTCATCCTCGCAGCGTTTAATGCTCGAACTTTGATGCAGATCGGACGACAAGCGTGTCTGGCCCGTACTCTTGAAACGCTATCGGTAGACATCTGTTGTCTTTCAGGCTGCGACGTAGTCGCAGCACCGTCACTCCTCAAAACCTAGTGCGCAATAAATAGTTTCCTGTCATTTTATGGCATGATTCCCGGCTATCTTTGTGGCTTTGCAGTTTTGTTCAATTCTGTGCAAATGTGATATTGCATTTGTTTAAATGTGTCAGAAGTCAGCCACGCACCGTTACCCTGCAAAACCTAGTGCGCAATAAATAGTTTATGGTGATTTTATGGCATTATTCCCGGCTATCTTTCTGCCTTTGCAGTTTTATTTAAATCTCTGCAAATGTGTTATTGCAATTGTTTAAATGTGTCGGAAACTAGATACGCGGTAGAAACAGTATTTTCAAAGTCGTACGCCATGGAGTCTGATTTCCGGAGAATCTTCTTTGGGCGTTCTTTTGACAGTTTTGACGAGTTTAATAGTTTGTTTTCAGACTTTATGCTTCTTCATTACGTCAATTTCGTACGCTACAGCAGCAAAAAATGTAACCTGTCACGGGTGAAGTACGACAAGGTGATTTATCGATGTGTCCGCTGCGCTCGACGGAAGTCAAAAAGTACAGGAGTGAGACGTGTTTAGTAGGATTTCGCTTCTATTATTCTACATTCTTCAGCTCACGTGATACTAACTGCCAAGCTCGCGTTAACCTCATTAGAACGGGACGCAAGCTGAAAGTCACAACGTTCGATCTGTCTCACAATCACCCAGTTAATCGCCTTCTTTTTGAGCGACACCCCATCAATCGCCGTCTGACGGACGATGAGTTCACTCAGTCCGTAGACCTTTTCCGCTACAACACCCCAACCAGCGACATCAAGCAGTTCGTCGAGGTTCGATTCGGAAAGCATATTACCAGCGATGATATCCGCAATGTTCGTCGTAAACTGAGACCTGGCGTTGAGTGTACGTTTATTTTGATAGTTTTTATTTCCTGCAGTAAAATTGCCTCAGGTTATCAAGTCTATGGAAGAAGACGGAGTTGCGCGAATTATTTCTGAGGAAGGCTTGTGCACACACGTATTATTCGCTCGGCATCAACAAATAGAACTTTTCCGCCGATTCTCGCATGTCGTTTGTGTAGACGCTACTCATGGCACTAACCGTTTGAAGTAAGAATTGATAGCTGGCTTACTTGTTGCTTGCAGCTTCAAACTATACCAGTTTTTAATAACTGACGGCATGGGGTATGGCCGGCCAATATTTTATGCGTTTCTGCGTCGGGAAGATTACGCATCATTGCTTACGTTGTTCGAAGCGTTTCGGGATATCATGGGTCATGATATTCCCGTCCGCACAATAATGATGGACAAAATGGCCGCTCAAATACGTGCGGCGCGCGCCGTTTTTCAATGCGACATTTTGTTGTGTTACTTCCACATCCGCCAAGCCATCAGGAAGCATGTAAGTGATAAATCTTCTAATCATTCTGTAGACAAACATTAACCGGTCGCGTTATCTGTTTCATCGTATGGCAACTTCTGACACGGAGACGGAGTAAAATCTCTTTATATATGTAATATTCTTGTTTTAGATTTCAACAAGATTTGAAGCTCCTTCAAAGAACAGACCCCCACTTTGTGCGCTACCTTACGTTGTACTGGTTGTACATAAAACGCTCGTGGGCGAAACACGCACAAGCTGGACTGGTGCATTTTGGCAATACAACGAACAACCGAGTTGAGAATGCCAACTTGCGATTGAAGAAAGTTACCCATGCATCGGATGGCCTTGTTGCAGCCGTTCGCAAAGTCTGGGCGCATTCGGAAGTTCTCCTGAAAGAGTCCCAGATGCATGCCGCGTTTTTCTGTGACAGGCGTCAGCTACTAGAAGGCAGCGCATATGTTCACCGCGTAGTTTGCCTCTTAACTACGTACGCATGCAACTTAGTGATGCGCCATTTAGCACAACCCATGTTACAAGCAGTTTACTCGGACCTTGGAGATGGAGTGGTATGTGAATAAAGATTTCTGACGCTTCCAGTTTGAGATATCGCACCAGGGAAAACGCTTCACCATCGATTGCTCCTTGGGAACATGTACCTGTCCCTTTTATGAAACCATGTGGCTTCCGTGTGTGCATTTAATGGCGGCATACAAGCAGCACGCGTATCCGACAAGTAAGCCGTTTCTGATATGTGCATCCATTTGCAGGCCAAATACCTATTTGCATCCGCTGGCTGGCGGACTACAACCTACCCACAGAGTCCATGCCGTTGCGGACGTTGAAAGTCCCCGTTACGAAACCATCTACGTCTAAAATTGCACATCTTGTACATCGTCTGCGAAGTGCTGAAGAGGTTAATCCATCCGGATTTTCGGTACTGTATCAAGAGCTATTGCGAATGACTAACGAAGTAATTGGTGATTCGTCAGACTTTCTACGTGCAAAGAAACAACCGCGTTGGCCAAAAATTATGGTGGCCACAGATTTGTGTTTCACATGCAGCAAGCCTGTTGTGATTGACGCAGTTCGCTGTGCGCACAATCGGTTACTTTACCATCGAAAGTGTTTGCGTGTGCAATCAGGAGCCCGTTGTACAATTTGTGTCAATGCTTCACAAACGGTATCTGTGCCCATGATGGCAATGCAATGCTGTACTACCGGTAAGAATGCAACTTTTTACCTCGATATTTAGCTGTTGGCCGTTCACCCTCACCGGATTTCACAGTTGCCTCTACCCCATCAACATGCCCCGCTTACGAAAGTAAGAGACAGCTTAGTATAACTATTTCCGGCGCAGACAGTCAGGATGAGATTACCGCCGATCCGAGTACAAGTCAACAAACCGTACCCCATATTGCACGTGCACTTGGTACTGGTGATCTATTTCCTTACCTTTCATCGATAGCTTGTCGAAAAGGAGCCGTGGAGTTCCCCTCAAACATAGGCATTGTGCAAAATAGAGTGCCAAAGTAAGCTATTCGGTGCAATTTAAACTCCCATTTTCACTTCATTGTAGCGTCGACATGGATGCCAGCCCAGTAAAGAAAACGCAAAGAAAAAAACTTGTTCAGATAAAAACTCTCATTCAATTACCCGACAGTACACTATATGTTCGCACTACTATTACATTTTAGCCGATGAATACGACTTTGTGTAAAGATACCTTGCATGGGACATGCGCGTCCAAGGCACGAATATAGTGAACAACGCTGAACCTTCTCTCGCTGCCTTTTGTTAAATACAATGCACAGTTTTTATATCGGTTTCTCCGCTCACTTGGGATTACAGCGTTTTGAACAATGAACTGCACTAGCGGCACGTTTGTTGCCAGTGTAATCGGACCCAGGTCGGTTGTATATAGGCTCTATCAGTGGCACATTTGGTGTCAACGTAATAGGACGCAGTTGGGTTGTAATTGCATACGGCTCGAAGTCTCGTGGTCGTTGCATATAGGCTCCATCAGCGGCACATTTGCTGTCAACGTAATAGGACGCAGTTGGGTTGTAATTGCATACGTCTCGTGGTCGTTGTATATAGGCTCCATCAGTGGCACATTTGGTGTCAACGTAATAGGACGCAGTAGGGTTGTAATAGCATACGGCTCGAAGTCTCCTGGTCATTGTATATAGGCTCCGTCAGTGGCACATTTGGTGCCGATGTAATAGGACACAATTGAGTTGTAATAGCACACCATTCCAAGTCCCGTGGTCGTTGTATATAGGCTCCGTCAGTGGCACATTTGGTGCCGATGTAATAGGACACAATTGAGTTGTAATAGCACACCATTCCAAGTCTCGTGGTCGGTGTATATAGGCTCCATCAGTGGCACATTTGTGTCAACGTAATAGGACGCGGTTGGGTTGTAATAGCATACGGCTCGAAGTCTCCTGGTCGGTGTATATAGGCTCCATCAGTGGCACATTTTGTGCCGATGTAATAGGACACAAGTGGATTGTAATAGCACACTGCTCGAAGTCTCGTGGTCGTTGTATATAGGCTCCGTCAGTGGCACATTTGGTGCCGATGTTATAGGACGCAGTTGGTTGTAATAGCACACCGCTCGAAGTCTCGTGGTCGTTTGGTCGAGAATTGGTAATTCAAAATCAAGTTAGGTTTTGGGTTTGCGGCTGCTGCATTGCGTAATTATAATTAATATGTGGCTTTCCGCTTAGTGTTTACGATATTTTTACAATGAAATTTTCGTTGCTGGAGTTCAAGCGGCCTTGGAAGATATACTGCGTGACCAAAAGGTCGTCCATAAGGTGTACATTTGCATTGCTGAGGGCCAAAAGTCTGGTCATTTAGGGAGTTACAACACTCACACGACGGCACACGCTTTCACTGCTCGAACTGAAGGGATGCATATTCCGTCAACGTTACGCGCTAATCGAGTATAGACTAGTAAGTACGTACTAACATAGTGACCAATTATTCGTCACACATTACGCGCTAAAAGTCACTTGGGCTGACCGAAAGTACGGTTAAAAAGAAGGAGTTAACGCAATAAACAGCGGCGATAATTATTTAGAATATTAGTTAACAATATCCATGGACATATAAAGACATTTATCCTTATCTCCTTTTGCTTCTACGCCAGTGGCCAAAAGCACGCTTCAGTGGGAGGGCTTGCTGTACATATGTTTGGATAAAATGCTAATTCATAGCTACAATAATGCTGCATAAGATTCGTATGATTTTACAAAATCTTCGCTATTAAAGAAGCCACTTAATTTTGTCTGCAATGATGAATGCACTGCTATGAAACTCACAAAAACCCAAGTGTTACTTATTTCATTATATTAATAATGCGTTTCACATTAACATTCCGAGGCTAAAAATATCGGCACAATAGCAGACTAATCAAATAGTCCAGGACGATACTAAAATTGGACGGCTTGAATTTTTAATAAATGGGCTCCGAAACGGTATGCTTGTCTTTTATACCTTGTAGTGAATGATTTCTACTTTAGTTGCCAATATTACATTACTGTTGCGCATATTTAAGGCAAATATAGCTGCATGCATTACACACTTCGAAGTTTCTCCATCGATACGTGGACGCATAGTAACGCCAGTTGGATATTAGCGATTTTGCAACACAGCGGGCCCAGCTGATTGAGTGGACACCAGTTTGCATTCATTTCAAAACCGTTTTGCTGCACATCTCGTCTGTGTTCTGTTTTGCGTATAACAACATCTAGACATGACTCCAAGAAAACGCATAAAAGATAACCCACGGACTAATAACGGACGCTCGTGACAACAAGCTTGTCACAAAAAAAAGATTTTACGGTATAAGTTTCGGAAATCCAATGTCTTTAACGGACTCCCAAGACTGCGAATTAGTTAAATGCAGCATCCATGAAAACAGGCGACCTTATTTTGACTTTTAGCATCACAATGCACTCACTGTGCAATATTAGACCTAAGGTTGTGCAAATTTCTTTGTCTAATTAAGTTAGCAAATTTACAGCATTTTGCTAACCGTATTGCTAAGCATTCGAATCGGCGGCAAACGGTTCATTGGATCATTGGATCATTGATCATTGGATTGTAGAGAGCAGAAGGAAAGTCCTTTGTCAGCTCCTTCACTTCCCGATCATTGCGTGGATGCCGTGAGTCGCTACGAGACGGTATTCCACAAGGGGCCGTAACAGCTACATTGGAAGAAGCAGGGTCCCAGCTTACTCATCAAGTGAGAATCCAAAAATCGCTTGAAACATTCCTCCGATTGCGCGTCGACCACATGTTTCGGCAAGTCGTTCCAGTCATTGACAATGCGGGTTGATAGAGCAAGAGTGGAGCGAACTCTGAGTCTTCTGGTTTTATATAGTTTCCAGTTGTGCCCCCGAGTGGAACTATTAGTGTTGACTTGAAAGAACGCTTGTAGCTCCGTCCCCATTTCCCCCATCAGAATTCGCCTAGTAAAAATTAGATCACCTCTACGTCGGCGATATTCCAGGGAGAACAGGTGCATCCGCTGTAGTCGATGAGGGTAAGGCAAGTCCCTTAACTCCAGTATGGATTTCGAGGCACGCCGCTGTACCTTCTCAATCATGTTACACTCGAACCTGGTAAGAGGACAGATTGCGGGTAGTCCGTATTCAAGGATCGGGCGCACATGAGAAGTAAACAAGATTCTGAAAATTTCCGGAGTCAGTCTCGAAAAGGCTCTTCGTATGGCATGGGACATCCTGGTGGCAGAGGCAACCCTCCGTAGTGTGTCTTCTAAGGTCCGTAAATCATGTGAGACAAGCACACCGAGATCTTTTTCAAGAGTGGTGGTTCTGAGTAACACCCCACCAATATGGTATATCCCGAACGGTTCGAGGGCGCCTATGGGGAGAACTGAGCATTTTTCACAATTTATGGGCAATTGCCATTTGACTGACCAGTCGTGTAGATTGTCCAATGATGCCTGCAATCTGTCAGCATCCTCAAGACAGGTTACCTCCATCCACAGCTTCATATCATCGGCGTAAACCAGGCAATCCATCTGAAGCTCCGATGGGAGATCATTGATGAATATCTTGAACAGTTCTGGACCAAGTACTGACCCTTGCGGAACACCGCTAGTCATCAGCACAGGAGTGGAGTAGGCTTCATTCACCTTGACTCGCATGGTCCGGCCATTCAAAAAATCAGCGATCCAGGAAAGGACATTCCCAGAGACACCGGTACCTCGGAGTTTAAGAAGGAGCCTTTCATGGGGGACCTTGTCAAACGCCTTGCTGAAGTCTACAAAAACCACATCCAATCGTTTCCCAGCGTCTAACGACCTCGCCCAGTTTTCCCTGGCAACAAGCAAGTTCGAGGTACATGAGCGTGCCCGCCGAAAGCCATGCTGGGCACAGAAGATGATGTTAAGATTCTCGAAGTGAAGCTGCAGGGCGCGCTTGAGAATCCTTTCCATTAACTTGCACAGCACTGACGTTAGGCAGATAGGTAGATAGTTTGCAGGATCTCGACGATCCCCTCCCTTGTATATAGGTTTGACGGTCCCCAGTTTCTAAGCAACTGGGAGTCGTCCAGCTTCCAGAGAGTGGCGAAATATCTGACAGACGGGAGCAGCAATGTAGTCCGCCACGGTCTTGAGGAACAGCGGATGCAGTCCATCAGGACCCGGCGAGGAGTTCGGATCTAATTCACGAAGGCCTTTGGCCACGTCAGCCACACTCATTTCTACGTGCTGCAACGAAGAGGGGTGGATTGGCGCAGTGTCATCGGGTAACGGCGTCTCGATCGAGTAAACAGATGAGTATTGCAGGGCCAGTAAACTGGCTTTCGTCGCGTCGTCATAGCTTTTTAGCACACTAAAACACAGTTTTTAGGTTACACTAGATTAAAATGCCAGAGTCTAGAGATCGATTGTTTCACTTCAGTCTGACCAATCAACAAACGTCACCATCTTTAAAGTACCCTGCTAGAACTGCGACTACCGGGCAGCGTCTTTCAGAGACCAGATTACAAGACTCTAGCGCCGTCATCAGAATGGCCTCTCCGGTAAACTCTGACGCCAAATACTGTTTGCGGCTTTCCGGAGACCCAGAATCTGCCGCCACAGGTCAAGCTGGTGTTGGGGTTGTATTAAGTGCCAGGACTGAATCAGCTCTGCTTGACTGGATCCCAGTCAAACGCCAACCATGTGCAGTCAGACTAAGAGGTTCATGTAACGTAAGCAGGCGTCGAGATGTTAAGCGTGCCTTATTTGTCGTCTCCGCCTACGCTCCTACAGACTGCAGCCCGGATGCAGTTAAAGATAGCTTTTACCAACAACTACATGAACTTCTGCGTTCCTCCAAACGGAAGGATATAGTCATTCTTGCCGGGGACTTTAAAGCACGGGTTGGCCGCCTTCTACCAAGTGAGCACCACATTGGGGGTAGTTTTGGTCTCGGTGGCAGTCGATCAGACAATGGAGACAGACTACTTGCTCTTTGCTCTGATCATCGCTTGTTTCTTTCGAGCACTAGTTTTCGACACTCGAGGAGACACACTGCTACCTGGCGCCCGCCCTCACAAACGCAAGAGTGCTCCCAGCTTGACCACATAGCAATCAGCTACAGATGGCGCGGAAGCGTAACGGACTGCCGATCGTACTGGTCAACTTTTCTAGACTCTGATCACGCATTGGTTCGTGCTAAGATTTGCATGCGTTTCGGAGGATCACCTAAGCGCGCCCACTACCGACCGGACGTCGCGAATCTACAAAACGCTGCGGATTTAACCAGGTACCAAGCCTCACTGTCAACTTTGCTTGGCTCAACTATTGACGGCGATCTCGATTCGCAGTGGGCGCATATCAAAGATGCGTTAGTTTCCGCCAGCATCGACACTTGTGGAGTTACCCGTCACCCACCAAAACATTGGAGTTCCCCCGACTCCTTGTCGCTGATGGACAGACGCCGCTTGATCCCATCGGATTCCAGACACGTTGCAGAACGCCAATACCGTGGTCGCGAGTAGCGCAGGAGACTGCAAATGGACCGCGAAGCTTGGTGGTGCGAACGTGCTAGGGAGATGGAGCTAGCTAGTCTCTCTGGTAATACCAGGAACCTCTTCCATCTCCCTTGAGTCACCGAAGGTGCTCGATCTGGTATAAGTGAAACAATATGCGAAGCGGATGGCACCTTAATCACCAACCTTCAACGACGGTTGGAGCGATGGGCCGAACATTTTTGCTCGCAGTTTTGTTGACCCCCAGCTCCATCTGCTTCCTCTGGCACTAGCGCTGGGGCCGAGTGGTCTACCACAACAGACCCTCCCTCTTCCCAGGAAATCGAGCAGGAGCTCCGGCACATGAAGCGTTATGAAGCTCCCGGCCCTGATGGTCTTCATCCAGCTCTACTCAAAGATGGTGGCGCATCGCCTTTCCGAGAACTCACCGCTTTGTTCTCGAAAATTTGGTCGAAAGAAAAGGTTCCATCATCTTGGGGTGAATCGATAGTCGTACCCATCTTCAAAAAGGGCCTGCGCACAAGCTGCTCCAACTACAGAGGACTAAGCTTAGTCCCCGTTGTTTGCAAGCTGCTGGTGTCCATCATACTTCGCAGGCTATCCCCAACACGCGAATCGTTGCAACGAGAAGAACAAGCTGGGTTTCGCCCTGGTCGCGGCTGCATCGATCAAATCTTCACACTTCGCCAGATCCTCGAGCTCCGCCATGTGTATCAGAGGCCAACGATTGCTGTGTTCCTGGATATCCGTGCAGCCTATGATTCTGTCGATCGTACAGTACTGTGGCAGTGCCTTCTGAGGAACGGTGTCCCCGAGAAGTTCGTCTCCATACTGCGCGCTCTATGCAGTCTGACCTCGGGCAGGGTTAGGGCTTATGGCATGCTTTCGCCTAACTTTGTGGTCTCCAGTGGAGTTCGACAAGGCTGCCCTATCTCTCCGTTCCTATTCAACTTTGCCATTGAGGATGTCCTGAAGAACGCTCTGAGCGATTCGTTGAACGCTAGCGTTGAGCTCCTCCCAGGTAGTCGAGTTGTTGATTTGGATTATGCTGATGATATCGTCTTGCTGGGTGACGATCCACAGGTCCTCCAACTTGCATTAAACCGCTTCAAGATTGAAGCATCAAAGTACGGTATGTACTTTTCGCCATCCAAATGCAAGGCTCTCCTTCAAGACTGGCAGGTGCCTCTGCCTGCACTCACGCTTGTTGGTGAGACACTGGAGGTTGTGGAGAGCTTTGTCTACTTGGGAAGTTGCATCACTGCTGACGGGGCTATTGGAGACGAGATTTCGATGCGCATCTCGAGAGCACGCCTCGCTTTTTCTAGGCTGAGGCATTTGTGGCGTCGCCACGACATTCGTCTCTCCATCAAAGGGCGGGTCTATTGTACAACTGTTCGTGCTGTACTGTTATACGGATGCGAGACCTGGCCCATTCGTAAAGATGACTTGCGCAGGCTATCCGTCTTCCAGCACCGCTGTCTGCGGTCCATTGCCCGTGTGTGGTGGCAGCACCACGTAAGCAATATGGAAGTTAGACAGCATGTCTTGGGAAGTGGAAGCCACTCGCTCGAGGAGCTCATCTCACTGCATCAACTGCGGTGGTTGGGACACGTATTGCGCATGCCTGTCCAGCGTTGCCCCCGTCGTGCGTTGTTTGCACTTGCTGGACAGGGCTGGAAGAGACGGCCTGGTGGACAGCCTACAACATGGAGAAGCCGCATGAAAAAGTTGACGAAACAGTTGGCCTCGGCCGGTTGTTGTCGACTACCTGGTTGGGGTCCGAGAGATGAGGATACTTGCTGGTTGAAAACCTTGGAAGTTATGGCTCAAGATCGATGTCAATGGCGGACGTGTGCATCAGTGTGTTGCGGTGTCCCTTCTTCCTCCCCCTAAAAAAGAACAAACTGAAAAAAAATTTCAAAAACTGTGATTGGTAAACTTGACAAAAAAAGCATTTCTTTTTGCTCTTTTCTTATTATTCATATTGTTTTCCTATTCAGCCATGATTCCGATGGCACAATATCTGTACCACAGATTGTGTATTATATATATAGATCAACTAATCTTTCGCCAGGCAGCACTTCAACGCCTAGATCGTAAGATTCCGCAATGGAACACTCTATGCTAGAATCCATGACGAAATTGAAGATGTGGGGAAATCGGACAACTTGACGAACGCCGCCTGTCGTTGGAAAGCTATCCGATAGGCCACCGTAGACCCGGACGCGGCCTGTAGTGTTCGAGTACAGGGCATGTAGAATGTTCACATATTTCTTAGGAACACCTTTCCGACAGAATGCATTGATCGACTGAATCGAACGCGTTCTCGAAATCAGAGAACACAGATATTGTCGGTCTTCGGTATGCGTGGCGCTGCTCTAGCATCTGCCGAAAAGTGATTATATGGTCTATGAGGCCACGCCCTGGGCGGAAACCAGCCTGCTCTTCCCTAATCCGAGCTTCCCGTTTCACAGTGAGGCGACGAACGAGAAACCAAGCCAGTAATTTTGTCACGACTGGCGTTAGGCTAATACCCCTGTGGTTAGAACAGTCTGTGCGGCTGCCCTTCTTGTATATTTCCACTATAATCGATGCGTTCCACTCAGCCGGGACACTCTCGTCCTTCCAGATACGTTTGAATGGGAGCAGTGCTTTGCAGAGGAGCTCACCTCCATCCTTAAATAGTGCAGTTGGAAGGAATCCGGACCAGCGGTATGAAAACGATTAAGGACTGTGGTGGTGTTTCAGTCCTGGGCCTGGAGGCTCTAAACTAACCGTCCATGGCTCCTCTTGCATCACCTGAATAGGAAGATGTCCGGGTGCAGGGGGTCAGCTGAAGTGACCTTGGATGTGTTGCGCCCAACGAGCCATACGGCTCTCCTATTTGTATATCAGTGCACACGTGCGGCCTCTAGTTGTCACACTGACGCCAGGTTTACTGGGACCAATGGTTCGCTCAGCTGGAAGAGGTTGCGGTGCTTGCATACTGCTCCTGCATTCTCCATTTCTTGAGCCTTACTAGTCCACCAGATTTCATTGTCAGCAGGCAAACTCCGCTTTACTTCACGCTTAATAGCCCGTCTAGTTACACTGTGTTCAGAACCAGCCGGAAGGTTTCTTCTAGATTGTACCAATTACACCGACCTCCCGGATATCCCGTGACTTGCGCGGTGACCATTGATAGTGCCACAAGCAGATTCACCCGCATCGTGCATGGGGGCCTAGCTCCTATTCCAATGAAGCTCGGTGTCATTAGGACAAGACAGCGCAAGTTCGGAAAGAAGTGCATCTTGATAGGCGTGCCTGACCGAGGGCTGAGATAATTTCTCAACTGCCAATCGGATGTGACGCTTGGTGCGCATCCGGTAAAGTTCATGAAGAAATGAGAGCGTACCAAGGCATGATCAGAGTCGACGCAGGTACTCCAGTACGAGCGGCAACCCAGGATGGAACCGTGCCACCTATAAGTTATAGTAATGTGATCAATTTGGGTCCATCGGTGGCCAGCTACAGGAGGACGCCAAGTGGCACTTCGGTGCCTACTGTGTCTAAAAGCAGTGCTAGTAAACAGAAGATCTGGTGCTCTTCATGCCAGTTGCAGCAGAGCGCTTGCTGTTGTCAGTCGGGCTTCGGAGTAAGCCCATAATCACCACCCAACTGAGCTTCTGAGAGGATGAGGCGCCCTACTTGTGCGGTCGATTAACCCCATGCAAATACTAAAAATATCCGAACTAGTAGTACTGCGTAGCAGCACGTTCAGTTCGTGCTTTGGTCAGTTTCATGTTTTTGACAGACTTGGAATCGATTTCGGTGCGCCATTAGAGCGGAAATCAAAAAAACACAACAGCGGTCTTGTACTACCTGTGGAAGCGATCCTTAAGTGATGTCGTCCCAGCGGGCTGCACTTAACGGTTGGTTAACACGAAATCCAATACGGCCAACGATAGCTCGCATTGCGGCTTAGAATGATACCTGCACAAGCTTGACGCGCGAGCGCTGCGTCGGCGTATCCGGTATGCGCAGGCAACCATAAACAAGATGTTAAGCCGGGGTGCAGTTAAAATCCAACAACCCCATTAGGGGTCATTGAATCCTAGTTCGGACATCAACAACACGCATCAATATCCAGTGTTTACAAATGCGTGCGAGTGCAGCGCTGTTGACCTACTTGTCTTAGAGTGCGAACGTTGAACGTCCCCATGGAAGGGGTTTACGTGGCCGTTATAAGGGACTGTTGCCGATAGGCGTTCCGGTGTCGGGTCGCGTGATGGAAGAAGCTGGGCTACCAGGGGGTTCTACTCCAGTGGGCACTGTCGGTTGCTGTCAATTAAGGCAGGGAATTTATAGAAGGACAGGTTAGTAGAGGTTAGTAAGGGTGTTCGAGCAGGGAGTAAGAGAGAAAAAATGTAGAAAAGAAAGTAGGGAGGCTACACCACAGTAACATGTTTTCGCTTATTTCCGTCCTATTGTATGCAAGCAGCTAAGGCGAACCCTTGATAAGACTGCGCGACGCGCCGATGCGGGAGAAGTTTTATGTTTGAAGAAGAAGTTCATGGGTTTGCATGTGGGCTGGACTACAACCAAGGCGCCCACAACCTAGACAGAGGACGATTAGGGTCATCATCCAAAGCCTTTGGCTCAG
Organism: Dicrocoelium dendriticum; assembly: GCA_944474145.2. Taxonomy (NCBI): domain Eukaryota; kingdom Metazoa; phylum Platyhelminthes; class Trematoda; order Plagiorchiida; family Dicrocoeliidae; genus Dicrocoelium; species Dicrocoelium dendriticum. Next base: position 141,130,434 of record OX104064.1, read on the forward strand.
AAAGCGGGGAGGTGGCAATGATTTAGTTTACATAAGCGGACGACATCCCAGTGTTAAACCGTGGGTTCAGATAGCCGAATAAACGGAACAGAACGCGCGCGCGTAGTAAAGGAGCCGATTTATAAAAGCGCCATGCGTCACAGCGCCTATAAAAGCCAAAAAAGAAAAACAAGTAAAATAAGGAAAGTTAGGCAAAGGCCATCCTCAAGCAACCATGTGAGGGCCTGTAGTTACTAAGCAATACTCCAGTTGCATACGTTGAAGATCAATCACCAAGTAAGGCGATGTCAGGACCATAATCTAAGTCGGCTCGGGTGCCCACTACGGTAGAAGTTTTGTGGCAAAAAAATCTTGGAAACTTCCAAGAGCACTCGACAGGACGTCTTCGAATGTGAAGTAGAAGAAAGGAAATGGGGACATAGGAATGCCCTGTCGCACACGGATATTGACAACGGATGGCGAGGAATGCTTGACGTCGGACCCTCACTCCCTCGCCGGAGATACGAGGTAACTGCTCGGTAAGACATGGAGGAACTAAGTGAACCGCCAAAAACGGTGGTCAGGAAGTCATTTGACAGCTTACAGGCCCCTCGCGGGCATGCCTCGCATACGCCGAAGAATAAAATATTTATTTATTGAGGTGGAAAGGGGCTGGTCATCTGTCCTATTTTCAAAAATAGTAGTGACATGAAGTCTGTCAGCCAGGATATAAGAGAGCAAGTCTGGGATTAGTGTCGTAGGTCAAATTGTCTGAAAAAAGACTGCTGAGGAGGATTCGTTTGGATGGGGTCACCTGAATGGAGTGATCGACTCGTTAGTGCAAAACACGGATTCCTGAGGGTCTTTCCACATTTAACGATTTTATTTGCAGATTGTAGAGAGTTTGGGGATGCCAGTAACCATTTTCATGTGATGGGTCTTGCTTTTCCGTGGGATTTCTTCAAAAGCAATGACACAGGTAGCACTACTTCAGGCCATCACCAAAGCTAAGCTTTAATGGCAGAGTAAGGGTAACGAGCTTGTCTCTTCAATCTACAAGCGCGGGTTCCAGCCTGCGTGTGGACTGGGCGACCCACGTCGTTAGACTTAGCCCACGTGCGACCGGCGGGTGGTTGCGCGGCCAGCGAAAGCGTCGGTACGGCGTACAGGCGCCCCTTTTCTGTCTTCTTCGTACGGCGTAGCTGAGCGTGCACTTCATGGATGTCTGCATTCTTGACAGAAGAACACTTAGTACGGTGGGCTTGCAGCTTATTTTTAGGCAGTCGAGCCTTAGCGGTGTACTACAGGCTCCGGTTTGCTGGACCGATGCTGGTCCTCCATTTATGTAAGATCTCCTTGGGGTGTTTGGGGTAGCATGGCGATAGTTGCGGATCGATCCAACGCTGTCTATAGGGATCCCGAGGCCATACAAAGTCTGAATAAAACTCTGGGGCTAAGCAACATATGGCTGCTACCCACACAATCATGGCTATGTACCGTTCTTCGATTAATAACTTCTGAGGTTCCTTCTCGGCGGGTCGAACCACTCGCAGACTAATCATCAGGACCAAGCGTGCGTATACGCCACAAATTGGGCATTTGGGGTGGCAAGCAGAAGGCCGCAAATAGGATACCGACATGTTACGGTTAAAACGCCGTTCTTCGGAGGCTTAAATGACAACATATCCACTGGGTAGCCGACGCTCTCAAGCTTTTCGTTTGGTACTCCATCTGGAATGTCCGCGTCCAGAACTTGCTTGGCCCTACCGTCGTTTGGGCACACACATGCAGCTTAGAAGGGGTGTGCCTAGATTGAGCCTAGGCACCAAGTGATCGAGGGTGTTATAATTTGTCACGCACTAGGCGGCCAGATTCCGAAATAATACGCCAATTTATAACTGCTCCATCGCAAACATGCTCTAGGCCCAACCGGAAGGAAGGGTAGCAAGCAAAAGCGCGCAACGTGGAGCCGTTTGCCAGCGAGATAACGGATATGAAACGCCGTCAAACGTGAAGCATCTGCAACACAAACTACTGGCGGAGTCGTTGGCTGGCTATTAACATAGGTCTTCTAACTGAACCTCCTGACACTATCTAGACAATATGGAAGGTCAGCTACCAAGATTAGTGGTTCCCCATAGCTTTTGCCGCGAAGTGCTACAGGTGGATTTGAGTAATATTTGCAAGAAGGAGAAACATTTCCGGAACATGACTCGAAATTCGATGGCGGATAAATGGTTCTAATCGATTACATCCGCTAAATTAGGCGACGGTTTCCCAAGGAAAACCCAATTCTTCCTTTCACCTCCGGGCACTACCTCCCCCTCTTGAGATATCCGTCCGAGGTATAGATGAACAGACGAAAGCCTGGGGATTAACTATGAAGTCTTCGAGTGGACGAGTGTTCCCCGCCTGTCG
>OX104064.1:141132929-141448094 GCA_944474145.2 Dicrocoelium dendriticum
TCATGAAGAAATGAGAGCGTACCAAGGCATGATCAGAGTCGACGCAGGTACTCCAGTACGAGCGGCAACCCAGGATGGAACCGTGCCACCTATAAGTTATAGTAATGTGATCAATTTGGGTCCATCGGTGGCCAGCTACAGGAGGACGCCAAGTGGCACTTCGGTGCCTACTGTGTCTAAAAGCAGTGCTAGTAAACAAGAACTGGTGCTCTTCATCCAGTTGCAGCAGACGCTTGCTGTTGTCAGTCGGTTCGGAGTTAAGCCCATAATCACCACCCAACTGAGCTTCTGAGGAGATGAGGCGCCCTACTTGTGCGGTCATAACCCCAGCAAGTACTAAAATATCCGAACTAGTAGTACTGCGTAGCAGCACGTTCAGTTCGTGATTTTGTCAGTTCATGTTTTTGACAGATTTGAATCGATTCGGTGCGCCATAAGCGGAAATCAAAAACAAACAGCGTCTTGTACTACCTTGTGAAGCATTCTTAAGTGATGTCGCTCAGCGGGCTGCACATAAACGGTTGTTAACCAGAATCCAATCTGCCAACGATAGCTCGGCATTGCGGCTTAGAATGATACCTACACAAGCTTGACCCGCGAGCGCTGCGTCGGCGTATCCGGATGCGTGCAATCAATAAAAAGATGTTAAGCCGGGTGCAGTTAATCCAACAACCCCATTAGGGTCCTTGATCCTAGTTTCGGACACACAACACGCATCAATATCCAGTGTTTACAAATGCGTGCGAGTGCAGCCTGTTGACCTACTTGTCTTAGAGTGTGAACGTTGAACGTCCCCATGAATGGGTTTACCGTGGCCTTATAAGGGACTGTTGCCGATAGGCCTTCGGAGCATGTCACGAGAAGGTGGCTGCAGAGGGTTCTACTCCAGTGGCACTTCGGTTGCTGTCAATTAAGCTGGGAATTATAGAAGGAAGGTTAGTAATGGGTTTCGGGATGGGAGTAAGAGAAAAATGTAGAAAAGAAAGTAGGGAGGCACCAGCAGTAACATGTTTTCGCTTATCCGTCCTATTTTATGCAGCAGATAAGGCGACCCTTGATAAACTGCGCGACGGCCGATGCGGGATGAAGTTTATGTTTGAAGAAGAAGTCATGGTTGCATGTGGGCTGGACTACAACCAAGGCGCCCAGACCTAGACAGAAGGACGATTAGGGTCCTCATCCAAAGCCTTTGGCTCAAAAGCGGGGAGGTGGCAATGATTTAGTTTTACAGAAGCGGACGCCATCCCAGAGGGTTAACCGTGGCCCATAGCCGATAAACGGAACAGAAGGCGCGCGCGTAGTATGGAGCCGATTTAGTAAAAGCGCCCTGCGTCACAGCGCCTAGAAAAGCCAAAAAGAAAAGCAATTAAATAAGGAAAGTTAGGCAAGGCCATCCTCAAGCAATCATGTGAGGGCCTGTAGTTACTAATCAATACCCAAGTTGCATACTCTGAAGATCATCACCAAGTAAGGCGATGTCAGGAACATAATCTAAGTCGGTCGGGTGCCCACTCGGTAGAAGTTTTTGGCAAAAATCTTGGAAACTTCCTAGAGCACTCGACAGGACGTCTTCGAATGTGAAGTAGAAGAGAAATGGGGACATAGGACTGCCCTGTCGCACACGGATATTGACAACGAATGGCGAGGAAAGCTTGACGTCGACCCTCACTCTGCCGGAGATACGAAGGTAAAGTGCTCGTAAGATGGAGGAACTAAGTGAACCGCCAAAAACGGTGGTTCAGAAGTCATTTGACAGCTGATCAGGCCCTCGCGGGCATGCCTCGCATAGCCGAGAATAAATATTTATTTATTGAGGTGGAAAGGGGCTGTCATCTGTCCTATTTTCAAAAATAGTGACATGAGTCTGTCAGCCAGGTATAGGAGAGAAAGTCGGACTAGTGTCATAGTCAAATTGTCTGAAAAGCTGCTGAGAGATTCGTTGGATGGTCACCTGGATCGAGTTGATCCACTCGTTAGTGCAAAACACGGATTCCTGAGGGGCTTTCCGCATTTAACGAATTTATTGGCAGATTGTGAGAGCTTGGGGGATGCAGTAAACCATTTTCATGTGATGGTCGTGCTTTCCGTGGATTTTTCAAAAGCGTGACACAGTACACTACTTCAGGCCATCACAAAAGCTAAGCTTTAATGGCAGAGTAAGGGTAACGAGCTTGTCTCTTAATCTGACAGCGCGGGTTCCAGCCTGCGTGTGGACTGGGCGACCCACTTAGTAGACTTAGCCCACTTGCGACCGGGGGTGGTTGCGCGGCAGCGAAGCGTCGGTACGGCGTACAGGCGCCCCTTTTCTGTCTTCTTCGTACGGCGTAGCTGAGCGTGCACTTCACTTGATGTTTGCATTCTTGACAGAAGCACACTTTGTACGTGTGGATCGCAGCTTATTTTTATTCAATCGAGCCTTAGCGGTGTACTACAGGGCTCGGTTGCTGGGCCGATGCTGTTCTCCATTTATGTAAATGATCTCCTTGGGGTGTTTGGGGTAGCATGGCTATTAGTTGCGGATGATCCAATGATGTCTATAGGGATCCGGAGGCCATACAAAGTCATGAATAAACTCTGGGGCTAAGCAACATTATGGCTGCTACCCACCAATCAGGCTATGTTCCGTTCTTCGAATAATAACGTTGAGGTTCCTTCTCGGCGGGGTCGAACCACTCGCTGACTAATCAATCAGACCCAAGCGTCGTATACGCCACAAAATGGCATTTGGGTGGCAAGCAGAAGGCCGCAAATAGGGATACCGAATGTTACGGTTAAAACGCCGTTCTTTCGGAGGCTTAAATGACATAACTGGGTAGCTGCTCTCAGCTTTCGTTTGGTCCCATCTGGAATGTTGCGTCCAGACTTGCTTGCCCTACCTCGTTGGGCACACAATGCAGCTAGAAGGGTTCTAGGAGTAGGCACCAAGTTGATCGAGGGTGTTATAATTTTCTCACTAGGCGCAATTCCAAAAATAACAATTTACTGCTCCACAAAATTTCTAGCCCAACCGAAGGGTAAAGAAAAACGCCAATGACCTTGACAAAATGACGTATTAATCGCCGTCAACGAACACTGTACAACTACTGCGGACCTTGGCTGCATTTATAGGTCTCTAACTGACCTCTGACTTCTAGAATTGGAAGGTCAGCTACCAAGGTTAGTGGTTCCCCATATCTTTTGCCGAAGTGTCAGGTGGTTTTGAATAATTTGCAGAAGAAGAACATTCCGGAACATACGAAATCGATGCGATAATGGTTCTAATCGATTACTCGCTAAATTAGTGCGTTTCCAAGGCAATTCTTACTTTCTCCCGGACACCTCCCCTCTTGAGATATCGTCCGAGGTATAAGACGAAAGCCTGGGATTAACTTGCAGTCTTCGGGACGGTGTTCCCCGCCTGTCGGCCCACCTGCTTGGCAAAAGCGCCTGAGAACTTTGTTCCGATGTTCTTGTTCTGGATTCCTTGCTCGACGGTGTGCAGTCGTCCATTGCCACCTTCGGCAAGTTGAAGCTTACCACCAGTAAATCCAACGGGAGGTCAGTAGGCCTTGCTTGTCCTGGTTGGCAAGAGGTGAGCCGTAACTGGTTTGCATGCCGTCGCCAGATCTGTGCGCCCACCATCACGTCATACATGATGTTTCCGCGCTTGCTTTTGACCGTCCCTGGCGTCCATCTCGCATGGCTTACCCGGTAGTCACGTACAAACAATTTCTGTCCAAGCGTGAACGAACGCTTCTTCGCTCCATGCTTCAGATTAAACTCCTGTTCCATTCTGCGGTTCCTTTCACCAACAGTGGACTCCGAGCCCGGTCGGATGGCTTCGAAAGGCAGGCGGAGCTTCCGGTTCATCATGGCCTGTGCTGGAGAGACTCCGTCTGGCGCTTGTGAATTCGGTGCTGATAGGTAGAAGAAAAGGAACCAGTCAACCACCTTTTCTATACATCCCTCCCCTTTTGATTTGTGGTGAGCACGCTTGAATGTATCGACAACCCTTTCTGCTTGGCCATTCGACTGTGAGTGAAACGGCGGCGAGCGGACGTGCCGTACTTCGCATTGCTTGGAAAACTCCGTAAATGTTGCTGAAGTAAATTGTGAGTCATTGTCAGTGACAATCGTCTCAGGGCAGCCGAATCTGCTACAGGTTTGGCGCAGTTTCCATATGGTGGCATTGGTCGTTGTGTTCTCCAAAAGAAATACTTCAGGCCACTTGCTGTATGAACCGACTATACTGAGGGAACATCGGCCGTTGATCGATCTCTTAAAGTCGACATGGATGCGGCACCATGGCTTAGTAACTTTTGGCCATGAATAGAGTACTGATTTTGGTGACGCATTCAGGACATTGACACTCTTTTGGCAGCGTTTAGCTATTTCTTCTAGCTGTTTGTCCATGAGTAGCCAGTATACATAACTTCTGGCAAGCACCTTCATCCGGTTGATACTAGGATGCCCGGCGTGCAACTGCCGAATAAGACGCTCCTGAGGTGCCTTGGAGATAAGCAATCTTTCCGAAAATGGTATGCAGTCGTTTACAATAGAGAGCGAGTGTCAACTCTGGAAGAATTGTTGCAACTCGGCAGATGGACCTGAACGTGGCCAACTTGTTTTGTGAAATTGTGTAACCTTGAGTATTTGGTCCCGAAGCGTTTCCGTTCGTACAGCTTCTGTGGTAACTGGTAGACCGTACAATGCCTCATTTACCAGGTAGCTGACGTCAGGTTCAATCTCCAACGAGGCAACGATTGCGTCCCTATGTTCTTGCTCGCGGGCTTCATTTAGGCGTGACTGTGCATTTGCTTGGCCAATGGAAACTGTCGACTGTTATTGGATCTGGAAATCATACCCCATTAAGGTAAGAGCCCAACGTTGTTGTTGGATGGCTGTATAGGCTGGAATGCCCTTTATTGAACCAAAGACAGCCAGCAACGTCTTGTGTTTTGTCAGATGGTTGAAGCGGCGGTCGTATAGCATTTTGTGGAATTTCTTGACCGTGTACACTATAGCCAATTCTTCTTTCTCAATCTGGCTGTAATTCTTCTCGGCCTTCGTAAGTGTTCTAGCAGCAAGGGCGATTGTTTTTTTGGATCCATCGGTGTACGTGTGTGATGGTACTGCACCAATCCCATGGCTTGATGCATCTGTGGCCAAGACAATCTCTTCGGAGGGGTCGAAATAAGTCAAAAGTAAGTTTGAGAGCAGCAGTGACTCAACGCTTTCGAAGGCATTCTGGCATTCTGATGTCCAGTTCCATGTTTGGCCTTTGGCTAGTACCTTGGTTAACGGGGCACGCAGGCGGTGCATCTCAGGCAAGAATGCGCTGTAGTGGCTGATGAGCCCACAAAAGGAACGCAAGGACAATAGTGCTGTTGGTGGAGGCATTTTGCTAATGGTTTCTATGTTTTCCGGATCTTTTCGACGTCCATCCTTTTCGCGGAACAAACCCTGGTATTTGATGAGCGGCGTGAAAAATGTGCATTTATCTTCACGGTTCCGGAAACCGTACGACTGTATACAGCCAAGCACTTGATCCAGGCGTTTGGATAATTCTTCCGGTGTTCGACCAATCACTGTACTATCATGCAGATATTCAGCGGTTCCAGGAACGCCCGCTAGCATGTTATGGTTTAACCGTTGGAAGATGGATGGCGCCGTTTTCACACCACATGGCAAGTGGTTGTTTTGGAATAGCACACAATAAGCGTTGATCGTCAACAACTCCCTCGAGACTTCGTCAACCTCCACTTGAAGATAAGCATCGGATAGATCAAGCTTAGCAAAGTACTTACCACCATTCAACTTTGCAAAGATATCCTCCGGTACAAGTAAGGGACACTGGTGGTCGTCAAGCGCGGCGTTGAGGCCAGCTGGGAAGTCAGCGCAGACGCGTACTAGGCCATTTGCTGTCTTCACTGTGACGATAGGTGCAGCCCATGATGAGTAGCTGACGGCTGTGAGGACTCCGGCACGTTCCAGTCGATCGAGTTCTCGGTTAACGGTTGACATGGCTGCATATGTTACCGGTCTTTTAGCCTTGAACACTGGTGTAGTACCTGGTCGCAAGTTCAGCCTTGCCTTGAATTTCGTACAATTGCCAAAGCCACCCTGAAAGTCAGAAGCAAATTTTCGCTTCAGGGTACGTGTCTTGTCTTTGACGGACTTGGATGATGGGCCTGAATTTGCTGGAACCCGGCTTCAGAGCTGATTAAAGATAACATTGAGGAGATGCAACTTTTCAAACCAATCGAGACCAAGAGGCTTCAAATTTGGCCGGCCTGCAATGTAGCATGTTCCCAACTTTTCCACACCTTGGAAAGCAATCTTGCAATTGAGTTCGCCCACTAAGTTTAACACACCGCCGGATGAATTATGTACAACATTTTGAGACTCGACCGTCTTTGACTTCTTTAGGTGAATCCGTGTGCTCCTGAAAATAATCGTTATGTCTGAGGCCGTGTCAACTTGCAGTTTCGTTAGGATCCTACTAAAAAACATACTGATAAATCATCGCCTCGGTTTAAACTTGCTTTGGAATGCGGTAATTATGGACAGAGACTCGACGCCATACTTATTAGAATTCTCTTTTTGATAAAACATTTGCTTCGACAGGACCTGACTGCAGCATTCCTCTTTATGCCCACGCTTATGGCACGTTTGATAAGTATGATCTTTTAAGGGACAAAAGCGCGCCGAATGCCATTAGCCGCATGACCAGCCTGCTGTGGGCGGTTTGTTCGTAGGCCTCTCGAAGTGTTTGCTTCGGTTGACAGTCCTGGCCTTTTTCACGAAGTGCACAGTAGGCGGTGATGCAAGACCATTGCGTTCGACTATGGCAGTGTCGTGTTTTAGAGTAAGCAGCCACTTGCAATCGCTTGCGAGGGCCTTCAGCGTCAGATCAGGATCCTGCTTCAGCCCAGCTAGAAGGCGCGTGAGGATCTCAGCATCACTGGGCGATTGTAGAGCGCTGACGAAAATGAGAAACTTAAACTGATTGTCCGTAGAGTGTAGTTTGAAACGTTCACACTCACGGTTAATCATGTCTGCTAAGGCCCCAAAGTCGTCTTCTTCCTGTTTGACAATTTCATGGCCTTGATACCGAATACTAAACAAAGATACCGACTCACCAAAAATTTCCTTCAACTGCGACACTGCTTCGTCAAAAGTCAGATCCTTCGGCTGTTTGGGCAAAATGTGGTCTATGAACCTTGAATGTTCACTTATTCCGAGCTTGCGGAGTAGCAATCGCACCTTCCAGGAGTCGTCCTGATGAAAGAAGTCCGTCCAAAACATGTCTTCCCAGAGCTTGAACCAGGCTTCAAAATTACTTCCAGAATCTGCATCATAATTGAACTCAGTGATCGCGTTCATGAGGAGATCCACAGAACTCGCCTGCATGTTCCACGTCGCTGCCGCTGTTGTTTGCAATCTCAAGCATTGTGTCAGATTCTCGATCAGTTTCATTTGTGTCTCCAGTTGAACTTGCTGATGAAAAAGTAGTTTTGAAATCGTTCAGCAGAAAATTCAGCACATTTCCAATTTTCTCCATCGCTATTCGTTATAATCTTCTCACTAGGCGCAATTCCAAAAATAACAATTTGCTGCTCCACAAAACTTCTAGCCCAACCGAGGGGTAAAGAACAACTCTAGTGATCTTGACAAAATGACGTATTAATCGCCGCCAACGTACACTGTACAACTAATGCGGACATTGGCTGTATTTACAGGTTCCTTATTGACCTTTGACTCCTAGATTTGGAAGGTTAGCTACCAAGGTTAGTGGTTCCCCATATCTTTTGCCGAAGTGTCGGGTGATTTTTAATAATTTGCAGAACTAGAACATTCCGGAATGATCGAAATCAATGCATTACTCGTTACTAGTCGATTAATCGCTCAAATACTGGATTTCCAAGGCAATTCTTGTTTTCTCCCGGACAGAGGTTTTACGGGGTCAACGGTGCCCTGAACCTTTACTGAGCCAGGGTATGTTTTCAATGCACTACAGACGGCTTCTAGGGGACCTGATCCTCACTTACCATTTCCGAGTAAGAAGGTTGAACAGGACTTCACTTGGCTATTCAACCCAGCTGAGTGCCTTGTCTTCGCGTTCATCCTATGAAGCTGCATATCGTAGTAATCCTTTGTCATTAACTTGCTTGGTTTTTACGTAACGCGGCATAACATGCACTTTTACATTGCGGAGCTTGTACTTCCGCTGTTAGACCAGTAAAACGTGTTCCTCCATCTCCGAGGTATCCCGTTTGTCGTACTATCTTCGACGCACAAATTTACTGGTCTGATATTTCCATGGATCGCTATCTCCATCCAGACAAATTCGATGTCGACCTAAATGCATCTGACGCTCCTAACCAATGGCCACATTAGTTTCGAACATTTAACCTTCCTAAAGGGAATTCGATCTGACGACTTGGACAATTTGGACATGCACTTAAAGTTCCTTTCACTTTCGGTCTGAATTCACAAGATTCGGTAATGCTGTTACACTTTAATTTTTGTATATGCGCCCCAATAATGTTGTTGGTGCTCTATATCTTCTATTCATGTGCAAGCAAGAACGTGGGTAGATCATCGATCAGTTTATGCAAACCTCATGCTGTCGGCGAAGGACTCTGAGTTTTGTTCTGCATCAGCTGACGAATGTGGTGAGGGTGCTGTACGCTACGCTCTAATAACTGGATTACAGTCACGATGTTTCTCACTTGACGACGAGCGCTTTGTAAATGCCAAAGTACAATGCCTTTTGAACGATGGCATCAGCGAACCGTCCAGCTAACCTTGGAAGGCCCAGGTACTTGTAACCACAAATGTTAACCATTCGGAAAATACGGTTTTTGAGTGCAGCCAGAAGGACAATTATCTTATCCTTCTCGATGCTTATCCTCTACGGCGAATCAAAAAAGGTGACCATTTCTCGCTATGCCGTTATACTCACTATCAGATCAGTATTACCGAACATGAGAAATCTTAGACTGCTTTGAAAGCGTTGAAAGCATTTTCAATTGTGACACATTCCCTTTGGAGTTACCGAAGGTACGGCCTGTTTTCAGAGTACGACCGACGAGATACTGAAAGCGTAAAACCACGCTGACACGTTTGCCTAGATTGAGGTAATAGTTTGGATATCACGAGAAGCGGCAGCAGCCATTAAAACGGATGTTTGGCCGCAATACAACCATCGTACCAACGATACGAAGCCCAAACTAATTACGTATTACGAAAACTAAACTAGAACCTACGAATAAATAAACTTAAACTTAACGCAGGGTCTGGGCAGCAGAACAAAAGAAGTATCCTGGAACCATTTTTATACAAGGCATATTAGATACAGTACATGACTTACGGATAGGACTTTCAGTGGTAGTGCAAGAGGGCAGAAATTGTACATTGTACGGCGGCACGCGAGTATTTGGGCAGTGTCACAGGAATATAATAAAAGGAATGACTTGCAACGAAAAGATGTGTCAGCAATCGGGTGAAAGAAAAATACGCGATACCGCAAAGGATTGTAGGACACAGTAAGGCAAAGTAACCTGAGCAAAATACTCAGGGAATAGAGATACCGTATCCTCATATAGGCAATCCAGCTTGGAAATACAACAAAGTTCCTTTTGAACTTTACACTCCCCGACGGTTTCGTATTCCGGAAGATGGCTTCCACGTCATCAGTCTCTTCTTCCTGGTGAGCTTCTAGTAGGCACAACTGTGTTGATGTCTATTCTCAATACACCTTTGCTTATCATCACCAGTGCTTGTCGAACTACTACTCTTTACTTGACAACTTCCGCTACGACACTTTTAGGCCACAGAGCACTTGATGTGCATAAATCACAAAATAAAACTAAAGCGCCCTGCCTATGATCTCGGCACTCAGTCAACCATTTCTGCCTATTCTGCAGTGTCGGTAGATATACTGTTACACCTACGCCAGAACTTATCGGACAGGTGTCTTACCTGTATCCACGTTCTGCTCATTTTGATTATTAAGTTGATCAGTGGGTATACAAGCGACTGAACTTTTACAAGCGCTGATAGTTGCCGATGAGATATTGCACCATGCGAACCCGGAGAGGTACCGCTGCCAAAGACCTGTACTTTAATATCATTTCGCTTAAGGCGAGCACCTCTTCGGTCACAACCTCGCCATTGAAGTGGTTACATAACAATTCACGATTCGATTGAATTACTGGTTCCCAAAAACTTCGCGACGGCTTGCACATGGAGGATTGAAATTCCAGTCAACCTCTCTAGCCAACATAGACTTTGTGAACTTCGCCAGATCCAGCTGTCTTAAAGATTGCATAATTCTGCTTCAGCTCCGTTGAAATTCTGCCAATTATCGCTGGATGTGCCCTTCGGCCATCCGCGTCTAGCTGATAGTCACGAACACGCACACAAGAATGAATAGGTGTCCTTAGAGTGTGGAAACTTTACGTGAACACGCTGTGTTGTCAAGCTACTAAACAAACAGCCATATCTCTTTACATGTGCGCGGTCATGTTTCACTATCAGCAGTCCAAAATAGTCGGTGCCCACTGCAGTGAACGCTGCTTGTTGGGTCAGAGATTGGTCTGTTATAACTGGTGCCATCCACTGACTCACTGGCTTCGTATGATTAACGCGGCACTTCGCACATTTGAAGAGCACGCGCCTTATGGATGAAACCCCACCCGCGATCCAGTAGCGTCGATGAAGATCGTGCAAAGTGTGCTGCGCATCAGTATCCATGGATGTAGCGGTAGTGCAGTAGAAGAAGGCGAGTGACAAAGCGGCGGCTGGGAAGTAAAATCGGTGGCCTCGCTTTGAACAGTGCCGAGAGTAGATCCAGCCTTCCGCTTACCCGAAGTATTCCACAAATAAAGAATGGCTTGATTCGTCTTAGCCTGTATGATATCAGTTTCAAATTTCGGTATGATATGTCAAGTTCGTTGCCCGCAATTGGGCGCATCTCCTCCGTAAAATGTTCTGACTGTACCAAGTTAACTATCTGAAGAGTAGCTGGTCGAATTTCAGCACTTTCTATCTTAACTGGTTGGTCAGGTACATGGTGGTGGAATGAGATTAGAATCGCAAGATAACAAAATATTTACGCAGGGAAATCTATGTCGGACAAGCCCTAAATTTATTAATCGAGTGCTCCTCTACTTTGACCAATAAAACATAAACAACCTCGGGTTGTAAGCATTCAGACGGTAATTCACCCAGATTCTTCGGATGCACATGTCATGGCGAATGGGCTGAATGGGCAATGGTGGCGCTTGTAACCATTGACTTATATCCTTCCGGTGCGACATCGCGAGTCCACGTGAGGCTATATCAGCCAGATTCTGCTTCGAATTTACATAGCGCCACCGACTAAGGTGAGTGTGTTGTTGTATATTGGTAATCCGGTTAGCAACGTACGTTGGGAAACGCCCGTTAACACTTTGAAGAAGCTTCAGAACTACAATTGTGTCTGTCTAGAAGGTTATGCTATAACGGAGTGGCAACGCTTCGCTGACTTTCGCTGATGTGCGCACTTTCAATACGGCAGCATTGAGCTCTAACCTTGGTATCAACACCGTTCTAATGGGACTGACATATGATTTACTAATAATCTGGAAACTGCTAAAGGTGCCTTCATCAATCTCGCAACGTAAATATAGAGCACCACCGCAACCAGCCTCAGACGCATCCGAAAAACAAGGCAAGTGCACGAAAGATACACTACATCCGAGTAGATTAATACAACGTTCGACGGACAGGCTGTTCCTACCATTGACGTTAGATAACCATATGTTCCATACCTGCTTATCCTCTGCGAGAAGAGACTCATCCCAAACCAGCTTCCTTTTGCGAAGCTCTGTAACAGTACTTTTGCCGAAGTTTCACAGAAGCAATGAGGCCGAGAGTATCATAGACCGAAGCTTCAGACGAGAGGATGGCTCTTCTTGTCAACGTTTTATTAAAAGCTTCCAGCTTAAAAATTAGGTGGTCCTGGGTGACGTCCCAATTTAAACAAAGCGCATTCGTAACAAAATCGTTCTCCGTCGAATATCTTATTCCGGGTACCTGCAGTTCGCTGCTAGGTAAATGCGCGACAATCTCCTTTCGATTGCTGATCCATTTCGTCAAAGGAAATCCTCCGTCGGACAGACTAAGATAAGGTGTATAACGAGTTCAGTTGCTTCGGGAACAGAATCAACACTAAATAAACAATCGTCGACATAAAAACCGTTCTCTGCTACTTCTTCAACCTTTACATGGGATTCACAATAACCGTCAATGATAACTCGTCGTAACGCAAAATTAGTACAGCTCGGTGACGAAGTAGCGCCATACGGATTTACTGTCATTCGGTATTCAATAGGGGGTGAACAAATGGGATGAACAAAGGGGGTGAACAAAGGATTCACAAATAATTCCGATCCTTATTAGAAAACTTGCTCAGATGTAACATCCCTTTAATGAAGCTACGCGACGGCGATTGGGTGGAACCTAAATCGCAAAAGCGTCTCCACTAGACTGTTTGACATATTGGGACAAGGTAGAAGTTGTTGCTTGAGAGAAGTTCCACGGTATGAAGCTTGACAATCGTAGACCACTCGCACTTTACCGGGCTTACGTGGATGCGATACCGAGTGGTGATGTATGTACCAGGTTTCTCCTTTAAGCTGCTGTTCCAGTAATGGAACAAGTTCAGCACATCCTTTAATTATATATTCTTCCACTGGCTTGGTGTACGCTTGGTACAGTCCGGCATACTTCGACAAAGGTTTCTTCAACATGACAAGCCTCGTCAGTGGGAATTGTCGGTTATCTGGTAACCGAGGTCGCCCGGCTTGCCATGCTAACGTAATCTCGTAGTGGGCGCCAACAGTTATTGTAGAAGCTTGCATTACTTTCAATGCGCGTCCGTCGTTCATGAGCCTGGATAGCCTTGGACTATCTAGTCCGTCAAATTCTCTTCCATACATTTGCTCTAGTACTTGATGAAGATCAATGGTATCGGACCAAAGTGTGTTGATCTTCCGTGATGTGGATTGCTCCCTCATAGTCTCGTGCTGTTTGTTCGGTCCCAGTACGATCCAGCAAAATAGAGTTTAAACAGCATACGAATCATCCGGATGCCCATGTCGATTTTCTTATGTCCAATATAGGTGTGGGTTATGACAACCAATCAAAAGTTCAACTAATCCTTCCAGCTTCCGTAAGCGTGGGTCAGAGAGGTATGACTATCTGACGAAATGGTTGTTCCTAATTCTGGATCTAAGTTTTCAGGGAGACAACTGACCGGTTTAATCGGATCAAATTGAACCGCCTTCTTAACTACCATAGATCTAACAGTAACACTAACTAACTGGGGCTCCACTTGTCATCGGCCGTCAACGGTGCTACTGTTAAATGTAGTTACGAACCCTAGAACCCCGATAGCTTGTAAGAAGTTTGAATCAACCAGTGAACTACTGTTCCATTAGCTATTAAGGTTTATACCCTTATATTGTCCATTGACAATCCAATCGATAAAACAGAAAGTTCGACGTGACTGAGAGCAAAACTGGATCCTTCGATGCTTGGTGATATATATAGACGAATAGGTATATTTATGAACTGTCTAGATACTACAGCCGAAAGAATCTACTCAGTGTTTTTAGTAATCCTGTGCTCCTGCATGGCAGTAGGAGAAATATGAGTATTTATTCTTCGTGTTCAAGTACGAATACATGAACATGGTTTGGTGTGCCGCTGATGAAGTCTTAAGCACCCACCCTGAAATTCCTCTGCTTCCTTCAGGCGATATAAAGCTCTTTGAAGTTCTTTTCCGTGAAAATTGCGCAGAGCCGCAGTTGTTCAGGTATTCTTTGGAAACAGGATCCAATTCACCACAACTTGACTTCAACTTCTTTGGACTATTTTAGTTTGCCCAGTCGTCACGATTATTGTTGCCCACATGGAAAGGAATAAGAGCGGCGGAATTATAACAAATATGAAACGGTTAAAAATAATTTCGAGAAATGCAGATGAACGTAAAACGGTCTTGCTAAGAGACATACTATTGCGGCGTACTTCACTAGAAATGTACAAGTAGCAAAAAAAATATAACCAAAAGTTTCTTGCGCTGAATTAGCTTCTTGAAACCAAAATGATAATCTGAGTATATCTCACAACAAAGTGAAATTTTTTAAGACTAGAATATTGCGTATAGTTGCACGAATATAACCTGCTCAGTACAAGTTGTAACCGCTGATTGTGTTAAAAGAATAACAATGCAACATGTACAGTGGTTAACCAGTTATTTTTTACTTGAATTGCGGTATATGAATAACGCCCACTTTTTGTTTCGCCAACAGTGGCGTTATGATTTGCACGCAGATATCAGAAAAAGAAAAGCTTGTGTAAAAAGTAGCAAAGCGGTATACCTTCTAAATAAACATAACTAGCTAGAAATGTTCTGTGCAGCCCGTACTACCCGGAAACATCTAGGTAAGACGTAGGTGGCCGAAAAGAAAACTTTTAAGGCATACTTAGCAAATATAGGAAAATAGCGATAAATTTGTGCGAAAAACCAAGAAATCAGTAAGGAATGTTGTATTAGCAATAGACTGCTGGACAACTTATAATTAACCCATTGTCACTAGGCCACGGTGTACCATTTTAGTGAATACTGCGCCACATAAACCACTTGAATATAGTGTTTAGTAACTTCTAAACCTCTCTGTGGTTGCGCAGTGTATTTCAAGGCAGCTTGAGGTACATCTTCCTGGATAATACAGCAGACATTTAGAATCATTTGACACAAATTGGCCTGAAAAATGCATATGCATGTATGCCTGAAATGCATATATTTCTTGGCTAAATATCGCGTTTTATATCTTAGAGCTGATTTTCCATATTCATGTAGCTTTGTCTACAACTCCTTTTAGCTAGGCGTGCCTATCACTAATAATAAAGAACTGAGCATCGGAAAATTTAGCAAAAGTGATCAAAATGCTTCAGGCGTGAAATCCATTTGGGTCTGCGTTGGTGGGGCATTACCAACTCTAATTTTGAGGGTTTAGCTTGTTCCAACATGAGGGATTATTATGCCTCCTGATTTGTTGAACACTACTGTGCAGCTCTTTGATTAAGTTCGAGCTGGATTTTCCAATCTTAAGTTCTGGAACAGCTGCCAGCTGTGTTCATCCAGGTGGCGATGTTAAGTAGTACTATACTATAGCACCAACTATTTCAATCGCTGGCTTTCCTGGCAAGAGCTGCTCTAGCACCATAGTGAAAAGTGTTAAGGTAAAGCAAGAGTAGGATAATAACGAAAACAGCGGATTGGGCGTTGGATGTCCACGCACCACTACGCATAATGCATGGTAGGCTTTGAAGCCTGCTAAACGAAAATAACGCAGAGGCGGCCGAGATAAGGAGAAGCGGTGGTCAAATTTTCTGGATGGTTAGCCAACCAGTGTGACAAGGGCTCATTGTCGTTGGTTTGATTTCGCGCCAGTGCACTGGCATCAGGAAGTGTGAAGGTTTTGCTAGCAAAAGCGGTTAAAGAAGAGGATCTGGTTTTCTTGTTGCCTGTGTACTAGGGTTGGCAATAGTGTTGGGCATATACGTACTAGATAATTCTAAGTATATGCGGTCAAGAGAGGATAAGCGTAAAAAAACATGTGTGATTCTTAGGCCCATAACGTTTAACGTGCTCTATTTATCGACGAGCATATATATATATATATATATATAGAAACATTTATTGTCGGCTATGCGAGGCATGTCTGCGATAGCATGATCAAATAAGTGCAATTATACAGACAATTCATGGCAAACGAAACAGTGAAAAGCGCAGTGTTCAGACTTTCCTATGTGAAACTGTAGAACTAGGACAGGAGTAAAAATGAAAGAAGCCCATTGTCTTGAGTTCGGGCACGTTCCTTTGGGCTTAGTCGGACTGACATAAACTGCAGTCACAATCCAACCACGAATAGCTCAAGAACTAGAACCTTTCAAGCAGAAAGAAAATTGGTAGAGAATAAGCTCAAGCCTGCCTACACGATACGCTGTGTTCACGTGAGTGTAGCGTAAAGAGTAACGATGAATGCGCAGCAAAAGAAGTAGCAACGAAGTATACCGGTGAGAAGGTGCAGGGGCATAGCACGCATGGTAATATGGGGCTTGATCAGCTTGTCAATGTGAACTAATTGGCTGTGACTTTATTCAGTAGAGAGTCACCTTCGCCACGTAGCAGCGTTGTTAAACGGAATTGTGTGGCTCCTTATAAGTAAAGAATAAATAAATAACCAAATGGCGTATTCTCGGCAAAACGAGATACACCAGCAAAGTCGTGATCAAATATGCTTACCAGCATAGCTTCTTCGGAATGTTAAAACATTTCGTTTTCATGAAAGGAATAAACGAAAAGATGTAATCCATACGAGTGAGCATATTGTCAAGTAATAGTAAGACCAAGGAACATGATGGCGCTGTGGCGCGCAACATTCAGTTATAAATGTTGCGTCAAGGTACAATTTGGGATTAGTTTTGCCATGTAGTGATCCATAAGCACAGGGGGCCAAACAAGATTTTGGTGCAATCAATGACCATTACGAAGTCGGGCTGATCTATGCTCCATCAAAGCATTCTTCATAGTAAAATCAGTTGCATAGGTTGGATGTAGAAGGCTGAGGACTGCGTCAGTGTGAAATGTATAGCTGTGACTTTATTTCGTGGCCAGTTACATCCGCCACATTGTAGTGTATTTAAGCTGACATTTGTGGCTATGGGGAGAACGCTTGCCAGGCACAACCCACCACATCCTGGAACACTGCCGTAGCTTCCGTTGAACAGTAGTGCTAGTCATCTATGCAGCGGAAAGACCGACTTTGCACTCTATTATTCGTAGTCGGTTGAAAGCCAAAATTCTTCCTTGGTTGGCCGAATGGCTTAGTAATGGTCCGGCAGTAGTCGTTGAAGCCGGACAATGGTGTAAAAGGTTTGCAGAGTCGAATGTAAATGATGCACGTGACTAAACACATTGTTAATAGAGGCCGGTTTTTTCTATTATATTCTTGTCCGGCTCGCAAACCGCGTCCAGCTATCCACGTTGGACATGTCATGGGGACGGTGAGTGCAGTTGTTTCTTGTGGTTGAATATGTCCATAACAGGCATAAATGCCGTTCTCCACAAAGTGGATTCGGAATTCCTTCAAATGTAAGTATGACTGTCTCCATAGCCAAGTGCAAACGCCATGGAAGGTAATCGGAAAAGCCACTCATACGAGCGCAATGCTGTCCGTGAAATGACGTCAGAAAAGCTCCAGGGAACTGTAGAATCGGAATGTTTGAGGCAATGAAGGTAATCACGCCAGCATTGTTTGTCTTCGGTCGTGCAACAGGGGATCCATGTAAAAATATATTATTCCAGGTGAGAAATTGTTCTACTGTGAGTTTGAGGGGAGCTAAACCCATTTGTTTAGAACGCTTGCCAGGCGAAAACCAACTACGTCCTAGAACACTGTCATCGATTCATTCAAAGGACAAGCTGCAACTAGTTGCGCTTTTTATTGACTGGTTATTTGTTCTGTCAGTCGCCGTCAGAATACATCCATAACTTTTGTTGGCCGATGCATGATGGGCGCAGGACCGTATCATCCAGGGGTCCCTTCACTTCCTGACAAAATGGCACGGCCAGTACTGTAGGTATGCCATACATTAAACACCTTTGGAGCGTTTTGCATTTGTCGGCTGTAGAAGCACGTAAGTTCTCCGAAGGGCATCCAGTAATTTGTTCTTGAACCAATTATTAGAGGAAGGAGAATGGCCAAACGCAACTGTTCTGACTTGAAACAGCCGCAAGTTGTCCGGAATAACGAACCGGAAATCCTCCCGGGGTAAGTTGTGTTGGTTGGGAACACTGACATTCACCGCCAAGTGGACGATAAAAGTAGTGTGGGCTGCTCCAGATGTGGTGGGTGAAAATCATCTTAGTAATGTAAATGGTCGAACCCATTTGTGCTTGCCATAGTGAAAGCAGAATGGTGTCTGGACGTTTCCAAGTAGGTGCCTAGCCTAGGCAGGAAAATCTGCCCCCCGGGCAGATGAAAAGTCCAAGTTAACCTTAAATCTCAGCGAGTGAACTTCGAGTAAGAATTATGTAAAGAAGGGGCGAGCTAAAACCAAATGTTTCGTCCTCAATATAGTGGCATCTATCCAAGGTAACGAATAAGTGGTTTGTAAGTGCGGTAAGTAATTTGACGGCGTAATATTTATTCATCCCTTTTCAGCTAAAGGAATATTGTTCTTCGCTGAAGGGTTGATGGTAAAGCAATGGACGCATGTTCGGTTGCTGGCCACCAATGCTGTAGAAATCCCGGAGAAAAAGAAAACGAACAGAGGTGGCCACACAAGCAGACAGCAACGATGCATCCGGAACTCAAGGAAACGGATCCGTAGCAGGAGTTCTTTCACTAATGAACCGCACATTATACGTATCATTCTAAACTAAATATCTCAAGTACATGTGTTCCATAAAAACTTTAGAACAGCCGTACCATGTACAGGGACCTCTTAGTAGACTGCTTGCGGTAGGAGAGCGAGAGACCGATCCGAAGTGTTTGGATTAGTTGGTGCATTGAGACTTAGTCGGTTATATTAGTTGGGAAAAGAATAACGACGGTCAGGATTAAGAATGAAAGAAAATATTCTACTAAAGCGTGAGCAAGTCCAGCAAAGTTTTCAGGGGAAACAATGGTTTGGTTATGCAGCATGTAGATAATATACGTCTCAGTAGTACGGATGCATTCAGAAAGCACAAATACAATCCGATAAGAACAAATTAAGTAAAGCAGCAGAGATGGCTCTCAAGTTGAAAGGCAAACAGAGACCGAGAAAAGGAAAATACAGAGCACGGGTGAAGAAGGTATTAATTGAAAAAGTGGAAATTTCAACGGGGCATTCGTGGAAGTAAACAGTCCATTAGGACACCTGAACCAGGATAGTTAACGTCTCATCAGTCTGAGTAAATCCGGTGAGCAGGCAGCCGATTAAGCTTGACTGGATTAGTCGGCGCGTTGGGATTGTGACATACAATAAAGGTAAGAAAGAGGCTAAAACAATAAAGTGTGAACATGTCTAGCAGGCCCTAGAGGTAAGGAAAACGTATCGCTGTCTGCAGAGCCTGTGCCGCTGAAGTCTTAGTTACAAAGAGATAGTTAGGGAGAAATAGACAGGTCAAGTTAGGCTAGCTCACAGCAGGGCCGTAACGCTGGCCTTCTAATTGAAAAAGGAATGGAAACAGCGTGACTTAAGAAAACGTTACGGCCGGGATGAGAAGGGTTTATTGTAAAAGAATGGGAAAGCCGACGTGGCTCTCCAGGTAATAAAACTAGTCTACTAGGTCTTCCGAACCAAGAGTAGTGAGGCCTCAGAAGTCTAAATGAATTCGGTGAGTAGGAGTCCGACTAAGCGGGACTGGATTAATCGACGCTTTGGGAGTAGGGCGTACAATGAAGGTAAGGAAAGGCTATAACCATAACGAGTGAACAAGCCTAGCAGTCCCTCAAGGTAAGGGTACCAGCGTTAGGTCTGCAGTGCCTATACGGTTTAGGTCTCGGTGAGCTAAGAGCAGGCAGAGTGTAATAGACTGGTCAAGTGAGACTCGATCACGGCAAGGCGGTAAAGCTGGCCGTCCGATTGAAGAAGGAGGAAAATAGCAAGCGTGATAGGCAAATGTTAGGATCGAGGTGAATAGGGATTTCGTTAGGGAGTGGAAGCTCCCAAGAGCTTCTCCAAGTCATGTAAACAGACCAATTAAGTCGGCCGTAGCAAGAAATTTATGTGAAAATGGCTGTAACAATAAAAAATGTGAACAAGAATAGAAGGATATATACCTCTTTACACGCATATTAGCGTATTGTACCAAGCTTTTAGCGTGGTTCATTTTCGAAATAGCGTGCGGTACTTTCAAGTTAGCGAGGCTGAGAACGCCGATTTGGCGTCCTTGACACTCTCATTGGTTATGGGACGTAAACCAATGGGACACCGGTTAGAAGCTGCCAGCATAAGAGACAGACAGTCCAATGAAAGTGGTCGAGCACCACCTTCTGTTCTGCCTTGATGCCCCTCTGGAGTAAACCTCGATGCCCCTCGAGTAAACCTCGATGATTGGTCTCCAACCTGAAACCGACCAATAGGCAAATTGTGATGCGTGTCAAAGGAGGAGATGCTAGCTACCACATTATCCAAAGCTTAAGACTTAACCAGTGTGGACAGACATACTAACCAGCACATGAAGCGGTCTATGGCGATCACTGGCGGCTACCTAATGGTGGCTTATTCAGCGGCCTAACCATGGTGGCGTAGACAGGCAACCATCTAACTGGTATTCCACAGTGCAGCATTGGCTGCTAGGCGGTTAGACAATTGTGTGCGAATGTCATTGCAACGATCCTGGGGGACATAGTTCCCACAGAAGTTAGTAGACCAACCTGAAGCTGAACAACGACAATTCTAAGGTTGCTTAATTCGATCACAGTTGATGACTCAACAAAAAATAATAGGATTCCAAGTGTGGCGTTGACACGACGTCAGTGAGTGTTCGTTTGTCTCCTAACCCATGGGAGAATTTGTTAGTCAGTTACCACTTCAGTGCCTACATGTATCGCGTTATGTAAAGGTCATAGGAACCTATGTATTCTTAGGATAATTAGACTTCACTTCCATATGATCGCCCATACGTGTTGAGACGCTTTAACAAGTGGCTCTCCAAATGGAACCATTATAAGCACAGTCAATGCAGATGGAACCTCCCTATTACGTCAATGGACTGGCATGCTCTCCTCAAGGAATCGGCATTACTCAACAAAGTAACACTTAAAGGGGCCACAATGACTACGGTGTTTATACATGCCACATCGTCCTGCTAGAAAGAACGCAAGACTTATGATTAGTGGCGACGCAGGCATGTTACTCTGGTACTTCAGGTGAGTACTTGGAACAGATAAACACTGTTGTCTCACCCACGGGCGTTCCTACAATGTGTTTGGAATCATTTACAATGGCAACCGCGCCCACTAAGCCTGCTATGGATCACTGTTTCAGCTAGTCTTAGAAGCATTCATGTATGCACGCCGTGACACAGGTTGTTAGCGACTTAGCAACTACTGGGAAACATTTTGTCATTGGGAAGTAGGTAATTCCCGAGACGTTGTTGAAGGAGGAAAATTTCTCCAAACTCTATGCTTACTATGCGTATGCAATGCTCGTAGGCACCTCATATCAGGGCCGTAGGGTCACTTGAGTTTTAAAGCTTATCAATCACTTGGAAGTGAAGGGTAAATATCATGTTGAAACGCAGGATTGACATGCATCTTACGACCTTAACATAACGGCAGGACCATGGGTCTTGTAGCGGTAACTGATTACCGAAGTGGCTCACAGGTGTGGCGACGAACGAACACTCACTAATGTCGTGTCACCGCCACACTAGGAACCCTCCTCTCTGGAACAATGGCTACAGATCCAATGATGATCTTACCTACACAGCGAACTTGATCTTAGTATACAATGCGCCGACTACATAAGCAATACCTATCGACGCTATTCACAGGAGTGTACGGCCAACTGAAAAACACAGCACGAGAAATTTGTAGCTGTAAAGCTTTTTAAAAACTCTATTTGCCAAGTTCTAGCTTTACCTCCTTTATACGAATTATTGCATTGTTTCCGATTACCTCACACTGGCTTAACAATCACACGCACATCCTAAGGTAAGTCGCACACCTATCGATTCTCCAGATTGCTCGCAGTGGCACGATTACACTATGCATCACGTGTGGCCAGATAGGCTAGCGACCAAGGTAGGTAACTTGCATTCAACCGGTAAGCCTACAAAGGTTCCCTTCCAACAGGGTTGCAGCCAATCCGCTTCCTATCACTACTCAATTAGTTGTCATCACGCTCGTGTAAGCCTTCAAAGCCCCTCTTACAACAGGCTGCAAACGTTACAACCTCAAAAAGCCACCAATCCGCTTCTTAATACCACTCACAGATTTCCTCTCGCCCACGTGCTAGTGATAGCTCCTTACGCCAGATTGGCAGCATGACCAATCACGTACTATGTCTCCCATTGGCTGATCATCCTCGACACCATTGAAGTGTGCTGATACACCGATTGCGATCAACAGACAGGCGACCGACAAACGGAGTGAATGGTACAGCGAAGTTGCAAGCCCACTACCAGCCTGTAGGTAGTTTTAAACAAAACAATCGTTCCGAAATATGCTCTTGTTTAAAAGTACCATCACATTCTGTGCCGCACCAATGCGCGCCTGAAGGAAAGCCGAGGCGTTCTCTCTGGATTCAGACCGTCCAATCGACATGATTGAAAGCGTCCATACGACTGCACGCGCGCACAGTGTCACACTTGTTAGTCTTCCCTTTGGTGTGGCCACAGACTCGACCCCAAAGTGCATCGCGTGATACGCAGCGAACCAATGTGGTCCAGATCACACGAGGAGTTTACTAGGCCAAAGAACAGGTAACATTACAGCAAGTGATCGATAGTACTGGTTAACCAGCGACTTCGTCGTCGTGTCGAGGATGATCAGCCAATGGGAGACATAGTACGTGATTGGTCATGCTGCCAATCTGGCGTAAGGAGCTATCACTAGCACGTGGGCGAGAGGAAATCTGTGAGTGGTATTAAGAAGCGGATTGGTGGCTTTTTGAGGTTGTAACGTTTGCAGCCTGTTGTAAGAGGGGCTTTGAAGGCTTACACGAGCGTGATGACAACTAATTGAGTAGTGATAGGAAGCGGATTGGCTGCAACCCTGTTGGAAGGGAACCTTTGTAGGCTTACCGGTTGAATGCAAGTTACCTACCTTGCTCGCTAGCCTATCTGGCCACACGTGATGCATAGTGTAATCGTGCCACTGCGAGCAATCTGGAGAATCGATAGGTGTGCGACTTACCTTAGGATGTGCGTGTGATTGTTAAGCCAGTGTGAGGTAATCGGAAACAATGCAATAATTCGTATAAAGGAGGTAAAGCTAGAACTTGGCAAATAGAGTTTTTAAAAAGCTTTACAGCTACAAATTTCTCGTGCTGTGTTTTTTCAGTTGGCCGTACACTCCTGTGAATAGCGTAGATAGGTATTGCTTATGTAGTCGGCGCATTGTATACTAAGATCAAGTTCGCTGTGTAGGTAAGATCATCATTGGATCTGTAGCCATTGTTCCAGAGAGGAGGGTTCCTAGTGTGGCGGTGACACGACATTAGTGAGTGTTCGTTCGTCGCCACACCTGTGGGCCACTTCGGTAATCAGTTACCGCTACAAGACCCATGGTCCTGCCGTTACGTTAAGGTCGTAAGATGCATGTCAATCCTGCGTTTCAACATGATATTTACCCTTCACTTCCAAGTGATTGATAAGCTTTAAAACTCAAGTGACCCTACGGCCCTGATATGAGGTGCCTACGAGCATTGCATACGCATAGTAAGCATAGAGTTTGGAGAAATTTTCCTCCTTCAACAACGTCTCGGGAATTACCTACTTCCCAATGACAAAATGTTTCCCAGTAGTTGCTAAGTCGCTAACAACCTGTGTCACGGCGTGCATACATGAATGCTTCTAAGACTAGCTGAAACAGTGATCCATAGCAGGCTTAGTGGGCGCGGTTGCCTTTGTAAATGATTGCAAACACATTGTAGGAACGCCCGTGGGTGAGACAACAGTGTTATCTGTTCCAAGTACTCACCTGAAGTACCAGAGTAACATGCCTGCGTCGCCACTAATCATAAGTCTTGCGTTCTTTCTAGCAGGACGATGTGGCATGTATAAACACCGTAGTCATTGTGGCCCCTTTAAGTGTTACTTTGTTGAGTAATGCCGATTCCTTGAGGAGAGCATGCCAGTCCATTGACGTAATAGGGAGGTTCCATCTGCATTGACTGTGCTTATAATGGTTCCATTTGGAGAGCCACTTGTTAAAGCGTCTCAACACGTATGGGCGATCATATGGAAGTGAAGTCTAATTATCCTAAGAATACATAGGTTCCTATGACCTTTACATAACGCGATACATGTAGGCACTGAAGTGGTAACTGACTAACAAATTCTCCCATGGGTTAGGAGACAAACGAACACTCACTGACGTCGTGTCAACGCCACAATTGCAATCCTATCATTTTTTGTTGAGTCATCAACTGTGATCGAATTAAGCAACCTTAGAATTGTCGTTGTTCAGCTTCAGGTTGGTCTACTAACTTCTGTGGGAACTATGTCCCCCAGGATCGTTGCAATGACATTCGCACACAATTGTCTAACCGCCTAGCAGCCAATGCTGCACTGTGGAATACCAGTTAGATGGTTGCCTGTCTACGCCACCATGGTTAGGCCGCTGAATAAGCCACCATTAGGTAGCCGCCAGTGATCGCCATAGACCGCTTCATGTGCTGGTTAGTATGTCTGTCCACACTGGTTAAGTCTTAAGCTTTGGATAATGTGGTAGCTAGCATCTCCTCCTTTGACACGCATCACAATTTGCCTATTGGTCGGTTTCAGGTTGGAGACCAATCATCGAGGTTTACTCGAGGGGCATCGAGGTTTACTCCAGAGGGGCATCAAGGCAGAACAGAAGGTGGTGCTCGACCACTTTCATTGGACTGTCTGTCTCTTATGCTGGCAGCTTCTAACCGGTGTCCCATTGGTTTACGTCCCATAACCAATGAGAGTGTCAAGGACGCCAAATCGGCGTTCTCAGCCTCGCTAACTTGAAAGTACCGCACGCTATTTCGAAAACGAACCACGCTAGAAGCTTGGTACAATACGCTAATCTGCGTGTAAGATGGTATAGATGTAGGGAAAGCGTATTTTTTATTCTGCAGAGCGTATACTCTTTAAGCCTCATTAGCCTAGGAGGAATTAGCGAGTATTTGACTTGTTTGTGGGACTAGCTCATGGCAGGGCAGTGCAGGTTGGCCATCCCGTTGAAGAAGGAATGAAAACAGGAATCGCGATAAGAAACAGCTAGGGTCGGACTGAGAAGGTTTTATTGCTTAAGGTTGGAGAACCACACCAGGCTTTTTAGGAGATATAAACAGATGGTTGGATCATCTGAGCCAGGCTTTGTAACATCGAAGTACTCTGAATGAAAGCAGGTTGCAGGAACCCGATTTGGCGGGACTGGATATGTCGGCTCGTTGTATTAGGACCTACCACAAGGTCGTACAAAAGGTTATAACAATAAAGGTTGAATAAGTCTAGCAGGCTCTAGAAGTAAAAGAAATATAATGTTGAGTTTGTAGAGCGAATAACGCTTAATGCTCAGTAGCCTAGGAGCAGTCAGAGGGAAATAGACTTACCAAGTTAGACAATATTACGGCAGTGCAGTGGCAGCTGGCCCTCCAGTTACAGAAGGTGTGAAAACAGTGAGCGATAAGAAAATGTTATCTTCCGTATGAGAAAAGTTTATTGATAGAGAGTGGAAACTCCTACGAGGTTCTCCAGGTAATGTTAACAAAACCATTCGGTCAGCTGAGCAAGAATGGTAACGTCTCAGAAGTCTGCGTGAGTTCGAAGAGCAGGAGGCCCATCAGTCCAAACTAGATTAAGTAGTACTTTTAAAGTGGGCAAATAGGCGATACCAATAAAGAGTGAACAAGTCTAGCAGGCCCTCGTGGATGCGAAACCTGGCGTCAAATCCGTGGAGCTTAGACCATTTATACTCTGTAGCATAGAAACAAGTAGAGCTTAGGAGACGAAATCTTAACAGGGCAATGAGAGGTGGCCATCGGAATGAGGAAGGAAGGAATACAAAGAGCGCGCTAATGAAAGTACTTGGTCAAGATGGTCAAGAGGCTAAGGGGGCACCTAAAGCGACCTGTCCTCCAAACATTGACCGTTAACGTAACATTGATCTGACAGAGGTCTGAGAGTAATACATCTTTCAGGCTGGACTTGATTAGTTGGCGTATTAGGACTGAGTAGCAAGGTAATGTCGGAAGACGAAGAGGAAGGGTCAGAAAAACTGGACAGGTTAGTGATAGAAAGAGCTAAAGTAATAAAAGGTGAGCAATTCCATCAGATTCAAGTGGGGAAACAGCATTGAGTACGCAGAGCCAGGCCCGTTTGCTTCTTTGTAGTTTTGAATGCAGTCAGGAGGAGTAGACTGGTCTGATGAGACTGGGACAGGGCAGGGTACTAAGAGTTAGCAGTTCGATGGAAGAAGAAATAAAGACAGAGAGCGCAGTAAGGAAAGAAGAAGGTAAGTACCGAAAGCTTTACTGATTAGGAGTAGAAAAGCCAACGAGGCTCTTGAGGTAATGTGGACAGGGTGTTGGGTCTTCTCAACGTTAGCCGGTAAAGTTACAGTAGTCCGTTGGAGACCGATCAGACGAGACTAAGTGAGTCAGCGGATCATGACTAAGTCGTTTAATTAAGGTTTGAGGACGAAGAGAAAGCGTCAGCGGAGATGAACGGGGTAAGGGATGAAAGGAGCTACACTAGTAAATTGTGAGCCAATGCAGCAAAGTTCTCGGGGTGGGAGAATCGATGATAAGATATGTAGTGCCTAGGTCATTTACGTCTCGATAGTATGAATGCATGCAGAAAGCAGGAGACCGGGCAGCTGAGACTAGATTAAGGCAAGGTAAAGAGTTGACTGTCTATTTAAAGAAGTGCAATCAGATCTGACGACAAGGAAAGGGCAGGGTAGAGATGAGAAAGGCTTTATTGATAAAGAGTATAAAAGTTAACGAGGGTTCCGCGGTGAGTTGAAGAGCCAGTAGGTCAACCGAATCGGGGGAAGTAATGTCTCAGAAGTCTGAATGAATCCGGAGAGCAGGAGGCCGACCGGGCAAGACTGGATTAGTCAGCGTGTTAGGATTAGGGCGTCCAATGAAGATGAGAAAAGAGTTATGACAATCAAGCGTGAACAAATGTAGAAGGCGCAGGAGGTAAATAAGTTAACTGAGGTTGAGCAATTCTTGCGGGCTCTTGAGGTGCGGGTAGCATAGCATTGAGTCAGTAGAGCCTAGCCTGTTTGTAACTCCAGAGTTTGAATGCAGTCAGAGGGAGTAAAGTGGACTAAGGAGACTGAAACAAAGCAGGGTACTGAGAGTTAGCAATCCGATGGATGGAGAAATGCAGATAAAGCGCGGTAAGGGAAGAACATTTTTAGAGTGGGGAAAGCTTTATTGATTAAGAGCAGAAAAGCCAACTAAACTCGAGGTAATGGGGACAGGGTATTTGATCTTTTTAATATTGGTCGGTAACGTCACCATAGTCTGAAAGAGGTCAGAAAGCAGGAGCCCAAACACACGAGGGTGTATTAACCGGCGTATTGAGATTTAGTAGTACAACTAAGTTGTGAAGAAAACTAGGGTCAGCAGAAATGAACTTGTTAGATATGGGAGTGGTTAAATTAATTAACTATAGCCAAGCCTAGGAGGCGCTCGGGTTGAGAGAAGTAGTGTTTGGTTGTGCCGAGTCTATACCGTTTACAGCTCAGTAAGCTGTAGGCAGTCCTAAACCAGGAGGCTGGTCAGAGGAAACTAGATCGGTGCACAGCGCTGGGTTATTGAAAGGGTTGGAAAAAGCAACTTGTGAAGAGGAACAGTGAGTTCAATTTTCCAGACAATGACCGGTACCGTCGCAATATTCAAGGAGGGTTGGAGGAAATGCACAAGTTAGAGATGGAGGTGACCATAGTAATAAATTGTAAACAAGATCAGCAAGCTCTCTGGGGCAGCGGCATAGCCATAAGTCTATTGAGTCGTGATCGTTTATATTTCGCTATTCGGGAGTAAGTCATAGCAAAGCAGGACAGCCAAAGGAGGCTAGATCAGCTCACGGCACTGACAAATAACAGTCCAAAAGAAGAGGAATTTGAAGCGAAGGGCGTGATGCGTGTAGAACAGGGTCGGTTTAAACTGAGCCTTATTAGTGTTGGGTGTATAGTCTAACAAGGCGCTTGGCGCATTAGGATTATTCCGTACAATGAAGGTTTTGTATGTAGTTCTATATGTGCTCGGGGCCGTTCTCCCAGACCTCGTCTTCAGGGATGTAGGTGCCGGAGAGGTCTGTTACTTTTGGGACACTTAGTAGTCTATTTATGGCTGTGGAGAACTGCGTGATACCATCAGATGCTGTGATGGCTGCAGGTACCTTCGTCCACACATGCGCGTATCTCTAGGGGAAGAAGTTAAAACCTATGGAGCAAGGTGTTTTGGGTGGTGAGAATGAGTTTGGCCTTTTGCGTAGATGTTAACGTGTACCGCCCAGCGGTTAAATATATCTGTCCAGGCTTGATCCTGATGTTTTGATTAGGTTATATAAAACTAAGTTGGTTTTAAGTCTCCGCAGCTAAAGTGGGTCTAGACCCAGCTGCTTGCAGTGGCTTTGATTACTGAGCGTACTTGATCCTAGGATGCACTTAGGGAACAAACGCTGGACTATCTCGATGACCATCCTGGCACATTTGCGTGAGCTAGTAACCACTGTCAAGCTGTACTCTACCATAGGTCGGGCACAGGACTTATAAAGCATAAGTCGAGACTCTAACAAGCACAATGACTTTAGTATATAGGCACGGAGAGACCAGACTGCTGCAAAGCTATAGCTCGCTTTTTCCGCAAAATTCAGTGGGCCTGCGCAGTGCACGCCGAAATCGCGCACGGTGTAGCTGTTACCTTATGGTATTCCGTTAAGAGTTATTATGTTAGGGAGTATAGAGCACCGGTAAAAATGGACGTTACATTTCGTTGGTGAGAACGCTAGTTTTGACAGCTCACACCATGTTTCAAGAGCGCCGAGGTCGCATTGAATGCTGGAGAGGCCATTACGTAGACAGCTAAGATCAAATGAGAGCAGCACTTTTATACCATCAGTAAAGAGGTAGGGAGTGCTTGTTGGAAAACGTGGGATACATCGTTGAGGTACAGTAAAACAGCAGAGGACCTAGGACGCTGCCTTGGAACACTACGCTGGTCACAGATGTTTTTTAGACCAGACGTCGCCTAGTAGCACTGACTGCGTTCGGTTAAAAGGTAAGAATAAAACCAAGAAAGGAGGTGGGTTGAAACCCCGGATGCAGCTCTTTTTCATCAAACCATAGTGTGGAACTAGGTCGAATGCTTTTTCCTATCCCGGAAGAGGGTGATCAGTGTCTGACCCAGGACTACGGAGTGTGAAATGTAGTTTAGGAATTCAAACTGGCAGGTTTGACAAGCTTTAGTAGGCAGAAACCCTTGTTGGGACTTTTCAATAAGGTTGCGTTGCAAAAGGAACAGGCATCCCGTCCCTTATTATTCTTTATATGAGTCTAGACACAATGGATGTGTGGCTATTAGGACAGCAATTAACAATATTTTGGCGGCAGTCTCGTTCATGTCTTGGTATGACGGTAGCATGTTTCCATTTAGCCCGATAATGTCCGCGCTCCATAGAGATGGTGAAGATATTGAGGAAGAGGGTTGGAATGTCCGGTCCTCCAAGTATTAATACGGAAAAAGAGCCAACATCAGAACCTGGGTAGTGTGACCTTTTCAACGAGCAAAGTACTCACTTGGTGTTGTTTAACTCAAAGGCAATGATGTATATTTGATCTTCAGTGAACTTTTGAATCGTAGTTGGCACTGCCGCCACTGCTGGTGAAGGAGTTACAGAAGTGAGTGTTATTGCAGTCGCAGAGCTCGACCACATCAACAACTATAATTTTATCAGGAAGCAGAAGGGAAGTGCTCGGTATATATTTAATCCCTACCCGCGGTTTCATTAGTCGAATAAGAGATTTTGCCTTGTGGTCAGTGCAAAGCGCGGCGTGCTCAGCTACTGTACGCGCATTGCTTTGTGAACTTATCCAGTCGACCAATAATTCGTTCATGCGGATGATTAGATGAAAGTCTGTGGTCTTGCTTTAGCTGGAGCGCATTTTCTTAAGCCTACTAGCTAGTTTACGTATGGAAGCGTCAGCAAGGTTCTAATGCCTTCTTATCTTCCTCATTCTGGGTGGGCAAGCACGTATAAGCAGTTCGTGAAGCTGTTATGAAGCTCCCTGATCGCAGCACCTGTTTTGCCAAAGAGGAAAAATCTTCCCAGGGTGATGCACGGAGAATGAAAGAAAATGTTTCCCAGTTGATGAGCTGGAGTAGGCGAGATGCTTCATACCTTTTGGCTTTATGGTAAGGGACTTTAGGCAGTGCAACAGCCAGTTTCACCACCTTGTGGTCGCTGCCAAGTATGTTGTCTAATACGCTGGCGCATGCGTGGGAAAGGCCGTCAGTGAACATTAGGCCCAGCATGGTAGGTTGTCTAGTCGGTGTATTCACATGCATAGCCCAGTCGTGCATGAAAATAGTGTCTACCGGGGCTGATTATTTGAGTGGGGCTGACTGACTGAGCCACCGGACATGAGGCATATTGAAATCACCAGCAATAATTTTTTGGCGTGCAGGAAGGAATGAGACTTTCTGGAATAGCTCGACTATTTTGTCAACTTATCTCAAACAAGGTGTGGTGGGTTGTATAAGCAGCCTATCAAGAAGTCAAATTGACCTCCAGTGGCATAAATCCATACTTAGTCTTCAGAATGGCCAACGGATACGGTTTGGAAAGTTGCTTCATGAAGCTGGTTCTTGACGTATATGAGGCATCCGCCACCACGGTGATTGGCGCATCCATTACAGAAAATGGTATACAGTGGAATATGTAATGGTGTGTCAGAAGCATCAGCCGAACGCCATGCTTTTGTAATCAGCAACAGATGTGAAGGTGACAGAAAAATGAGGGGGCTTATGAGGTGCATTTTATTTTAATTAGTCGTGCATTGAGGAGACGTTATACATGTAGTATCCGCATCGTCCTGTCGTCTGGTTGTCAGCTTCTGTAGTAGTGTCGTAACCGGGTAGTTTGGAAGTGTTTGAGATAGCTAAGTTAAGTGCCGCGGATATGTGTTCCGGGGGCGGCGGATTGTTACCCTTATAGCAGCCGGCCTCGACGAGTCAGCTGTGGGTTTGAGGTCCAAGTGGGTTATGCGTAAGGCTGGAACCAGCCGTTTTGGGTTGGCTGCAGTGTATAAATTAGTCACGGTTGATGCTATAGAGCAGGCGCCATTTGCTGGAGAACTGGGCATGGTGGAACAGGCCCTGTTTTATTCCATAAAATGGGAGCTGCAGTAGGTGTGATAATTCTCGGCGATCAGACATTCAGCAGAAGACCTGGTTGTGTGAGCTATTAGTTGAAATAAAAGAAGCTGTGGTATTCATGTTGGATATCGAGTTGTCAACAGCAGCAGACTGTCGTTTTCGACTGGGCGCCGTATATCCCTGAGTTTTGAACTGATGTTAATAAGTTGGAGGTTGGGTAGTGTGGTTCGTTTGTTCGTAGATATGCTTTTCTGCATGACAGGCTAGATCTGGCCAGAGCAAGGATCCCGGATAACGCTTGATACATCGGAGCACTAGGTGTAACAGTAACCGGTTCTATTTGAAATTGTTTTGGTCTGACGCCGTCGGTAGGGTATCGGGTTATTTTTGCGAACCCGGAAGTGCTTTATTGGGTTTGGGGTATTTAGTAGTAGTTCCTACGATGAGACTGAGCTTGGTTGGCAATTGACTTCAATCTAAGGTTGGGAAATGAAGCTCCCGTTTTGTGCGGGCAAGCCTTCTGGTAGCGTGGTACTTCTGGTACTGGCAATGAGTATGCCTTAACCATATCGAAACGTCTGGGTATAGTCCATTTGCCATACCGATAGGGAATCGATGGGAGCCGATGGGAAGAGCTGTGAAAAACCGTTGTTTTGAGTTGCTGGTCGCTGGCGTTGTGCCCATAAAGCGTTGCGTGGGGTAATTGACAAAGCTGGCTAATAAATATATACACTGATAAAAATCCCACACTATCATGTTTAGTGTCTATGTCTCACAAGTCAGACATAACAACAGACTGTGTACTGTATTTAGTCGTGTTTACGACAAAGGCCGGGTTTTCAGCTGATATTACGGACTTGGCGACAATACATTTTGGCTTATCTTTGACTATAAAGGGCATTTTGCATCGTGGTATGTTAGTCGCTTTGAGGAATGCAGCTCAACGTTCCGCAGAATCGAAAAAGATGCGGTATGTGTTGTTTTTCATGCGCATTTGTATGTTGGGATTCTGTGAACGGTGTTACACGTGTTTCTTTTTCTGAGAAATTGAACTAGTGGACAAAGTTGATAGTTAATGCGGCGTTCTGTCCGGTTTTATCAAAGTTGGCCCGGGGTTCAAGAGCTGATGCAATACATAACAGGAGCCAAGCAATAGTTTAGCCCGCTCGGGCTGCTAAATTTAATGACTATTGGGCAAGATCGGCCGTTGATCTTACGTAAAATAAATAAATAAATAGTTTATTCTTAGTTTCCAGTCCAGATTTTTCAGATGTATAATGTATGGGAGTATGAGGATATGTCCAGTTCTCCATTCTGGACAAAGGTTGTGGTGGTTGTAGTTCGGTCCTTTCGGAGTTCTACCATGCTCCATGTTAGTCCTTGTGGGTTGTTACGTCCGTCTTTGGCCAAAACTGTTCCTCAGTCCAATCCCAGATCTCCAAGAAGTCCCGGACCTCAGAGAAAAGGGAAAGTGAGGGACAACCGTGAGAAGACCGCAAGAACAGGCATGCAGTTGAACATTGTTAATGTCTTGTGTTACAACATTTGGGCTTGAGACAATCATGTACACTGTGCAACAATAATTATGATGAGAATGTCTTTTGAAAATCCTATAGAATCAATAGTCGTATGGGTGGATTGCTAACGCCTGCGTTGAGACAAGAGCGTTGTACCAGTAAGTAAAGTACGAAGTATCCGTTTAGTATGAGCCAATAATTGCGTGGGGATAGAGAAAAGAGAGTTAGAACATTGGTAGTGCTTGTCAGGTGCATGAACAGCACGTAGTTAACGTAATCCGAGAGAGAGGGCATAATAAGCGAAAATAAATATGTTGCCGCGAGAGAGTCCAAAATATCAATTGGTGGCAGGGCAGCAGAAAGTTTGGATGCAGATATTCTAAAGGAATAATAGTTATTGAGATTTGGAGTGGCTCCAAACAAGCACTGGACCAGCGCATAGGCATGGGGCCAATTGCCACTAGCTACTTCTGAACAGAGATGCCGAATTTACGACGACCGACAGATGGTGGCGCTAGGAGAGACTCAGTGGCCAGATCTAGCCATTCCAATCAGACGCTTGGTCAATAGTGTATGCCTATAGGGTCGCTGAGTGTATCAACAGGCCAGTGAAGGAAAGTGATAGGTCAACAAACCAGCTGAGCTGTGACGCAAACAATCCAACAGAATGAACATTGTAAGAAGAGAGCGAGCTCCGGAGATCCGCAAAGTTAAATGGAAGCTATGGCGACTAGCTGCTGCTAAACAGAGATAGTGGCTGTAGAAAAGAATGTATAAGTGGCTGGTGTAGCCATATCATTAAGACGTTTGACTACTATTGGATGCCTACATTTTCGATGAAAAAGTCAACATGCGAGCGAATGTTAGGGAGACAGACGGCAGAAGAAAAGGAAGGTTGGAGAGTCAGGGAGTGGCTCCTTACAAGCTACATGGAGCCAACAATGACCAGCTACTGTCAAGAGGAGTTGATGCGAGTAGGACGAAGGACACATAACGGCGAGCTAGGAGAGAGAAGCGTGACTAGCAATAGAGTTCGGATTAAGCCTTCAGTTACTGGTGGATCCTACGGTGGCACATAATAGGTCAACAAACCAGCTGAGCTGTGACGCAAACAATCTAAGAGAATGAACATTGTAAGAAAGGAGCGACTCCTACCGAGCTCCGGATATCCGCAAAGTGTAAGTTACGCTATGGCGACTAGTTGTTGCTATGCATAGATGGTGGCGAGTAGCTCAAGAGCAACCAGGTGGTTGTCTACCATCATTGAGGAGGGTACACAACCTTTTGTTAGGCGGCATTTGGTCAGTTACGTGGAATACGACCGCGTGACTGGAACGACAAACACGTTCACTGCCCATTTGGGTAATTTTATTCAATATAACAGCGGCAGCTAGCATCTCAGTTTGGCTAGCCAACATCTGGATGTTGTCCAGATCGACCAAAGGCATGACTTGGTTTAGTAGCCTCGCAATAGATGTACACCCTTCTTTCAGCGAGCTTAGCTGACTTTCGAGAACATGGAATTTTGCAGAGCTTCTGTTGATAGATCTACAAGCACTACATTGCAATCTCGTATTTATGATGGGCCAGCCTCACTGACATCATGGTCCGCCTGTTCCAAGGTTTTCTTTTTGACAGAGGTGAGTGACATATTTGTTCGCATGATACGAATAAACAGCAAAAAGGAGTACAAATGTGAAGTAAAACAGTAAAACGATTAACCGGAGACGCGAACTAACGACTTTGAGAACACGGCTTAACCTAAGGTCCAAAAATAGCAAAAACGATGTAACAGTTAATATGTGTTAGTTTGATGTAGTCCAACCGAAAATATAACGCCGCGATAAACAGTTCAAAGAACAGAGAGAAATACGCGACGAACCCACAGTTTCAAGATCATGGTACTGCATTTACATTATTTTACCCCATACATACCGATCGTAGTTGGATACAGCGGAGTAAAAATGCTAATGTTCAGGCTTAATTAAAAGGTACCAGTTAAGGCCAGCTAGCAACTGACATCTATGAAGTGACATAAAGATACTACCTAATCTGGTGTTTATTGGATTTTTGACAATCCAAACGTTAATCTTAGGTATATCGGCAACCAAAATGGCTTTCAACCTCTTATACGAAGCTTAGATCTGTTATGATGCCTTTACTGGTTGCACCTTAAAGGCCATAAGCCTCATATTTTTCCCAAGGATCCAGTGGTCTAAGAAGTTGGAAGGTAAAAAATGGTAAAGCGGAAGACAAGGAATAAAGCTGTAGATAAGGTGTAGGGCTTGACGTATGTCTGCTCCGATGGCTTCATCATTGACATGCAATCTCCTACCTAAGGAATACGTACGGGTTTGCGCACCTGCCAGTCAGTAGGCCAGGCTGCATTGTTTGTTAAAATTGTTACACGTTGAGGAAGTGGAGTAGCGGGTGTTGCAGCAACTTACAGTGGTTCGACCCACAACGCCTTCGTCATCGAGAACTTGGTAGGTCATGATTCGGCTTGACACAGAGCTGACACAGTCTATGGGCGCGACAGAATTCAAGACGTTTGTTGATGTTGAACTTTCAGGAATCACCACGCTGATCTAAATAATGACGCCGTACACAGGCGACACATTTGGGGCAACATCGTTCTGATGAAACCGCAATGTTTAGGCGAGCGGCATATCTCGAGGGCTTAAGCTGCTGCCTCTATCAGTGCTGGTAGATGGTCCAAAGGGACGTGCGGCAAAGAATAAGTGATTATCGATGATGTCTGCGGTTTCATCCATTAAAGCTTTAAGCCAAGTATGTCCGGTTCTCTTTCGGTGAACATAACACCGGCGGCATAGGCGGCCCACTTGAATCTCAGATGGTTGGTCAGCATCCTTCTGATACAGAGGAATGTTTGGACGCGTTCAGTTTGGATTCATACCCAAATTGTTTAAAAGTCAAGTAGCATGAACGCAGCACTAGAGCTAAACGAGACAGTGCCGCAAAGTCATTGGGCCTGACGTGAAGGACATCAATTAGAGTATTAATGTAAGTCCAAGCTATCATGTGGGGCCGTTCGTAGCGTTTACACAAACTATTAATTTCGTCTTCAACACATTCACCAGGGTAGAGTATTAGAGACCTATCGATAGCTGCTTTGATTTTACCACAATAATACTGCATAAGAAATGAAAACCTAATAGTTTGGTTGGAAGTAATTCTAGAAATTTAGCTCCGAAGCACAGCATAACTTGCTTGTAGTGGGTAGAATTGCCGTTGATGGTGAGCAGTTCATGTATTGGAAGACCGGATGTGGTGCCGGATCCAACGCCGCTGGACTGGCGTCCTATACACAGGTTACTGTCAGTTTGCAGTTCGGAGCAAAACGCTCCTGATTGGGATCGAACCCGGACACTAACGGATGACGACGGACAGACTAAGTAAGCTAAGGACGGAAAGCGCCTCACAAATTTAACCGGTTTTATAAGGACAA
Source organism: Dicrocoelium dendriticum (assembly GCA_944474145.2). Taxonomy (NCBI): domain Eukaryota; kingdom Metazoa; phylum Platyhelminthes; class Trematoda; order Plagiorchiida; family Dicrocoeliidae; genus Dicrocoelium; species Dicrocoelium dendriticum. Next base: position 141,169,038 of record OX104064.1, read on the forward strand.
GTAAATGGCAACTTTGGGCGAAGTACATAATCATCCGCCATGATAAATCGTGATGGTTTAGCAACCAGCGCATCCGACTCAAATTCTGGTTAGCAGTAGTGCAAGCATTATATTAAATAAATGACTGTATAAGTATATTTCTTGACCTGCTAGAGACTGCACCCTTGAGGGTTCAAATCAATCTACATTAATCCGAAGCTATTGCGTAGAAGTAGGCAAAACACGAGTAAATGTTCCTCGTTGGCAATTAAAAATGCATTAGATTTGTCTGGTGTACAGCTGATGAGGTCCCAGGCACCCACCTTGCAATTTCTCTGGTTCCCTCGGGCAATATTGAGCTCCTTGTTCTTTGGTTGTAAAAACTGCACAGCGCTGTGGTTGTGCCATTTTTCTTTGGAACAGGCTCAAATTCAGCACAAGTTCACTCTAAATTCATTTGTCTTTTTGGCCCGCTCAGTCGCCGCAATTGTTGGTGCGCTCATGGAAGAACAGAGAGTGGCGGATTCATAGGGGATAACAAAAGTTAGAAAATAATTTCGAGAAATGAGGATGAAATTGAAAAAGGATTTGTTGAGAGACATACTGAGGCGGCGTGCTTTACTAGAAAAAATACAAAATAACAAAAAATATAACCAGAATTTTCTTGCACTGCTATGGCTTACTGGCGCAAAAGTTCAACCTGAGTACATCTCAGAAAAAGGAAAACCTTTTCTAAGGCTAGAATACCGCGTAAAGCAGCACCAAAATAGCCTGCTCAGGACATGTTTTAATCGCTGATTACGTGGAAAGTTGTAGCGCCCAAAAAGATAACTCTTATCTTTCGTGTACAATTTACTTGTTGACCGATTGTACATTACTCCTTCTTGTTTTAATCTTACAACCGGCTAGACACACAACTGCCTTGTAAGTCGCCGCGCTCACGTGTACGCTCTTGCCTCGCTTCATCCGTCCGTTTCTTGTTGTAGCCCATCAAATACAGTCCGCTGTGTCCGACTCCAATAGCCTTCTGATATCCGAGCTTAATTCCGCGCATCGTCTCGGACTAGTATTAACTGGTCCTACAAATTGGTGACCCCGATTCGCACGCGCGAATTCAACTTTTTTCTCGTTTGTATTTTTTGGTGAGTTCGTTCCTTTTTCTCGTTGATATACCTATATTCATTTGTTTCTTGCGTAATTTTAGTACTGTTATCATATTTCGTTCGTTATTTATCTTTCGACTCACATTTCGAGAGTTGCATCTGAGTAGTTTCACAGCGTAACCATGTTTCCTTTGGCTGTTCCAAGTTTCATGGAACACAGTCCAGAAGTTTGGTTTAAGATATTCGAGATCGAACTAGAAAATAAGGGCATAACGGCGGACCGTCCGAGGTACAAGCAGCTCGTCCCACGCCTTCCTCCGTCGGTAGTGACGCTGATTGAGGACATTCTACTCTGCCCATCGAATGAGGCAAAGTATGAAACGATGAAGCAAGCGATTTTGAAAGAGTTACGACCCAGCGCACGAACACGATTTGAGCAGCTCAATGGTCTCAAGCTTGGAGATCGCAAGCCGTCGGCATTGCTCCGCGAACTTCAGCGCATCGCTGGTCCCTTATTCTTGAGCGAAGAAGGGATAAAGGAGCTGTGGTTTGCACGTCTCCCAGAGCCATTGCCGGTAATGCTGTCTATGTTTATAGATGCACCCTTGAAAGACTTAGCTACCAAGGCAGACGTTGCGTTCGAACGTTTTCCGCAGCAGACGACCAGTAACGCCGGTGACGTATTCTCAACGGTGAAAACCGAATCCTATGTTTGTTCCCAGTCGCTAGACCGATCTGACTCTAAAGACGAGGAAATTGCGCTACTTCGCAGCAGGATAGCAGCAATGAAGTCTTCGAAGCAGCGTGTGCCACGGCCAAATGCTGACCACGTTTTGGCTACCGTTCATTGCGGCTGGTCTGTGCCTGCACCGAGTACGTCACGTTCGGCACGAAAGCGCCACATTTTCCTTACAAGTTCTCAGTCAGATAACGTCAAACCCGTCGAAGACTTATGTTGGTACCACGGCCAATACGGTGGAAGAGCTAGACGTTGTCGGGCGCCCTGCATTAGGCACGACCCAGGGAAAACGAATAGCCCGCATACTAGCACTACAAACGTATCATTCAATAACCAAGCAAACCGACTGTTTTACGTTAAGGATGGAGGTTCTTCCATCACCTTTCACATCGACACGGGTGCGGAAGTCAGCGTCGTCCCAGCGACCGCTAGCGACAAGCACTCGGAGCCTAGGTACAATTTGCGTGCGGCCAACGGTTCTCCTATAGCTTCATTCGGTCAGCGCATGATGAACCTAGACCTCAATCTTCGCCGAGATTTTCAGTGGGTCTTCATGGTTGCGTCTGTACCCATCGCAATTATCGGTATCGACTTCCTCCGACATTTTGGGTTGCTTGTTGATGCTGGTCGCCACAGACATTTAGACGACCGTACGAAACTAGGTGTTGATGGTGTCCTTTCAGATGCCCCGATAATCAGCCCTGTATTTCGGATCGCAGACACACCGTCCGTCTTCTTGAGCCTCCTCTCCGAATACCCGCGACTGGTTCGACCGGCTGCGGAGCTTCCACCAGTCACGACAGAGGTCGCTCACCACATAGTTACGCGCGGTCAACCAGTTAGCGCACGACCAAGACGGCTTGCTCCAGACAAACTAAGGGCAGCACGATCCGAATTTGACCACATGCTTCAACTTGGTATCGTCAGACCGTCCAACAGTCCATGGGCGTCGCCTCTGCACATGGTCCCAAGGAAGGTTGTGGGGGACTGGCGTACTTGCGGCGACTATCGATCCTTGAATACGGTTACCACGCCTGATCGCTACCCGATCCCACACATAGTGGATCTCACCGCCAGTCTGGCGGGTAAAAATATCTACAGAAAAATCGACTTGGTACGCGCATACAACCAAATTCCGGTAGCCGAAGCAGGCATCGCTAAAACTGCCGTGAAGACCCCATTTGGTTTGTTCGAGTTTCTGCGCATGCCATTTGGCCTGAAGAACGCCGAGCAAACTTTTCAGCGTTTCATCGACCAAGTTTGTCGCGGTTTAGAGTTCGCTTACGCGTATCTTGACGACATTTTGATCGCAAGCTCTTCACGAGAAAAGCACATTCGCCACGTACGAACACTTTTTGATCGTTTATCTCAACGCGGGGTGACGATCAATGCAGAAAAGTGTTCGTTTGGTGTCGATTCAGTTAATTGTCTGGGCCATCGTATCTCTTCTGCAGGCGTCGTGCCACTGCAGGATAAAATTCAAGCCATTATCGACTACCCTGAGCCTCATTCTTTCAAACAGCTCAGGCGTTTTGATGGCCTTGTCAACTTTTACCGTCGATTTATACCCAACTGCGCCTCTCTGATGCAACCCCTCACGCACCTTCTCTGAGGGAAACTCAAGACGTTCGAATTTCCTGCCGCAGCACGCGCTGCTTTTAAGTCGCTGAAAGAGGCTATCGCCAACATAGCTTCCATAGCGCATCACGATCCGGCCGCCCCACTGTCTCCTAGTAATGACGACTCGGACGTCGCAGTCGGCGCTGTTTTGCAGCAACGCGTAGCCGGCACGTGGCAGCCCATAGCGTTTTTCGCCAAACGCCTACAACCTACCAAATCTCGTTACAGCACGTTCGTTAGAGAACTGCTAGCAGTGTATCTAGCGCTACGTCACTTTCGACACTTCTTAGAAGGCCGCTCCTTTGTCGTCTTCACCGACCACAAACCCCTGACTTACGTGCTTGGCTGGTCTACCGACCGACACCCTTCTAGTGAGTAGCGCCACCTTGACTATATCGCTCAGTTTACGACCGATATACGGCATGTCTCAGGTGTGCACAACGTTGTCGCCGATGCACTTTCCCGCATTCAAACTATTTCCGCTGACGCCGGCACTGCTATCGACTTGGCAGCCATGGCCACAGCACAACTCAACGATCCTGAGGTTGATCTACTACGCAGGTCTCCCTCATTAGGTATACGACCCGTTCCGCTGACATCAGCAGATGGAACGATACTCTGCGATTTATCTCTGGGCACGCCGCGCCCAGTCGTCCCACGCGAGTTTCGGCAGACCGTGTTCGACGCGTTGCACGGCTTGTCTCATCCAGGCGTTCGTGCATCGGTTTAACTCGTAACCGCACGATTCGTTTGACGCAATGTTAATCGGGATTTCCGTACCTGGGCAGCTGCTTGCCTTCCGTGTCAACGCGCGAAGGTGCACAAGCACACGAGAAGCCCATTAGGCACTTTTCCGACACCAGACGCAAGTTTTCATCACGTGCACCTCGATCTCGTAGGTCCTCTGCCGCCTTCCAAAAGCTCGGTATATCTACTGACCTGCATCGATCGATTTACTAGATGGCCTGAGGCCGTCCCCATCCCAACTGGCTCCTCGGAAACGGTAGCGAAAGTTTTTATGGAGCGCTGGGTAGCTCAATACGGCTGTCCTGCCATCGAGACCACCGATCGAGAGTCTCATTTCTCGTCGACGTTTGCCACGTTGCTTAAGGATTTAGGCTGTCGCCACGTCCAGACGACGGCGTATCATCCGGCCGCTAACGGCATGGTAGAGCGTTTTCACTGCCAGTTGAAGGCAGCGCTATGTGCGCACGCAAATCCTTCATGGTCTGAAACGCTTCCCCTTGTTTTCCTAGGCTTAAGAAACACGGTTAAAACCGATTTTGACGCCACACCAGCGCAGCTAGTCTACGGTTGCACGCCGCGGTTGCCCGGACAACTGGTAGCACCATCCCCATGTCCTTTCACTTTTGACTACGGAAGTTACACTGACCGATTGGCTCACCAGATGCGTGAGTTACGTCCACCCGCTCCTCGAGCGCAGAAGATACCAGTGTACGTGCCCGAGAAGCTGTCTACGTGTTCACACGTCCTTCTTCGTGCAGACGGTGTTCGACAGCCTCTTCGGTCGCCGTACATAGGACCCTTCAAGGTGCTGTATCGTGCGAGTAAGGCGTACACTATTGACCGCGGTGGTCGACACGAAGTCGTCACCATCGACCGTCTAAAACCCGCCTTTATGGAAGAAACCCCTCGCCTACTTCGTCTAGTAGTGCTTCGTGCGACGTTACGACTCATCGCACCAACTTACATCATCCTAGCCTAGTTCAACCAGACCACGATTTCGGTCTACAAGCCGTCCCAACCTCTCCCGAATCTAGCCCGCCGCCTCCCACGACCAATCGCCGTGGTCGGGCGGTGCGCAAGCTCGTCCGCTTCTCCGACTATGTACAGTGTAAATACTTATAACTTTGTAGATATTGTATATATTTGCCACATTTTTGGTCGATTAACGTTTTGAAAACAAACAAAAAAATCAAAAGCCCCCGAAAAACCATTATCGAAAAAATATTCAAAAACCAAAAAATATTTAAACACGCAGCTCATTCGTTTGTTCTTTTTGGCGTTTTCTGCGCGTGTTTTTTATTTTCTCGTCTTTACATGCCCCAACCCTCCCCTTCGATCGACTGGCCCACACGAGGAAGATTTTCAAGGACCCTGACGCGAACACTGGTCGCTTCTCCGCGGGACGAGGATCACTTCTTTGCGGGACGAGGATTGCTTCTCCGCGGGACGAGGATCGCCTCTTCGCGGGACGAGGATCGCTTCTCCGCGAGACGAGGATCACTTCTCCGCTGGACGAAGATCACTTCTTCGCGGGACGAGGATTGCTTCTCCGCGAGATGAGAGTCGCTTCTCCGTGGGACCAGGGTCATGATCTTCGTGGGACGAGGGTCGTTTTGGAGCGAGGCGGGGTGCGGCGGGAAGCGAGACCACTCCCAAGCGCACCGTTTGGCGGCAGCGTAGGTTGAGGTCCTGTCGGCCTTTTTCTGGACTAGCCAGTTCTTTTGTAGTCCGACAAGCCCGCTCCAACGGCTCGCCGAAATGCACCCTGCCCTGCAATCAATAAATAATAAAGACCGGACGGCACAGCGGATACAAATTTTCGGCTACATTTTTTTCGATCCCGAGCAGACTCTGCTTTGTATACCAGAACCTTTTGCAAACTTTGGATCCACAACCAGTTGATTTCGAAGGCTTTCTATGTTCAGCCTTCTAGGGGGAGCTCTGTAGCGCACAAAAAGATAACTCTTATCTTTCGTGTACAATTTACTTGTTGACCGATTGTACATTACTCCTTCTTGTTTTAATCTTACAACCGGCTAGACACACAACTGCCTTGTAAGTCGCCGCGCTCACGTGTACGCTCTTGCCTCGCTTCATCCGTCCGTTTCTTGTTGTAGCCCAACAAATACAGTCCGCTGTGTCCGACTCCAATAGCCTTCTGATATCCGAGCTCAATTCCGCGCATCGTCTCGGACTAGTAGTAACTAGTCCTAAAACTAAAAACAATACAACACGTGCAGTAGCTTGCGAGTTATTCGCAATTGAATACTGGTCTAGGAAGAAGTCCATTGTTCTTTTTGACTAAAAATGGTGTTCTGCTTTGCAAGCAGGTAGCAGAGAAAGAAAAGAACGTGTTAAATGTAGCGAGGCGGTATATGTTCTAAATAGGCATAGCTATCAGAAATGCTCTAATTAGCCCATAGTAACCTGCAACAACTAGGGACGTCGTGGGTGACCTAAAGTACACTTTGCAGGTATACATAGCAAATATGCGCAAATAAGGTATACTTTGGTGCGGAAACGCTAGAAATCCAGTGAGGAATATTATGCCTGCATGGGAATTCAGGAGAGCTTATAATTAACCCACGGTTAGAGGATCACAGCATATCATTTGCAGTAGATACTGAGCCACATAAACCACTAGGAATCTAGAGTTTAGTACTTAATAAGCCTTTATGTGTTTCTAAAGTTTGTATCAAGACCGCCTGAGCCAGGTCTACCTGAGTAACACAGGAGACTTTTCGGAGCAGTTGACACCTCTTGGTCTGGAAAATACACCTTTGTCTTAAGTAACTTAACTTGAGTAACTTAATTTATTTCTTATGTAACTTATTTCTTAGCTAATCATCGCAAGTTTTAGCACTTAGAGCGGAGTTTCTATATTTATGAGGCTAGGTCGCCAACAGCAAAGAGCTAGGGGAGCCTGTCACTAATACTAAAGAAATGTGCATTTGAAAATTTAGTAAAATTTGGCAAATGGCTCTGGGGCGTGAAATCTATTTTGGTATGCGTTGGTGGGGCGTTATCAACTTTACTTCTGGGGATTAAGCTTGCTCGAACTTGAGGGATTGTTATGCCTTATGTGTTGATGCACACAACTGTGCGGCTCTTTGCTTACTTTTGAGTTATTTCTCTCCAGTTTTGAGTTCCGAAGCATGTGCCAGCGGTGTTCATCCAGTTGGCAATGTTAACTAGTAGTATAAATAAATAGATAAATAAATAAATGGTATATTCTCTGTAAAACGAGACACACCTCTAAAGGCATGATGAAATATGCATACAAGCATAGCTTCTTTGGAATATTAAAACGTTTCGTTTCAATGAAAGGAATAAACGAAAATATGTAGTCCATATGAGCGAGCCTATTGTCAGGTAATAGTCAGATGAAGGACCATGATGGCGCTGTGGCGCGCAACATTCAGTCATAACTGTTGCGTCAAGATACAATTTGGGATTAGTTGTGCCATATAGTGATCCATGAGCAAAGGAGCCCAAACAAAGTTTAGTGCAATTAAAGGCCATTACGAAGCCGGGATGATCCGTACTACACTAAAGCATTCTTCATAGTAAAATCAGTTGCATATGTTGGATGTAGGAGGCTGAGGGCTGCGTCAGTGTGAAATGTATAGCTGTGACTTTATTTTGTGGCGAGTCACATCCGCCACTTTGCAGTGTTGTTAAGCGGACATTTGTGGCTTTCTATAGGGAGAACTCTTGCCAGGCGAAAACCCACCACGTCCTGGAACACTGTCATAGCTTCCGTTGAACTGTAGTGCTAGTCGGCTATGCATCGTATAGACCGATTTTGCACTCTATTATTCGTAGTAGGTTGAAAGCCAAAATTATTCCTTGGTTGGCCGAATGGCTTAGTAATGGTCCGGCAGTACTCGTTGAAGCCGGGGAATGATGTAAAAGAGTCGCAGAGTCGAATGCTATTGATGCAGGTGAGTAAACACACTGTTAATAGAGCCGACTTTTTCTATTATATTGTCCGGCTCACAACCTGTGTCCAGCTATTCATGCTGGACGTGTCATGGGGACGGTGAGTGCAGTTGTTTCTTGTATCTGAACATGTCCATAACAGAAAAATAATGCTTTTCTTTGCAAAGTGGACTAGTAATTCCTTCAAACGTAAGTGTAATTGTCTCCAAGGCCAAGTGAGGACTCCATGGAAGGTCATCGGAAAAACCGCTTATACGCGAGATGCTGTCCGTGAAATGACATCAGAAAAGCTCCAGATGACTAGAGAATCGGGTTGTTTGAGGCAGCGAAGGTAATCACGCCAGAATTGTCTGTCTTCGGATGTGGAACAGTGGATCCATGTCAATACATTATTCTAGGTGAGTAAATTGTTCTACTGTGGGTACGAGGCGAGCTAAACCCGTTTGTTTAGACCGCGTGGTGGTAGCTTCTCCAGAATGGCGGAAAGAGCTCCATTTGGAAAGATGTGTGGGTTTTTCATCTCCAGGAGAAAAGATGAAGCATGTAAACCAGCTGGCTATTGAAGGTGGGTCGACCAGTCCCAGTGGATAAACCTTGTTTTGGCCAATGTATCTGTGGAAATCCCAGGAAAAACGGGCAACAGACAAGAGGCAACCAAACAGAAAGACAGCAAAGCATCAAGAAGCACAAACACAGACTGTTGGCGCGCAACGGTGCCTATGATACATTAAAATTTATGTAATTTTGTTAAGTATACATGATTTGCAAGCGCGTTCTTTACATCACGTCGCTGGTGTGACTTAGACTACAACTACTAGGTAGGAAGAAGGATCTGCACGCGCCGGGTCAAGAGACGGATAGAACAAAGCGTGTTAACAAAGTTAAGCGATTAATATGATTGTTGGAGAGTAACAGGCAAACCGATGCTGACGAGAGCAGTCAGAATGCGAGCGGCATCTTAGGTAAAACTAAGGACAACTAGGTTGAAACCTAATGCGGGAGCAACATAGGTAAAGCAAAGTTCCAAGAAGAAAAGGAAATTTAAAGAATCAGCTATGAGCGGAAGAATGCGGACGGCAGTGCGAAGAATAAATCGTGAGAGTAATTAGGAGACGATAGTCAGGATGAAAAATGTTTACTACTACAGTGTGGTGAAGCCAAGGACGCTCTCTTGCAAAGTATGAATCGTTCAGTTCTGAAAAATCACCGGTAATATCCCAGAAGTCTGAGAGAATTCTGAGAGCCGGAGACCGAAAAGACGAGACTTGAATAGTCGACACATCCTTAGGCCTCATAGCGGTCCCAGAGAACTTCACTGATCAGATGATGACAAAGAAGGGCATGGCATTAAGCGTCGGTCGTCCGATTGAAGGTTTGACGGTACAGGTTATTGATGGATGTGCCTATATTAATAAAGGGTAAACAAGTCTACCCGGCTGTCAATGTAAGCAAGACGTAGCTTTGGGTCTACAGAGATTAGATCGGTATACCTTGCTAGCCTGGAAAAGGTCAAAGAAGCAGACACGTCAGATGGGACTAGGTTATTACAGGGCACTGAGAGTTGGCATTCCGATTAGAGAAGAAATGATAGTAAAGAACGTCATAAGGAGAGAAGACGGTCCGGATAGAGAGAGGTTTACTTATAAGGTGTGGAAAAGTCCATGGGCTCGAAAGGTAATGGGGACAGAGCGTTCGGACTTCTCATCAAATGCCGGTAACGTCACAGCAGTCTGAATGTATTCGGAGAGCAGGGGACCGATTAAACGAGACTGGATTAGTCGGCACACTTAGAGTAAGTCGGACGGTGAAGGTGGGAAGATAAATAAAGAGTCAACGGAGACGGATAGGTTTGGGATGCAAGAGACTACATGAATATAAGGTATGCAAGTCAGGCAGGCTCGCAATGTGAGAGAAGTTGTGTGTTAGTGATACAGAGTCTAAAACTAATTTTGCTAGTTAGGCAGCAGTCAAAGAGGATAATAGGGCAGGGCTCTGAGAGCTCGCTATGCGGATGAAAAAGAAATAAATACAGGCCGCGATAAGAAGAGGACAGATTAGAGCGTTTACGTTTGCGGATAAGAAATGAGACAGTCAGCGTGGTTCTCGATGTAATAGTGGCAGAGCGTTCAGTCTACCGAGCATGGCAGGCAGCGTCGCAGAAGTAGGAGAGAAGAAAACCGATCTGTCGAGGTTGGATTTGGTCGGCGGATTGTGATTGAGTCCTATGGTTCATTTGGGAAGGTAAGTGGAGTCAGTAAAATTGGACTGGTCAGCGATAGAAGGGGTTATATTAACATAGGGCGAACAAGTTCAGCATGATATCAAAGTGAGGGAGGAAGTACTTTGGATCGACGGAACATAGGCCGCTAACATCCCGGTAGCCTGGTAGCAGTCCCATAGAATTTGGCTGATCAGCTGAGGCTGAGTTACGGATGACAGAAACTCAATCATCCTATTGAAGAATGATTGAATACAAACTGCGCTCAGTCATCTGAACGATGGCCAGTAACGTCACAGGAGGCTGAGAGAAGTTGGAAAGCAGCAGACTGATCAGACGAGACAGGATTCGTCGCCGAAACGAGATTGAGTCCAACAGCTAATTTTTGGAGGGCAAATGGAGTGGGTCGAGAGGTGGAGGTGCCTAAGTAAATAGAGGGTGAACAAATCTAGCAGGCTGTCAATGTAATTGCGACATAGCTTGAGTCTACAGAGTCTAGATCGCTTAAATGTCGCTGGTCTGGAAAAGGTCAAAGAAGCAGACCGGTCAGATGGGACTAGGTTATTACAGGGCACTGAGAGTTAGCAGTCCGATTAGGGAAGAAATGAAAGTAGAGAGCGCCATAAGGAGGAGAGACGGTCCGGATAGAAAGAAGTTTACTTATAAGGGGTGAAAATGTCCATGAGGCTCATGAGGTATTGGGGGCAGAGCGTTTGGTCTTCCGAATAAATGCCGGTAACGTCACAACAGTCTGAGAGAACTCGGAGCGCAGGGGACCGATTGGACGAGACTAGATTAGTCAGCACACTTAGAGTAAGTCGAACAGTTGAGGTGGGAAGATAAATAAAGATTCGGCAGAGATGGACAGGTTAGGGATAGAAGAGGTTATATGAATATAAGACATGCAAGTCAGGCAGGCTCCCATTGTGAGAGATTGTGTGTTGGTGAAGCAGAGCCTAGAACTGAATTTCGATAGTCGGAGAGGATAATAGGGCAGGGCACTGAGAGCACACCCCCCGGTTGAAGAAGAAATAAAGGCAGAGCGCGATAAGGAGAGAACCGAGTCGAGAATTTACGTTTGCGGATAAGAAATATGACAGTTAATGTGGCTGTCGAGGTAATAGTGACAGAGCGTTCGGTCTTCCCAGCAATAGCCGGCAGGGTCACAAAAGTCGGAGAGATGGAGACCGATCAGCCGAGGTTGGATTCTGTCGGCGCATTGCCATTGAGTCCTATGGTTCATTTGGAAAGAGGAGTGGAGTCAGTAGGATTGAACTGGTCAGATGGAGTAGTGGTTACATTAACATAGGGCGAACAGGTCCAGCAAGCTATCAAAGTGAGGGAGACACTGCCTCGGATCGACGGAGCCTAGACCGCTAACATCTCGGTAGCTTGGTGGAATTTCCAGAGAGTATGATTGATCAGATGAGGCTCAATTAGGGTATGGCACAACTAGTTGGCCGTCCGATTGTAGAAGGATTGAATGCAGACGGCGTTCAGTCAGCTGAACGATGGCCAGTAACGTCACAGCAGTCGAAGAGCAGGATACCTATCAGTTGAGACGGGATTAGTCGGCGATATGAGGTTGATTTCGGAAGGCAAATGGAGTGGGTCGAGAGGTGGACAGGTTAGAGATGGAGGTGCTTATATAAATAAAGGGTGAACAAGTCTAGCAGGCTGTCAACCTAAGTGCGACATAGCTTTGAGTCTACAGAGTCTAGACCGTTTAAATGTTGCTGGTCTGGAAAAGGTCAACGAAGCCAACCGGTCAGATGAGACTAGGTTATTGCAGGGCACTGAGGGATGGTCGTCCGGCTATTTCTTTTGTGGTTTTCTTGGCAAGAGCTGTTCTAGCACTCAAACTAAGGAGTGATAAGGTAAATGAAGAGTGGAATAGTAACAAACACCAGTGGGGGCTGGTCGTTTACCAGCCATTGCGCATAACGCACCGTAGACCTTGAAACCAGCATGCACTTGTATACACGGCAGTGAACCTTATAGATATCGTTAGGTATCATTAGTACCAGCAAGAACGACATTGCAACGGCGTTGAGATGGCCTAAGAGAGAGTTCCGCACGTAGCAGATGTGTCCAGTCGGATTGTGACAACTGTCCGACCCCAGTGAACCTAAGTGGCTCAGGTGCTGTGGATCTTGACATTGCGCCTAATATGGATACTGGATCGCTTGATTGCTTGGAAGAACCTCCAAACTCTGGGACAAGTACCATCCATAACGCCGCATCATACATAGATCAAATCAGCCAACCCAAGAACAATATAGGAAAACCCTCAGTTAATACTAAGTGCTCGGCCATTTATACAAGTCCATCAGTTAAACCGGAAGAGTCAATGGTTGACGGACATCTAAGGCAACCTTTAAACAGCTCAGTTAGATCGGACATGTTAAGAAAATTCCACGACGATCGAAGCATACCCAGCATAACCTACACTCACAGAGCAGAGCCGCCAACGCCACGTCTTAAAAGACTCCGTGTATGCACCACACCGCCGTGTTCCCATTAACCGCTGTGCTTAACGGCACCAACTTTGAAAATTAGAAAAGCGGAGACCTTAACACCATATAATGCTGCGAGCTGGAATGGGTTGTGCAGCGCACTAGGGTTTACTAGTTCAGACGATATATCGTTGGACGCATTTAGGCGTGAAAACATTGCGTTTAATGGCATTGCAGAGAATGCACTGCAGGTTCAATGACTGACTAAGCGTGCAATCCAATTTGTGGCCCCCAGCAAAACGCAAAGGTTGAGGCAGTATTGCGTACTCTTATAGCGAACCGTGGACAGCTTCGCTGTGCAGCAACGCTAACCCAGCTTACGTTGGGGCAACTGAAAAGATGCTTAAGTTGGGCTGCGGCGAATCCTAACGTCAAGACAAGCTTTGGGCAACGAGAGGCCAATACATCCAGGGAGAAACAACAAGCGACAGCTAACCGCTTAGACAGCATTGTGTCCAACACTACGAAGGCTCCCAGTGCCAAACGGGATTGCGGAGGAAACACACATAGTCACTCACTTACGATGGTTGTGTCCCCCACACACGCCTTAAATATTTCAAGATCCGTAGACAAGCATTCGCCGCAGCCGGGTGAGGACAATGTGGAGTTCAGCGTACTTGCATTTAATGTTTTTGATGACATATCGACGAAGGAGCTCAAGAGCACAATCCTTAAAGTTAACGGTATCGCAGAAAATTCGGTACAAGTTGAGAGGATGGCCAAAAGGAGCAGTAAATTCCAGCCTCAATCAAACTGAGAACAGACGATAGTAGAAGCATGCGCACTATAATATTGAATTGTGAACAAATTTGCAACGATACCAAGTTAAGTCAACTGTATTTCGGCCCACCAAGACGGACACTACCGAATCATACCCCAGATACTTGTTAGGCGGCCTTGCGTAACACCACCGCAACCAATTCACCTACGGCTGGCTAGCCGAACAACCACCTCGTGGTGTCAGCTGGGTGGTTCGGGTTTAACCCGTACCAGAAAATAGTTCGGCGGCAGTGTTCCAGGACGTGGTGGGTTTCGCCTGGCCAGTTTTCTCTCCCTAAAAAGCCGCAAATGTCTGCTTAACAACACTGTGACCTGGCGGTCGTGACTCGCCACAAAATAAAGTCACTGCCCCGTGGATATCCGGATAATTCTATCTAACCCACGGACACCAATCTCCAACTCGCATTTTGATGACGATAGCAAACATTGAAGTTTGAATCAGCACAACTACAAGCACAAAATACACAGCTACATACGCATACACACACAATGACATACATACATACCCCTATGCAATCACAAACTGTAATGGTAAACATATCGGATTTTTGCACATTCTTGATCATGCATCGTTATGGCAAAAGGATCATGCCTGTAAAGGCGTGCCACACCCTGTTGAGAATAAAGGATTTATTTATTTATTTATTTACATTCGGTAATCTACACAGTTCCGCTCAACTTCATGCGCATCCAAGTTGTTGTGCACCTGCTACAGCCCTTAGACATTTGCCGCCGGCCCAGATACAAAGGCCAAATAGTCCACTGCTTCCTACCCCGCAACCTGCGCATGTTTACTCCAGGCGGGGATAAGCCGCGACAGTTTCATCCCGGCACCAAACTCCTCGTCGCTCATCTACCAACTGCAATGTCTTCTTACTCACTTCCTACAACTACTGCAGATAGCGAAGTAACCATCAGCGGATTCATCTTGTCATCCGTAAGGCTAGTATACTCCAAGCGTTCTTTCTCACTTCTATTTTTAAAAGCTAGGTCCCTAAGAAATAAAATGCATATGTTGCCTCCTCAGTCTGTCCTCGCTGACGCTGATGCGATGTCTGTCCCTGAAACATAGGTTTCCCCTTATGCTTCAGGGGATGACTACTCACTTTATGACTATCATCTGTTTATGCAATCTTGTGTGCATAAACGAGGGGGCGGGTGCGTCATTTATGTTAAAAATACTTACCAAGCCAAAATGTCCGAAAGCGTGAGCGCTGCTGAGGCCATGGATTCAATATGGATAACGGCTGATGCCTTGGGATCGACTGTATTCTTTGGGTGTGTTTATGGATCACCTGATACCTCAGCTAAGGGTGACAACGCACTTATGGATACTTTTGCGCAAGCATCAAATTTTTATGCGAATACAAACTGGTTGCAGGAGATTTCAGCCTGCCTGAGTTAGACTGGTTCTCACCTGCTGCAACAACGAAATATGCTGGTTTACTAGCATGCAGCACTTTAGGCGGCTGGACTCAATATGTATCTGCCCCAAAAAAGGCGGAACATATTACTGACTTAATATTCACTCTAGGCATCCCATCAACGCTGGTGGAAGTCGGCCGGGAGTTTCCGGGTATTGCTCACAGATTAGTGCATTGCTTGGTTTACTTAAAGCAACGTAATGCCTACCCAACAGAAACAGACCCAGTCGTGGTATACCGCCCGATGCATCTCGTCAACTAGACAACCTTTGCTGTACTCGTCCGATCAAGAAATTGGGAGGGATGCTTAATGTCTCGTACTGTGGATCGCTCGGCTGAGCTGTTTTATGAGGAAATACTCCACCATCTCGACTCTCTAGCTCCCCTTCACATTTGATAAGACAAGCAGCTAAAAGTGTGACCCAAACCAGACTGCATAAACAAATGCGTCAGCTTAGACGATCCTATATATACCTTCAATTTGCCCACATCATGAAAGCGAATGGGATTGCACATCAGCTTTCTGCCAGATCTAAGCAGCAGCAAAGCAGTCAAGAAATAGCCGCACTAAATATTACGAAGAAAGCTAAGAATCTCAGCTGGCTGCTGTGCTCTTGGACACCTACCTATGGATGACAGATCTCTACACTTTTGATTATTATTATGCCATCGACACTTCTAGTGACGCAAGAATTCTATGTGATGCCTTTAGCTCACCTTTTAAGGAATCTCAGTGTCTGGAAACAGATTACGCATTTCAGGCCCTGCAAGTACCCGGTAGCCAGTACCTGTCCTCTGAACAGTTTGACATAAATAGTGTCCGTTCTGCGATCTTAACTAGCAAGCCTTCCTGGAACCCTGGTCCAGACGGAATGCCACCCAGTCTACTTAAAAATGGTGGTGAAGATATCCTTATTCTTTTTTTGAAACTCTACGTTATCCATGCCAAAAGGTCAATGCCCGACCGCTTGGAAACACTCCAACATTATGCCAAGCCATAGAGACGGAAACTTACAGGAAGTTAGTAACTATCGCCCTATTAATCACACATCTATTATCTCGCGCGTGATGGAGAAGATGATTAAAAAGGCCCTCATGACCCACCATTACGCAGGCGAGCACATAAATGAATCTCAGCACGGGTTTCTAAGTGCTCGGTCTTGTGCAACCTGTCAGCTGAACCTTCTTACTTTAGTCACTGAGGCAATTGCCTCTAATCTTTTAGTTGTCTTTTTTTACCATGATATGCAAAAGGCTTTTGACAGGGTATCAAACATGCGCCTGATGTTAAGGTAAAGGCTTACGGGGTAGACAGCCAGCTATTAGACTGGCTGGGTTCTTATCTACTAGGACGTACGCAGTCTGTTAAGGCTGAATAAACTATAGCCACACCGACCGCCATCCACAGTGGCGTGGTGCATGGGAGCGACCTTGGTCCAACCCTATTTTTGATTTATATCAATGACCTCTGCAGGAGTTTGCGACACGGTCGCTACTTTATCTTTGCTGACGATGTAAATTTTGTCTACGTCTTTTCCACTTGTAATGAATTATCCCCAATTAATAGTATCCGTGATGATCTTAAAGCACTTGAACAGCGGTGCGAACACTGGCAAAGGACCCTATCCGCTCAAAATTCTAATGCCATGACTTACAAATTTTCTATACCTGCTGGGTCCCTAACAACCAACGGCATCACTATCAAACAGAATGCCATGACAAGAGATCTGTGCATACGCTAATCCATTAGTCTCAACGTTACAGAGCAAGTTCATTATTAAGTGGCAAGGGTAAGGCGACTGTCGTTCCACATACGCCACTACATAAAACCGAAGATGCAAGGCTAGAAATTTATTAGTGCCACATCAGGCCACATCTAGAATATTGCTCTTTTATATGCAGCAAACTACGGAAATCGGACAGTGCTCTGATTAAAAAAGTTTAGCTCCGCTTTACGAAGATGTTCACTCCATCGCAGCAATCTCTGAGTAACCGATAAAGGTGCGAACATCATAAAATTCAACCCTTATGGCAAAGGCGCATTACCCTTAACGTGTGCTTCTTACATAAGCTAATTCATAGATAGCTGCACAATAATATCACTCGCCTTGAACTAAGGAGCGCATCTGCAGCTAAACTCCGAAACAAGGGCCATTACATTACCCCGCTAAAGGGAAAGAAGAGACTGCAATCTCGTTTCTTCTTAGTTGGGTACGTGAATATAAAGAACAGATTGCCTTCCAGAATAAAAGAAATCCAAAACTTGCAGGTATTTAGAAAAGACGCACACGGATTCCCGTTTTGGCAAAAAACCTAGCATCTTCCATATCTGCGATTCGCGTGACCACTTCTTCGATACTGGCTTTGATGTAGCTCGAGGATGCCGACCATGTAGTGCATGACACCTAAGCATCTTGAGCTCACATTTCATACACATTCATTGTCGTTAACCTTTTATCGCCGAAGAGACTTTAACGGTATCCGTCGCACACATTTTCTAGGGTTTAGAAATAGCAAACCGAGTACAACATGATTCTAGTCTTCAACGATCTCTTCCTGACCCACTTGAGTTCTGCAACGGCCACTTCCACCTTAGGGCTGCACCATGCAATTAGTGGACGCCAGCACAAAAGCATCCGGTAAGGGATAATAAGGGATAATCCCGTGGATTTTCTCTATCAGTAACCCTTGTTCTTTTAACTTATCCATTACCGCAATCACAACACCCAGTGGGTCTCAGTCGGATCAGTCGCACGCATGGTACAAGTACTAACATTAGAATTCTGAAAGCAAAAGGTACTTAGCCATTACTGATTAGTTCCTGATATGCTTCGGCCCTCTTACTGACACTTTGATCCAAAGGCTGCATGGACCAATTTGTATCAACAACCCTACGGCTTCTCACTTTCTATGGTCACTTTGTCAATGTCTAAAATTTCAACAAAAAGTACAGCCTAGCCTACTGACTGGTAGGTTCGCAAACCCGTAGTTATTCCTAATATAGAGTATCGCAGAGCAATGACGAAGCTATCGTGCAGGCAAAGTACAATACTTACATCTTATCAACCTCTTTATTCCTTGTCTTCAGCTTTACATTTATCACTTTTAAACTACTTGACCACTGGGTCTGTTGAAAAATTATTACACTTATGGCCTTTGAGGCACTCCTAGTAAAGGCATCGTACCGGACCTAAGACTTGCTTAAGAAGTTGAAAGAGTTTGTTGCTGCTGATATACCTAAGATTAGCATTAGAATTGTCCAAAACCGTCTAAATGCCGGCTTTAGATTAACCTTTATGTGCCTTCGTAGATGTCGGTTGCTAGCTGGCCATTATTGATGCTTTTCTTTAAGCCTGAGCACCAGCTACTCTACTCCGAGGTTTCCAACCACTCTCGGTATGTAAACAGCAAAATATTACATCTTACATATTGTTGACAAAGAGAGCGCTTTAAAGTTCTAGACCCAAGTATCAGACCTTTGGCATACCACTTATCCTCTCTGATCCCATATACTTAGCTTTAGCTAGAATAAATATGCCTCTCACTATCGAAACGCTAGTAGACAGGCATAATGAAAATCTGCTCCTCCTCTTTAACAGCTTTTGCCAGTAAAACACTCGCATTTCCAGATTCTATTTCCCTGGCACGAAAGCTATCCAAAGAGAGAGAGGCTCCTGTCACACTGGCTGGCTAGACTACCAGAAAATTTACATCACCAATTTTCTTAGCTTGGCCACCCGTGTGTTATGTTTCTTCAAGCTGGTTACAAAGCCTACCGTGCGATAGGCGCAATGGCGGGTGAACGACCAGTTCCCACTGGTTTTTGTTACTATTCTAATCTTCACTTAACTTATCACTCTTTACTTTGGGTGCTAGAACAGATCTTGCCAGGAAACCACAAAAGAAATAACCGGCGTGTCAGCATACTACTAGGTAACATTGCCAACAGAATGAACACCGCTGGCACATGCTTCGGAACTCAAAACTGGAGAGAAATAACTCAAAAGTAAGCAAAGAGCCGCACAGCTGTTTGCATCAACACATAAGGCATAACAATCTCTCAAGTTCGAGCAAGCTTAATCCCCAGAAGTAAAGTTGATAACGCCCCACCAACGCATACCAAAATAGATTTCACGCCCCAGAGCCATTTGCCAAATTTTACTAAATTTTCCAATGCACATTTCTTTAGTATTAGTGACAGGCTCCCCTAGCTCTTTGCTGTTGGCGACCTAGCCTCATAAATATAGAAACTCCGCTCTAAGTGCTAAAACTTGCGATGATTAGCTAAGAAATAAGTTACATAAGAAATAAATTAAGTTACTCAAGTTAAGTTACTTAAGACAAAGGTGTATTTTCCAGACCAAGAGGTGTCAACTGCTCCGAAAAGTCTCCTGTGTTACTCAGGTAGACCTGGCTCAGGCGGTCTTGATACAAACTTTAGAAACACATAAAGGCTTATTAAGTACTAAACTCTAGATTCCTAGTGGTTTATGTGGCTCGTATCTACTGCAAATGATATGCTGTGGTCCTCTAACCGAGGGTTAATTATAAGCTCTCCTGAATTCCCATGCAGGCATAATATTCCTCACTGGATTTCTAGCGTTTCCGCACCAAAGTATACCTTATTTGCGCATATTTGCTATGTATACCTGCAAAGTGTACTTTAGGTCACCCAAGACGACCCTAGTTGTTGCAGGTTACTATGGGCTAATTAGAGCATTTCTGATAGCTATGCCTATTTAGAACATATACCGCCTCGCTACATTTAACACGTTCTTTTCTTTCTCTGCTACCTGCTTGCAAAGCAGAAAACCATTTTTAGTCAAAAAGAACAATGGACTTCTTCCTAGACCAGTATTCAATTGCGAATAACTCGCAAGCTACTGCACGTGTTGTATTGTTTTTACTTTCCACGTAATCAGCGATTAAAACATGTCCTGAGCAGGCTATTTCGGTGCTGCTTTCCGCGGTATTCTAGCCTTAGAAGAGGTTTTCCTTTTTTGAGATGTACTCAGGTTGAAATTTTGCGCCAGTAAGCAATAGCAGTGCAAGAAAATTCTGGCTATATTTTTTGTTATTTTGTATTTTTTCTAGTGAAGCAGGCCGCCTCAGTATGTCTCTCAACAAATCCTTTTTCAATTTCATCTTCATTTCTCGAAATTGTTTTTTAGGTAAGTAGTGTTAACCTCATCAAGAGAATTACCAGAACCGAATATGATTGTTCTATTCAACTTACGTACCGCCGATACGAATCTTAAACCGAGCACGATGTACGAATACTAAAGTAGTATGTACTAACAAATAAACCTAGACTTAACGCACGGTCTGGGCAGGGGGATAAAACGATATACACTCTATCCGTGATTCTATAAGGAATATTAAACACAGTAGGAGTTACGAATAGGTTTTGAAATCCTATGCAAAGAGGCTGAAATCTACAGTTTGCGCCAGCCTGCGAGTTTTCGGGCAGTGTCACAGTAACATAATAATAGGAACGACTTGAAACGGCAAGGATATATCCGTGATAAAGGGAAAGGTGTGAATATGAGAAGTGATTGTTGGAAACAGTAAATCAATGTAACTGAGCAGACACATCAGAAAATATAGATACCGTGTCGCAATGTAAGCAATCCAGGTTGGGCAGACCTAAGCTTTTCTTTTAGATCGGAGTTTATTTAACCATTTCTGCCTATTCTGCAGTGTCGGTAGATATACTGTTACACCTACGCCAGAATATTTCGGACAGATGTCTTACCGGTCTCCATCTCCTGGTCGCTTAGATTGGTAAGTTGTTTAGTGGGTATTCAACCGACTGAACATTTTCAAGCGCTGATAGTTGCCGATGCGATATTGCATCTTGCGAACCCGGTGGGGTACCGCTACCAAAGACCGGTATCTTAATATCATTTTGTTTAAGGCGAGCACCTCTTCGGTCACTACATTCCCATTGAAGTGTTTACATAACAATTCACGATTCGATTGAATTACTGGTTCCCAAAAACTTCGCGATGGCTTGCACATGGAGGATTGAAATTCCAGTCAACCTCTCTAGCCAACATAGACTTTGTGAACTTCGCCAGATCCAGCTGTCTTAAAGATTGCATAATTCTGCTTCAGCTCCGTTGAAATTCTGCCAATTATCGCTGGATGTGCCCTTCGGCCATCCGCGTCTAGCTGATAGTCACGAACACGCACACAAGAAAGAATCGGTGTCCTTAGAGTGTGGAAACTTTACGTGAACACGCTGTGTTCTCAAGCTACTGAACAAACAGCCATATCTCTTTACATGTGCGCGGTCACGTTTCACTATCAGCAGTCCAAAATAGTCGGTGCCCACTGCAGTAAACGCTGCTTGTTGGGTCAGAGATTGGTCTGTTATAACTGGTGCCATCCACTGACTCACTGGCTTCGTATGATTAACGCGGCACTTCGCACATTTGAAAAGCACGCGCCTTATGGATGAAACCCCACCCGCGATCCAGTAGCGTCGATGAAGATCGTGCAAAGTGTGCTGCGCATCAGTGCCCATGGATGTAGCGGTAGTGCAGTAGAAGAAGGCGAGTGACAAGGCGGCGGCTAGGAAGTAAAATCGGATGCCACGCGTTGAACAGTGCCGAGAGTAGATCCAGCCTTCAGCTTACCCGAAGTATTCCACAAATAAAGAATGGCTTGATTCCTCTTAGCCTGTATGATATCAGTTTCAAATTTCGGAATGATATGTCAAGTTCGTTGCACGCAAGAGGGCGCATCTCCTCCGTAAAATGTTCTGATTGTACCAAGTTAACTATCTGAAGAGTAGCTGGTCGAATTTCAGCACTTTCTATCTTAACTGGTTGGTCGTCTCAGGTACATGGAGGCGGAATAATATTAGAATCGCAAGATAACGAAATATTCGCGCATGGAAGTCCATGTTAGACTAGCCTTGCTTTTATAAATAAATAAATAATTTATTCTCGTGCAGTGTAAGACACGCCTATGTAAGCTTGATCATGTTAAAGTTACAGCTAAATGTCAGGGAATGTAGAAAACATGGTGCAAGTTAGCCATGCACATTGGCGCTGAGAGCTTTCACTTGTGAGCAGAAGTGCATGAGTCTATCTGTTATCCAACTTTGAATATATGCCAATACAATCGTGATTGATCGCGTGGATAGTATGAGAATGGTTGCGAGACGTCCATGATGGGTGTGTGGTTGGTTGGTCTGGTTACCATGCGGCCGTGACTTTAGTTAGAGGCGAGTCACATCAGCCTCTTCTCAGTGCTGTTAAACAAACATTAGTGATTTTTTTAAGGAGAACGCTTGCCAAACAAATACCCACGACGTTCCGGAGCACTGTCGCTAAACATTTGCTGGAACAGGGTAGATCCGAACCACCCAGTTGGTGCCACGCGGAGGTCATGTTTTCGTTGTTGGTGGAGCAGCCTGCGATTACTTACAAGCCATAAACGAGCGAAAGGTCGCTCGGCAGGCGGGTCCAAGGGTTTGGTAGGTATGGATTGATTCAGGTGTGGTTGGTAATCATTCGTTTTGAGGGCCTTTTGTAGACAGGCCTTAGTTGATCCATTTCCATGGATAAGGACATTCAGCGCAAATTGTCCAATGATATTAGACCAGGATGGCGTGAGTGCGTTGGAGAGCTGATTTACTCCACTATTGTCTTTGTAGGTTTATTCGGTCGCAGACAACCAGGCCAGATGGGATCCTTTGTAAGTTTCTGTTACTAACTTCAGACTTTGAGGAAGCGAAGAGAAAAGCTAGGAAAAGGAGAGCAGCAGAGACGACCAAGGAAATCGGTGACAACGTGTGATGTGAATGTAAAGTTCATATATGTTACAACATGTTAATAGTGCTAAAGCAAGGGCAAAGAAAATGTTTGGTATTTGGTGCTCTGCGACCAACTAAAGTACCTATGCGAGCAAAGGTTGCTTAATAACTAGAAGCAAGAAAGGAATGATGAATGAGAACAAAGAGAAGACCATGGCAACGAAAGAAAAAAGCGAGACTAAACATGAAAGCCTGGAAATGGGATAATTGTATAGGTACTCTTTGCTCTAAATTTACGTTTCATGTGGTTGGTGTCTATAGCGAAGTGATATGAAGGACCGACAAGTTACAACATCAAACTAGAGGTGCGAAGAAAATGCCAACAGTTTTTTGAGACTCAAAGTCAGCAACCGCATTCTAAGAAGGAGGGCGTGACATTAGAAATGGAACTAAGAGGTGTTTTGTGGCTAGGGACAGAGCCGCGGTTAGAGCACAGTGGTTTCAGAGCAAAACAAGGTACAAAGCAAGTCAAACTGAGGTCATCCAAGGCCTGTTTATGGTTCGAAAAACAAAACGTTTTCACCAGAAAATCTGCTGCAGACCAGGCTTTTAAACCTCAGTCGCTTAAACGAGGTAAGGAACCAGCAAGGACATGTGAGGCAATGCGAGAAGAACGCATCAGGCATTAAGCAAGCCATCCAGGTGAGCTGAGAGTGGGATAAGCATGTCATAGCAGTAACTTGCTTTTGGGTAAAATTGGGGAGCAACAGCAGTCCAAGCAGGGGAAGATAAAAGGATCATAGGAAGTGCCAAACCTGAGTTAGTAAACCTCAGTCGTCCAGAAGCCGTAAGAAAACAAACGAGACCGCTTAGCCGAGACTGGATTAGGCAGAAAGAAGAGAATAGTCAGCTAAACAGATCCGTGGTGACACTTAACGAGGCAAGCAGAGTTACAGTACACAAAATTTGCGACAAAGATTACCAAATGCCACATATCGAGGTCAGGGAGACGTAAGGTGTGATGAACCAGCTGTTACTGAGGTAATTCCAGGCGGCATGAATAGATCCGTAAGGTCAGTGTGAGGCGGGATCAAGAAAAGAGTGACGATACAAGTTAGCATAGACTCACGGCGGTAAGGCTTGGAAGGGTAGTGTGAAATAGCCGTGGCCTGGTTAGGGTAAAAATAACTACCACGAGTGAATCTGCTGTAAACTAGGCTTTTAAGCCTCAAGGGTCTAAGCGAGGTAAGGAAACAACAAAGATAGGTGAGGCAGTGCGGGACGAAAGCAGCTGGCTGACAACCAGCAAGTCAGCTGATGCGAGAGCTAGATACTTGGCTCAAACAATAAGGCGAATCATCGCATTAAAATGGCTTTAGACTGGAAGTGACCAAGAAAACATGAACAACCTCGGGTCGTAAGCATTCAGCAGTAATTCACCCAGATTCTTTGGATGCATAGGTCATGACGAAGGGTTCGGAATCCGAAATTAGGACGCATGTCATCGTTGGCTTATTTCCTTCCTGAACGACATTGCGTGTCCAAGTGAGAGTATAGCAGCCGGGTTCTAATTTAAATTTACATAGCGCCACTGAATGGGGTGAGATTCTTGTTGTGTAGTGGTAATCCGGTTAGAAACGTACGTTGGGAAACGCCCGTTAACACTTTGAAGGAGCTTCGGAACTACCATCGAGTCTGTCCAGAAGGTTATGCTATAACGGAGTGCCATCGCCTCTCTGACTTTCGCTGACGTGCGCACGTTCAATACGGCAGTATTGAGCTCTAACCTTGGTGCGGTCACCTTTCTAATAGGACGGACACGTGACTTATTAATAATCTGGAACCCACTAACGTTGCCTTCATGAAGCTCGCAACGTAAATATAGAGCACCACCGTAACCTGCCTCAGACGAGTCCGAAAAACAATGCATGTGCACATACGTAGGTGCATCCGCATGGATTAATACAGCTTTCGACGGACAAGCTGTTCATACCATTGACGTTAGATAACCATTTGCTCCAAACCTGCTGATCCTCTGCGAGAAGAGACTCATCCTAAACCAGCTTCCTTTTGCGAAGCTCTGTAACAGTACTTTTGCCGAAGTAGCACAGAAGCAATTAGGCCGAGAAGACCATAGACCGAAGCTTCAGACGAGAGGATGGCTCTTCTTGTCAACGTTTTATTAAAAGCTTCCAGCTTAAAAATTAGGTGGTGGTGGGTGACGTTCCAGTTTAAACTAAGCGCATTCATAACCCAATTGTCCACCGTCGAATATCTTATTCCGGGAACCTGCAGTTCGCTGCCAGGTAAATGCGCGGCAATCTCCTTTCGATTGCTGATCCATTTCGTCAAAGGAAATCCTCCGTCGGACAGACTAGGATAAGGTGTATAACGAGTTCAGTTGCTTCGGGAACAGAATCAACACTAAATAAACAATCGTCGACATAAAAACCGTTCTCTTCTACTTCTTTAACCTTTACATGGGATTCACAATAACCGTCAATGATAACTCGTCGTAACGCAACGTTAGTGCAGCTAGGTGACGAAGTAGCGCCAAACAGATGTACACTCATTCGGTATTTAATAGGGGTGAACAAAGATTGCCGTTCTTCCACAACAGGATTCACAAATAATTCCGATCCTTAATAGGAACCTTGTCCAAATGAACCATCGCTTCAACGTCGGCGATTGGGTGAAACTTGAATCGCAAAAGCGTCTCCACTAGACTGCTTGACATATCGGGAGAAGTTAGAGGTTGCTGATTAAGAGAAGTTCCACGGTATGAAGCTTGACAATCGTAGACCACTCGCACTTTACCGAGCTTACGTGAATGCGATACCGAGGGGTGGTGTATGTACCAGGTTTCTCCTTTAAGCTGCTGTTCCAGTAATGGAACAAGTTCAGCACATCCTTTAATTATATATTCTTCCACTGCCTTGGTGTATGCTTGGTACAGTGCGGCATACTTCGACAAAGGTTTCTTCAACATGACAAGCCTCGTCCGTGGGAATTGTCGGTTATCTAGTAACCGAGGTCGCCCGGCTTGCCATGCTAACGTAATCTCGTAGTGGGCGCCAAACTTTATTTTAGAAGTTTCCATTACTTTTAACGCGCGTCCGTCGTTCATGAGCATGGCTAGCCTTGGACTATCTAGTCCATCAAATTCTCTTCCATACATTTGCTCTGGTACTTGATGAAGATCAATGGAAACCCGGCGAGGTGCGTTGATCCTCCGCGTTCGCTCAACTATCAGTGATTTGGATTGACACCTGATAGACTCGCGCTGTTTGTTCGATCCAAATACGATCCAGACCAAGTGAGTTTAAACAGCATATGGATCATCGGGATCCGTGTGTCTCTAGTGTAATGTCCAGTTTATGTATGGCTTACTGCAATAAATCAAAAGTTTAACAGTTCCTTCCAGCTCCGGTAACCGTAGATTTGAGTGGCGTGACTATCTAGCGAAATGCTTGTCTCTATTTACCGTTTCAATTTTTTTCCGGAGAAGCGTGACTGACTTAATTGAATCTAATTGGTTGGCCTCATCACCACCTATAGTTTTAATAGTTACACTAACCAACTGGGGTTCCACTTGGCGTCAGAAAGTAACGGTGCTAATGTTAAGTGTAGACACGGGCCCTTGAACTTCGATAACTGGTAGTGATATTTAATCGACCAGTGGCTTTGCCGCGCCATTATCTATTAAGGCTAATGTTCGTATTTTGACAGCAGGCATGGTAACAAACACAAGCAACAGGCCAAGCGGTACAACAGATCGTTTGACGTGGCTGAGAGCAAAACTGGATCCTTCGGTGTTTGGGGTTTTACATCAAAGATATAAATAGAAAATCGTAAAAAAATAAATGAAAATGTATTTATTTAGACTGGCTAAATACTGCACATTTAAGGATCTGGTCATTGCTTAGATTACTCCTATGCTCTTGCATGGGAGTAGGAGAAATTTGAGTAGTGGTTCTTCGTTGTCAATTAAGAATACATTGGAATTGTTTGGTGTAGAGCTTATGGGTTCGTAAGCGCTCACCTTTAAATTATTCTGGTTCCTTTAGGCGATATGGAGATCTTTGCAGTTCATTGCCCTGAAAATTGCGCAAAACCGTATTTGTGCAGGTATTCTTTGGAAACAGGATCCGATTCACCACAACCAGACATTAAATTATTTGGACAATTTTTGTCCGCTCAGTCGTCAAAATTATTAGTGCCCACACGAAAAGGAACAAGAGCGGCAGAATTATAAATAATACAGAACGGTTGGAAATATTTTCGAGAAATGTAGATAAAAATAAAACG
The DNA here is from genome assembly GCA_944474145.2 of Dicrocoelium dendriticum. NCBI lineage: Eukaryota > Metazoa > Platyhelminthes > Trematoda > Plagiorchiida > Dicrocoeliidae > Dicrocoelium > Dicrocoelium dendriticum. The sequence continues at coordinate 141,196,179 of OX104064.1, forward strand.
GGCTATTTGTTCATCGCAATCAGCCAACAATTCAGATATGTCGACCAGCTATCCGGAAAAGCACCAGACGGCCGTTTAGCCCTATTGGGGCATATCAGTGGTGCGCATCCTTCAGTCCTCTGCGGAGGATCAAACCCATGACCGCTAGTGGCTCTTGCCCACTAGCCCGCATCTTAGGAACTGCGCCATGGAGGACGGTATCTGACCATCATGAATTGTTAGCTAAATGCGATATAGCCCGACGCATCCGCCACTGCCATGCAGGCACCTGCCATGCAGGCACCTGCCATGCAGATGACAGCGGTCGGCCTTCCGGCGTCAGGACTTCCCGGTTACGGCAGCTATGAATCGACATAGCATTTTGTGGAATCCGTACGGGTGAATTGGTATTACTTAAGAATGGAAGGATTTTGGTGAGTCGGCTGATTGCGATGAACAAAAATACTCACCAAAATCCTTCCATTCATAAGTAATACCAATTCGCCCGTACGGATTACACAGAATGCTATGTCGATTCATAGCTGCTGTAACCGGGAAGTCCTGACGCCGGAAGGCCGACCGCTGTCATCTGCATGGCAGGTGCCTGCATGGCAGTGGAGGATGCGTCGGGCTATATCGCATTTAGCTAACAATTCATGTTAGTCAGATACCGTCCTCCATGGCGCAGTTCCTAAGATGCGGGCTAGATAAAAACTGCACTAGCGGTCATGGGTTCGATCCTCCGCAGAGGACCGAAGAATGCGCCCCACTGATGAGTCCCAATAGAGAGAAACGGCCGTCTGGTGCTTTTCCGGATAGCTGGTCGACATATCTGAATTGTCGGCTGATTGCGATGAACAAAAATGCTCACCGAAATCCTTCCATTCCTTATTAAAACGAAATTATTAGGAGACTTTCTAAGGCGGCGTTTTTTGATAGATATATACAAACTAACAAAAAATATAACCAGAATTTTTTTGCGCTGTATTAGATACTCGATGTCTAGCTAAATCACACATCTAAAGTGAAATCATTTTTAAAGCTAGAATTTTACGTAAATAGCACGAAACTTACCTGCTCAATGCGCGTTGTTACCACTGGTGATGTTGAAAGTAAAAACAATGCAATAAGTGCAGTGGTTCAAGTAAAGTCAAGCCAGGATAAGCTTAATGTACCCAAAGTGTGCATTTTGAGCATTTACATTGTCAACTATAAATTTGCTAATGGGTTTTCATTAAAACATAAATTTTGTAATGAGTAGAACGTTGGGGATTCACTACGATTGATCGGCCGTGCAACCATGCCAAATAGCTGGACTAAAACTTCAGTATTTTTATCCATTGAAGCCGGAAAATCTTTCACGGAACGGTTTCTACAAACTTCATGTTAATTGGAGTTGAACTTTAAATCCGAAGACAAGGGATCGCGATTTGTCGACAATATCTGGCGGGTATGATTAAAGTTGGATGGGATAATGCACTTCAGTGACCTTGAAATTTATTTGCACACGATATCAATCAACATAATCGTGCAATATTGTGATATTTAGTACAAATAACATAATAATGAGGTGCGGTCTACGCATAAGGACATTCTTTTTCCCTAAAATTGGCTTTCCTCTTTGCCAGCAGATAGCACAGCGTAAAAAAGGAAATGTAAAGCGTGGCAAAGTGGTATACTTTCTAAATAGGCATAGCTATCTTGCAATACGCTATGTAGCACGTAATACCTCGAAACAGCCAGATATGTCGTAGGTGGCCGCAGAGCATACTTTTTAGGCATACATAGCAACTGTAGGCAAATAAGTGATACTGTTTCGCGAAAACACTAAAAATCCAGTAAGGAATATAAGGTGTGTGAGGGACTTCAGGACAACCTATAATTAAACCACGGTCAGCAGGCATCAGTGTAACGTTTGCTTTGGATACTGAGCCACATAACCCATTAGGGATTAGTTTATTACCGTTTAATTCTCTAAGAGGTTCTGCAGTTTATATCAACGCTGCATATGGTAGGTTTATCTAAATCATACAGGAGACTTTTAGGAACACATGACACGTTTCCGCCTGGAAAATGCATACATTGCTTGGATAAATAGCGCGAGTTTTATCTCTTAGAGCCGCTTTTTCCTATTAACGCGGCTATGTCTCCTACTCCTGTGAGCTAGAGGAGCCTGTCACTAATATTAAAAAATGTATCGGAAAATTTAACAAAATTTAGCAACATGCTTGGGGACTTGAAATCCATTTGAGTCTGCGTTGGTGGGACATTACCAACTCTACTTTGGGGATTGAGCTTACCCAAACAAGAGGGAGTATTATGAATCATGTTTTGCTGAACACCACTGTGCAGCTCTTTGATTAGGCTTGAGCCGGTTCTTCCGAATTTTATGTTCTGAAAGAGGTGCCAGCTGTGTCCATCCAGGTGGCAATGTTAAATAGTACTATACTATGGCACCAGCTATTGCCTCGATGGTTTTGCTGGCAAGATCTGTTCTAGCGCCATAAGCAAAGAGTGTTAAGGTAAAGCAAGCGTAGGGTAGTAACGAAAAAGCAAAGTGGGAGTTGGTTTTACACCCACCATTACGCATTATGCACGGTGGGCTTTGTACCCGGCTAAAAGATAAATAACGCAAGGGCGGTCGAGATAAGGGGAAGCGATGGTCAAATTTCCTATGTGTTCAGCCAGCCCGTGTGACAGAGGCCTCTTTGTCTTTGGTTAACTTTCGTGCTAGGGAAATCAAAGCTGAAAGTGCGAATGTTTTACTATCCAAAGCAGTTAAAGAAGAGGATCTGTCTTTCATGTTGCCTGTGTACTAGGTTTGCCAATAGTGATGCGCATATGGTTAGCGGCTTCCGGTTTCGGATTTGCCTGTCATTGTGACCAGCCACAGGACGCCTGCGCCTACAGAGGGGCCATGTGTGGCTTGCGCTGCACCACCCACAGCTCCAACCACACACCTCAAATCCAGTGTAAACCCGAAGGAATAAGACGGGGAGGCAAGTGGATGGAGGCCACATTTCATCAACGGAGCCGGCCCACACTCCTCCAAAGGCAAACACAAGCACGCTGTATTTGGGACATCAATAGCACAAAAGACGGCGGCTGAAACGTAGTCCGCTCCACGCGCTCTTTGATCCTAACACGGCCAAATGAACCGTGCACACTGTTCCCTCCGGCGGCGACCAACTGTCTCCTAGAGCCAGTATGGACGAGGTAGAGGGTAATATACAAGTAGGCATCTTGGCAACATGCACATCAAGCGCAGCCACAAGGGGCTATCAAGCAACAGCCAATCACTTGAGAAAAAGATAACAAAGAAAAGAAAGCGTGCATTGCAAAAGGAAACGTAACAAAAATCTTAAATTAATGAGTATAAGAAATAAGTTGTTAACAAAGGATCCGAGATAGGTTCAAAGGGTCAGAAAGTATATTTTATGGAAATGACATAAACGCGAAAATGTATCAAAATTAACTACAATTGTATTAAGTGACGAGTGCTGGTTTATAGAGGAGCGTACAGGTGGCCACTTATTTGAGAAAGAAAAGCTTTAGGATAAAACTGAAAACCCTCAACCTGACATTAAGAGAATTAGCATGCAAGCACGCGGTTAGTAAAGCGAATGCAGCATACCTACAAACGCTGCGCTGGTTCTGCCTGCTCTCTCTGCATGACCAGTCGTCGCTTCGGCAGTGGTCCCGAGTGGCCTCGCTTATGGCTTACTAAGCTTGCCTGACTCAGGCACACGCGACCGCACGTGCTACAGCACAATGCGCTTGATGTCGATGGAGAATAACCCATCGGTGCTTGCTGCTACCGCACTTGCCGCTTCTTCTTTGCCTGCATGAGGGCTTTCTCCTGCACCTTGGCAACTGCCTTCGTGATCAGATTGCACCACGCACGTCGATGAACCGTCTTTGCATCCCATGATCTGTAATCAAGATTAGAACGTGAGAGACTCACTTTAATCATGTCCTGGTAACGTAGCTTTGGTTTCCTTACGTGCCGCTTCCCTATACTCAGCTGACCATTTAAGAGTTGTTTTGGTATCCGCGTCGAATCCATACAGCTCACATGACCGCTCCACCTCAGGCGTTACAGCAAAAGTATGCAGTCCACTGCATACCTTCGACGTCAAGCGACACTTCCTTGTCCGCAACTCTGTCGCCCCATCCGATGCGCAGAATACGTCGCAAACAATGTTGATGAAACGGCTTGAAATGTCGCCTATCCCGCCAGAACATCGTTCACGTTTCACTGCTTTATAGAGGAAAGGACAGCGCATGGAGTTTTACACCATCAGCCTCATGTCAATGGTAAGCTGATGGTTGTTCCACACTCAGTACTCAAGCTTCCCGAATGCCGCCGCTGCCTTCGACAAGCGAATACGAAGCTCACTGTGTATCTGCTGATCAGTCGGCATCACATTCCCACGGTAGCGGAAGCGGGAAGTGATTTCCAATACTTTAGCACCAATGCTGATTCGCGGCAATGTTGAAGATTGCACCTCCGGTGAAGGCTGAAATAGACAGACAGCTTTGATTATGTTGATGGTACCCGAATTTGGCCGCTGTCAAAGCCAGAGCACTAGTCATATGCTTCCACTCATCCGCGCTGTGTGCAAACAACGCACAGTCATCAGCAAACAGCAACATACGAATAGTTGTCCCACCCACTATAGTTCTCGCACCGAAACGACCGTTGTTCAGCAACCCTCCATCAATACGGTGCTCCACACGAACACCGTAAGCACAAGCCGCATCAAAAGCACAGGACGACATGGCATGAAGATATATAGTAAACAGGGCAAGACCTAAGACACAGCCTTGCTTCACACCAGAGCCAACAGCAAAGTCATCTGAGGTCTCTTCACTCAGCTGCACCCTCGCTAGCATAACACTGCAAACATTCAGTTAAACTTACAAACATACGCGGGCAACCAAACTTACCCAACACCAGCCACAATGCCTCGCGGTTCACCGTATCAAAGGCCTTGGTGAAATCAACAAATGCAAGTACAATGGCTGGTGTCGTTCTCTGTATTGCTCCTGCAACTGATGAGCCGCAAACACCATATCTATAGTGCTGCGACCCAAAGGAATCCACATAACTCTTCCGCCACGTTCGGTTCCCCAACCTGAATGACGAGGCGGTTGAGCAGGATTCGGGCAATCACCTTGCCTACACAACTCAGCAAGTTGCTGCCACGATAATTCGTGCAACATTGCTTGCTTCCTTCACCCTTGTACCGTGATAGTACAAGGGCATCCTTCTGCTCAGGAGGAATCTGCTTTTCAATCCATACACGCTGCACCAAGTAGTTAAGCGCAGGCAACAACGCGGGTCCGCCGTGTTTCAATACTTCAGGCAGGATCCCATCGGCTCCGGCACACTTGCCGCTTCGCAACTGAGCAAATGCTCTCTGCGTCTCACCCAGTGTCGGCGTGTCCGCCAGACTCGTCTTCACATCGTGCTGCTTCAGGCCGTTCAATGTAGACCAGTCGATCTCTGAAAGGTTGTTCAAGAGACAGTCGAAGTGTTTCCACCAGATCTGTATTATGTCTGCAGTCTGTGTGCCGTTAGCGCCCGAACTACCATCGATCAGTGTTCTCAGCGGCTCAAATCTCCGTCCACACACTGCCTTCAAGGAGTCAAAGAATTCCTTGTGTTGGCAGCGTTCGGCGTAGCATTCCATCTGCTTTGCCTTCTCCGTGCACCATGCATTTTTAATGCGACGAAGCTCGCTAGTCAGTCGCCGTCGGAGTTTGCGTAACTGACCACCCTTCCCCAAGTCACTGCGGTATGTTACAGTTGCAGAAAATGCTGCATTCTTCTCCGACACGAATGCGCCGATCGTCGCATTGTTGTCGTCCAACCCTTCAGGCCACTTACAGTCTGTGCGCCCAATGGTCTCCTCGGTAGCAGTTATCACCTAGTCGAGAATGTGGTGCCGTAGGTCACCTACTGTGGCCATGCAGTCCACATCACACAGGCGTGCAGCGATCGCCATTTCCAGCTCAATACATTTTTCCACAGAACCAAGGGAGAGAATGTTAAACTTATGCCGATTCACGGCGGGAGTGCAATATATAGATTTACGGAAATATATGTATATGAGCTAAGTTTGGCACTTCTCACAAATTGGTCAGCATCAATTTGTGAGAAGTGCCAAACTCAGCTCCACGCAGTACACGTGTCATCCGCACTTCACGCATTTCACGCTGACGAACGATGGCATAGTCGAGCAGGTGAGCTTGACCACCCCGTGGGTGCGTCCAAGTTGCTATATCACTCGCACTTTAGTGAAAACCGTGTGTTCGTGATCGTCAGGCCGTGAGTGGCACACAGCGAGAGCAGCCTGTCACCGTTCGCATTCGCTGAATCAATGTCATACGAACCGATAACATCTGTCCACACCAATGCATCATGCCCAACGCGCGCGTTGAAATCACCCAGCAGAAATAGTCGGTCGCTCCTCGGCACAGACCGTATCACGGAGGAGGAGCTCAGTATAGAACTGATCACGCGTGTCATCAGGATAACACATGGTCGGACCGTACGTGCTTATAAAAGTAGCAAACTTACCTCTTCCGAGTCGTAGGCGGACAGTCATTAGCCGCGAGCTGATGCCCGTTGGTTCACCCACCAGCTGGCCATGGAGGCGATCGGATATTGCAAATCCGACCCCATGAGCACGTGGTGCGGAGGCGGCGTTGCCCACCCAGTAGAATGTGTAGCCAGCACCTGCTTCATGCAACTTACCTTGCTCAGCGAGCCGGGTTTCACTGAGCGCCGCAATATCGATGTTGTAGCGCGCCGGTTCCATCGCGACCAGTGCAGTGCGTCACTCCGGGCGCTCGCTGGAGTTCCGGTCTAGTAGTGTGCGCACGTTCCATCACCCGATGTTGAGTGTTTTGCACGCAGGCATATAATTGTATTAGTGGGCAATCCCACGTGAGATGGTCGTTGTACTTCGGAGGTTTGCTTGAAGGACACCGCCCGGAGCCTTTGGCTCAATAGCCTGACCCACAAGGCAGTGTGGAGCAGATCCATCTCAGAAATGTAATTGCAGGGACGGACTGAGATCTGTTTGACGGCCGACACACGCAGCCTTGGTGGTACTGGAACGGTTTATATATGTTTTTCGACCGTAATAGGTTACGCCTGCGACCACGGCCAGACGCAAGTGGGTGTTGGCGGGTTTGCCCGAATTTTACCAGGGGCTGCCTGACTTGGGGCGGGCAGTAGCAAACCAGTGAACATCCGGTGCTGCCCTCCCACCGTCAAAGACAATGCGTGGCGCTCGTGTTCTACGCCAAGCGAGCTGTGGGCTTCTAATTCGTAAGCCTGTTGTCTCCCATGGTTAGGTTTTACGGGAAGCGGGCCATCGACCACTTCGTTACCTCCGAAGAGGATGGACTAGGATACTGACTGGTCGCCCACGCATGACAGAGAACGACTCGGGTCCTCAGCCAAAGCCTTCGATTAAATGAACACCCGAAATGCAGCGGGTCTAGCATACGGTCAGTCCACGGACTCGTACGGATTGGTGTCCTGGATCTTAGCAGGGAGAAGAGCGAAACCCAACACCCACCTAGCGGTCTCAACGAGGAGGCGCCTATGACATGAGCAAATAGCTCAACAGTAGCAGCAGTGGGTAGACCATCTGTCAAGATCTAGCCATCAACAGCCTCAGCGCACCATAGGCTCTCCTGCATATACGTACCAGATAATTCTAAGTGTATGGGACCACGAGATAGTAAAAGCAGAGCAAGATGTCTGATGGTTGGTCCATAACATTTAAAGTGCCATAGGTAGAAACAAGCTGATATATATATATATTGTTGTATACCTACGGATTGTAGTTAGATACGGCGGAGTAAAATTGCTAGTGATCAGGCTTAATTAAAAGGCATCAATTAAGGCCAGCTAGCAACTGACATCTATGAAGTGACATAAAGATACTACCTAATCTGGTGTTTATTTGGTTTTTGACGATCCAAACGTTAATCTTAGGTATATCGGCAACCAAAATGGCTTTCAACCTCTTATACGAAGCTTAGATCTGTTAGGATGCCTTTACTAGTTGTACCTTAAAGGCCATAAGCCTCATATTTTTCCCAAGGATCCAGTGGTCTAAGAAGTTGGAAGGTAAAAAATGGTAAAGCGGAAGACAAGGAATAAAGTTGTAGATAAGGTGTAGGGCTTGACGTTTGTCTGCTCCGATGGCTTCATCATTGACATGCAATCTCCTACCTAAGGAATACGTACGGGTTTGCGCACCTGCCAGTCAGTAGGCCAGGCTGCATTGTTTGTTGCAATTGTTACACGTTGAGGAAGTGGAGTAGCGGGTGTTGCAGCAACTTACAGTGGTTCGACCCACAACGCCTTCGTCGTCGAGAACTTGGTAGGTTATGATTCGGCTTGACACAGAGCTGACACAGTCTATGGGCGCTACAGAATTCAAGACGTTCGTTGATGTTGAACTTTCAGGAATCACCACGCTGATCTAAATAATGACGCCGCTCACAGGCGACACATTTGGGGCAATATCGTTCTGATGAAACCGCAATGTTTAGGCGAGCGGCATATCTCGAGGGCTTAAGCTGCTGCCTCTATCAGTGCTGGTAGGTGGTCCGAAGGGACGCGCGGCAAAGAATAAGTGATTATCGATGACGTCTGCGGTTTCATCCACGAAAGCTTTAAGCCAAGTATGTCCGGTTCTCTTTCGGTGAACATAACACCGGCGGCATAGGCGGCCCACTTGAATCTCAGATGGTTGGTCAGCATCCTTGTGATACAGCCGATTGTTCTGGACGTGTTCAAATGGTATTCATATCCCAATTGTTTAAAAGTCAAGTAGCATGAACGTAGTTCCACAGCTAAGCAAGACAAAGCCGCAGCCTTTACGGTTCTTAGCCGTGTATAATAATGCATAACGTTAGCAAGAGACTCGTATGGATATTGTTTCTATAGGACATTCAAAGGACACTTTCAGCATAATCATCCTTGCACAGTGTACATGCTTTTGTCTCAACCCCAAATGTTGTGACGTAAGACTTTAACAATGTTTAACGCTACACCTGTTATTGCGGCCTTCCCTCGTGTGACCCTCACTTTCCATGTTCTCCGAGGTCCGGAATCTCATGGAGATCTGGGATTGGAAGAAAAACGGCTTTCGCCCAAGAATGACGGAATAACCGACAAGGACCTACTGGAGCATGGCTGTATATCAAACGGACTGCATTCACCACTACAACCGTTGTCCAGTATGGATGGCTTGGCTCGTCTTCACACTTCCAAAAATTATACATCTGAAAAATCCAGGCGGCAGAAAGTTTAAAACTTTGCTCACCTGGACACGCAACAAGACGTCTATTCGTGATGTTACCATCCTCAACCGGCCTCAAAAATTATTGCGGCCCTGATCAAGCTACCTGTCCAGCCAACAATGGAACTAGGAAGCCATTTGACTGCGAATAACCGAGTATGAAATAAGTCTTCAAGCGGCTTTGCCAGTTATACATTAGTGCGCAAAATGCTTTACGGCAGTGTTGCAGGACGTGGTAGGTTTTGCCTGGCAAGCGTTCTCTTTATACAAAGCCAAAATGTCTGCTTAAAAAACAGTGCGAAATGGCGGATGTGAATCGTCCCTGAATAACGGCATTGCCCGCAACTACATACTGGCAAGTCGACTAGAGTAATATTACAACTTTTACCCGACACGTACAAGAATATGATACACTCTGTCTACATGTAGCATTTCACTGCACTTATAGTGCCTTGACCGTCTGCAGTACGCAAAATTGCACCCAAAGTATTGTTGTGAAACTGATCTGCCTGTAAAACATGCTCGTGCCTGATTTGGTGTCTTTAAAAATTTGAGAATAAACTGTTTAGTTATTTATTTATGTATCATTGGGACTGACATTAGAGCGATCAGTTAGAGCATTAAGGTGTGGCCTAGCAACCATGTGGGGCCGTCCGTAGCGTCTGCGCAAACTATTCACTGCTTCTTCAAAACCTTCACCTGGGTCTAATATTAAAGCTTTACGATAGCATCTTTCACTTCACCACAACAGTACTGCATAAGGTATGAAAGCCTGGTAGTTGGCTCGGAAGTAATTATGGAACATTGGCTTCGGAGCACCGCATAACTAGCCAATAGCGGTTAGGAATTCCATTGCATGTGATCAGTTCATGTATCGGAAGACAAGATGACGTGCTGGATACAAAGTCGCTGGATGGGCGTTCTACGCACAGATTACAGTAAGCTTGCAGTTCGGAGCAAAACGCCCCTGATTGGATTCGAACCCGGGCAACAACGGACAGACCAATTGCGCTACGGACGGGAAGTGCGGACCCATATTAACCGGTTTAAAGGGACGAGCAGATGGCAACTTTTGGCGAAGTACCTAATCATCCGCCATGATAAATCATGCTGGTTTAGCAACCAGCGCATCCGTCTCAAATTCAAGTTCGTAGTAGTGCTTAACATCAATCTTCTTCGCTTGTAGTGTGCGCATGCTCGTTAAAGCCGACTCCAGCAGACGAATATGGGATTTAGCTCTTCGAAGCTCCTTGGAATCAGTAGCGTTAACATCATCAAGCACATCACCAGAAACGAACATGATTTCTCTATTCAACTTACGTACCAACGATACAAAGCTTAAGCTAAGCACGATGTACGAAAACTAAAGTAGTATGTACGATCAAAGAAACCTAGACTTAGTGCACGGTCTGGGCAGGAGAATAAAACGAAATACCCTATAACCGTAATTCTGTAAGGAATATTAAACACAGTAGGAGTTACGAGTAGGTTTTGAAATTCTAGTGCAAGGAGGCTGAAATTGTACAGCTTGCGACAGCCTGCGAGTATTTGGGCAGTGTCACAATAACATAATAATAGGAACGACTTAAAACGGCAAGGATATATTCGTGCTAGAGGGTAAGGTGTGAACATGAGAAGTGATTATAGGAAACAGTCAATGAGTGTAACAGCAGAATAATCAGGAAATGTAAATACCTTTCCCATATAATCATTCCAGGTTGGGAATACATCAAATTTCTTTTTGTACGACATATTTGTGCCGTCATTTCGCCTTGTAGTGCACAGGGACATTTTGGCAAAATTGCTAACCATAATAAAAGTTTGCCGAGTACTGCCAAATAGTCAAGCGTCTTACTTTTCTTGGTGTCTATCTACCACCGCGATGCTAGAAAATATTGTTGAAAATTTATCCTTATGCCTTTATGCTTACTATCAGTTTCTCAGTACCAAACCTAAAAATTATTGCACTGCTTTGAAAGCGTTGAAATCCTTTACAACTTCGTCGAATTCCTTTTACTGATAGCCATGGTGGGACTTGTTTTCATCGCACGACCGATGAGATACTCTAGGCGTAAAACCTCAACGTAAGGAGACTCAGAATGAGAGAAACCTTCAGGAAGACATTCGGCGCGGTGATTTTGACAGTGATTGGGGTCATCGTGGAAGTTGAAGATTTGGGTAACGACATTAGCAGCTACGCTCAGAAGTTGTGAAATCGGCAAACGTACTGATGAGTACGGCAACCGCCGCTTTCATTTTGGCGATATCGTGTTCTGGCGCAGATCGAACTTAGGAAACCTGGCCGTAGGATTCCTAAAGTTGGTCTGTGACATCCGCCATCAGCGTTAAGCTTGCGCCAGCCTTTGTGAAGAGGCTATTGAACATTACACGTAGCAACCTACGCAGCCATCGTTCCTTGAGAAACGTGTCGTTCACCATGTCGGGTTTGACTAAAGTTTGCATCTGTTGCAATAGCTGCGATAGCTCGTTTTCATCCAACTCCGTTGTGCTCATACGCTTCATGATAAGTTGAGGTTCTGAAGAACCTGTCATTTTGAGAGACGCTAGTTAAACTTTCACGTAAGTTTTCCTCTCTGCTGGCAACTCGAAGATATCAAATATCGCCGGTGAAGTGCAGTGGGAGAGCGGAGACGACGGGGAGGTAATTGGTTCTTTCAAGTCTAATGCCACGGTTTGAAAGTGCCTCCAACTGAGCAAACCAGTTTTCTATGGCTTTTGCAAAAGGGCGGAGTGGCGATAATTATAACTTCAACCAGGAGATCGAGAACTGGGTGATGTAGGACTAGTTAATACTAGCCCGAGACGGTGCGCGAAAGTAAGCGCGGATATCAGAAGGCAGTGGAAGTCGGACACAGCGGGTTGTATTCTTTGGGCTACAATAAGAAGCGGATGGATGAAGCGAGACGAGAGGGTACACATGAGCGCGGGAACATACAAGGCAGTTGTGTGTCGAGCCGGTTGTAAGAATAAAACAAGAAGGAATAATGTAAAATCGGTCAACAAGTAAATTGTACATAAAAGATAAGATTTATCATTTTGGGCGCTACAGAGCTCCCCTAGAAGGCCGAACATAGAAAGCCATCGAAATCGAAAAGGACTGTTGAAACGAGGTTCGTGCCGACTTAAAATGAGCGTGCGTTCGTGTAAATGGAGATTCGTCGGAAATCGGCGTCCGCTGTGCCGTTTATGAGTTGTTATTTATTGATTGCAGCGCAGGGTGCATTTCGGCGAGCCGTTGGATCGGGTTAGTTGGACTGCAAAAAACTAGCTAGCCCAGATAAAAGCCAAAAGGACCTCAACCTCCGCTGCTGCCACACGGTGCGCTTGGGAGTGGTGTCTCCCCCAGCCGCACCCCGCCCCGCGCCAAAACGACCCTCGTCCCACGAAGAAAACGACCATGGTCCCAAGGAGAAGCGACCTTCCTCTCGCGGAGAAGCGATCCTCGTCCCGCGGAGAAGTGACCCTCGTCTCGCGGAGAAGCGACCCTTGTCCCGCGAGGAAGCGAACCTCGTCCCGCGGAGAAACGACATTCGTCCTGCAAAGAAACGCACAGTGTTTGCGTCAGGGTCCTCGAAAACATTTTGCGTGTGGCTTAGTCGATCGAAGGGGAGGGTTGGGGCAAGTAAAGACGAGAAAATAAAAAACACGCGCCGGAAACGCCAAAAAGAACAAACGAATGATCTGCGTGTTTAAATATTTTTTGGTTTTTGAATATTTTTTTGATAAAGGTTTTGAGGAGGTTTTTTGATATTTTTGTTTGTTTTCAAAGCGTTAGGCGACCAACAATGGGGCAAATATATACTAATATCTACAAAGTTAACAATATTTACACTGTACATAGTCGGAAAAGCGAACGAGCCTACGCACCTCCCGACCACGGAGATTAGTGGTGGGAGGCGGCGGGCTAGATTCGCGTGATGTGGGGACGGCTTGTTGACCGAGATCGTGGTCTGGTTGAACCGCACTAGAATGCTGTTAGTTGGTGCGGTGAGTTGTGACGTCGCAAGAGGCACTATCAGACGAAGTAGGCGAGGTAGTTACTTCCATAAAGGCGGGTTTTAGACGGTCGATGGTGACGACTTCGTGTCGACCACCGCGGTCAATAGCGTACGCCTTACTCGCACGATACAGCACCTTGAAGGGTCCTATGTACCGCGACCGAAGAGGCTGTCGAACACCGGATGCACGAAGAAGGACGTGTGAACACGTAGACAGCTTCTCGGGCACGTACACTAGTATCTTCTGCGCTCGAGGGGCGGGTGGGCGTAGCTCACGCATCTGGTGAGCCAATGGGTCAGTGTAACTTCCGTAGTCAAAAGTGGAAGTACATGAGGGTGGTGCTACCAACTGTCCGGGCAACCGCAGCGTGCAACCGTAGACTAGCTGCGCTGGTGTGGCGTCAAATTCGGTTTTAACCGTGTTTCTTAAGCCTAGGAAAACAAGGGGAAGCGTTTCAGACCATGAAGGAGCTGCTTACGCACGTAGCGCTGCCTTCAACTGGCGGTGAAAACGCTCCACCATGCCGTTAGCGGCCGGATGATACGCCGTCATCTGGACGTGGCGACAGCCTAAATCCTTAAGCAACATGGCAAATGTCGACGAGAAATGTGACCCTCGATCGGTGGTCACGATGGCGGGACAGCCGTATTGAGCTACCCAGCGCTCCATAAAAGCTTTCGCTACTGTTTCCGAGGAGCAATTTGGGATAGGGACGGCCTCAGGCCATCTAGTAAATCGATCGATGCAGGCCAATAGATATACAGAGCCTTTGGAAGGCGGTAGAGGACCCACGAGGTCGACGTGCACGTAATGAAAACGAGCGCCCAGGGCCGGAAATGTGTCCACTGGGCTTTTCGTGTGCTTGTGCACCTTCGCACGTTGACACGAAAGGCGAGCAGCTGCTCAAGTGCGGACGTCCCGATTAACATCGCGCCAAACGAATCGTGAGTTCACGAGTTTAACCGATGCACAAACGCCTGGATGAGACAAGCCGTGCAACGTGTCGAACACAGTCTGCCAAAACTCGCGTGGGACGACTAGGCGCGGCGTGCCCAGAGATAAATCGCAAAATATAGTGCCGTCTGATGATGTCAGCGGAACGGATCGTATGTCCACTGAGGGAGACCTGCTTATTAGAGCAACCTCAGGATCGTTGAGTTGTGCTGTGGCCATGGCTGCCAAGTCGATAGCAGTGCCGGCGTCAGCGAAAATTGCTTGGAGGCGGAAAAGTGCATCGGCAACGGCGTTTTGCATACCTGAGACATGCCGTATAACGGTCGTAAACTGAGCGGTATAGTCAAGGTGGCGCTACTCCCTAGAAGGGTGTCGGTCGGTAGACGAGCCAAGCACGTAAGTCAGGGGTTTGTGGTCGGTGAAGACCGCAAAGGAGCGGCCTTCAAAGACGTGTCGAAAGTGACGTATTGCTTGATACACTGCTAGTAATTCTCTACCGAACGTGCTGTGGCGAGTTTCGGTAGGTTTTAGGCCTTTGGAGAAAAGCGCCATGGACTGCCACGTGTCGGATACTCGTTGCTGCAAAGCAGCGCCGACTGCCACGTCCGAGGCGTCAGTACTGAGGGACAGTGGGGCGGCCGGATCGTGATGCGCGACAAAAGCTATGTTGGCGATAGCCTCTTTCGGCGACTTAAAAGCAGCGCCTGCTGCGGCAGGAAATCCGAATTTCTTAAGTTTCCCTCGGAGAAGGTCCGTGAGGGGTTGCATCAGAGAGGCGCAGTTGGGTATAAATCGTCGGTAAAAGTTGACAAGGCCATCCAAACGCCTAAGCTGTTTTAAGAATGAGGCACCGGGTAGTCGATGATGGCTTGAAATTTATTCAGCAGTGGCACGACGCCTGCAGAAGAGATACGATGACCGAGGAAGTCGACTGAACCAAAACCAAAGGAACACTTTTTGCGTTGATCATCACCCCGTGTTGAGATAAACGATCAAAAAGTGTTCGTATGTGGCGTATATGCTCTTCTTATGAAGAGCTTGCGATTAAAATATCATCTGGATACGCGTAAGCGAAGTCTAAACCGCGACCAACTTGGTCGATGCAACACTGAAAGTTTGCGCGGCGTCCTTTAGGCCAAATGGCATGCGCAGAAACTCGAACAAACCAAATGGGGTCTTCACGGCAGTTTTAGCGATGTCCGCTTCGGCTACCGGAATTTGGTTGTATGAGCGTACCAAGTCGATTTTGCTGAAGATACTTTTACCTGCCAGACTGACGGTGCGATCCACTATGTGTGGGATCGGATAGCGAGCAGGCGTGGTCACCGTATTCAAGGATCGATAGTCGCCGCAAGGACGCCAGCCCCCATTACCTTCTTCCGGACCACGTGCAGAGGCGACGCCCATGGGCTGTTGGACGGTATGGCGATACCAAATTGAAGCATGTGGTTAAATTCGGCTCGTGCTGACCGCAGTTTGTCTGTAGCAGGACGTCTTGGTCGTGCGCTAACTGGTTGACCGCGCGTAACTATGTGGTGAGCGACCTCTGTCGTGACTGGTGGAAGCACTGCAGCCGGTCGAACCAGTCGCGGGTGTTCGGAGAGGAGGCACAAGTAGTCGGGCGGTGCGTCTGCGATCCGAAATACAGGGCTGATTTTCGGGGCATCTAAAAGGACACCATCAACATCTAGTTCCGTACGAGCGTGTAAACGTCTGTGGCGACCAGCATCAGCAAGCAACCCAAAAGGTCGGAGGAAGTCGATACCGCTAATTGCGAAGGGAACAGACTCAACCATGAAGACCCACTGAAAATCCCGGCGAAGATTGTGGTCTACGTTCATCATGCGCTGACTGAATGAAGCTATCGGAGAACCGTTTTGGGGGCATGCAGATTGTGCGTAGGCTCTGAGTGCTTGTCGTTAGCGGTCGCTGGGATGACACTGACTTCCGCTCCTGTGTCGATGAGGAACGTGATGGAAGAACGTCGATCCTTAACGTAAAACAGTCGGTTTGCTTGGGTATTGAATGATATGTTTGTCATGCTAGTGTGTGGGCTATTCGTTTTCCCTGAACAGCTGGGTCGTGCCTGATGCAGGGAGCCCGACAACGTCTAGCTCTTCCACCTTATTGGCGGTGATACCAACATACCTAATGATTCGGTGGCACCTGACTTAGAACTTGTAGAGAAAATGTTGTGCTTTCGTGCAGAAGGCGACGTACTCGGTGCAGGCACAGATGAACCGCAATGAACGATATCCAGAAAGTGGTCAGCATTTGACCGTGGCACACGCTGCTTCGAAGACTTCATTGCTGCTATCCTGCTGCGAAGTAGCGCAATTTACTCCTCTTTAGAGTCAGATCGGCCTAACGACTAGGAGCAAACATGAGATTCGGTGTTCATCGGTGAGAATACGTCACCGAAGCTACTGGTCGTCTGTAGCGAAAGACGTTCAAAAACAGCGTCTGCCTTGGTAGCTAATTCTTTCAGGGATGTATCTGTAAACATGTAGGCATTACCGGCAATGGCTCTGGGAGACGTGCAAACCACAGCTCCTTTATCCCTTCTTCGCTCAAGAATAAGGGACCAACGATGCGCTAAGTTCGCAGAGCAACGCTGACGACTTGCGATCTTTAAGCTTGAGACCATTGAGCTGCTCTAATTGAGTTCGTGCCCTGGGCTGTAACTCTTTTAAAATCACTTGCTTCATCGTTTCATACTTTGCCTCATTTGATGGGAAGAGTAGAATGCCCTCAGTCCGCGTCAAAACCGACGGATGAAGGCGTGGGACGAGCTAATTGTACCTCAGACGGTCCGCAGTAATGCCATTATATTCTAGTTCGATCTCGAATATCTTAAACTAAACTTATGGACTGTGATCCATGAAACTTGGAACAGTCAGAGTACGCATGTTTACGCTGTGCAACGACTCAGATGCCACTCTCGAAATGTGAGTCGAAAGATAAAGAATGAACAAAATACGATAAAAGTACTAAAATTACGCAAGAAAAAAATGAATATAGGTATATAATCAATAAAAAGGAACGAAGTCACCAAAAAATACAAACGAGAAAAAAAACTTGAATTCGCGCGTGCGAATCGGGGTCACAAATTTGTAGGACTAGTTAATACTAGTCCGAGACGATGCGCGTAATTGAGCGCGGATATCGGAAGGCAATGGGAGTCGGACGCAGCGGATTGTATTCGTTGGGCTACAATAAGAAGCGGACGGATGAAGCGAGGCGATAGCGTACACGTGAGCGCGGGAACATGCAAGGCAGTTGTTTGACGAGCCGGTTGTAAGGTTAAAACAAGAAGGAATAACGTACAGTCAATCAACAAGTAAATTGTACATGAAAGATAAGAGTTATCTTTTTGGGCGCTACAGTGACACGTATCAATATCAGAAAAAATGATCCAAAGTTATCGGTATAGAACCGGATATACGCACAAAAATATAAAAATGTAGGGAAGTACCGCAAAACTGAACCAACCTGGAGAGACGTTAGTAGTTGGTTAACAAAATTGTCCGTCAGGGTCACCAGTTATGGCGGAATCTTACCAGCACTATATGTCAGGTTCGTCTCGCCTCAACAAAAAGTCGGACAAGACACTTATATGTGCAAGGTAGCCGTTTGTTGTCGATAGGCACAATCCCGCTAGCTGAACGCTCCGTAAAATAGCTTCTAACCAAGGGAAAGGCATAGTCGCCAGCCGATAAGCAGTAAACGCACTTCGATTCGGAATAGCCAGAAGCGCGCAAATGCCATACGTTTGGATGACGCAAATACACTTATTCATCTTGCAAACAGGCAAGCTCCCTAAGTTGTCTATGTACATAATGGTACTTTATTTTACTAATAATTTACACAGAAAACAGGACAACCTCCCGGTCACTACCTTCTACTAATGGTCCAATACTTCCGATTAAAAGCATATACTAGTAACATCGAGTATTTTTGGGGCCAGTGGCAAACAAAAGTTTTAGAAAATCTTTCCTTGCGCAAATACTGCACGCTTGGGCAACTGTATTATTTCTAAAACAGAAAAACCGAAGTTACGGTTAAGATTCGACGGGAGTGGTTCCGTAATCCTTTTCATCTCGTTGCCTAATAGACAGAATTATAAGGTATAGTTCACTTATAAGTAAAGGAAGACTTCTACCTCCTGTCATCCAGTCCGTTGTCACTTGACAGCAATCCCGCGGAGTAATACATGTAGCGCGAGCACGCAGTTTGGACATATGTATCTGTGTGAGACTTGATACTTTCTGTACCTGAAGTAATACAGCTGTAAGAAAGGGAAAAGTGTAGTTCAAGTTCATTTGGGTCCGGTGCAGCAGGGAGATCCCGCGAATATTCCACCCTCGAAATCGTCGTTGCGCCACAGAGAAGGCTGTGCATTTAGCTGCCGATGGAGAGAGGTCAACACACTCGTTTTACATGATCAATCAAACAATGTCCACGTGACCTGCACTAGCAGTTCCTAAGACGCTGGCCACGTACACAAACAAAGACGAAAAAGAGAAGGGAAAAGCCAAGTTTACCAAATTACCTAAGTACTTTAGAGGTGAAAGCATAAATGAATTAGGGAGAAGTAAGCCGCAATAGATGAGTAAATGCTTAAGACATTAATTGGAATAGTTTAAACTTCAGACTAATGGCGTCAAGTCGATGTTCAAATTTGTTTACAGTCGGTGCCAGTACAAACTCTATAGGCAGTGCGTCTCAATAATCTGACTCTACGTGATAAACGAAAAGTTGCCCCAACCCGGCCAGATCGGGGTTTGTGGAACTTCAATGGATGATCACCAAGTACTGCACTAGAGTTGGGGAACGGTCCAGTTAAATCAGGACCAAGCTGACCAATTAGTACGTGATATGTGAGGACCAAGTCGCCTTGAATTCGCCTGTACTATATGAAAAACATCCAACTTAGGTAGCCTCTCAGAGTATATCAACTTCATTAACCTACGCACCATTTTCGTCCCAGCTCATGAAACCCGTTTAAACGACATCCTGTTACGAACGAGGCATGGGGGACAAGCCTGTACACAGTATTCCAATCGCGGCTGTACAAAAACCGAAAGTAATCCAACGAACTTATTAGTCGCCATGGTCACGAATGACCGCCGGATCACTCGAAACATGCTGAATCGTTTGCGAGTAGTTACCCCCCAAGGTTCACTGGACTTAAACGCTGGTGCCAGCAAGAACATTAGGTCAGCCTAGAGCTGTGCTCGCGGCACAGTTTTCCAACAAGCACATAAGTCGTAGGTGAATCATTTGGTTCTACGCATAGAACCGAACGTTTTGTGAGGTTCAGTGGCAATTGCCAGAAAAGCGACCAGTCCCAACGTCTATCCAGAGTACTTTGTAAGGTCAGTAGACAAGTCGGATCGTTCATTGTGAACCAAAGTCTTGACGGGCAGCATCGTTACGAGAGTGTTCTTGGATTTCGTTCGGCATAATCTAGAATACTGCCTCCGGGCTTGTTCGCACCACCTCGGCCGTGACAAAATGGAGCTACAGATGGTTTTACGATGGATATTACGTTAGTTGAGGGATTAGGAAGTCAGACGCAACTCGAGCGTGTACTTAGGTAGAAAATGCATTCAATGCATGCAGGTTGATAGGAGACGTAATCCTAAGCTACCGTATGCTAACTGGGAAGTTTGGTCTAGATTTACCTTAACTATTTAGTCTCGCTAGTTTATCTGTTCCACGCGGTCGCTCCTTCAAGCTGAACAAACCGCTGTCCGATCGGCTTAGTGCAAAAACCCGCTGTTACGCCGAGTCATCGCTTGCTAGAACCTGCTTCCAGAAAGTGTCATCAGGGAATCTACGTTTAAGGGGGTTTGGGCGGCAACTGGAGATCCTTGGGGGGCAAACCGAAACCTCGCTTTTTCCTGGGTACCACGCATCTTCCTACCTTGATTTGCTTTTCTCTACTTTTCTTCACGCGTTGGTAGTACTACCTTGTTTTAACTGCACTTGATTATTCTGCACATTCCATTTCTCTTTCTATCCTTCGCTAGCTTTACGTGACTGCTACAGCAGAGACTGATAGGGCAAGCAGCGTGGGCATTAATCGGTTGGCCAGGGTGCAATACGGGTGTTCCGTTTTAAATCCATCAATAACTAAGCACTTCATCTATTCCTGTCTCAACGATCCACCAAAGATGGAACACTCGCGCGTTGCTCCGATCGTTCCAGTTCCAACCGTATTTGAACTTGAGTTCCTGCCTAACGTTATCGAGGCACCAACAAGTTAGGAAGGCAAGAAAACTCCTTACAGAAGCCGTGTTGATGGGGGTTGAGTAACCTAAAGGCCCTTACATGTCCTTCGAGAGCGTCGCTTACAAGCTTTGTTCAACAGCTTGAACAGCACGCTCGTCAAACTGACCGGTCTGTAGTTTTCAGTGTATTTGTCACCTTCGTTAAGACTTGTTGGTACCATATCCTCCTTTCAATCGGTGGGCAGAGAGCAGCCGTGTAGACTACTCATACCGTTGCGTAATCGGAGGGCAAAGTTCACGAGCAACCTGGTACAACAGTTTCCGGTGAATAAGATCATCCCCGGCAGCTTTATAAGGATTTACTGCCTGCAGAAGCCGGAGCACTTGAGCCTCTGATATGGAAAATTCCTCCAGGAAAGTGCCCCCATGAACCCTTTCTTCGAGACTAATTTGCGGTAGCTACGACACTCAAGCATACATCCAGTGACTTAGAGATTTCCCCGCTTGATGTGCAAATCAAACCTACATGAGATGAAATAACAGTTTTCTTGTGTATTAAGGAAGGAACTAGTTTGAATGTTTGAATGGTGCGCGTGTTTGTGTGTACCACCCGGACAGAATCCGGAGGTTGTCCGCGGACTTCGAAAGGAAGGTCGGTTCTTTGAGTGAACGCAACACCCTACCACCTACTCACTAGCTAGTCAACTTTGGGTGCCTTATTTTTAATCTTAAGCTTTAGAAACCTATAGCACGAGGACCGTGCGCTATATATCCGGTACGGGACTGGACGGTCAACCAAGGCAATAAGCTGAACGCAAAATGGTAGGCTAGGAAAACGTTTATTGGACAGGAGGAGAGTTAGCTTATGCTAAGAATAGGGCACGAGAAGACATCTAGCTTTGAAGGATGTAGTCAGGCATCGAATGCTCGGATGGAGTGCGGACGGGGATGCTCTCCAGCAAGTTCGACCCATAAAATGGTACGGATGGCATGGTACACTAGGCTAAAAGTTGACTTTGTTACTTTTAAAGGTAAGAAACTATAAATAGGTGAGGTACATAGTAAAATGGTCCACGTGGTAACAGAAATGAATGGCTATTAACTCGTCTATTGTTTTTCAGGTAGCTAACATTTGGCAGTAACTTGCTTTGGCGCCATGTTAGAAGTGATCATCATGACGGACTGTACGGCAACGGTTCAGCGTTTGTTCCGTTCGTTTCCCTTAAATTTGATGACATGGAGGAGAATGGGAAGAAATTTTAGATATCGGCTTCTACGCAATTCTACTATCTGCAAGTGATGAGTACTCTGCCCTCATAATTGACTTGTATGCACCTTACTTACGGACAAGGCGAACAATTAACTCGTTCCTAGCAGTTAATAATGGCTGTCATAATGAGGAGCACCTTTTGACCTCCATGCAAATACTTTAATGTTCCGTCGCTGACCCATGTGGAAAAAACATCGCTACCTGCCTGCTTTTGGTGTGTATCACGCAAACAAAGGAGGGTTTCGAACGAGGCCTGGAAGAAATGTTTTGGGGTTGTACCCCGTCTTCTTGTGAGTACTTACTTCAGCAATAAGGTTAGGTGATTAGCCCGAACTAGGTGGAGTCGGGGTAACAGCGTGGTGTGTCTGCCTACTTGTATTAACTTTGAGCCAGGGTAGACAGAGCGTCTGCACAAAATAATTCTGTACACCCAACATTACGAAGTGGATACCGACCACAAAATCAACACAAAAGCTACATTTCAACCAAACTACTGGCTGCCAGGACGACACACGAATGCTGCCAGATGTCGTCTGCCGCCGAATGCAGAGGCAATCGGACTTCTGCTCCATAACTCGGTAGGCTGCACTGCAGAATTTTGTGCAGGCGCTCTGGTTACCCTTTCCTAAGACTAACACAGGTAAACAGATACCACTCGCCATTCCACCCGACTTCACACAAGTCGAGCTAATCACACAGCTTTATTGATGCGCTATTTGTTTTATTGACGCCTGTGATTCACTTGTTTCTTTTGGAAACACTTAGTTGTGGTTGTACTAGCCTAATAATGATCAACTGAAAAAGCTTGTTCGCCACGTCTTACTGCTAATGATTTCTCGGGGTATTAATTCACAACTTTAACAGTCCAAGGACAACTTTGTTTAAAGAACTTAACCAGTATGTTAAGTTCAACACAAAACTTGCAGTAGCGGAAGTGTTCGTGCAATTCCTCGATGAGTGCGTTTTACAATTCAAGTGTCCTAAGCATTTTTGGAAACCTTACAGGCGCAATGGGATTACTCCAACTAATCCTGCGTTAAAACGTCACACACTGAATGAAAGCGACTCGTTGGTTCCTCGGATTGACGCGCACGAGCTTAACTGTTGCGGTTCTTTTGCCGCACGCAAGTATCTATGTGTTTTAGAGCAGGATGCATTTAGATCCTACGTTCAGCAAAGCGTGGCGCGTCGGGAGGATTTACGAATGACCTCACTGCATCAACAGCTTAATGTAATCAAGCCACCAAACTTGGTTCCTTCTGATCCTGAAGGCTAGGTTTACAACTTTACCTCACTGCAATTAGAAAATTTTCTACTCTAGGCTAGTTTGCTTGGTCCGGAAATATGTTGTCCACGGAATCATGCTAAAAAGTTAGATTTATAGGTTCAATTCGTACCTCTCTATTCCTAAGTAGCTACACTTGCATCGTGGTCAGGTTTAGCAGCTGAGCAGTATAAGTCTACAACTGTCGACACTAGTTACGGATATCTAAGTTATAAACCATATGCCAAGCATATTTTGAATAATAGACTTCTAGACGTTCTCAACCGACTCAAGCGAAACGAGTGCGTACTGTTGTATAGACCATATAAATGAGGCGGGGTCGTTCTGATGAATAAGTCAGACTATAATAGGAAGATGCATGCCATACGTACTGATGGATCGAACTTTCGAAGACTGCCTGACGACAGCGACAAGACGCAGACAATTGAGAAGTACATAAGGTAACTTATGCGTTACTTTAAACAAGAAAATATCATCCAATATACACTAGGCCGAGTGGAACGGTGATCCTATGCATTTAAAGCCTGTCAAAAGTGCATAAGGAAGGGCTACTACTAAGACCAACACTAAATACGTACAACGCGCCGTAACATTCGACCACCAAGTGGTTGGACAAACGGCTGGAACCAGTCTGAAAAGCCATAGCCAGGCATGGTCTCAAGGGCACTTGTGTTCCTCGACACCGTAAGACACCATGAACTAACTGGAGGAAAATCTTTTCACTGGACATGGTAGTCCTTTTCACCACTGTTCCACTGGAAGAGCCAGTAAACTATCTATGTCAGTTCCATCATTAGCACAACAACGAACTCGGTATTTCGTCAGATCGATTGAGACGACTGTTGCTGACACCCGACGGAAACATCCAGTTTCAATTTAATAGATCACACTACCGACAACTAGATGGGGTGGCCCTGGGTTCGCCGTTAGGCCCAGTACTCACGGACGTTTAAAACTGTTTGAAACTGTTCGTTTTCGACTTTTTGTTTTTTATTCTGACGTTTTGTTACTATACAGTGGAATAATTAGACTACCTGTCTTGTCATACTATCTTGTTTCTAGGGAGAATTAACGTGGGCAACAGTGTTAGAGTAAACACTGATAACCGAACTTGACTTACCACTCTCCCGTCAGATCCAAGTAAGACAATGCGAACAAGGCAGTCTGTGCACAGACCTGCTAACAAATTGGCTAAGCCAACTAAGCCACAACCTGATAATACTCACACAGCCCCAACTTCTGACTGCAGAGTAATCCTATCAAAGCCACTGAACGAGACACAGGATAAAGTTAACTTTCTTGAGATCAAATTGAGCGCACTCAAAAGCAACGTCTCGGTACTGAGCGAAACTATATCAAAAATGATGCCACTAGCTCAGCTCTCGGGAATCACACAGACCAATGATGTGAATGAGCTCAATCTAGCAGGCTAGCTACTTACACACATTGCTAACGAAGTTTCCGAACGAAGTCGCCGTACAAATAACTTCATGATATTAAATGTCCCCGACAAAATCCAATTAGTGGAGCGCTCCCTCACCAACCTCTGTAACATGACTCCCGACTCCTTCGAAATCAAACGCATACGGAAAACACCCAAATATAAATCGTGCCGTATACTTATCACTTTTAGTGATCAAGTACTGGCCAAGAATATAATAGCAAAACGATTCGTCAAGCGAGAGTCAGCCAATTTGGGGCCTATCGTGATCAAACCGGACAAAACACCTCTGCAGAGAGCATTTGCCTCAACCAATAAAATTCCGCCTAAGCAAAGGGCTGAAGGTTCCCCCACCGCGACTGGACTTGCTACCTCACTCCCAGTAGACCTTGATCTGTCACAATAGCACGTGGACCAAAACGTGAAAAAGGCCTACAGCTCTGAACTAACTTCGTCCAGCGGAGCGAAGACGCTAGCCCTTTCGGTATTGCAATATGAAGCTGCTGTCGGTCAAGACGAGGCTGAGGTAGATAAACCGAACGATTCCGACATGTGTGACACTGATAACGAACCTCAGACAGATGAAGTTATTGGTACACATCCAATGAACCTATGACAAGCACCCCACTGACTACTAAGGAACTCTCACGCAACCGCCCAAACGAAGGAGCATTAAAAAGCCTGCCGCTTGCAACTCTGACGTGCCGAGACATCAACCCGGAGAACGTCCAAAGGAAAACAGACAACTTCCACCCTCCGTGCTACCTAACAAGTGTTCATCTCAAAACAGACAGATGGCACCTTTAAAGACAATATCTAACAATTACGTACCACTGTTGGAGACCACGACTACCAACAAACAAGTGCCGCCCCCCAGAAAGCCACACTTGCTTCCAACTCCAACTGCTCGCTATGTAAAAGCCAATGTCCTCAGCCACAGCCAGAACATGCGCTACTCCCGCCCCGCTCCCGGTAGCGCTAACGCGAGCAACACTACTGCCCCACTTCACCGCCCCCAGCCCGACCAGTCTTTTAACCCTAGACTGTCCAATACAACACGGTCCGCTAGTGAATCCACACCCTACTCCCTAAGGCCGCAATTTCCGCGGTGCTATCAAGCGGACTGTAACTATAATCAACTGCGGGTACCTCGCTACAAACCTGCTTCTTATAGAACACTCCGCGAAGTAACGGAACACACAACCCCACACTCGCCTGCAGAGATTAACCGCCCTTGCCCTAAAAGCCCAATTAGTACTGAACTGCCGAACACGTCAGTACGCATCCCCGCTCCTTTTTAAGGAATAGGGCGGGTTACGGCTCGCCACAACTCACGAGACTGTTGGACGAGGCTGCACTTTACCATCTTTACAGGCTCTTAAATATCCCACCGATGCCCTTGAGCAGTCATTGCTTACCCATCCAACAACTCATGTAGTCGTCAGCTCATTAAAAGCTAATTCCAGAAATAGCATGTATTGTCAGTCCCTATCTCCCCAGGAGAACATGCTCAAAAGTACCCCCGCTGCGCAACTCAACGGCCCCGGCTTAACGGCAACGCAAGTTTTGTTTCCCCTGAGACACTTCTTGTCACACCTATGAACTTGTCTTCCACGCATCCAACCGACGACCTAACCAGGAGACGCACCATTACACACAAACATGCCATCAACCGTCTCCGAGTCTCGGAATGCGATACAGACACCGCAGTAACCAACCCACATCTGGCAGAAATATGCCCCTCAGGAATGCACGCCTACTGTAGTCCATCTTCTACTGCTTTCGTACTACATAACCCCGCCAATACCTTAGCCATCACCAATAACCTGCCCCACACCCATAAACCTGACTCCTCTGTTTCTTTTCAGCGTGGTAACCAAGCAGTCCCACTCCTTCAACCCGACCTGCTCTATGATGACGCAGACAGTAAGGTTTTGGCTGACCTCTGTAACCTTATAACTCTTAGCACTCCTTCTGAGACAACAGCAACTATACCCACGCACCCCACTCAGATTAATTCTGTTTCTGATAATGCAGCAGATGCTCACTTCTGCAATGAGGCACTCACTCTATTTCTCATTAGCAGCAGCTAGTCGCCATAGCTTCCATTTAACTTTGCGGATCTCCGGAGCTCGCTCTCTTCTTACAATGTTCATTCAATTGGATTGTTTAGTCACAGCTCAGCTGGTCTGTTGACCTATCACTTACCTTCACTGGCCTGTTGATACACTCAGCGACCCTATAGGCATACACTATTGACCAAGCGTCCGATTGGAATGGCTAGATCTGGCCACTGAGTCTCTCCTAGCGCCACCATCTGTCGGTCGTCGTAAATTCGGCATCTCTGTTCAGAAGTAGCTAGCGGCCATTGGCCCCATGGATATGCGATGATCCAGTGCTTGTTTGGAGCCACTCCAAATCTCAATAACTTTATTCCTTTAGAATATCTGCATCCAGTCCTTCCGCTGCCCTGCCACCAACTGAGCTTTAGGACTCTCTCGCGGCAACATATTTATTTTCGCTTATTATGCCCTCTCTCTCTCGGATTACGCTAACTACGTGCTGTTCATGCACCTGACAAGCACTACCAATGTTCTAACTCTCTTTTCTCTATCCCCACGCAATTATTGGCTCATACTAAACGGATACTTCGTATTTACTTACTGGTACAACGCTCTTGTCTCAACGCAGGCGTTAGCAATCCACCCATACGACTATTGATTCTATAGGATATTCAAAAGACATTCTCAGCATAATTATTGTTGCACAGCGTACAGGCTTTTGTCTCAAGCTCAAATGTTAACACAAGACATTAACAATGTTCAACTGCATGCCTGTTCTTGCGGTCTTCTCTCGGTTGTCCCTCACTTTCCCTTTTCTCTGAGGTCCGGGACTTCTTGGAGATCTGGGATTGTACTGAGGAACAGTTTTGGCCAAAGACGGACGCAACATCCCACAAGGACTTACATGGAGCATGGTAGAACTCCGAAAGTACTGAACTACAACCACCACCACCCTTGTCCAGTATCAAGAACTGGACATATTCTCATATACCCATACATTATATATCTGAAAATTCTGGACAGCGAATAAGTTGAACTTTTGCTCACCTGGACATAAAACAAGAAGAATATTCGCGATGTCCCTCTCCTCCACCGACCTCAAAAATCATTGCGACCCCGATCAAATTACCTGTCCAACTAACAGAGGAAATAAGAAGCCATTACTCTGCAAAAAACCGAAGGTAAAACTAGTCGTCAAGCGGCTTTGCCAATTCAACATTAATGTACAAATTGCTTTCCGGCAGTGTTGCAGGACATGGTGGGTTTTCGCCTGGCAAGCGTTCTCCCTATAAAAAGCCACGAATGTCTGTTTAACAACACTGCGATGTGGCGGATGTGACTCGCCACTGAATAAAGTCACTGCCCACAACTACATACTCGCAAGTCGGCTAGACTCACATATCAACTCTTCCCGACACCGTTTCAACTACACACGATTGAACCCGATGTATCGTCGTGATACCCATCTGTTTTTAAACCTTCATCATGCCTGCGTTGGTGTGTCACTATGAAACCGCGAATAAACAATTTATTTATTTATGAACAAACTGAAGATAAACCAGTTGAAGTATTCCATTAAGTTTTGTTTATTATGGTTATTATGTGGGTGCCGTCTTTTGTATTGCAGACGAAGGGCTGTGTATTGAAATTCTGCTGACCCAATTCAACTCCGCTAAAAACATCATAACGTTTACCCCCGAACTAGAAACTGATGACTCCTTGATCTTTCTAGACATCCAGATTAATAGGGCGGCAAAAGGAACACTACGGAGGAGAGTATACAGAAAACGAGCATGCATGGGCGATCAACCCACTTTTATAGTTTTGTTCCAAGCAGCCGGAAGCGTAATCTAGTCCGCTGTATTACTAAGAGAACGTGACGAATACGTACAGAAGATACGCTATCTGAGGAGTAAAGTTTCTTCCGAAGGGATTTCGAACCCAGAATATTTCATCCAGAAGCACGTGGAGCCGCAAGTACCGAAGATGAAACCGGCTTCCGCAGAGAAGCGCCCGATATACTTATCGCTACCGTATAAGGGTGACGCGATAGCTCAGCGGATCACCCGAAGGCTTACTTTAGCCGCTGCTGAAACACAATCTGAGGCCGACCTACATAAATGCCTCACCTCAACGCCAATTTTCTGCCAGCAGTTCAAAGACAAGGTACCGCATTTGCAAGTTTTCTCCAGTGTATACAAAATCTCTTGCTCGTGTTGAGCAAGGTATATTAGAAAAGTGACCATGCGAAGGTCCGTAAGAGCTAGAGAGCATTGACCCGCTTGGCTATTCAGTGGTGTAAAGAGGAATTTGACAAGCGCAGTATTGGCAAATTTGGTGGATACCAACTGCAACAGCAACACAAAACATTCATTCCAACCGAGCTACTGTGTGCCAGAAGGACAACCGAGAGCTGTAAGATGTCGTCTGCTCTTGACAGCAGTGGTAGTTGCAATTCAGCTCAATAACCTGGAGAGATGTGCACAAAAGAACTTTGTCAGGCAGACTGTCTACCTAAGCCCAAGACTACCACGAGTAAGAAGACACATTACGCCATTCCCCCGACTCCACACAGATCGGGCTAGACGCACAGAATTATTTCAGTCTATAACCACACGAAAGAAGCGTATGCAACGACAAGAAAATGCAGTAAACTTATTGCTATTCGTTCTACTGTAGTGTATGCGCAAACGTCAGTTGTCACGTTGATGTACCAGGAACACTTCTCGCGTATTATCACACGAAAGAGGACGCTGGTTGAGCTACAGCATATTTTTTTCATGGATTCTGTTCTTGCGTCCGTTTGTGGTTTCGGAAGCCTTGGCTGGTTAGTCAGCTGTTGAACACCAGACGTTAAGTAGCTACTCGCCGCTTGCGCGCCATTTATCATTTGCACAAGGCACATGCACTTTGATTTCTTGTGAGTTGCTCAATTCGGTAGAACCTGTCTGCCCACCATCGGCTTCCTAGTTGCTGTGCACCAGCTGATTTGCAAAGAACCTGTCGTTAAACGCTGGGAGTTCACGTGGACTTTGTTTTGTCCTTTAAGTTCACGTTCACTTGTGGCCGAAACGATAGGATATAATAAGTCCAGTTCAACTATAGGTGACACTTAAATTAATAAATAGTGTATTCTAGAATTTAACGAGACACACCAAACCCGGCAGGAACAACCTTTGCATGCAATTATGATGTGCCGCAAATACTTTGCTATGTATGCAATCGGCAGTAAACCGAAAGCCGTAAAAACTGCAGAAACTGTTAAAGTACTCATGAGGAATAAAGTCATCAATGAGTGACGATACGTTGGGTTCTAGCTTGCTTAGTGCAAACAGTCCGGGCACTGTATGTGTAGGGAAAACGATACATGTAGGCAGGGCGTATCTTATTCTTAAAGGGTTCAAGAAAATATTAAATTGTGATTCTAATCCACTTGCCAATATGTAGTTGTGGGCAGTGACTTTCTTCAGTAGCGTGTCACATCCGCCACGTCACAGTGTTGTTAAACGAAAATTTGTGGCTTTTATTTAGGTCGACCGCTTGCCAGGCGAAAACCCACCACTTCCTGAAACACTGTCAGTAATCCGTTTGTACTCTATTGTACGACAGACAGAGCAGATTTGCGTCTGATTTCACACTCGTTTATTCACAGTCGAACGACTTCCAATTTCCTCTGTTAGTTCAGCAGGTATCTTGGTCGGGGCCGCCATAGTCTCTGAGGTCAATCGAGGATGGGAGATTCACGAAGGTCGTCTTTTTGAGTGTCCAGGTAAACAAAACGTTAACTTCTTGAGTCTGGATTTGTCAGGTTGTGAATGCTTTACAGGAACTTGAAGGCATCATGTCTAGCTATCATTACTAAACAACGCGCGTGGTAGCGAGTGCAGATGTATCCATTTGTTGGACAGCCAATTTCTTTGTAGGTTCTTTTGTTATTAAGTCCTATCCTGGGCAAAATTTGTTTCTCGGTCCAATCCCAGATCCCCAAGGAGTTCCGAACCTTGGAGAAAAGGGAGGGTGAGAGACAACCAAGGCCGCAAATAACAGGCGTGGAAACAAACATTGCTGAAGTTCTATGGCAAAACATTTAGAGTGGAGACAATATGACGTACAATGTGCAACAATGCTTGGGCTGGAACTGTCTTTTGAACGGTCTAGGAAATCAACGGCCTTATAGGTAGATTGCTACCATCTACATGGAGTACAGAGCATCGCGCTATTAAGCCAACCACTTAGTATCGGTTTACTGTAGTGCAAGGAGTGCGTGGGAAGAGAGAAAGCAGAATTAAATGACAAGCGGCGATTCAATGGTGGATGGGCAGCTGGTAGTCGGCCTACTTCCATAGGGAGCGCAGAATAAGTAAGTAAAGATATAAATAGGTTGCGACAAAAGGGCTTCAAAGATCAATTGGTGGTAAAGCAGCAGAAAGATATGACGCAAGCGCGGAATTCAATGTTCTGTGGGTCTAGCAATAAGACGACATGAGGGCACTAAAAGCATAATGCTATGGCCGGCTGAGATGGGAAAAGCCTTGAGTGAGCTACCCTCCTACATAAGTACTTGTCAAACCTTTGCTGCGAGACGGAACCAGAACACTTACAAAGGATTGCTTAGGGAGCGGATGTACTGACTAGGCAAGAAAGTATTAATCGATAAAAGTGAAGTAACAAAGATGGGTTAAAGTAAAGTGAACGTGCGGCACAAATATGTACGCAGCTTTGCGCAGTGTAAAGAGTCATTCTACGATGATAGGAAAATGGCACTAGGGTATGCTGGTCCAGAAAAAGCCATTGAGTGTGTTGGACTCGTACATGAGTAGGTGTCGCAAACATAGCAGCCAGTAGGTGATTACTTAACACCAAGAAATGAGAAGCTAACTAGTGTCTGTGTGCCGACCAGGTGAGAGAAGTGAGGAACTAAAAAGCTAAGATAGGTTAATTGACAGAAGGGCAGCGAATAGCCGGAATGCAAGTGTACATTAAGGTTGCAGAATACATCAGAGCTTGAGGCCTAACCTCTGCAGAGCGCAGGAAATCAAGTTCTGCTATGGTGCTATGAAAATAATACAAAGCTGGCTAAAGCCAGGGAATGCCAGCCCGAGAGCTGAAGGATATCAGGTAAAACGCTCTAAGACACTAAAGCCAGTAAGTGATAAATGAACATCTAGAAGTGTGAGCCAAAGTAGCTGTTGGCGACGAATACATGGTTATGGTTGCACGACAGAAGAAAGCTAAAAGAGGTTTCATGATGGTAAGACAACGGACGGGAAGAGCACAAGCGTACAATAAGGTTGTTACATAGTTCAGAGCAAAAGAGGCTAAGATGCGGCAACATGCGTGTAAGCAAGTTATGATAAAGGGCTAATGGAATATTAAAAATGTAGCTTGAGCTGGGAAAAGACGGGTAGAGAGCTGAACTGCAACTAACTAGGTGTTATAGACGAATAAGTGACAGCTGAGCATCTATCAAGGAGCGGCTGTGACTCGATATAAAATAACGTCACTGCCACTTCCCTTTTCCGGAGGATCATTCACACGTCAGGAAAGTCACCCAATTCGAAGAGTTCCATTGATGTCCTCTTTGATGGCAAACCCAACGAACAGAAACACGACAGAGTCACATTTAACTAATTACACAACATGGCTACTTCCAAGTACAGACATAAACATAAGTTCATCTTTCAACAGACACAGGCCTTCCTATGCTATTTGTCAAAGCATAATAAGTTGTGCAATTGCCGATCATATATGTCTGTATTACCGCAATCAAGCCCTTGCTGCTCTGCCGCGCAATGACGAGAATAAACTATTTATTTGTTCAGTTACTTTGGATAGAGCCAGGGAAAGCTAGACCGAGAGCTGGACTTTTGCAGGTAAAAAGTGGAAGTCGTTACAACGATTAAGTGATATGAGAACGTCTAGAATAAAGATTCTGGGAGCGGTTGTGCGCTTAATTGAGGAGTTAGAAAGGAGTACTAGGAGAAAGCTAAAAAGAATACATGAAGGAAGGACAACAAACAAGCAGAGGGCCTAGAAACACTAAGTATACTGATGCCGTCGCAGCACATGAGTCAGAGGCGCGCAGATACTGAAGTACCGTTAAGGTGTTAAGTTATACTGAGCTGGAAAAAGCTAGTGAAAGGTCTGGACTCCTACATGAGTGGGTGTCACAGACGTTCCAGCGAACAACAGATAAATAAACGTTTGGAAAGGAGTGGCTAAGGAGCAGCTGTGCGCTAACCACATGAGTTATATCTGCTCCACGGAAGGTAGCTGAAAGGTTGCTTGAAGAAGAGCAGCGAACGGAAGAAGCGCAAGCATACGATATGTTTGTTAAATAGTTTAGAGCATAAAAGGCTAAGACTCAGCGGCCTGCAGATATTACAATCATGCTGTGGTGCTACTAGGATAAAACTAAGCAAGCCTGAGCAGGGAAAGCCAGTGTGAGGGATAAAATACAATTAATTAGGTGTCACGGACGAGTAAGTGACAGCAAAGCATCACGCAAGGTGCAAGTATTAAATAAATAAACGTCTAGAAAAGAGAGTATAGGGAGCGGCTTTTCACAGACCACATAAGTTTTGTTTTCTCCACAGAGGAGAGTTAGGCAAAGTTTCATGAGGAAAGGACAGCGAACGAATGTAGCGCAAGCATACAATACGACTGTTAAATAATTCAGAGCATATGAGATTAAGACACAGCGACGCGCAGATAATCAAACCATGCTAGGGTGCTAATGGAATATAACTAAGAAAGCCTGAGCCGGGAGAAGGCAGTGTCAGAGCTGAAATACAAGTAATTAGTTGCCGCTGACAAGCAGGGGACAGCTAAGCATCTAGCAGCGAAGCCTGAGCCAGGAAAGCTGGTGAGTTTGCTGGACTATGGTGTAAGTAGATGTCATAGACGTAGCGAGTACTAGATAAATAAATGTCAACAAAGGAGAGGTTAGGAGAGGCTTTGCATTGACCACATGAGTTACGTTTGCTATTCAGTAGAGAGCTAGGAACGGTTTCATGATGGAAGGAAAACAAACGAAAGTTGCGCAAGCATTCAATACGGCTGTTACATAATTCAAAGCGTAAGGGGATAAGACGCAGTGACGCGCAGCTAATCAAATTATGCTAGCGCGCTAACGGCATATTGCCAAGCTAGCTTGAGCTGGGAGAGCTGAACTACTACTAATTAGGTGTTACAGATGAGGAACAACTGAGCATCTATCAAGGAGCGACTGTGCGCTGACCTGATGAGACAAGGTTGCCAAAAAAGAGCTAAGAAAGTTTGAAGGAAGCAAGGAAAGCAGGCGGAAAAAAATGCAAGCACACATTAAGTTGACTGTGGAAATCAAATCACCAGAAGAAACCTAAAAAGCTTAAATGAAGACTAAGCAGAAAACAGGAAAATGCATAATTAGGTAGAAAGGGGATATAATAAGGGTGAATCGGGACCAGCAATGTAGTTGAAGAGAGGGATACAGAACATTACGTCGGCAAAGCCTATGTCATTTAGAGCACAGAATTTTGTAAGGAGTCGGAAAGCAGGCAACCGTTCAGACGAGTCTGTATAATCCAGGATGATGGAGCAAGGCCGCCAACTAAGGGCGTGAATAAAAGTAGTGAATGTCATCATGTAGGAGGCCTTTTGGGACGAATTAGCTATTTGAAAATGCAGTTACCATGCCGAGCGAAGCGCTTAGACTGAGGGACGGAGTGTGTTGCGACAACAGTGTCTAGATAGTTTACGTCTCGGATGTTTGGAGTTGATCAGAAAGCGGGCGTTTGGTCAGGCGAGGCTACATTAAAAACAGTCCCGAAGCCCTGTCTGTCCAATTGAAAAGGTAATGCAAACAGAGAGCTCGAAAAGGAAAGAAGTGGGGAAAAGTGGTAAAGCCTACAAAGATCTCCATGTGTTTTGAACAGACTTTTGGATCTGTAGATGTTTCATCGGTAAGTTCTCAGTAGTCGGAAAACAGAAGACCATTGAGACGAGACTGAAAGATGAGCTCATAGAGAGAAAGCTGTAATCTTAATACCTGAATGCTGACAGCGAGCGTGGACAAATGCCATGTTATGTAAGGAAGAGATCTAATAATGTTGAACCATGCTCAGCGATGCCCTTGAGCTAACAGTTACACTGAATTACGTTGTTCGAGCCTAGATCATTTAGATCCCGGAAGTCCGTGAGGGGTCAGGAAGCAGGAGATTGCTAAGAGGAACTCGAGTAGCTCAACAAGATGCTATGCCGCAAAAATAATGCGGGAATAAAAGTAATACGTGTTGTGAGAAAAGGAGCAGTTTGGGACGAAGGTAACTATAGGAAAAGGCACTTAGCATGCCTAGCAAAATCTGAGGATGGGGAGCCCAGAGTGCTGGGACTGCAGTGCCAAAATCGTTAACGTCGATGAGGTTTGGAGACAGTCAGAAAGCAGTAGGCTGATCAGACAAGGCTAGGTTGCAGCCAGGCACGGGAGTTATCCGTCCAATTGAGTATGCGGTGGCTGTGCACTTACATCCCCTATATGTGAACAGGTCCCTGTTGCCAGAACTCGTCTTCAGCAACGCAGCTGGCCAGAAGTTCCCCAACTTTGGGACGCTGAGTAATCGTTTTATGGCCAAGGAGAATGCCACTGCATTTGTTGACGCTCTGGCTATTTCTGCCAGCCTGTTCCATACTTGCGTATATCTATAGCGGAAGAAGTTTGAACGAATGTTGCGACGTGTCTTAATGAGTGAGGCTTTTTCGTAAGGGGTAACGTGTATCACCCATGGGTTGAAAAATTTCGCCGATGCAGGAAGCACAGGCTTTAAGAAGTTTGTAGGGGAATACGAGGTTGGCTTTAAGCCTGCAGAGCCAGAGTGGCGCCAGGTCAAGCAGTTCGCAGCGTCCTTGTTATTTGAGCGTAGATGGGTCAAGAAGGCGCTTAGTGAAGAACCAGTGAACTTTCTCAATCCTCAATCTATCGCTCTTCCTTGCATTGGGGATAGCTACAGAGCAGTAATCTAGAATCGATCGAGCACATATTTTGTACTGCATGAGCCGAGACTCAGCCAGGCTTACTGACTTCAGTATATACCAAATTATAGATCTGTTTTTGACAGAGCTATAGCTTGCTTGTTCGGAAAAGTTAGCGAGATAGAGTGATGCACACCGGGGTTGCGCACGTTGGAGTTGTTACCTGAGGATGTGCCGTTGAGAGTTAGGGTGTTGTGTGGTACAGTGCGACGGTACGAGGGGACGTTGCATTTCCTTGGGGAGAATTCTACTCTCCAAATATCGCACAAATTTTTGAGAGCGCAAAGATCGTTTCGAACGTTTGCGCTGCCATTTTGTATGCAACTAGACTCGACTGAAAATACCACTTTGATATCATCGGCAAAAGCGTATGGAGTGCCGTACCGAAAGACGTGAAAGACGTCATTAATGTACAACAGAAACAGCAGAGAGCCAAGAAAACTACCTTGAAATACTCCGCTAGTTAAGGGTGCACTATGGAAGATGTGTCACCTAGGTTTACTGATTGCGTTCGGCTAGAGAGGTAAGAAGAAAACCAAGAAAGAAGGTGGCTAGAGACATCGAATGAAGATAGTTTCGTCAGCAGTCCATGGCGTGGAACCCAGTCAAGCGCCTTTTTCATGTCCAATAAGAAAATGCCTAGCGCTTGCCTCGCGTCGATAGAGTGTGTCACGCCGTTCAAGCATTTAAACTGGCATGTTTGGCAAGATTTAGCCGGCAAATCCCGTGTTGGGTCTTATTTATGACATTGCGCTGCAGTATGAAATAAAGCATACTTTCCATAACTCTGGACGCAAAGGATGTGTGGCTTATAGGTCGATCGTTGAAGATATTTCGGCCACAACCACGTTTGTGACTTGGAACGACTATGGAGAGCTTCCATATGGTTGGATAGCTTCCGCTCGTCATGGAGAGGGTGAAAACGTTGAGAAGAAGGATTGGTACATCCGGGCCTCCGAGCAATAGTAAGGAAGATGGGACATTATCAGGGCCGGGTTTATGTCAGCTTCGGAAAGCGTAGAGACCGACTGATATTGTTCAGGTTGAAATCAATGGTGTGAATGCGATCGTCCGTAAACTTTGTAATCGTATTTGGCAGTAAAACATAAATGCTGATTAAGGAATCACAGAAGTGTACGTTGGGGTACTCGCACAAGACTGCTGCGTCAATAATAACCCTATTATCAGGAAGCAAGACTGGGTTAATCGGCAGATCGTTGCGGCCACTGCAGTGCTTCATAAGTCGTACAAGTGACTTAGCCTTGTATACACAGCGCAGGGCAGTGCGCTCAGTGTGTACTGTTCATAACTTTTTCATTGTTTGCGCTTTTCTCATTTCATTTTTCTATGCGTTATTTACAGTTGTTTGAAGTGACCTTATGTTCATATATACGATTCTCTTCCTCGAACGACGCGTTCTGGCTTCCTGCAGCGACGTGTCGAGACTTTGTTTCCGTGCATGGGGCAGTCTGAGCTACGCGGAAGCTACATTAGATTATCGTATCAGGGAGTGTGCCAGATCAGTGAATTTAGTCCAACCGTTACCACGGGAGGTCAGCTTGTTGCTACTTTCATCTGACACCAATCCTTTCCTCCCGGCGCGGTAATTTAGGACTAATATTTACTCCACTACATATTTTGCGACTCCTGTTTTTATTTTTT
The DNA here is from genome assembly GCA_944474145.2 of Dicrocoelium dendriticum. Classification (NCBI taxonomy): domain Eukaryota; kingdom Metazoa; phylum Platyhelminthes; class Trematoda; order Plagiorchiida; family Dicrocoeliidae; genus Dicrocoelium; species Dicrocoelium dendriticum. The sequence continues at coordinate 141,233,430 of OX104064.1, forward strand.
CTTTCTGTTGGAATGATTTCTTGCCTGCATAGTGTCGTCCAGCACCCCTCCCCACACTGAATCTTCTGAAAATTTTGTTGGTTTTCGGTATCCGCTTTTGACGGTAACCATGCACATGTCTGACTTTTACCGTTAAAAGCGCTTTTCCGTTGCCGTGGGAGCACTTTTATATTTTCCTAAGTCCCTGCCCATCCTTCCACGCACATAGCAGCCGATGTGGCAAACGTACTCGACCCTGTTCCTACCTATTCCCCTTGCGATAAGCTTAGGACTGCCGTTTTGCAATGTCTTACATCTTCTGAAGGGACCAGCTTTCATCAACTTTTCTCCGGATTTGAACTGAGTGTTCGTTCACCTTCACAGCTTCTCCGTTATATGCGCTTTCTCGTGGGTTTCTCTAACGTCAACGACAGCATCTTACGTCAATTGTGGTTAAAATGTCTTCCTTCCAATGCTACGGCGATTCTCGCTGTATCCGCTGACGATTTGCCATTTGACAAACTAGCGGAAATGTCCGACAAAGTTCATGAGGGTTTCTTTCAGCCCCCAGTTTGTCACGATGATGCCACCCCACCTGAGAATTCTTCGTCCTCAGATCCCATTGAATCCATTTGTCAGAGACGATCCATACTCAAACTCGCCATTATGAGAGGAAGTCGCCCCAGCAGTCGAAGTTTTAGATCAACTTCGAGAAGAAGAAACAGACACGCTAGAAACACTGGACAGCATATTTGCAAATATCATCGACGTTTTGGTGATGCCGCTAAAATTTGTCTCCCTGCTTGCTCGCATCCAAAAGCCTTCCCCAAAGCTCAACAGGGAAACGCCCCAGCCAGCTAGTAATGGCGACGACTTCGGCTGGCCGATCTGCTAGTCGCCTGGTTTTGGTCCGGGCTTCCACAACCAACTTTTCATTCTTAATTGCTACTAAAGCCGTGGTTAGCGTTCTGCCTCGTAAAATGGAAAAACCATACTTCCATTGCACAGGACCGACTCTCCAGGCAGCTAATTACATGAGAATCCAGACCTACCGTCAGGAATTGCTTACTCTCAAACTTGGCTCTCGACGAACCTTTATTTCGTTTTCTTGATCGCATAGGCACAACGCCCCATCATCGGTGACGATTGCCTTACCCAATTTGGTCTTTTGTAGACATACGTAACAGTGAACTACATGATAGTATCATCTTCATCACCGCCCCGGGCAGAGCCACTTCGAATAGCCTGATGGGACTTCGCATGAATCTAACTACTAACACTGTATTTACCAACTTACTCCAACAATTCCCCGCGTTGTATCTGTCGTCCAATAATTGTCTTTTACCTAAACAAGAGCTTGTGCATCACATGGTTACTGGTAGACCACCGGTCAAGTCTCGACCTCGCGGACTACCACGCGCTAAACCCGCCAAAGCTAAGGCCGAGTTTGGGCACATGCTCCGTATATTTTTCGGTTGGCCTTCTAATAGCCCATGGTCTTCACCTTCGCACATGGTCCCCAAAAAGTCTCATGGGGATTAGCGACCTTTTGGTGATTACCGTCAGCTTAACAGCGTCAACGTCCTTGACAAGTACCCGGTACCACATATTCACGACTTTTTCTATTGACCTAGACTGCAAAGCAATTTTCTCTAAAATTGAATTGCTCCGGGCATATTACCAAATTCCTGCCGCCCTTGATGATATTACCAAGACAGCTATAACCATCATCTTCCGCCTTTTAAATTTTTCCACATGCCTTTTGGGCTAGGAAACGCCGCACAAACATTTCAACGATTTCTTGACCAGGTTCCCCGAGGCCTTGAATTTGTGTTTGCTTATATCGATGACATTCTCGCGGCCAGCGCTAACCACGAAGAACATTCCTTTCATCTTTGCCAAAGCTTTGAGCGTTTTGTTCACCATGGCGTTACGATTAATATGGACACATTTGTCGTTGACCAGTCCAGCGTTGATTTTCTCGGTCATCGAATCGACAGCACCGGAATCAGTCTACCCAAAGAAAACAAAAGCAATCTTAGTGTATCCGATGAAGCAGTCCTACAAAGCCTGCGTCGTTTCCTCGGTATGGTGAATTATTACCGCCGCTTTATACCTGGTTGCTTTAAACTGCTTCAGCCATTAACCGACTTGCTTAAAGGAAAAGCTTAAAATTTAAAACCCAAGATAAAGCAATGGACGCTTTCAAAAAGGTTAAAAATGCTTTGTCTAACGTCACAGCGTTGAGTCATTTACGGACTGATGTTAATACACCTCTCATTCTTAAAACCGTTGCGTCACAACCGCGGTTGGAGCCGGTCTGCACAACTCATCAGTGATCATCCCGAACCACTAGTCTTTTTCTCCCGTAAATTCCAACCCGCACAAACTAGGTATAGTACCTTGGGAAGAGAACTTTTGGTCGTATATCTCACCGTTAAGCAATTACGACAACTCCTCAAAGTTCGTTCAGTTACCATTCTAACTGATCACAAGCCAAAATTTTGCCTTTCGGGGTTCTTCGGACCGATTTCCCCTCGTGAAACCCAACATCTTGATTATATATATGGCAGTTTTTTACTGGCATCCGTTTTATAGACGTCACGGACCACTTGGTAGCCGACGCAATGTCCCGCATTGGAATTCACGAATTTTCACGTCCGATATTTGATCTAGAGGAAATTGCTGCGCAGCAAAAGGGAGATACTGCGTTTATGCCAAGAACATCAAACCCTTCGATCCAACTTACCCTGCTACCGCTTCTTAATGCTTACCCCAAAGTGCATTGTGAAATGTCTGCAGGTAAACCCTACCATTGGTTTCCCAACGTTGCCGCGGATTCGTCTTCGATCATTTCCATGGGCTCTCGCACCCAGGCATTCGGTATACCGTTAAGTTGAGCACAGATCGCTTTGCTTGGCCAAATATGCGCTCTGACATCCAAGAATAAATAAATAAATAGTTTATTTTCAAAGTTATAGACGCACCAAATCAGGCACGATCAAGGTTCATTGGCAGCTGTGTCTCACAAGGATACTTCGGTTTTAATGGTGTATAGTTGAAACCGTCATGGAACTATAATTGCAATGAAACGGTGCATGTAAACGGAGCGTGTCATATCCTTGCACGTGTCTAGAAAAAGTTGAACAATGAGTTTAGTCGACTTGCCAGTATGCAGTTGTGGGCAGTGATTTCATCCAGTGGCGAGTCACATCCGCCACGTCGCAGTACTGTTAAACAGCTATTTGTGGCTTTTATAGGGAGAACGCTTGTCAGGCAAAAACCCACCATGTCCTGTAACACTACCGTAAAGTATTTTAAACACTGATGTATATCTGGCAAAGCCGCTTGATGACTGATTTCACATTCGGTTATTCGCTGTCAACTGGCTTCTAATTTCCTCTGTTAGTTGCACAGATAATTTTATTATGACCGCCGTAATCGTTGAGGCCGGATAAGGATGGGAAAATTGCGAATAGTCGTCTTATTGTGTGTCCAGGTGAGTAACAGTTCAAATTTTCTGCTCTCTAGAGTTTTCAGATGTATAATTTACGGGAACGTGAACATGTGTTCAGCTCTCCATACTGGGCAACGGTTGTGATGAATGTAGTTGAGTCCCTTTGGTGTACAACCATGTTCTATGCAGGCCTTTATCGGTTGTTACTTCCGCCCGGGTAAAGACTGTTCCTCAGTCCAATTCCAGATCTCCAAGATATTCCGGACCTCGAAAAAAGGGAAAGTCAGTGACACCCGAGAAATTTCCACAAGAACAGGCGTGGAGTTAAACATGGTTAAAGTCTTATGTTACAACATTTGGAGTTGAGACAAAAGCATGTACACTGAAAAACAATGCTTACACTGAAAGTGTTTCTGAATGTCCTATAGAATTAATAGCCGTATGGGTAGATTGCTAACGCCTGCGTAGAGACAAGTGCGTTGTATTGGTAAGTATTCTATGAGGAATCAGTTTTGTATGAGACAAAAATTGCGTGAGGAGAGAGCAAAGAGTTAGAAGACTAGTGATGATTGCAAAGCACCTGAGCAGCACGTAGCTAGCCTAATACGATAGGCAGCGCAGAATAAGCAAGTCAAAAAGGAATAGGTTGCCTCGAGAGAGATCTAAGTGTCAATTGGCAGTGGTGCAACGGAAAGTTTGGATGCAGATATTGAAAAAGGAATAAACGTTAATGAAGTGCGGAGTGGCTCCTAACAAGCACTGGATAATCGGATATGCATGGAGCCTATGACCACCAGCTACTTCTAAACACAGGCGCCGAATTTAAGACGACCGACGGATGGTGGCGCTAGGAAAGACTGCCAGTGGTCAGATGTAGTCATTCCAATAAGACACTTGGTTACTAGTGTATGCCTACATGGTCACGGAATGCATCAAGAAGCCAGCAAAGGTAAGTGACATAGACATTCCAAGAGAATGTATGATGAAAATACATGGTGTGTATCCTAGCAAGCTGAAGATCAGCGCAGAAGGGACATGTAGCCTAGGGCGAATCACTGCAGTGGTGAGGAAGATAAGAAGAGCGACAGATAATGGCGCTAGGAGAGCGAGTATCAGTGGCCACCAAACGCCTTCGGAGTAAGCCTTCTAATTACCAGTTGATACCTACAGTACCAGAATACGTCGAAAAAACCAGCGAAGGTATGTGATGCAAGCAATTCAACAGAGTAAGAGTTGGAGAGATAAGGGGTGGCTCCTAGTGTAAAAGTATATGCTACCTACAATGAGGCGCTGCAGCTGTATGGTGGTGACAGGTAATACAAAGAACTGCTACTGGTACTAAGGGGGGAGTATCGGCGGCTAGCAATGGAATTGGGGTAATGTCTTCTACTTGCTAGTGGATGCCTAAGGTGTTCCAGAATAAGTTAAAAGACAGCAAATGTATGTGACTCACGCAGTCCCAGAGAGGCTCTTATCAAGGTCCGGATACACGCAGTTGGTTAAACCTACGAAGGATGGCTGCTGCTAAACAGAGGTGCCAGCGGTAACACGGAGAACAGATAATGGCGCTAGGAGTGAGAGTATTAGTGTTCAGCATTGGTATTTGCATGAAGCCTTATAGTTTCTAGTGTATGCAAAGAATGTCGCAGAGTAAGTCAAAAACAGCAAAAGTATGTGACGGAGACAGTCCCAAAGAATGTTGGTTGGAAATAAAATAGGGTGACTCTTAGCAAGCTCCGGATATGCGCAGAGAAGGCGGATGCTGAGGACCACTAGTTGCTACTAAATAGAGGTGCTGAGGTTAAGAGGATCGACAGATAATGGCGCCATGAAAAGTTTTCGGTTGCCAGGTGTACCCATCCTATTAAGCAGTTTGGTCACTAGTGGATTCCTACAGTGTCACAGAATACATCAGCAAGCCAGTGAAGGTAAATGATCCAGACATTCTAGAAGCTTACGGCTTGAAGAAACAAGAAATGTCGCCTAGTAGCTCCGGATATGCGCCAAGATGTACGGATCCTACAACGAACCATCACCGAAAACGTGATGATGATACGAGGAACGAATGATAATGGTGCTAAGAGAAAGAACCAGTGGACAGCAGCTGACTTCGCATTATGCCAGCTAGTTATTGGTGGATAGTTACAGTGACAGAAAAAGTCAACAAACCAGCGAATGTATGTGATGCAAACAATTCAAGATAGTAGGTGTTGGAGAGATAAGGAGTGGTTCCTAGCGCAAGGATGTATGCTACCTACAATGACGCATTGCAGCTGAAAAGCGGTGACGTAGGTAATACAAAGAAATGATAATGGTATTAAGGGAGAGAGAGTATCAACAGCTAGCAATGACATTGGGGTGAAGCATTCTAGTTGCTACTGTAAACCTAAAGTGTTCCAGAATAAGTCCACAGAGAGCAAATATAGGCGACGCAGACCGTTCCAAAGAATGAGGGTTGTAGATAAAAGAGAGTGGCTCTTAGCAAGCTCCGGATAGGCGCAGAGATGCTTGGAGCCCACGACCACTAGCTGCTTCTAAACAGGGGTGCCGAATTTAAGATGATCGACAGATGGTGGTGCTTGGAAAAAGCCATCAGTGGCCAGATGTAGCCATTCCAATAAGGCGCTTGGTCACTAGTATATATCTACAGTGTCGTAGAAGCGTCAACATGCCAGCGAAGTTAAGCGGTGCAGACATTCCTTAATGGGAGAGGAAAGCCAGAGCCAAACAAGTAAGAGAAGTATATGGAAGCGCGATTCAAAGAGAATATTCAATGTTGTTGTAATTCATAGGGTAAAAAGTATAAGAGAGAGCGGTGTCAGCTTGTCGATAAGGCGATATTTGGGCAACGTCAACTGGTACTTGAGGTCCTGCGCACGCCGGCTTCATCATCTAGGTAGTGGCCAGTTAATTTGATGCGATTAGCCAGAGGCGGATGTCTCTAGCTAGCCAGGTGTAGGAGATTTCATGGAATGCATAGGCATTCGATATCCGGTGGCTGATGCCTAGGTGATGGAAAACGTAATGGTTGTAGGAGAAAGCAGGCAGATAGGAATATTGGGAGTCGGGAAGCGGATAGTGTGAAAAGTAAGAAATGGCGATTCTAAGTGGTCTGGTCCAGTTTCAAGAAACTCGTCTTCTGGACAGTTGATATTAAGCAGTTTGGAAACTTTTGTGACAGAGAGGTATTTGCTAATAGAGAAGCGGAACTGGTGTATATTCATAGGGACCCTTATTGTGAGAGGTAACCTATTCTGTACATGTGCGTATCTGTAGAGGTAAATATTAGAGCGAATATTACTGCGCGCTCTTGGTAGGATAATGGAGTTTGGTCCATCACGTAAGGGGTACGAATTGTCTAAGGCAGGGGTTAGTGGGCTTCCATTGGGATTGTTAATAGGCGAATATAGGAAAGCGAGGTTGCTTTTCAGTCGGCGCAGCCATAACGTGTCGAGCTTAAGTGTGCTGCATTTGTTACGGTAGCTGATACCTGTGCCCCAGGAGGCGTTTGTGATGGTAAGCTGAATCTTTTCGAGGGCTATTCTGTGGCATTTGTTTAGGTTGGTGAATACTACAAAGCAGTACTCTAGCAGAGGCCGGACACATATTTAGTAGAGCGCAGCTCCAGGTTCCCGTATTGTCATGGTTTTGAGGCTGTTTCCGATGAGAGAGCGTGCTTAACCGCGGAATAAATTACTTGTTCCGCAAAGTTCAGCGAACAGGAGTAGTGCACGTTTACGTTCCGCACTGTTAGGCAGTGCCCTAATGGGGTGCTTTGTAGCATTAAGGTATTGGGTGGCATGGTGCATCTGTATGTAAGGACATTGCATTTAGCTGGCGTAAACGCCAACTGTTATGGGTCCTACCGTACAGTTAGTGCGCTTAAGTCGTATTGTACATGGGAGCGGCCGGTGTGGAGATTTGGCGGATGAAATGGGAAGACAAGTTTTATGTAAATAAATAAATAAATATTTTATTCTCGACTGTGCGAGTCACGCTGGTGGAGGCATGATCAGTTATGTACAACGGTACAAACATTTTAATGCAATTGTAACAGTAACGTAGAAAATTGCTCATATATTCATGATTGGAACTGTACAATGTGGAAAATGCGAAACAATAAGTTGGCTGTCATGAGATACGGGACCTCAGCTAATAAGAGATTGAGAATCCTGAATGATCCATTGAAAGGTAATGGAAGAGCCCGCACACAAGGAAGGAAAAGGGCAACGTATCCTAGGATGTAAAACGACAACAGTATATGCAGATGTAGAAGTCCCAGTGTAACGATCCTATGTAGAATTGTGACGCTAGTTGACCTGCCAGTGTAAAGTTATGGGCTGTGACTTTATTCGGTGGCGAGTCACATACGCCACGTTGCAGTGTTGTTAAACGGACATTTGTGGCTTTTTGTAGGGAGAACGCTTGCCAGGCGAAAACCCACCACGTCCTGGAACACTGCCACCAATCCATTGAATGGCAAATTGTAACTGGCTATGTTTCTTGTTAAAAGTCTGTTTGCTCGGTTATTCGCAGTCAGGTTGCGTCCCATTTTTTCTGCTGGTTGATGCAATAACTGGTTGCCTATTGCGTTTCTGGGTCCTGTCTATTGGTAGGTCGGGTACTAAACATTCTTATTGAAAATGATGTGTTGATCCTTTGCAGAACAAAATGATGTCTTTTTTGATTATGTATATTTGCCGGGGAGCGAAGAATTCGTGTCCAGCTACCCTCACTGGACATCGGTGATTGGGTGCAAATAGTTAGAGTGGAAGTGAGGCCATGGTCCAGGTAAGTACTTGTTGGATATTTCGTCCCATCCCAGACGGAGACAGTTCCTTAGTTCAATCCCGAAGCTTTCCGATGTTCATGACATGCACTACTATACACCGGTAAAGCGGTAGGGTGTCTCATGTTTAAAAACCTGGAACACGTCATTGATATAGAGAGCAAAAGTAGAGGGCCTAAAACGCTTCCTTGAATTACGCCAATTTTGACATGTTTTGGAAGTGACATAAAGTCCCCAACCATTACTGACTTTGAGCGAGCTGTAAGGTATGATGAGAACCAAGAGTGCAGTTTGCCGGACATGCCGTATGCTTCAAGCTTCATCAAGAGTTCTGTATGTGGCACTCTGTTAAAGACCTTTGTCATGTCTACGAATATGACGGCTAGTGTTTGCTTTTTGTCAATCTGTTTAGTTACATATTTGAGGAACTCAAATTGGCTGGTCTGACATGATTTAGACGGCAGAAATCCATGTTGTTGTCGATTGACGAGATTACGAGTAAGCAAGAAGGTGAGCATGGTTCCTTTGACTAGTTGTTTCATTACTCTTGAAAATATAGGCGTGTGGCTGGTGGGCCGATAGTTTTCCATGTTCTGCTGACTGCCTTTTTGTGCTTGGGGATGATGGTGGCAAATTTCCATGTGGTTGGATAAATCCCGTTTGGCATGGAAAGCGTGAATAGGTTGAGAAGTAGAACTGGAATATCCTGGCGACCGAGCATCAGCAGCGTATAGGGAAGACAATTGGGACCGAGATATGATGACTACTTGAGTGAGCTGATTACTCGAATGATAGAACGTAGGTCCAACTTAATTGTGTCGAGTAAGTCATTGGTGCGTCTAGATGGCATAGCTGGTGGAGTTCCATTAGTGTCAGTGAAAGAATTACAGAAGTATTCATTGAGGATTTCACATATTTTGGTGGATCGCTAATACGGATGTGTCAAAAAGTCTTAACGAGGCAACCTGCCTAGATTTCTGATTGCTTCTTTGTCGGAGTAGTTGACTGAATGGCTTGGCTTTATTGTTAGATTTAAGGGCCGCAGCTTCTTTACCAATCTTGGCTGATTTCTGCGCAGTTTTCCAGCTGATTAGGATTTCGCTCATGCGAACGAGGATGTGGAATTCCTTAGCTTTTGAGTATTGATGGCGCACTTTTTATCTTCCAAAGTATGCCGTAGGCCTTGGCTTATTTCGCTGTCATCTTTAAGTGGCCTTCGTAAGTGAGTAGGGCGATCACATTTAGGTAGCTTAGGAATTTAGATATAGGGCGTGTGCAGCTGCGCCTACATCAGTGGCCAAATAGTATTTGTCCCAGTTCGCAGATCGTACTAATTTAGCAAAACTGTCCCAGTTAATGCGGTTGAACGTTCAAAACTGTTTGACAGAAGAAGAAGTGGCGCAGTGTGGAGTAGAAAGTGAAACTATGAATTTAACTACCTTGTGGTCGCAGCAACGTATAGTATCTAATACACCAGCAATGCATCAGAGACCCCTTACGTAAAGCTTAAGTCTGGGGTGTTAGAAAGCCTGGTGTGAGCGTTAACTTGTTGGGTCCAGTTATTTACGTGGACGATGTTAGCTAAACTTCTGTATCTGAGTGGGTTAAGCTGGTCGTTCCAGGGGAAAAGTTGCATATTGAAATCGCCACCCACTATCTTGTGATGTGGGGGCATTAGGAAGATTTCAGTGAAAGCTCAATGAGTTTATCAATCTTTTCACTAGATGCGTGTGGAGCGTTGTATACGCAACCGATACCGAGGTCAAGTTGACCTCCTGTAGTCTGGATTCCGATGGAGTCTTCAGGGCCATTTATGGATAGCTGTTCAACATCAGGAGCGCCAAAGTCGTCTTGGACATAGATAAGGCAAACGCCACCCCACTGGTTGTCTCGTCCGTTACAGAATGTGGTGTAGCAAAGGATGTGTATTAGGCTGTCAGAGGCATTTGAGGGGTGCCACGTCTCTGTGCTGAGCACCAGTTGTGGATATGAGAGTAGGATAAATGGGACAATGAGGTGCATATTGTGTGTAATAGGTCACGCGTTAATAAGCAGCATGCTTTATGGTTCATGCAAGGAGAGTTAAAGGAGTTAGATTGTGTGAGGTAAGTTTCACAATAGGGTGTAACTGGCGCATGGTACATAGAGGTGGTAAGGAAAGGGGAGAGGGTGTTATAGGAATGTGAGCAGGAAGTGATTGGGTAGGTAGCTGATAGTAGTCGGCTGATACTGAGGCTTTGGTAGTATTGTTGACTGCAGAACCTATCCGGGGGCTAAAACCATCCGTGGGGGTTATTTACAGTTAGCATATGAGTTGTTGGAGGTAATAGAGAACTGGCGAGAACTCTTGGTGGCATGGTCAAACTGGGTCGTGCCCTGCTGCATCCAACAAAATTGGGGCTGCGCATGGTATGGCCCGGTTGTATTGCTTTTCTTCCGAATATATTTTTCGTTCAGGAGCGCGTATGGTCAGGAAGCGCGGGTTAGTGTTGATGGAGCGGTAGAGATTTTAAGAAGGGCGTCATCCATGGGCGGGTGCTTTGTTTCCCAGTGTTTCGAGAGGTTGTAGGGATTGGTAACGGGGTTGTGCGCTTGACGTAGGAAGGGCAAAGCGCTTTTCCTAGGGCCGACTGGGCGATAGTGTACCAGGCGGATAGCTAGCCTTTTTAATTGTTAGGTGAAGCACTGCGTTGATGTTGCGTGGGCTGCTCCTAGTTCCATTTTGATGTGGTGACTGGTAGAACGTCCTCAGTTTGTGAAAACCGCGGCATTTGTTAAAGTTTTGGAGCTTGATAGCATTGTTGGGCGCCTCGAATAGGTACGGTTTGCGCAGGGATTGTGCGGGTTTTTGTCAAAATCTGCATGAAGGGCGAAGTTTGTGATGGGAATGATTTTGACCTCACGCCATCCGTTGGTACAGACGTTGCCAGGTGTTTGTCAGCTATCCGCTTGTGCCACGAGGATATTGCTTGGGTACGATTATCGTTGTTTCGGTGATGCGTCAGCGGGGTGTTTCGGCTGTTGACCTTTGTTGGTAGTCTGTTGTATTGCGATGGTGGGTTCGGCTTTGCACGAGAGGGAGGGAAGGGAGTTGATCAGCGGGCAGTCTACATTGATCGGTTCGGAATCTGCGTCACTCATGTCGGAGGCGTTATGCACTAAATTAATTATTGCCTCTGCTTCTTGTAGCGTTAGCTGTGACCAGCCTGGAACGTTGGTTGACTTTTTATCTGTTAGGGATGTGGGGCTTGGGTCCGTATGCGATGCTGTCGTAGAAGCGTGAGGCAGGGGACTAGGTCCGGCTCTACGTTAGTGCTTGTGGTAAAGCGAGCGGTAGCTCTTTCAATCGGCGATGAATCAAGTGGCGGTTGTCTTGATTTGGTATTAGTATCCGGTAGGAATGCTCTTTGCAGCGGCGTTAGATTAGGCTTGATAAGAATAGGCCCAATGTTTGCGTTTGTTCGTAAGGTAAGTTTAGTTGCTATGAAGTGTTTAGTCAGTTCTTGAGTTGTGAAGGCAATAACTATAGGGCAAGTACGACTGATCTCCGATTTTCTGAGCCATTTACTCACGCACCTGTCAGAAGGATGTTACACATGGACGTAAGTAAGTGGGTGAATTTCTCCAAAGGAAGTAGGTCAGGAACGTTGAAGATGCTCACGTTTCGGGCAGGATGGGTGCGCTCGTTTATATCATTAGTGATGGTGGTAAGAAGAGCGCCGGCATCTTTCAGCTCATCAGCGTTGTCACGTTTTTTTATGTCTGCTAGTTGGGCCAATGGCGTTAAGTTTGCTAGGTCGGCATTAATGACGGCCATTTCCTTTTTAAGGGCAGCTATTTTAGTTGAGATTGCACTGATTTTGCTAAGTGTATCGTTTAGTGGATCTATAAGAAGAACACTGCAGGGGAGCAGTTTATTCAGGTTGTCTTTTGCAGCAGGACGTATGGTTTCCTTAATCGCATTTACGGTGCATAAGGCAGAGCTTTGGTCGACAGAAACGGCGGTATCGTATGAGTAATCCTACGTTTGCCCCGGATTTAGGTTCGGGCGGCTTTACCTTTTTTGCATTTTTGTTAGTCATTACGGAACAGCACAGCTTCATAATTCGTGTTCCTGGAACACTGATTTGCTGTATATATGACCTAACAACCTTAAAGTATAACACGTCAAAATATCGAGGCAACGCCTCTAACTAATCTAATGAATAGTAGCTATATGTCAAAATAAGCAACAAAAAGACGAAAATGCACAGTGGGCAAAGCACTGTGTTACGTGTCAGACCAGCAGGATACATCGCCATGCAAACACTGTCCCTGGCACCTTTTCCTCACCGGATGCTCGCTGCAGGCGTGTCCAGTAGGATATTGTTGGTCAATTGCGCCTTCCAATGGTTAACAATACTTGCTGACACGCGTTGATAGATTTACACGTTGGCCGCATGCAGTGCCATTACGAGACGTTTCCTCTGCAACAATAGCGCGAATCTTCCTCGAAACGTGGATTTCATCATTTGGCACACCTGTTACTATCACGACGGACAGAGGTAAGCTGTTCATTTCTTCGTTGTTTCGTGGTCTAAGTCGTTTGCTCGGTTGATCTCACCTTCGCACAACCGCTTACCATACCGCTGCCAATGGTTTGGTCAAACTCTTCCGTCGCCAACTGAAAGTTTCCATTACCGCTTCTCAGTCGAGCACGCAGTGGTCGGAGCGTTTGTCAATAATTCCACTTGGCATACGTAACAGGGACAACGAAGGCATAGGCTGTTGCCCTGCGGAGGTAGGTTTTGGCACGCTACTTAGACTTCTTATAGAGATAGTGTTGGATTCAAGGCTCCTTGGAGAAATGGATCTCACATCCTTTGTCACAGGCCTGAGAAGTCATATTAGTTCGGCACGCCCAACACCTCCACGACTCCCGCCTCGTAACCCATAGGTCCATCTTGATCTTCGCGACAGTCACTACGTTCTTGTGCGCATCGATACTGTTCGTGAACCTCTAACGCTACTGGGGTGCTTACAAGGTTATTGACCACAAGGAGAAGTATTTTGTATTGTACTGAAATGGCTGCAAAGATGCTGTAAGCATTGATCGTTTGCAATCTACTTACATCGAGCTTCTTCCGTCTAAGCAATCTTCAGACGCATCAGTTCCCGATGGTGATACATTGCCGAGTACTCCTCTTACACAGCCTATGGCTGATCCCAAAGTCCCTTCGTCGCAACCCTCTGCAACCCCCTTCAACCACTCATACACACCAACGCACACGGTTTGGTCGTACCGTGGTTCTCCCTTCTACACCAGCGTTGTACATTCAGTGAGAGGTATATTTCGAGCATTCGGTTGCCCACTTACGATCTAGGGGATTCCTGTAGCGTTCATAGCGTTTTAATTGTTGCGCTTTTCTCATTTCGTTTTTCTATGCGTCATTTACATTTGTTTTAATTGACCGTATTTGCACATGCACGGTTCTTGCTCTCGAACGGCGGGTTCTGGCTTCCTGCAGCGGCGTGTCGAGATTTTGTTTTTGTGCTTGTGGAAGTCTGATCTACTTGGAAGAAACACCGAAATATCGTGTCAGGGAGTGTGCCAGATCAGTGGTGTTAGTCCAACCGTTACTACGAAATGTCAGCGTGTAGCTACTTTTATCTGACACGAATCCTTTTCTTCCGGTGCCGTGGTTTAAGACTAATTTTTACTTCAGTACCTATGTACCTGACTTTGCGAGTTTCTCCATTCCACTCGGATTTCTTTTATACGAATTATGACGTGAAACCCCTTTGTATTTTTGCAGCGTGAGCGCCTTTTCTTACGCTTAGTGATAATTTTACGCGTGGGGGCGTCATCTGGACTTGGTGGTCTCCTGATCGAGCGCTGTAGTGGGGCAAGGCAAACGAGACAAGTAAATAAATAAATAAATCTTTTATTTTCAACAAGTTGAGGCACGCCTTTACAGGCATAATCATTTTGACATAACGATGCATGAGCAAGAATGTGCAAAAATCCGATAGGTTTACCAGTACAGTTTGTGCTTGTGTAGCGGGTATATATGTATGTCATTGTGGGTGTATGTGTATGTAGCTGTGTAATTTGTGCTTGTATTTGTGTTGCTCCAATCTTCAATGTTTGATGTCGTCATCAATATGCGAGTAGGCGATTGGTGCCCGTGGTTTGGATAGAACTATCCGGATATCCAGGGGGCAGTGACTTTATTTTGTGGCGAGTCACACCGCCACGTCACAGTGTGGTTAAGCAGACATTTGTAGCTTTTTATAGGGAGAACGCTCGCCAGGCGAAATTCACCACTCCCTGAAACACTGCTGCCGAACTATTTGCTGGAACGGGTTAAACCCGAACCAGCCAGCTGACACCACGAAGAGGTTGTTCGTGAAGATATTGTAACCTTTAAAAGTCGCAGTATCCGTACTAGTTGCCAAGGGGAAATTGACACAAGGAACGGCACGAAGATGTGAGGAGGCCTCCTAACTCATATGCTGGAGATGTTAAAAAGCAGTTTTGGCCGGGCTAACATGATGACGAAATTTGGGTAGCTTGAATGACAGCCTAATAACTTTGTGGTCGCTGCCCGGAATGTTATCTAACACTTCTGCGATTGCACGTGGGACACCGTTGGTGAATATTAGGTCCACGGTATTGGACTGTCAAATGGGTACGCCAACATGCTGATTTCAGTCATGTGTAAAGACAGTGTCTACAAAGGCCCTATACCTGGATTATGCTGATCGAGTAAGCCACGAGATGTGGGCATATTGAAGTCTCCGCTGATTATTTTATAGCGGGAGGGCAGGAATGAAAATTCGTAAAATAGGTTGGCTAATTCATCTGCTCTAGTACTAGTCGGACGCGGTGGGTTGTAGATGCAGCCTATCAGAATGTCAGCTTGGCCTCCCATGGCCTGAATCCAGACAAAATCTTCGGGATTACCAAGTGGTATGTTTTGGGAAGAAGACGCGTGGTATTCGTTTCTGATGTATCTAAGCCGACCGCCGCCACTGTGTTTGATGCGTCCGCTACAGAATGTGCTACATCCAGGAAGGTGAAGCGGAGCATCAGGCATATCAGCTGCATTCTGTGTTTCAGTTATCAGCACCACATGCCTACTGGACAGAAGTATGA
Organism: Dicrocoelium dendriticum; assembly: GCA_944474145.2. Taxonomy (NCBI): domain Eukaryota; kingdom Metazoa; phylum Platyhelminthes; class Trematoda; order Plagiorchiida; family Dicrocoeliidae; genus Dicrocoelium; species Dicrocoelium dendriticum. The sequence continues at coordinate 141,248,793 of OX104064.1, forward strand.
GAGGGGCAAGAAAATGCAGTTTATTTTTGATTGTACAAGCACTGAACAGTAGGAATGCATACAAGTCGGTCGGATTGGTCTGGATGTGGGATTCGGCCAACGGCGCATCTGGTGAACTCCGTTGGGAGGAGAGGCTCGTTTGTAAGCAGGCATTGAGGTGCATGAACAATGGACCTGCTGAAGATAAGGTAAGAGGCTGGCGGGGGTTAGGGACAGTGTGTTGATAATAAGGGTAAGGTAAAATTCGGGTGGGTATAATTTTGATTTGTGAAGTCAGGCACGTGGTTAGGTGTAGCGCAGTAGGCCAAAGACGTCGTCCAAGTGACTGAAACAGACTGCACGGTGTCAGTTGCATCATGTCTAGTAGCCTGGTTAGGTGATACAGCGCCGTACCTTGATCTAGGCATTCTTGTATTGGTATCTTCGACTGGTCTTTTCGTCAAGTGCATGCCTGGTCACCTGAAACCGGTTCACAACCGTTACCTATTTACATTTGTTTGATTTCCTGGCTCTTTACTGTCGAGATGATTTTCAGTGTAGTCCCAACTCTTTGTGTCCTCCTTCCGACGACTTGTTTGCTATATCTGGCAAAGCGGAGTGTCTCAAAGCTTGTAGAGACTCGACCGGGGCCTGCAAGGCAGTGTTTGTTGCCGTAGGTTCCATGTCAATTGTATTGGTTTGCCTCTGGTACATTACGCACTTATGGCTCGTAACGTGCGCAAACGGTACAGCTGCATTGCTTTATTTGTGCGTAGGACTGAGCGTTACACGCCGGTAACTAACTGTCTGATGTCTCTGGAAAGCCTGCTGCGTTCGCTACGCAGGGATTTGATGCTTTGCTAAGTTTCTGGGCTGCAACGGTTTCCTTCAGGATGCAGTGGATCATACAAATTGCCGAATCCGGTGACTGTTTGCTCACAGTCTTCTGCCAGTACATGCGTTGGTAACGAGAGTGTTGCCAACGAACCCTCAGCTACCGTGTTTGATTCGGCTGTTGGCCATTGAGAAAAGCGGCATCCATCCCTGTCAAAGGAAAAGGGAAATAGGTTAAAATAGTGGCAAAACCCAGGGCAGACGTAGGAAGTCCGTCGGGTGCCTTATCCTCATCCCCTCCATTTCTACTGCAGCTGTGTTATCCAAAGTGCATCACTTTACGAAGTTAAAGCCTAAAATATGGTGTGCTAATCCGGAGCCTATATCTAAATGGAGTGTTCGATAAGTACTCTATGTTGCTGAGACCCGTACACTGCTATTGAATCCTCATCTGTTCTTCCAAAGCAGTATATGCTAGATGAGCTTCATTGGTTTATACTATGCGTTACCAGACTTCGCAGCTGGGCTTCCCTGGCATCACTGTGCAAACACACCTCATATTCGATAGCATGTAGACTAAGAAGACAGTTGCCTGTTGTTCGGCCCGCTCTAGAAGTTGGCTAATCTTTTCTACATTTTACTTTTATAGCAAAGGCACTGATATTAGGTTACAACTAGCTCTTGCCTTAACAGAGACACTGAAATTGCGAGAGGCTGCGTGATATTGAAGCCGTCGTTAAGCGGAAGAAAAGGGCTCTTTGTTCATTTTCGGGTGGTGAGCCGGCGGCACAACTCCTCCCTGCCAGAACCGGTTCCGGTGGCGCACAATCCCGCACTCACGATGCTAAATACATACAAGTGATCTACTATGGATTGTCTAAGCTGAGAAACAAGCTTTACAAGTCGGCGCTGTTGTTGATGACTGCCGTGCAAATGTTCTACCATTCCATGATACGTGCTTGTCCACCGACGTTACGAAGACTGTAGTGTGCTTACCAGGCTACGCACTACTGCGATGTGAACACACCTTCGGACGTTGCGGAAGTGGCGTTGCTTTGTACGTCAGTTCAGCCCCTACTGCCCACGACTGATACTTCCCGCACACGCGGTTTCTTTTTATATTGCCTCCATGCAACTTAAAGTTGGGTTGGTTGATAGAAGGCATGATAGATTTAAGGGTGGTCTAGTTGATGCTATCCGTAAACATACGGCACATAAGTGTTTAATGATGGGGAATTTTTAATTGTCCAAACCTGGACTAGCAGCATTTCTCCTGCGATGCTGTTTCAAACTGTTTGCTACTGAGCTTCGCTATCCAGCCTTGCATACTCCCCTGCACTAGTTAGTTGATCAGCCTGCCAGACCTATGGTGGAACAAAACCCGCCCCATCCGGACCATTGCTAATTTCCTTGACTTCGTCATGGACGTGGTATACAACTCAGAATTCGAAGTACAGGGACGTTTGTTTGCTTACCTTGCAAGAAAAAGGACGCTAGTTAGGCGGAAGCTTGTACCGTCATTGAAACCAGACCTGCCCTGTCAATACAAACGACCAGGCTTATCAGTAGTTTAGCTATCCTGTTAGTCGTATGCCGACTGGCCGTCCGCGCCTGCTCCTAAAGCAGGGTGCTGAGGGGCTCCACCCGCGGCCACCTTTGAACTGTGGGCCTTCACGCCGACAATTTGTGGCGTGTAGGCAGCTATGAAAAGCAGACACCTAATAGCCCTGCGCCACTTTCCAGCTTTAAACGAGGTGGCCAGTCCCACCGCACACCGTCTACTGAATAGGATGCAATCAGTCAAAGTAAACTCTGTCCGAGTTTAAAGGGCAGCACCAACACTGGCTAGGCCGGTATTCAAAGATTTATCGTCTCCGGATTTTTGCGAGGGGAAAGCGACGCTGGTACCGCCTGAAGGAAGCCGGAGCTTGAGAACAGAGCTCGGGTTATTAGGCTGGGTTCCGATAGGCAACAGCTATTGATGGAAAGGGTCTCTAAGTTTGGTTAAGTACTGCCTGTGGACAGAGCTGTAACAATATTCCTAGGTTGAAGTATACAAATCTGAGGGAGGATCGAGTGCGCCAAATGAAAGCCGATGAACAGGGTTTAACGGTATGATTAGACTTGGCCTTGCCTATTGATCAAGGGTGATACCCAGGGTTTACATTTGAGTTAAAACTAGAAGATGATCTCGTGACAAAACTTGTGGGGGCGGGCCAAGAATTAGGGTTGAACGTGGGATGCAACAAGTTAGAACGTGACGATAAGGATAAACATCGTAAAAGGGGATGTGGTAAGAAGGAAAGCATGAACATTAGTATCATCCTCCTTTCCACCTGCTTGATTGAACTGATTATGCACCATTGGTTGCCCTCCGTGGTGACCGAAGCATCTTGAGATCATTTTAAGATAACCATTGTATTTCGTAAGCATGCTGTCAGGTTGCGAAGGCGTGAACCATTAGGGTTCAAAAACCTGACGCCAGTTCAGCTGGTTCGGCAGTGGACTACAGGTAGTTCGTTTTAAGGAATAAGGAGCTACGCACATTCCAAACCCCAATCTAGGGGGCGAGGAGGCTGCTTTTATCGAGCCTCTATCCCTGGACTAATTTCGTATGCTTGGCTTGCCAACACAGCTCAGTGCATCTCTGCGGCACGCAAACCATCGCACCGCGGCAAGGCGCAGCCTTATTGCTCCATCACTACGCACTCATAAGCACCATTGCGTTGCTCGAAATGCTTGCAGGCGGCTTCTACGAGTTTCCTGACGAAATATGAAGTTGAGCACGCTCGTTAAGCCTTGCATAATGCAATACCTTTTGTTGTTAATGGCAAAAAGTTAACGCAACATAAACTTATCCATCATGGTGTAGTTTACCCTGAATTCTCTACTGCCATCACAGGTTAAAACCAAGTTTGTTCACTCGGTTGTCAGCCTGTAGGCAACTGTTCCTAAGCGCTGGTTTCTGGAAGTCACCATACTGGAGGCTTAATTGCTCCGGTTTCTAGGGGTGCTCAATCCCAATAAAGCTGTTGGAGTGTATACCATTCATTCAGGACTTGTAGAAGTTAGGCGGCAGCTACTCGCAAAAAGTTTGGCGGGTTGCGGATGGTGTAGGGGTCATTATGGGCCACGATTACTGGTATTTGCTTTATACTTAGGCTTTCCTAAGGCCGCACTTAGAGTACTGCGTACATGCTTCTCCCCTATGACAGGTTTGTGACAAAATGGTAGTTAAACTCGTCTCACGGAGTGGGACGAAAGTGATGCATAGTTTAATGTAGCCGACGCACCCTGACAGGCAACCGGAGATTGTGCATCGCTTCATGTTCATTGGTATTTGTGTCAACTGGTGTGCTCAAGCAAGTGAGCAGGTTTATTTGCATGTCGGTAAGGCTCGTGCAGCTGTCCAGAGACACAACACTTGGTGAAAGACGGCGTGCTATAAACCTATGAGTTAAATGTTGCGTGTATAATGCTGCGGTAGGCCCGGTCTTCCTGTGTACATCATGGACCTTGGCAGTTGGTGGTGAGGACATTATATGGTTTGCTTTGTTCGGCCACCCAGATTTGCGGAATATTGTTCAAGTGTGGTTAGAACATCTTGTGAGCAATGCTGGTGTCTGCCAGTTGTTTTTTGGGCACGAAGCCTTTGGTTCGCTACAGGTATGTTTACGGACGCCAATTCACTAACGTTGGCTGGCTCATGTTTCCCGTATGCCTGTAGGTCGGCTTCCTCGCCGTGCCTTGTACATCGTAGCTGATCCCCTTTTGTTAAATCACTAGCCACAAATTTGTATGCCATTTGGATGTCAAAAGTTATTTACTTACAATAGTCCATTGCGCGTAGTGTCCGCATCACTGCAGGTAAGTACATAGCGTATATATATGTGGCGTTTAAACCGCCATTAGATATGCGCCGCCCAGATTCCTTGTTCTTTGTCGCCCCACCGTCTCCACTAATCATGAACGAGGATATTTCTGGTCAGGTGTATCTACTACAATTGTTTACTCTCCATACCCTTAGACCGATACCACTTTCGTCTGGTCCCGGTCCAAGGTTTCGCGGTGCCATACCAGTTCAAAGTCGAGTGAGCTATTGCCTGTTTTCCCCTCACCGGTAATTGTAAACATTCCATTCCTGTGGCTTCTGACGCCAAGTTGACAAGCATTCATTTATTCCATGGCTTCCTAGTGTCACAGTCTATTCACTTACCTTACTCATTGTTTTCTTCGTCATATTCACATGCAGTGAGTGAATAGCCTTTAGAGCCGTAGCTTTCCGCCAGCCAGTGAAGATGCCTCACTCCATCCATGCTCTCCCAGGGACCCCCTGAAAACACCAATAAAGAGCCGTAGATGGTGTCATCTATTTGACCACGGTCACTGCGCAGCCTCACAGCAGGTACCTGTATGCACATTGCAATCCTGTCTCGGAGTACGTGATGTCACGGTGTTCACAGGACACAAACAATTTCTCCGTGTTCACGCGCTGGGGGTACAAGCGGTTTATACGCTCACAGGCAAGGTCGGGCATATTAGTGAATGGTTTGAATGTCATAAACCATTGTCGCATTATGCACTTGTACTTCGATTACCCGATTCCATCAAACATTCGTTACCATGTAACCCTTCACTATGTCTTTGTGATACCGCTGTAATTGACTCATATCGGTGACCACAATCCTCGCTCGTACACCATAGCATAAATCTTGCCTCAACGCCGCCACGCACCTTCGTGCAGCCTAGGTCTATTGACGTAAAGTATATCTTCCACCTGTTAGCAAACTAGCGGATATTAGCAATCATGTGTGGCAGTAATGGACAACACCTTATTTTGGAAAGAAAATTCAGGTGAAGTTGTCTGACCACAATTTCCGTTATTGGGGTCTTTATTCTCTTCTATGTTGCCCTCGTTCATATGCATTCACGTCACAGATTGCGAGTTGGCAGGACCATGCTAACTGTTCAGGTGCTTTGCGCAAACCCACCGGCGATTTTGTTTCCAAGTACTCATCTCCTGGACATATATGTCATGAAATATCCACCCTAGCTGCATGGTGTACGTAACATTGGTACCACTTTTAACTCTAAGCCAAACTTGCGTTACATCAATGCATCTTGGTTCCGTGTATTTGTGGGACCACATGCAATAAACCATTTCCAGCTCTTTTGCGTTGTAGATCAAGAGCGTAAAATACGCTACCCATGATGATATGAATATTGTAAGCAGTACCTACGTCCGCCATGTATTTGGCGCCAGGTTTCAGTGATTACGCAGCGGATGAAATGTCAAAGCTTGCGTGCCATGACCCAAAAAGGACATTGCGTGGGACAAAAGTATATTTTTATCGACGATAACAGCACAAGCTCTTTCATACGTGCTTTTTGAACTAGCAATTTAGCCCAAGTAAGTGGCTTTGCTCGTAGCAATTATGCCGTTTGGTATGGGACCTTTGTGCCTTTTATCAATACTCCTGGTGGAGGCCCGCCTTGCCTATAGTGGATTCTTTGCCAATGGCCATTTTGATCCCACTGGCTTAGGACCTCCATAGGCCCGTCAGGAAGACACCTGAAGCTAACAGTTGCTACTTCCTTAGTAGCGATATTGATGCAGCTGCCAAATGACCTATAGGTTCGAAGTAAACAACGCTCCCGGTGGTGTGTGTAACACAAGGAAAATGCTTTGTTAGCAGCGGTACTGGTGACATCGCTGTGCCGCCAACCTGGGCTCAAAAAGCGCTGGATGCGTAAGTCTATGGAGCCAAAATATCTGCAACGGTGGTCGCACTAATGAAACAACTACTATGTGGCAAGTATAGGATAGCTAAGAACACCCCTTGAGGGCATGATAAACAAGCATTTGAGGTCTTGCTCGTAGTATTATTGACGTCAGCGTCATGGGACGTTCGTGGACTAAGTAACCACCGTACATAACGGCTCGTAGGGCTCCCGGCAATAGTAATATTTCTCTGTTGGACATACGTAAGCTTACGCTAGTGATACCAAAACGGTTAGCAATTACTTTGCGTGCATGCCACCCTTGTTATTGGATGTATAATACTTTTCCGCGCACTGGTCATGCGGGCAAGTAAGATAACCATTGGTGTCTCCTTGAGTGCCGATAATAAGGCCATATCCGTAGCAGTTATATGAGCTTACCATGCACCCGACACGTTGGTACGGATATCCAACAATACAGCACAATGCCTCTCGTGTTGCTTGCCCACCAGCTTACCCACCTGTTGCCCGCTAATTGTAATATGTTGCAACCTTGTACTTAATTCATGAGTGCTCCAGTGTTCCTCTCTTACCCTTTCCTCTGAGGTCGTGGACATCTGAGAGATCCGAGGTTGCACTGAGGAACTGCCGCCGTCTGTGATGGGAGAAAATAACCAACAAGGACTTACCTGGACCATGGCTCCACTTGCATACTAACCATCTGCACCCAACAACTCAACCACCGATGTCCAGTGAGAGTGGCTGGACACGAAAGCTTCGCTCCCCGACAAATATACATATTCAGGGAAGGTGAAACCCTATACTCTGGAACTTCTACTTATCTGCAAAATCCTACTTTCCACTCGACTGACCCCAACGTCCATGTTGGAATCTGAGTGTGCCATTTGTTTCGCCAACAGAGGAGTCACTGACTGCGAATAACTAAAGTAACTAATGCTCTTTAACCAGCTTTGCCAGTTTCACAGGACCGATCATAGCAATCAACTACAGTGTTCCAGGAAGTGATGGGTTTTCGGCTGGCAAGCGTTCTCCCTATAAAAAGCCGCAAAAGTTCGTTTATCAACCCTGTGACGTGGCGGATGTGACTCATCACTGAAGTAAGTCACTGCCTACGGTTGCACACTGGAATATTGACTAGTCATTTTTCGATATTTTACTGACACGCACAACAGATTTACTCTTTTATTACATACTGTCCCCACTCTAACTACTGTGCGATTTTTGTTTACTCTACGCATACTTGAAACCATTTTACTGGCACTCTACTGTTGACTTTGCTACTCATCAGTGCTTCGAATGTTTCTGCAAATTGTACAACTTTGGCCACAGGCAATTATGTGCGTTTTAACGTATCTGTTGCGCTACGTACTTGTTTGTAACTTTTGATCATACCTGAGTTGGTATTGCTCGATGAATTCGGGGATAAAATATTTATTTATTTATTTAAATACTCGTACGGAAAAATGTATGTGCGCTGATACCTGATTAACGTTTATTTTTCAGTATCTTGTTTACAGTGCTTCTTGCCTACCTTCTTGCTAGCATAACGCACGCTATTATTCGTCTACCGCCCTTCAGTGCCGACCACGTCTACAGGTGGGTAGTGCTGTTCCAATCAATTACTTTTTGATGAATAGTGCTCACCCACGCTTCCACACCTTACAGCCCTTTCGGCATATAGTATAACCGGTACTCAGATATCACAACTGCCCGATACGACGTTCGCATGCCTCTGGTCAGTCCGCAATGTTAACTGCCTTCGCTGTTCCACTACTTCGTGAACGACACCCGGAAACCCTCTGTCCTATGTCCTTGTGGTGCATCATACAAGCCAGTAATGCCCACTCATATGCTGGCATGCGCCGGGCCAATTGGCCGCTAGTTCAGAACCTGGGTACGTAATCGTGGACTACATTCAATACCGCGCTATTACACTTCCGGTTCTTAAGCATAGCCCTTCTATACCGTGACTGAAAAAACTAAATATTTTTCCTGGATTGTCGGTTTACGGGATATGTGCCCTTCAGACCCTCTAAACGCAGCCGACAGTAGTTGTATTTGGTTCGCAGGTCTATCCTCCCACCCAAGAAAAGTCTTAGTAATACATACATGTCGCATTACTGTGGACTTTGCTAATCTTACGTAACGCTTTCCCTCCTATTTTATTCAGCACTACTACTAGGAAATTAATAAGTACGCGCCTGGAGTTTTGGTAAGTTATTCCTTGGTTCGCAAGTGCTCTATTTGCGCCCAATGTCAGGTAGCCACACGGCGTTCATGTGTGTAGTACTACGCCAAAAATTGTCACACGGACCATGAGCTCCGATAAACAATTTGTTACGCGTCCAATTATTCAGTGTGTTTCGATTGTGATACCGTAAGCAGTGTTCCGCTAACACTGTATGAACGTTTAGCTATATACACCTTAAATTTTGGAAAGCGTACAGTGCTTGTTCACATCCGAAGTCAGTATACATAGCAACATTGCAGTTGGCAAGTGCATGTGGCAATATTAGTGCGTATAGTCTGTCCTTATGCAGCATGATGATTACCATTGGGGGCATTTAACAGAAGAAAAACCCCTCCCTACATGTGGAGTACCCTCAGTTAACGACCGACGGATGAATTAGTACATTTCCCAATATAAGTCAAATTTGCGAACCTCCACATACATGCCGGTACTAGACATACCAATTTTATGTACATGTGTCAGCATGGTCTTCAAATATATATATATACGTATATTAAATTCTAACTATATATATATGGTTGGAGGCATCCGCTTTCGGACTTTCTGTCAATGGGGCCAGCCACAGGGCGCCTGGGTCTACAAAGGGACCATGAGTGGCTTGCGCTGCACCACCCACAGCTCAAAACACATACCCCATTTGCAGTGTTAATTCGAAGGAATATGACCGGGAGGCATGTGGATAGAAGCCACGTTATAGGAATGAAGCCGGCCGACACTAATTCACAAGCAAATACAAGCGCGCAAATTTTGGGGAGTCAAGCGCACACAAGGCGGTGGTTGGACCTTAGTCCGCTCCAAACTGAGTGCATGGAACCAACCATTGATTTTAACACGGTCAAAAGGACCTGCTCCCCGTCCCCACTAGCAACAACAGACTGTCTCCTAGAGCCAGTATGAACGAGGTAGTGGGTAACAGACAGGTAGGAATCTTGTCAATATGCACATTAAGCGCAGCCACACCGCGAATATCGAGGAACAGCCAATCACCTGACAGAAAGATAACAAGAAAAAAATGCGAGCAATGCATGAGGAAACGGTGACATAAATTTTAAATTTGATAGCATATGAAATATGTTGTTTATAAACGAATCCTAGATAACTTCAAGAGGTCAGAAAATATATTTTACGTAACTGCCACCAACAAGAAAATGTTATCGAAATTAACTACAATTGGCTTAAGCGACGTGTGCAGGTTTATAGAAGGGCTTTCAGGTAGGCGTTTATATGAGAAGGAAAAACATTAGTACAAAATTGAAAACCCACCACCTAAAATAAAGAGACTTAGCATGCAAGCACGCGGTTAGTAAATCGAATGCAGCGTACATCCAAAAGCTGCGCCGGTTCTGCCTACGTCCTCTGCCGGACCCGTCGTCGCTTCGGTAGTGGTCCCGAGTGGCCTCGCTCACGGCTCACCACGCCTGCCTGACGCAGGCACTTGCGACCCCATGTGCCACAGCACCATGCACTCGAGGTCGACGGAGTACAATCCATCGGTGCTTGCCGCTGCTTCTCTACATGCATGAGGTCATTCTTCCGCACTTCGGCAACTGCCTTTGTGATTAGATCGCGCCATGCACGCCGATTAACCGCCTTTGATTCCCATGACCTGCATTCAAGATTAGAAAGTGAGGGGCTCACTTTGATCATGTCCTGGTAACGTAACTTTGGTTTCCTCAAATGCCGCTTCCCAATACTCAGCTGACTGTATATGAGTTGTTTCGGTATCCGCGTTGAACATATATGGCTCACATGACAGGGCCACCTCACATGGCTCAGTAAAAGTATACAGTCCGCTGCATACATTCCACTTTGTCGCAATACTTCCGTGTCAACAACTCTGTCGCCCCAACTGATGCCCAAAATCCGTCGCAAACACTGTGATGGCACCGCTCGAGATATCACACGTCCCGCCGGTACATCGTCTAGGTTTCACCGCCGTATGGAAGAAAAGACAGCACCATGGAGTTGTATACCATCTGCTTTGTGAAAACGGTAAGCTGACGGTTGTTTCATACTCGATGCCCTGGCTTCCCGAACGCCGCCGCTGCTTCGACACGCAAATACGAAGCTCACTGTTTAGCTGCTGATCAGTCGACATCACATTCCCAAGGTAGCTGAAGCGGGAGGTGGTTTCCCATTCCTCAGCACCAATAGTTATCCGCGGCACCATTAAAGACTGCACCTCAGGTGAAGGCTGAAAGAGACAGACCATTTTGCTTGTGTTTATGGTGAGCCCGAAGTTGGCCGCTGTCAAAGCCGGAGCACTATATATATATAACCTTCTATATGCATAATACCTGAGTTACCTGGTATTAACTTTTTACATGCAATTTCACATTATTAAATATACCCTCACGTTTTTACATTATATATCAGGCTATTTCCATTCGTCATTCTGTTTGCACCGCCTTTGCGCCATATACCTACTAAAAGGCCGGCACATTGTTAATTGGAAATGCTTAAAGCGTCACTAATTTACAGATACTTTAACACGGTGCACAAAGATACACTACCTGTGAGGATACATCGAGCTTGTCACATATTCAGAAGCTAATTTATGACGATCATTACCTAGTGCCATTCACTTCTCATACGGATTGCACAAGTTCACACTTTTACTTGGACATATGTGGTGCGAAGTTGAAACGGTGTGTATTTTACGCGTGGCTGTTCAGGTTTTTAAAAGTGCGTGTAACCACTTTGTTTGTCTTTTTGCATTACTAATCCATAACACTATATATTCTATACCACAACCATCGCCGTTTTTTCAACGCCGGTGGTTTTTCGCATCGGTATAATTTTCACGGTTTTCACGCACTTTAGCACTTTGTCGTTCTTTGTTTACTGTCGAGCAACGCATGCTCAACTTTATAATCCCTCACGCTCTGCGAAGCTATCAGTGTAAACAGTAGGAATGGCGGCACCCTCAGCATATTTATCTGTGGTGAAGGATTGCAAGGTCTCGCTTAATGACCCACTTAGTGCAGCTCAATTCAAAATTCAACCATTAAAATGTGAGATTGGCACGCTTAATAATGAGCCGCTCGGGATGAATGCAAGTTTTGGGAACCTAAAACCGCTGTTGGTTCTGTCGGGATTGATGGAAAGTTTTAATCCAAATGAACTGAAAGCGGTTGGCGAATTATAGGCCGTACCCGGCGACGAATTAACGGAAAGTGTACGTCGTTCCCCGAACGCCGTCGTATTCAACCTACCTGATCACTTGCCACTTGAAAATGTGAAGTGTTACCTACCGAGTGTATGCAACACACCACCGGATTGCTGTGCGTGCAAGCGGCTGTGCGTGTCCGGGAAAACGCGGTCTTGTCCTATAGTTTTGATTTTCCCTACTACACAACTTGCTAAAGCCTTTATAGACCGTAGACTGACTGTGTCCAGGGAACAAATCTTGGGCCGATTATCATTAAGCCTGACAAAACCACACTTCAAAGAGCATTAATGTTGTCAATCCAGCCAGTTGGCAAGCGCGAGGCTCTTACTGACTCATGTGCAAAATAACCAGCCCATCCGACCATCGTGCGAGCAAAAGACCTCAACTGGGCTCCAAAACTAGATCTCGCTGCGAACGCGAAACCTGCAACAGCGCGTAGCTTGCTTTGAATTAAAGTTGACGAAGGAGCTTCCTCTGCACTGGCTGCTTTAACCATTGATTCTGCTATCAGTGTGACTTATAGCTACTCCCACATGCATGACGCTGACGCCGTACCTGGTCAACCGACTACTCGCATTAGCACCTGGTATCCAACTTGGTTACTCCACGGCCTGCAGTCACCGACTCTAAGCAGAAACACTCTCGCACAGTGAAACCCACCATAACAGGACGCTTCTTTCAGTCCGCATTGAATGGGTCTTAGGCCCCTCACTTCCCGTCATTGCCGATGATAATGCAGGTAATATGTCGCATAGCAACTCGGACATGAGTGTTGAGTCTACTACTGGCCTCGTAGGTCAGACCTGTAGGCTTGATTCTGCTGTTTACTTGCCTACTGACAATAATTGCAAAGCTTTTCGCACTTGGCACAACTCACGAATGTCTGAACGTTTTTCAGCTATGATGTCAGCAGTGGTAAAGGATATATCTCCCCGGTATATCTAGCGCCCGGTCCAGACAGTGCTCATTACTGAAGGTAAAATTAAGTCAAATAGCAAATCTATCCAATTCAATTATTTGGCTAAAGGTTTAGGTAAACAAAGTTCTTTGTGCCCCATATTCTCAGAACATGGGCAATGTTAACTTGGATTGGTCCAACAATTGGGTTTCCACATAGACCGTCATATAAACGCAGCTAAGGAATGACCAGAAGTTTATTTGAGTCCTGTTTGCATACAATTCGGATATTTCAAATTTATCCGCAGCGATTTGCAATATTCACATTGCATACTGCGCGAAAATGCTCGGCGGCGGTTAACCAAAATGAGAACCTCACAACATCTACCGCTTAAATGCCTACAAAAGCGTGGTTACCTCAAACTCCAGCCTCTATTGTTGCGACGTATTAAGTTACTCCTGAGCTTCTCACCAAAATTGTACAGAAAACAGTGCACAGTGAAATCTTAAGCCAGGCACTGAGAACAGGAGCAGAAGTTAACCTCAGAAACCAAAGCAGAGCTGTTGTTCCAATGCCAGTGAGGAAGAAACTACGTGCACATTTCTTCCTACTTGTCTACGTGAATAGTCGGTACAACTCACCAGACTGGCAAAATTTCTACACAATTAATAGTCTTTGCAAAACGTTTGTGACATTGAACATAACCTTAACAGTTGCACCAGGGTGAAGAAAAGGGACGTTGAAGCACAAAGTCCTTTGCTATTTAAATGTGATGCAGCGATTTATACTCAAAAATGCCTTTCTTGCAATATCTCCATCCGGTCGCGCACAGCGTTTGTAGACTTAAATTTTGCGAATGTAAAAGGTGCCATGCAGCGCTGCCCCGACAAAATGGTTGCGTCTAAAGCTAACAAGAGGACTCATGCAAGAGCTTCTTGCTCTCTGCAGGCTGTTATCAGCCAAGCTGCCCCTTGAGGTAGGAGTCGGCTTTCTTAAATAATGTAGCCTTCTTGGTGAGAATAGCTTGACTGCAACTCAAAGTAACCCTGCCTGTACATAGTAAACGAAGTCAGCAATTAAATGAGCTTTGATAAACCCAAGCGCGATCTGCGAGAGACTGGCTTGTCCCATGCCCGGCATCGACGCCCGTTAGCTCCTTTAACTAAACGACCTAAGTCGTCGATGCCACCAAGCTGCTCGCCTGGCACGAACATAACATTCACAATCGCGCCAGATATAAATAAGGTGGAAGCATAAAGAACTGCAGATTCCGCTAGAGGCAATAAGACATTTAATACAGTTATCTGGCTAGCCGAACAAATGCCACGTGTTGCAGGCAGGGTGGGTTTTGTTTACGCCGTTCCAACAATTAGTTCGGCGGCCGTGTTCAGGTGCGTGATTAGTTTCTGCATAGCAAGCGTTCTCTCTATAAATAGCCACAAATAGCCGTTTAGCTATACAGTGACGTGCAGTTCGTGATTCGCTACCTACTTTAATCATCCGTTGCTTATCCAGATAACAGTTTTAAATCCACATACCTCAATTTTCCTTTAAGCCTTAGTGACACGTACAAACACAATAAAAAGCAAGCAAACATTTAAATCTTTAATAAACACAACGAAACACGCATACATACAGGCTTGCATACATTCGTATATCAACATATGCGGCAAGCACATTGCTTAATTTACAATAAATGATCATACTCTGTTGTCGGTAAATGCTCATACTTCTGCACGCTTGCGTCACTTGGTCGAGAGTAAAAATTTATTTTCTTTTATTGTGTTTTGGGTTCCTGATTCCAGCCCTTTGGCGGCGTTAAGCCAAACGGTCTTAGGACTCAATGGAAACTCAGCTAATTCGCCAGTGATACTGCGAGTGAGCAAACAAATCAGTAAATTAGTGGCACTAATGAACTCAAATAAAAACGGCATTTCAAACCCAGGCAATGTTATGCCAATTTGCGGGGGACTACGAAATAAAATCGATCTGAAACCGCAGCATAGGGTAAACCGAGGGGTTCATAAAGATTAAGCTGCGGGATCGGACGGTTGCAACCAATAACGAATAGCAAGCATTCACTTAAGCCTTATCCTAGGGACGACAGACGCGGGTGCTAACACACAGTTATGTATCTGAATCAAGAGGTACGCCCAGAAGCAAAGGTATCCGCCCAAGGCCGACGCCGATAAAGTCCCTTGAAGCAACTATGCATCCCACACCTACCAGAAAGCAAAAAACAAGGGCCTCATTTGAGTTGGATTCCGGCTGGTTAGTTGGCCGCGTAGCACGTTAGTTGTTAACGTTCCTGACAATATTTGGTTGGAAGCCTTAAAGCTAGCGACGCTTGCAGTCTACGGTTCAGCAGCAAACTGTACAAACAAAAGACTTCATAAGCAGAACCGCAAACTCGCTGCTCCCAACATACTGGTTTAAGAAAGAAACAAACCTCAACAATGTTGTGACAAACGGTGATCAACTACACAACAGTACCATAAAATGTCAACTCTATCTCAAACAGCGAATTTTTGCATACCAAAACAACACTAGGTGAAAAGTAAACGCCAGGCACTCTCTGTTTGCATGCGGGGCGCTTGTTGGTTGTTCTTCATCTAATACCATTCCACAAGTTCATATCACGTTTGGGACCTTGCAGACTGTCGAGCACTCGCCTCATCTCATGCATTGATATCATCGCAAATAACATCTGGACTATCAAATCTTCCCCCTACTCCTCATTAAGCACCTTTTATACTCTAAGTAGGGATGAGCAGCGACAGGCTAAGCCCGACTCCCAAGACGTCACTACCAAACAGCAGGCTGTTAATTCTACTTCCCATATTCTTACAACCTCTTCTTAGAATACTACACCTATACATGCAACAATGGACGCAAATGTTTCGCATGCTACTCAAAAAGGTTCAACGGCCTTTTACCAAATTTATAAGGACAAAACTCTACCGTTTAGCTGCTTTAAGAGTTGTGGTCGTCTTGCAATACAGGTTCTATAGTTCAGACGCATTAGCCTTAACTTATGCATCTTACCTAAGAGTGGCACCCACCCAGAGACTGAGAACAGTATCAGAATTTAACACTTGAAGCAGGTGCTGTACGTTTGCTCTAATACCAGTGCGGAAAAATCTAGGTTCTCATTTCCTCTCAACTGCTTCCGCAAATAGCTAGTCAAACTTTCCGTCACCTTTAAGAACTTTCAAAATCCGCTGTCATTTAAGCTAGAGTCAAAAAACTTTACGTGCCTAGATAATATGAAACGCTTTTTCAATTTTTGCGCTGCCGTTGTTTATCTTTCTGCGACTGACCCGGGTGGAGGAGGGACAGCGTCTCGGGCTGCGCTGCAACATTATTTAACAATTCCTTTAGCACTTGACCTATAATAAACTTGTGTCTAAAGGCCACCTTTAGTCTTCGAGGCCTCACTCAGGCTGGTCTCTTAAGAGATTACGTTTACGTGCATCGATTAGCTGTCTGCATTTTCTCCTAAGACGTTTATTCCCGAGGCTATCCTATTTGTTCCTACCGTGTCTATGGCAACAAATATGATAAACTTGCCATGACTTTTTCCTGCTAGCTGGATACTTCCGCACCATAGCATCGTTAACATATACCTACCCAGTAAAACAGACTTTTAGTACGTACGTACAATGGCCTTAATCATATCCGACTATCTTAAAAGATACTGACTACAAAGTTCACTGCTTCTGAGGGTCTAATTGCTTGCCTATTCACCTCCATAGATAATAATTGCCTATTTAGCCTTCTCTTTAACTCACTTTGTTATTTACCACAGCCTTCAAGTGTACACATTAGCCTAAAGCTGACGGTAACTATGCAAACCTTATCATGGCAGCAATGCACGCAACAATCCTAGTTCTGTCTGTATACTCCCCAATCTAATGTGAGCAACTTGATCACTGATGCTTCACTTTGACTAGTTCAGCCAGCGCTGATGACTTCCTACAACCGTCCTATGCGACTCTCCCTCATCAACCTACCTCTCATATTAATTTACTCCCCTTCATAGCTCACATACTTGCCTCTTCCCGGACCCAGGCAACCATTACTCAAATCGTGCCTTTAACTACCCTTGCTATCTGGATACTCCCCGATAAGTGCAACTTTATTTTTATGCTTATTTGCTAAGCCTCACCAACTTTCTTCATAGCTGGCCTTCACAATTTTTCCACTGGTGCAAGCATACACTGGCATAGCTCCTCCTTATCAATGGTAACTTCACTGGTTGGACCTAAGTTCCATCTTTTTCCATCGGTTTGACTTGTTGCTCCATGTTACTTACAGCATTCTAACTTTCTGGCCGAAGGCCCACCGGCATATTTTGCCGCCTTGGACTGCACGCGTTCCAGTCAAAGCCGTACTCAACCTGTGCGTTCACTACTAGAGCCACAGTTCCCACAAACAATCATTTTGCTTCGCACTTTATACTATCTTGCCCTAATGTACTTAGTTTTCATTCGGTGCTACGTATACTGGTGCTACGTATACCTCTTCGCTTTCTCCCAACTTTCTATATGTACTTGACAGCCGTAGGTTAATATTGAGTGTATGGCTTGCACCATAACATTATGTTTACTCAGCTGCTACATCAGTTACATTAACGCCTTCCGAATAGTTCAACGCGTGCAGCGTCGGAGGTTGGTTATACCCCCAACCCTTTAAGTTTGTTTACCAAATTTGTTTCACAGGCTCCAGACCACGTGCTAGGCGTCGAAATAGTAAAGCTAGCGTTACTAAAAGCTAGCATTAAAACTTAGCCACTATTTTGGCTAACAGCCTCCGGACTCATAGCCATTCCATGTGCATTCACAGCCGGCATCCAAAAGTTACATTACCCAGATATTTATTGTTCATCCCCTAGCTACCGTCCGTTGTACCGCCGCTATGCTTTGAACTATAACGCATACTTCAGAAAAATGTAGTCCACGACCATTCTAACAAAGTGAAACCTTTTGACTATAAATTAACCTATAGCATGTAAAATTGGTACCCCGGAGTGAGCGGTGGCTTATTCGTCAACGTTAAACAAATCGTGGGCCGAGCAAGTCAGTCGATTTATTCGGACCAATCTGCGTCCAGCGCAATCCAAGGGCGACATTGTTCAGCTGATAAGTGCCAACCAACCAAGCTGCAACCCTAACCTAGCCCACAGCACGAGACCCTGCGCAGGCTGACAACATCTAAAACAAGTAACTAATTGTGGTGTCCTACTTAACTGACACAGACCACACTCCCCACCGCAAGCACCAACCCATGCAACGAAATTAAGAAGACACATGATAGCAACGCAGCTTCTAGCTCCTAGCTGTGTGTCCCCATAGCCGAGTGAAAAAACACTGGGCTTAAGTAACAAGGGTATATTTGTGCAAAGTATTAGGTGTGCCTGATTTAGATATGCTAATCTACAAGTGATACGTTTGCATTGGTCGGAATCTGCAAAGTAATCATACAGTAACTTGTAGACAAAGTGTAAACTCATCTAAAGCTGCTTGCCTACCTGGCTCTGTACCCTACTAACTGCTGATCGAGGTCACAAGTTGTGCAGCTTTTTCTGAAACTTTTCGCTTTATTGTAGGGCATGATGCCGCTGTTGGGTTACCCCTGAAATAATATGGCTTTGGAATGAACTAGTATCACCTGCTAGAGCGTAAACAGGTTTTCTTTTGTATATGCTAAAGGAAGGTGACTTACGAATTTGGCATGCGTTTCTTGGTCTGATAGCGCGATTCCAAAACCGTACATCAAATCCAGCGTGCTTAAATGAATGGGTAGGTCAGCTACAGCTGGTTGTATAGCTTGCCTTAACACTTTACTGAAGGAATTATACGTAGATCCCATGAGCAAATCCGACTTCACTGCATACCAGGTAAGGTTTGTGTGAAACAACACGCTTCCAAAGTATCTCACATTAACAGGAACGGGGGCCAACCTCTAAATATAATGCTAAGTTACAGCGATGATGTAGCGCGTTGACAATAAACCAGGCGCCCTAAACTGTGCTGGTGTGGTATGCATCCGGTAAGAGATTAAGATAGCTTCAGTGTTCTATGTGTACAAGTACAATGTTGATAGAAATGGTACGAAATTCCTTTAGTTGTATATTCGTTAACTGGTAGTGGAAGCAGCAATGGCCACCTGAGATACAAAGATCAGTTTACTTTTCGAATAGTAATATTTGTCCGGTCCGGCGTCCTAAGATCTCCCATGTCTTAACGCCACGACGGGCGGGCATAGACACTAAGGCAGCAACAATAATTAAATACCTCGAAGGAGGCTGGATTCCCAACCGTCTAGTAAGAGGCCGATGTAGGATAAGCAGTTATGGAAGCACGGATGGGGAAGGAAAGGGGCCCGAAAGAAATAAGTGGGTGGGATTAAGAGAAAGCAACAATCATCCACCCCTCGGAAGTTAAGGTGACAAGGTGCGGCCCTCGGACCAAGTACAGAATCAAGCACAAGGTCGCTAAAGGACCCGCTTCGATGGCGAACAGACATGTAGTATAACAAACGACTGCAGGTCTAGCAGTTGCCATAAACCAAGGTAAAATAAAATTGCGATTTTTCCCACATGTAGGGAAAAGCCGCAAAGGCCGCGTACTGATACTTTTATACTGACGACGTATTCACACCGTAAATGAAATTCGTAGTTAAAACACGACGGCCATGAATAAACACGGTTTCTCGTAGTGCCGTGCTGGGTGGGCGGATCTGCTAATCGGCAATCGTAAATACGATAGTCTACAGACGCGGGCACCTTACAGTCTATACCCTCCTTACTTGGCTTAATATCTCTAAGCAATTTTCTGTGCTGAATATTAACTAATCTATACTGGAAACACTGGTTGCAAACAGCATAAAAACCAACTCCACTATGTTGCACTCCATCAGACTGGCAAATGGACTAGCCGCGCGTGATAGTATCAAGTCACCTTGAATAGCTTCCTACCCAAAACGTTTGGACTATCACTATACCTTAGCCAGCCATGCGAAATTAACCTATTACCTATCTCCGCAGAACCCAAGTGCTAGAAGTCATTGAGGGTGGACAGCCAACTCCAACTTTTTGAATATATGCTACTACTCCTGGCTTTTATTATTAGTACTTCATTTCTTCTGACGTACTGTAAAAGGTCCGCTCAGGTAAATCGTTAGCTTTATTGTTGGGCTATTGCTCACGCCACATTCCATAACGCGGAGTTGGCCCATATTAGGAACACCAGTCACACCTACTGAACAAGAAAGCTGAGCCTAATAGAGGTCGAGGAAAATCACATATTATGCCCTAACATGCAAGGCACAAGGATCCTTTGCTTTCGAAAGCTAGCTCTTGCAAACATAGTTGTTGTGCTACCACACATAGGCTAGTGAATTCTACGCCTCTTAGCAAATCGCCTATTATTCTGATACTCATTTGCCTACGCATGGTGAGCAACTTTGACGTGTGTCACTGAAGATGGGGCTACGCCTGTGATTATATAGATATTGTACGATCATAAAGCTCTTATTACTCTTGCAAATATGCAGCATTGATAGACTGATATGGGCTGGTTGAATCACGGGACGCCGTGACTAACGCATACAGACCTATCCTCTGTAACTACGTAGGTATACAATCGACCACCTAGCATTATGTAAATTGTGTTTTCTAGCTTGGAAATACTTTGCAACGCTCATGATGCACAAAAACCTCATACTAAGGCTTTTTGATCCGGACCTAATTGCGCCATGTTGAAACTTCTGGAGTAGCCGTAAGATTCTTTTAAGGCTTCTTAGCGCTTTAACACGATTTTCCCTCGCTTATCTTTTAATCCTCGAGTACACTTGTAAAATGTTATTTTTGGCTAACTACGTCAAAACTATTAAGTACTGATAATTTTAAACTACTTGGAACCTGCATAGATAGACCTCTCTATTCAAAATGGATAGAGCCAATCCGTATACCCTTTCAGTTCACTTTTACACTGTATTTGCTAGCGAAACAAATGCGCCATTGTTGCATGCGCTATACAGGCAGTAACCAAATAACTTGCAAACGTCTGCAAATTTTCAGTTATGCATAATGAAATCAAACCCACAAGCTTTACCAATTCCATTGCTTTAAATTACGAATAAATTGTTTACTTAAGCTATACGACTGCGTTTTCTATTTCTGCTTTTAGCTCAGCGTTGTTGTTCTCAGTGTAGCCTATTAATAGGAAATACTGAAAACAATTTTCACTTTACCCAGCTCCAGTACGGCTATTTGGAAGAGATTTACATTTATTATTTACTGTAGTGAACCTTTGTTTTTAAACTTCTCTTTGACACAGTCCACTACCTTCGCTATCATTACTTTTCCATGAGCGTGTCTTAACTCTAAAGGCCTGCATGGCAGAAATACTCCGTTGAACGTGGAAGCAATTACATCAAGAAGTTGACACTAGGGCTCTGGCCTGCCGTATAATAAAATATACCATAACGCCACTATGTGTTGGATTCGAAGGAATAACACATAATCGCCAGGAAACCGACTGATGGAGTACACACGAAAACCAAATCTTTATGTGAGAAGATAAGGTAACACGAATTTTTAACTTCGGCGATTCGGATGATAATATTTTTGGGACTGGCACAGATAGAGCACAGAAGACACCTTGGTCTGCTCTAGACCAGGTTGTTTATTGCAAACCTTATAGTTTCGAGACACATAAGCATCTAGCTTTCACAGGTCACACACGTTTACCGCATTTACTGCAGCATTGCATTTACAGCACGCTGTTGTTAATTTTTGCAAATGTTAGGTCCGTGCATATCAGTATCTTATGCATGCACCGGTAGCCGACAAGCAGTAGGCCATGGAGTCCTCTGCTTTAAAACGTCCGATCTCTAGCATAGCCACCTTATTCATAGTACAGGCATTAGATACTTCGCCCTTCATCGCTGTTCTTTGCCGTGTCCTTCATATCTCTACATTGGCCTAAGTTTGACGTCCATCCACAAAGATTAGCGTGCCCTGTGTCTGACATACTGCAGACCAATAATATCTCCTCATTGAGTGGACCACTCGCTTCTATACCGCTCTCTTTGCGGTCGAGAGAAGCGTATTTTACCCGCAAGTTATGAGTTCCATACCCGTTTACTTGCATTTATATGGATAAATAGTTGACAACTTCGGACATGCGAACGGTCTCACAGCAAGTAGATGTGGTTTTCTCACTCAAGAGTGCAACCTTTCTTCATCCGCTATTATAACTTATATACCCTCCTCATTGTCTATAAGTCAAACCTCTTGACACCTAAATCGGAAGATCAGCAACTTTAATGACCGTTCTAGTTGCAGCGCGCTGTTCCCCAAATGACTCAGAGCCACTCTATCACTGACGTTTATCACAGCCTGGACTCTACAGACGTGCTGAGTACCTGCATGACCTTGGTCTCATATTTGGCGATATCCTGACTCGGGCTACCACTACGCTAACCATAACTTGAACGCATTTTGCTCTCATGATATTTCCGGACCATTGCGTTATCTTATCTTTACTTATTTGCCGGCCCCCACCAAGCTTCCTCTCAACTGGCACCCAAATTTAGCGCAGTAGCGCGAGTGTACAAAACCACAAGTCGTCCGTAAAACTCCTTATTTCAAACGTTGGGCTATTTCATCATTTTACTAAGTTGCATTAGTTGCTCAGTACTACCCAAATGGTTCTGACTGGATTACCGATCGCCGCTGGCTTACCTCCCTTTTTTTGACCGCATACAATAGTCACTAGAACTACGATAGTCACTAGAACTCTAACTGGCGGTCATATTGACCGCTATTACAGCCTTAGCTTCCAGAAGCAGGCCACTTGCAATTCAACTTATCCTCGCTTGGACAAATATACTTCGTTTTATCCGAGCTGTACGAATACCTAGCAGTTTTGGAGGCACTAATAAACAATCCTCATGTAGATCTATGCCATTTACCGCAACCGCTTTGGATAACAAATATTCAATTGTGCCGTCTCCTTTAAGCTGCGGCGAAGGCTAACCATACGGCGGAGGGGCCACTCTCACCTCGGCTGGCTTTACATCCAATACCTTCTGACCACCACTTTGCCTTTTTTGACCGTCCGCGTGTAACTTTATCCCTTATCTTTATCCAAAGCTTATCACGCGTTATTCGTGTTAGTCAGTGTACAGAAAGCTCGCACATTTTGTCTACTTTTCTACTCTTGGCTTACACTATTACTAATTCAGGCGGCCTAACAAACTGTAACTGCTCTCGTAAGCATAATCTGCTAAGCTGTAGCTGGTGACTCCTCCATTACAACACTTACCAGGCATGCCTTCTACCCAAGTCCAACATCCGCCTGATAAACTGCTAAAGGGTCTGAGAACCAATACGCACGTTATTTGCTTGAGCATTCAGCCACTGCAATAGCTACTCTTCCAAGTATAATGCGTAGCCCTTACGACTCGGAAAACCGCACCTAAAAGACCGGTTCAACGCTTTTAATAGGTGACTCCTACTCTTACCGCTTATTTGACAGACAAAATGCCTAGTGGTAAAGATGATATCACTAAGGCTTGCCTGTTTCAATTAGCAACCTAAACCTAAGCTCCAAGCTTCTGTTCCGGTGGTAAGATTTTGCTTTATCTATCCCAACAATCCGGCTTTATGAACTCCGTAGTAATAACAAGAGTTACTGTACCGAGATCACATAAGCGACACTCTATTCTACCCCTGAACCCTGATGTCTCTTACTTACAAAACTTTGGCATGCCAGCCGTATGGCGATGTAAATCGGGCCGGACTGGACAAGTTGGTGCACAGGACTGACAGTTTGAGCCTCACACCTAGGATTTTACCACCATATCTATAGCCGGGTTGTTGTGAGACACTGCCAACACTGCGCCGATAAATATCCCTTGATCTAAGGGACAAAGTGCATGTGAGCACATCTTATCCCGTAGTCGTTCTCTTCTTCCTTGTCTCTTTCTTACCAGCATGACACCCACGTTGTAAGCAACATTTCTGATGCCTCGCCTCACGCGAAATGCCCGCTTAACTCCAATATTAGCCCCTGCCCCTGCTTAACTAAATATCGATTAGACATTTTGATCAGTAAGGCCAGCAAAGCAAAAACATTAGCGGCATTTCAACGTGACGATCAGACGCTTATGGCTGGGTCTGATCCGGATCCAGAACTCACTGCCCCATCCTAATTGTACTTTAGACACCTGAGCAATGTTTCTTCAACCTAAAGTTTAAAAATTAAATATTGCCTTTACTTTTATTTAGCATCACTGTTATCTAGTACTTCTTAAAAACTAGCCCTGCGCGTGCCGCTTCCAAAACTGTGTATACCCATCACATTTTTGACCTGACTGCTAGAGTCAGGCTATAGGCCACGGCAGACGTTTTAGATGTCGAACTCGGGGTGCTATTGTTACTGGAAGCATACACCGTTCCAAAATAAGCTATCACTGAAACGGTGTAAACCATTTGCCAAAATGCTTGCAGACGGAACGCATATCCATAGACTTTTACAGCCGACTGCGGGCAGTTCCCGTAAATAGTGTATATTCATATCATCTGTTGAACCGCCGTTTTATTTTCAACTCTCAACTATACTTTTGTGACACGGAGGCCAATAGGTCGGCTAAAACAATCTTGTTAGAGCCATCGTTTTCAGGCGCAGGTATACTGCAGTTCAGTGTCTGTTCCATTGACTTCATATTTTACAGCTTTTACTGTGTTGAACATTCACCAATCAATATGGGTAACACTGGTAGCTCAACAGTAAAAAGGCTGACTCGCCGAACAACTTCTTTGTGGTGCCAGCTTGGTAGTTCCGTTTTAACCCGTTACAGCCAAGTATTTCGGCGGCAGTGATCCTGGACGTGGTGTTTTCACCTAGCGATCCTTCCCCTATAAAACGCCACAGATGTCTGCTTAACAACACGGTGACATGGCGGAGGTGACTAGCAAATAACTTAAGTCACTGCCTTTGCTTACTCGGACAACCGTAACAAATCTACAGACGACAAACTTTCCTTTAAACACTGATGACTTCCTTGAAATCATTCAAAAGAAGAGGAACACATTGGCAAACACAAGCAACCCACCTACCTACATGTATGGCTGCACATGTATGAAAATCTTATTATAATATTGCACATTCCTTGTTCAATTGCTGCACTATTACAATGATCATGTTGTACTTGGCGTGCCCTGGGTAGCCAAGAATAAAATTTATTTAATTATTTATAGCCATTTATGCCATCTTAAATGATTGCATTTTGCATTTCTCCAGACTAGGAAGAAGACTAGCTACGCACCAGCGTATCCTGTCGCTTTAGGTAGTTGAACGTCTATAAAGTTTTGACTATCATTATACATACCCTTGACCAGCAGTGCGAAATTCAGCCTTCATCTGGCTCCGAGACTCCCATGTTCCCTACAGCAATATAACTGGAGAGGCACCTCTTTCTATTTGCACATGCGGTACTAATCCTCGCCTAGGTTTTTATTCATTCATTTAGCCCAATGTAATGGAACGGCGACGACCAGATAAATCGCCAGTTTGATAGTCGATGGGCAGCCAAAGCTAAAACCCAAACTGTTGGTTTGTCGTACTTTAGCCACGCTTGCGTCAAACCAGCTAAACAGGATAGCCGGCCCTCATAAATGTCAAAACATTTAACCATATTTTGCCCCAACATATGAGGCACAACAATCCTTCACAAATGAAACCCCTAACTATTCCAACTATAGTATTTGAGGATTTGGACGCTTTGAAGCAACTCGCCGTTATTCTGACATGCATTGCCTATTTTAATGGACGAAGGTCTATAGTATATCCGGAATAACAAATCTACGTCTGAGATTATATATAAAGTGTAAGGATGCATAAACCTCCCAGTAGCTATATTGAAAGGGTAGCTTTAATAGAATGATATGGACCGGCTGAATCATGAGCAGCCCTGACTAATGCATGCGGTCCTGTACACTGTAACCGAAATTATTTTTCAACCCATAACCGTTATTAAACTTGTAATTTCTAGCTTTATATTGGTTTGCAACGCTCAGTATCCTCAAGTAACCTCACGATGTGACACTTCCTCCTAAGCCTAATTACGCCATGTAGAAAGCTTACGCGTATATGCAGCGTCCTTGTAAGCATTCTGAGCTCCTCAGTGCAATTTTTCTACGTATTCTGCCTTAAATGTGGCACACGCTTAAAAATCCGATTATTAGCGATACAAGTCGCCCCCAATAAGTACTGATTAGTTTGAGTAACATTGCACCGTTTTAGGTGCACCTCGTTATTCAGTAGATAACCAGTTTATGTTTCACTTTCTTTCTCTTTTTCGCTTTAATTGATTGCGCAACAAATAAGCTATTATTGGCACGGAAAAACAATGTCTTTAAATGCAGTCATCAAATAGCTTTTAAACGGTTTCACAGCTTTCAGCCTTGTGTCTTTTTTATATCAAACGCTCACGGTTTGCCATACCTAACGCATTAGATTTTTGTTATGTCCAATAACGGCAACCTAATGCCTTCGTTTTCCATTAATTCTGTTAGCTAGTCACGGTAGTGCTTAAAGGTACTTATTAATAAAACCTTTAAAATGTTTATTTCTAACACATTTTAACAGCTCTTTAAGCGGTTCTATTAGGTCCGGGTTATTATTAATCACTAAATCCCTTTAGTTGCCGACATTTAAGATCGTTCTTAACCTTATCATCTCCATTCTCATTTCCTCATTTTGTTTTCTCTTTCCTTTGTAGGACTTGTGAATTCATAGAAATAGTTCGCTAGAATTAGAATCAATAACATCAGGTGCTTACCCATAGTGGCATTGTTCTGCCTTGTACTAAAGTAAAGATACTAAAGCCTAAGTGTTATAGGTTCAGTGAAAGCACAAAGCCGCATAAAACGACTGACGAATTATGTACGATTGTCAACGGAATGACCGATAGTGCTACAAAGTGAAAGTCATCAACCTCTGCTAAAACACTCGCATGTAGGATGAGCTGATTATAATGCTTGTTTTATGTATGCATGAGCATAGAACATTTGTACGAAAGTATCTGGTCCCTTGTGGGAACAGCGTCTAGCGGGTCTAGAAATACACTTTGTTTATTTATCTAAAATACCGTCCGGGTTAGTATGCATAGTGACACATAAGGTGCTAGTCATCTGTGCTTTGTATTTCTTTTTCCGAGCAACACGACGGTAGCAGGATAATGCGCGTTAGTACCTGCGGATGCAAAAGCTGCGGTCATCCATTTCACGCGGATGCTATCCACGAGTTCTTTTTATCCAAAAGCAAACATAGACCGTCCGCCATCTGCAAACATACTGGAAGCAATTAACTTACATTCTTGCATAAATGAACCATGCTGAAGTGTATCCCACTGTTGTTTACCAGTTGCCGTTCATCTAATTTGCGGGTTAATTCCTTCAACTAAACAGTGCCAGAACTATTGCACGGCCTCAACATTCTCTTATCTTTAATCAAGTGATAGGCAGGCTTCGCGGGCGCATTGCGCTGGGGAATTAGTGGCACGGATTCACCCCGCCTGCATGCTGGCGATGGATAAACAGGATGTTTGCGTATGGATACTGAATAACCATTCAATTAAGAATGACTCTCCAACGATCAGAGCACACGCTGTGAATCTGCGCACCTGCAGACGCACCACCGCTAGTTAATGCAAAGGGATAGGTGCATCGGCCCGATTGAAAGGTACCTCAGTGCAAACTAAGCGTTTATTTGTGGTGTCTAGCAACGGTATCAAACATTCCTTGGGGCTATCCTGGGTCCTGGTCGGCGAATAGCACTGCTGTAGGAAAAGTTACGATCGTTTTACCGACGCACAAGTTGAGACTTGAAGGCTACTTTGAGCAGGTCTTTCATCCGGCATTGTGCAACGCCGCATGTAGGCACACTAGCGTACAACTTATACCCCAAGGCAATTGCATGCGTATTCCCGATTTGAGGGGTGTTCACAAGTCAGGTAACGTTTACTTTTTCTACTTATCATGAGAGCGCCGTGCGCATCGCCGTGGTTCCTCTTTATTGGTGATAGCCACTGACATGGCATGCAACTGACTCCTCCAGTGGAACTTGCTTACAACGGTGTCACGGGTACGCCTTTAACACTAGGGAAAGCGTTAGTACTTAATCAAAGATGTCCTGTAACTAGGGGTATACAGTACAAGCGGGGAGTTAACTTAGCTGCAGGCAGTCTAACCTAAAGCACCTAACACGATGCGGGAAACGTTGCGCTAGATGTTACTTAAGAGTACATGATTATAGTGATTGGGAGGGTCAAACGCCGTTAACAATTACGAGGGTGTGTGCACTACCTAAGTGCTGCTAGTAACGGCTAACAAAATGGAAAACTTAGCTGAGCTAAAGAGCCCTTGAGAGGTATTCGTTACTTGGAGGGGCCTGCATCACGGCAGCTTAGCAATGTACTTTCTTGAAAAGCTGACAACTGCAATCATCCGCCAGAAGATGTACCTACGCATACTGAAATGTGTGAACTAATGGTAAAACCACATCCATGTGTAAATAGAAATTTTGTGCATAAATATTATAATTCCTCGGTGAGGAAATGCGAAGCCCGATTGTCTACCTTGGCTTCCGGGATCACACAGATTATAAGAACGTTTTCCGCGGTTAAATGTCTGTGAAATACCGATATGCTGTTGACGCTAGCTCGTGTTGTTCTAATAATATAGGATTGAACATCGCGTATGCGGAATTATTTACCTTGTATATTTAAAATTTTATCGGTATACCCCTAATTGTAAGTGACTCCACCGCGAATGTAAATGGCCTAGCAATTTGTATTGGTGAACTTATCACGCACGCATTTCGTCTAGGAAAGGGAGGAGGAAGATAGTGCGTTCGCACGCTCAGTTGTACACCTCAATAACTGAACCACTGGGTGGTTCACATATTGAAGCTAGCATTTTAGTGGGCATAAAGATGACTCGTATGGAGCTATCCAAAGGACCATGAGTTGTGACATCCTTTCATAAGTGCATAGGGCTACGCAGCTTAAAAGTTACTGCTTCTGACCGGTAAGGTTAAAAATGCTCACGTGCAAATACTCATTTGACTGAAAATTTGAAGAAGCATACGTGGCATGCAGCTAGCAATGACAAGATATAAATGGCCGTGCGCAAGTCTAGGAAGTATTGGCAGCACTCTGGTGATAACAAGCTGAATAACACTTCAGGTATTGCATAAAAAATCAATTGGCTGAATTCCGCAACCTTTTACTAACGCAACACCTTAAACCTCTGCAACATCTACTAAAGTTCCGGGTCCGACAACGAACATTCTCAAGGGCAACGATTAAGTCACTAATATTTTCAAATAATAGGCAACATATAGTCACTTTCCGTGCCGTATACTGCACTTTGAAGTCCTTTGACACATGCCACTAAGGCACACGGCGTGCTGGTAATCTATAGGGAACGCGTGGATTATGTCCAACTTCAGACTTTCAATGGTTGATAACTCGGTCCTTTTAACGTTTCGAACCCCTCAATGGTGCGTGCGCATCATGGAAATTTTGGAAACGTTACGCTACGTTTAAGGTTAACGCATCACAGACAGCGCTTAGTACAGCTGTGATATCCGGAGTGAGCTTTAGTATTCCTCAGGAAGGACCAACCTGTGCATCGCAAAGGACCGTGGGCAAGGAAACCATGGCGGTGAAACGGTTGCCCGGAAAGGTGTTGCCGATATTCTATAAATCAAGTAACTCTGTAATAATTGGACTAAGATAGTGCCTTACATCAGGCGGCTTACCTTCATCAGATTAAATGCTCACGACAAAGGAATCGGAGCGAATTGGGCTGTCAGTTGGCAGGGAATAGGCCCTAGTTAGCTTGATGCTTAAGGAAATGGTGGAAAGACATGCACATGAACCTGAATGTACACCTGCTTGCTGGGTATTACACCCCTGCCAGTAAACGCTGCCAGCAGAGCTTTCACCGAGTGGATGTGCGTATACGTCCCAGGAATCCTGACGCTGTTCCTTGTTACATTTGTTGTCTTCATTAAGGTACCATAATCTTTGGGCAACAAAGGATGAACTAGTCAATGGAAAGATAACAGCCAGTTTACTGCACACCAGGTATTTTATATTGCACTCTCCATTGACGCAAGTACCATTTTAGGGCAAGGAAACATTATTAATTCCGACTTATTAGACTGCGTAGTCCAAGTCATCTGATAGTGCAATGGTATAATTCTTTGCAACAACATTACAAGGGTATGCTTCTTAACTCGCCCTCAAGCATAAGGTTACCGTTTGCAAAGATGATCCGCGGAGGTATGCGTAATTCCTGTGCAGTGATGCACGCAGATTCTGGAAATAATGTCGCGCTAATGAGATCCCTGCAACTATCGCTGTGAAATTGATATGGGTGCCATGGCCACCGGAAGCAACCCCGCCGTTAGCTAACAGACGACGCCCAGTCTTTCCACGTTACCTAAGAAGCGTGCGTCAGCTGTGTGTTATTACAAGCATGCTGCTAACATGACCGAATTTGGAAGCTATGGTATTACCTAACCTAAAAACAGTCAATAGATGATAATTTACGGCAGAAATTACTAAGTCACTTACTTTCAAAAGAATACACATGAAAGCAATGGAAACGACTACGCCCAGGCGCACAGAATGCCTTTCAGTGTGAGCGCAAAAGTTCAAACTGTTGTCAGATGTAAATTAAAAAACACATGGTTTGCTACGCTCTGTTGCATGCTCATCTACCTAACGCCTACAAATTAATTTTCAGTGGTTTATTTTAACGTATGCATTATTGAGTCTCTTTGGTTGCGAGTCCTCTTGTGTGACAGCATTTCCGTCTTCCAGGAGCGACCATGAGTTTTTAAAGCAAGCTACATACCAACGTGGCGCTGTGTTAGCAAAATGTCACCAAGCTCAGTCAGTGATACCTACTTCAGTTGGCAGCCCTGGTACAATTACTAGGTTTAAGTATGAATGGACTCAGCAGGTGAATGCACTGATTAGAAATTCCAGCTTACTGGACCTAAGGTTAAATAACGGCATCTTCGAAGCATTTTCCAGCGGGTTAGAAAACATACTGAGCGGTGATCACAAGGTGGCAAAGCTGTCTTTCTCGCTCCGTTAATACTCCAAATAAGCAGTCAACTAGTAGGATGTACTTGGATCCTCCAGCGCACTAACTATAATACTGTTTCATTCCTTCTGAGAGCGTCAACCTGGGACGACCTCTTCTTCTCCGACAAAATAAATATTACGACCGGCGAGCTTCATATCTATATGGTACGAACAGCTTAAACGTCCTTGACCGAAAACAGAGAAAGATAAGAAGGCGTCAGACTCTTGAGGTTGCCACCACCCGCAAACTGGTTATAGGCACAAGAAAAGGCGCTCCCGTTACAATTAAACCATAGACTCATCCAAATATAGGTTTGAACGAGTTATTATCTGTTTGGAAAAGTACACAAAATAATGTGCATACGTAACTTGGGCAAGCAGCGCCTTGCACTGAAAACAAGACAGAGCTTTTATCTGAATAATAAAGCAGCGGAGTGGCAGAAATTATCTACCGATTATTAAACTTTGGCTTCTTGATAAAAGGATATTAACTGGTACGGTCGATTGCTGCGACTTTATTAACAAGCACTTCTGTAATCTTTACGCTAAGAATGACTTGGTATAGTTAAGTACTTTTTCCTAGCTCACTGTGGCTATACTGCACACGATTGTCTTTATTTCAACAACCTCAAGCGAGCACTGCTCGTTGTTACTCTCACACTGCCCCAATCCTGACGGTGTTCCTGCTTCCGTATTATATTTGAAGACCTGGGCCTACAAGTGTTTCTGTTTAATATGTTTATTCTTCCCATGAAGTGGGGACCTTAGCCGTTCAAATGGAAGCAAGCAACCGTCATACCACGGCACAACTGAGGCTGCGGACAAAAGATTGACGATTGCCGTCATAGCAGTCACACACCCATTACGTCTAGACGCAAGCAACGAAAACTTAAGGACGCGGTGCTTCGTTTGCTTCCGCAACGAAACCCAAGCAATAGGTTTGAGCATGGGTTTCTGCCTACTAATTCTTGCCAAACCCGCTAGTTTGAATCCTTAAACTACTTGCTACACTCTGTAGACCTGAGATAGGTCCTAGGCATTATCTTCATGGAAATGAACAGCATTCCACCAGGTTCCACACATTGTTTGGTTGACAAAATTACGTGCATGTATTGTCTCCGGCCAACTCATTGCTTGATTTTCTTCTTATCGACCTAACCGAATGCAGTCAGTACAACTGTGAACTAAGGCATTCAAAATAGTTACATTTATAAATATTTATTATTGAATAGCGCGGCACTATCTTAAAGTCGTGAGCAGTGTAAGAGTGCAGGAATAGACCAATGAATGTGTGAACGTATGCTAAGCATTCCATGTATGTAGATTAATAAATGTAGGTATGGATGTAGGTGTGTTGCATGTGTTTGGTAATGTGTTACTCTTTTTATTGGTGAGCTGGATAGCGTTGCCTTTGTCCAAAGAAATATTGGACGTCCTTGGATAGGAGGAGTTAGTCAGCGTAAGCTTGGCAGCTGTAACCAGCTGAGCGCTGCAAAGCAGCGTCCGGTGTCTCCTGCTCCTTTCATAATACATCATTCCTAGGGAAATAGTGCCTATCCATAACCTTATCTCGTCCTACTTCTTCACCTATCTCTCTGACGCTCGCTTTCCTGTCAACCTATGGACCACCTACCTCTGATGCTCCACCTACTCCTCTTTCACATTGTAGCTCCGAACATTTGTGGTAGAACCTCAAATAGCAGTCTGTTTCCCACTTATATCCTTACCGCAAAGCTATCATCGTTATTGCTATAACTGTTCCTCTATGAACCACAATACGCTTCCATATTCTCTCTACATCTTTCATCCATTTATCGCATACTCCTACCACATATATTACCTGCTTGGCTTTAACTTCTTCCTCCCACTAGGCACTACCTACTGTTGTCCTTCAACGACTTATCTCTCACACTGTAGCTCCGCACTTATGTGCGCAAGACTTCAATTATATGGCTATGATGCCTATATATGACATTATCTCGTCCTGCATCTTCACTTACCTCTTTAACCATGGCCTTCCTCACCACTTATGTACCATCTACATCTGGGGATCCACCGATTCATCTTCCAAACTCTAGCTTCGCACTCTGATGCGCAGGACCACAAGTAGCAGGCCGTGTTTTCCACTATATCATTATTATTGCCCTATGTACCAAAACAACATTAAATATTCGCTTTTAATCCAGCTTCCATCTATCTAATATTCCTACCACTTGTCTTACCTGTTTGGCTCTGGCTTTCCAGTTCTCATATGCACCACCTAGTTACGGTCCTCCAACGGCTCATCTTTCACACTGTAGCTCCGCACTTTTGTGGGTAAGACTTCAAGTATATGGCTATGATGCCTATCTATAACATTATCTCTCTACTTCTTCACTTTTTCTTCTGGCGGTGGCTTGACTGTCCACCTATGGACCACCTATCTCTTTTCTCCATCGCTTTTTTAACTGTTACCCTGCTAACCACAACACCATTGTTATCTCTCTTTTCATCTCGCTTATACTCTCCGTATATTCCTACAATTTTTGCTACATCTTTGCTCTGGCTTTGCTCTCCTCCTACGCACCACCTGCCTACGGTGCAGCAGCTACTTATCTATTGCAATGTAGCTCCCCACCTTTTTACTTGGCACCGCATCCATATCTTTACACATTTACAGGAATATAGCATCGCATGTACCTCTTTTCCTTCTCACCTTAACTGCGGACTTAGTTTAGGTAAATAAACGCTATTCTTCTCTGCTGACAGCTTGGCATGCATGTCCATCGTTCACTTGAATAAGGTCTGATTCTTCTATGTACTACATCCCGAAACTTCCCTTATGGTCATCACTATCCATCTGACTTACCCGTGACACCGTAGAGCTCAGCCCTCGGGAGGTTCACTTAGTCTATGAAGACACCGCTGTTCCATTTTATTTCACAGTTTTCTCAACTGCTCTTCTGGCACCTCCACGGTCCTATTGCTGCAGATTCTGGTCCAATTACTCACCGCTCCAGTGAGATAGGCTTCTTGTCACAACTGTGTGCTGCACCTTTTTCCTTTGCTGCAATACTTCACCTTTCATGACACCTAGTTTCTAAAGATAGATTATCTAATTTCATCCCTAATATTAGAATGCACATTCAAACAGATCACGCCATAGTATATAGATACACATATAAAATGAGATAAAATGTTTGGCAAGGCTTGAGGACGCCGGCTCTCCCTACTGCTTTCTTTACGTTCAAAGTCCTTCCTTTCTGTGACCTTTTCTTCCTTCTCCCCCAGCGTGACCTGCATAGAAATTACTGAATTTACCTACCTGAAGCGTAGTTTCTATAAACATGACATATAAACATACATGGACAGCTCATGCCACCACCACGGGCATTTTGTCTCCTTGATATGTATCATCTAGCGGTTTGAACAACTGCGTTCAAATCATTCCCACCTTCGGAACATCATCTCAAGAAAGCTTTATCTACCTGTAGGTGCTCAACTTACTTGCGATGTCGTGGCGTTATGTTTCGTCCACCTCGCCAGTGGATTATTCATTGCACAAGATCCTTTATATGCTTGGCGTCAGTATCCGATGAATACGTTACCCACCTTGCCAGTGTAGTCTGCCATCAACTCCAGGTATCTGGAAGATTATCTAATATGAAAGCCTTTTAATCCGCACCTTCCACTGGTTTCAACAATTGGGTTCAAATCACGGTCACTATCAGAGCACCACTACAATAAAGCTTTATCTACCGGCAAGTGTTCAACATACTTGCGATATCATGGCGTTATGTTGCGTCCACCTCGCCAGTGGATTATTTATCCTACCGGATCCTTCATACTTTTGGCATCAGTATTCGATGGATACGTTACCCACCTTGCCAGTGTGGTCGGCCATCAAATCCAGGCCTATCTATTATGGAAGCTTTTTGGTCCGTACCTTTCACTGGTTTGCACAACTGGGTTCAAATCATTATTATCTCCGGAACAAAACCCAAATTGCTTTATCCCCCTGCAAATGACAAACATGCTTGCAATGACGTGGCTTTATGCTCCCTCCACTTAGCCAGTGGATAACCTCCCGAAAGCCTTGATCCGTATCCTTCATGGCACGTCTGAACAAACAATTTCACCTCCCTGCAAGTGTTCAACATACTTGCGATCCCATGGCGCTATGCTCTGTCCACCTTGCCAGTGGATTACATCTTCCTGCTACTTCACCCACCTCGGCAGTGTAGTATAGAGATTTAATACCTACCGGATGTATATTGTCTGTGGTCCATAATACTACGTTTGGTCATACCTGATTCCAAAGACCACAGCAAGCTCCTGAAACGTTGGAAACATCCACTCCATGCTAGCGTCTCACTTAGCTGTAATGGTTATCTCCCGTGGACTTATAAGCGACGCACACCTGGACCGTGGGTTATGTGCTCAGACAAGGATAATACTTTGATTTGAGCTCCATACCTGAATAATGCAGCACCGCAGTCTACACAGCTTATCTCCGAACAGTACCGCTGTCCACCACCGTTTCGGATGCATCCTGACTATGCCTTCCGCTGAGCCAACGCAAAACCGGGTGTCCCATGACTGCGACTAGCTGCTCGGAATCTCGGTCCTACAAAATTGTTCGTAATCCAACGTTATGTTCATTGTGGTCAATGGCAGTGCCCCAAGACGTGGTGGGTTATCGCTTGGCAAGTAATTTCCCTATAAAAAGCCACAAATGTCTGCGTAACGGCACTGTGACGTGTCGAATATGACTCGCCACCAATATAAAGTCACTGCCCACTGCTTCACACGAAGGATGATCTCATTACCCCATATTTGCGCACAGTTGTTTATCAATCACTATCGGACTATACGCTTATTTAAAAACATTGATCATTCCCCGGAACCGTTAAAACCTACACCCAGCACTTCCATAATATAAACACTTAGTGATCGTAAAGCGCTTTGACGCCAACTTACTAGCTGACGCCACTGCTCAAGCTCTTCATTCCTCCATCATACTTGTGTAAACTTACTTTCAATTTTCGAGCTCTATATTTTGCCAACACGTATCTTTGTTGTGTGTGTACACCAGCTTGTAGTGTTTCTATGGCCCTGTCAGCAATTTGATCCTGCCTGTACTCGTGTGTCTCGTTTCGTCGAGAATAACTTATTTATTTATTTATATTCTAGGACTTCTAACATGACAGTGTATCGGTAACTTATCCTGTGACACTGCAGGTCTCCCCTAGTGACCAAGTCTTTTATCGAATAGACCTACACGCCCACTGCTACTCTCTATTCTAACGCCATTTTCGCTGTTCAGCTGCAGTTAGTCGCCATAAGCTGCATTCAGCTCTGCGGATATCCGGAGCTCGCTAGGAGTCACTCCTTCAGTACAACCTTCATTCTATTGGACTGTATGCATCACAGCTCAGCTGGTTTTGTGAGCTATTTGTGCCACCGTAGATTCCACTAGTAACTAAAGGTTTAATCAGAATGCTATGGCTGGCCACTAACTTCTGTCCTAGCGCCCTTATATGCCCTTCGCCTTACTCTTTTCAACTCTTCTTGTCAGCGGTTGGTCGTTGTTGGCTCCATGCATTTCCATGCAAAGCTGTAGCTTTAAAGGAGCCACCCTTTACCCTCTAAGTTTCTTTTTTCTCGGATGTCTCTCTCTCTAATCTTCGCTCGCTTGTTGATTTATTCCTTGAAAGTGTAGGTATCCACCAGTGACCAAATGCCTTAATGTTATGCCTCTACCAGCCAATGATAATAACTTTCCTAAAGCCATTATTTCTGTTTAGCAGCAGTTAGTCGCCATGGGCTTCATGCAACTCTGCGGATATCCGGAGCTCACTATGATTCACTCCTTTTCTACAAAGTATATTATCTTGCATTACAACGTAGCTGGTTTGGTGACGTATTCTGTGACACTGTAGGTATCCACATGTGACTGATTTTCTTAATCGTGTGGCTACAGTTGGCCGCTGATGATCTGTCCCCATTGCATTTATCTCGGTTGTCTCACCCTCAACACCTTCGGCTACCGCAATTTGGCGTACTCTCCTCGCACCTCTGCGCATATTCGGGCTTGCCAGCTGCCACTCCTTGTCTTTCCAACTGTTTTCTTGTAGGCTGTTTGCACCATCCGCTTTTGCTGGTTTTTTGACCTATTCTTTGACACCGTATTTATCCATTATTAACTAGAATGCTCAACCAAACTAGCACTTTTGACTACTAAAACCGGTTCCATTAGCGCTATTTCTCGATCGCCTTACATTCGACACGTAGTCCTCCGTACAAACCCAATTAATCCTAGCCGGCTTTCATTATGCTCAGCCTCCTCTCCTCATATACCCATGTACATAATGTTTACTATGTGGTTTTGGATAATCCTCATCCCGTGGAATACATTTAAATGTCGCCACATTGTCATTGTATCTTCTGGTTTCCGATTGCAACTAATCGTGATTACATACCCACCTTCTGATCTCCGGTTGAAGTCCAAAGCCGGAAGCTAATAACAAGTGGAGCTCTTCCCGGAAACATGCTCTTCATCCTCATGAAAGTAATTTATCCATTGAGCCATGCCTTCTGAGGCATAATTAAAAACTTTTTTAGCGTAATATTTGTTACACATTGTACACCAGTGGTATCAAGTAAATGTCTTAAAGTAGGATTTCCCCAATGCTTGGTACCATGACTGTCTTTTGTGGTCTTCTTTCGGCCTAATCCTCTCTTGCTCTTTCCTCTGAGCTCGTGCGCACCTTCGAGATCATGGATTGAACAGAGAAACGGACTCCAGCTGACTGGGACGAAATGATCAACAAGGACCTACCTGGACCATAGCTTCACTTCAAAACCAACCATCGACACACAAGGCCTCAACAACCGATGTCCAGTGAGGGTAGCTGGACACGCATTCTTCACACCACAGTAAATACGCATAATCAGAGAAGGCGAGACCTCATACACTAGAAATTCTACTTTCCTTCAACCTCATACTTCCTCCTAGACTGAACTCAACTTCTGTGTTGGACACTGGCTGTGACATTAGTCTAGCCAACAGAGGAGTCCCTCGACTGCGAGTAACTGCATGAACAAATGCTTCATAAAAAATTGTCAGTTGTACATGATCGTTCATAGCAATCGACGACAGTGTTCCAGAACGTGGTGAGTTTTTGCCTGTCAAGCGTTCTTACCATAAAAAGCCACAGAAGTCCGTTTATCAACACTGTGACGTGGTGGACGGGACTCGCCACTGAATAAAATTACTGCCCGCTGTTACACACGGGAATACCGACTAGTCATTTTTCAGCATTGTACAGCCACGTAAAACAAAGATACCCTCAGCCTTCATCTACTGACCCCACTCCAACTACCGGGCTTTTTATTTACTCTGCGGACATTTGAAACCTTTGTATTGACACTCAGCTGCTGCCTTCGCTTTTTATGAGTGCTCCGACTGTTTCTGAATATTGTACAATTTTTAACCACATACAATTACATGCGTTGTAACGTTCCTGTTGCGCCACATAATTGCTTGTAAATTTTGATCATACCTGAGGTGGTGTGGCTCGATGAATTCGAGAATAGAATATTTATTTATTTATTTATGCACAACCACTTGCTGATGAGGTAAAAGTTGTATTCTCAGTTATCCTGGTTGCTATTGTAATGGCTTTTCCAACTCTCGAATCGATCTAGGCCCCTTGAAACGTAGTGTTAACTATAGGAAGTGGAGTTCTGACCAACGAAATGCAACGGCTTTTTATACCGTTGCTCAGTACAACTAAACCTACTGACTCTTAAATGTATACCAGCAGCTAACAGATTCACTGTGCGCATCCTTGTTGTGCGCTATCACGGCTCTCTGAATTTTGCGGAACAAGCGAGCTATAACCCTGCAACAGCCCGGCCTAACATTGGCTATATACAAACGGCAATGAGTTTGTTACCTTGTTAACTCATGCTTTAGATGTTAGGTCCTCGATCTACAGTAGTGCACTGCTCAAAATTTGTTATAACTGAAGCAAAAGTTGTGGGATGTTCCTCGAGAAGTCCAACATTAGTTCACTATGCGCATTTTAGGGTCTACTGCGCTCAGCCATTAAGGCCACTGCATGCAACGTGGTCTGGAACCACTTTGGTTGCGGTGACTTAAAAACAACGTTGTTTTCAAAGCTTTACCAAGCAAAATATCGGACTCAAGTATTGGACGATTTTTAGTCGCTTGGAGAAATAGGTTTTCCCTTGAGCAAAAGAGTACATTCATTCTCACAACCCAAACCCTTTACTCTATCCTTACTAACTTCTTCTCACATTAGTAACTAAAAATTAGTTTTATTCTCAGGGTCGCAAGACGTCTTCTCAGGCACAAGCATGGTAATACCGACGCGTAACGTCAGTAATAGGAACGAAATATTACGAAATATTATCTGTATGCCTAATCCCAGGCGTCGCTATACGCTTTGCTCCTGTGGCTCTCATTCCTAAACCTTTTGGACTAGTCCGGCCTCTAAGGCTCCAAATGCCTATAGGTCTCAAACCAAGGCTTCTCTTCCTTTCAACATCGATTAAAGTTCTCATTGGCATAAGAAACAGCCGCATGTACTCGCCACCGCCTGATACATTATAATATGCTTGGACCCCTGCAAATTGCAATTTTATGTCTCTGATTGACTCTTGCCTCTCGGCTCCACCATCATGCATCTTAGCTTACAATTACGTCCCCCTCTCCTGTTTGGCCTCTATTTTGTTCCATATTGCATTGGTTCAATAGCGGTATAGGTTCCTCTAACGTCAACGCAACATACTAGCACCCGTGTGATTCTCTTTGCTACTATGGCACTCATCGTTAAACCCATTGGACTACTCCGGCCTCTCAGGCTCCAAATGCCTATAGGTCTCAAGCCAAGGCCTCTTTTCCTCTGAGGATCGGCTGCCATCGATTAAGGTTCTCAATGGCAAAAGTAACGGCCTCATGATTCTCGTCTCCGTCCGATTCATTATCGGTACGCTTGGTCCCCCTACCTAAATCAAAAGCTCATGTCCTAGCTTACTCTTTCCTCTCGGCTCCACTATCATTCTTCTCAGCTCACAAGTATCGCCTCCCTCTCTTGTTTGGCTTCTCTTTTGGTCCATATCGCATCGGTTCAGTGACGGTACAGGTACCTCTAACGCCAGCGCAACTTACTAGCCCCCGCTGGATTCTCTTTGCTACTGTGACACGCATTATTAAGCCTACTGGACTTGTCCAGCCTCTCAGGCTCCTAATACCCATCGGTCTCAAAACAAGGCCTCTCTCATTCGAGCATCGGTTGCCGTCGGCAAATTTTCTCATTTGTATAATTAAATGCGTCATGTACTCTCCTCCGTCTGGTACGTTACCTGCATGCTTTATCCTTCTACCGAAATTGAAATTGCAGGTCCATGGTTGAGTTTTGCCTCTCGGCTCCACTCTCATGCTTCTCAGCTCACAATTACGTCTCCCTCTCTTGTTTGGCCTCTTCTCTGGTCCGTGTTGCATCGGTTCAATGGTGGTTTAGGTTCCCATAGTGTCAGCACAACATACTAGACAATATTTGCTTCGCTTTTCTACTGCGTCACGCACTCTTAAACTTCCTGGACCGCACCGGCCTCCGGCTCCAAATGCCTATAGGACTTAAACAAAGGCTTCTCTTCGTTTGAGCATCGATTAAAGTTCTCATTGGCATAAGAAACAGCCTCATGCTACTGGCTTCCGTCTGGCTCCTTACCTGTATGCTTGGTCCCATGCGAAGTTGCAATTTCAGGTCCCTGATTGAAGTTTGCCTCTCGGCTCCACCATCTTGAATCTCAGCTCACAATGACGTTCCCCTCTCTTGTTTTGTCTCTCTTTTGGTCTATATTGCAACAGCTCAATGGCGGTATAGTTATCACTAGCGCCAGCGCTAAATCCCCGTTCTCCTTTGGTTACCTTTCTTTCGGCGCGTTTCAATCCAAAACATTTTGGCCAAGTCAGTCCTCTGAGGCTCCAAATGCCTATAGGTCTCAAGCCAAGGCCTCTCTTATTTTGAGCACCGGCTGCCATCGACTCATGTTCTCATTGGTATAAGTTGCAACCTTATGATACTCTTCTTTGTCTTAATCATTATCTCTATGCTTGTTAACGCCTACCGAAATCCGAATTTCCTGTCTCTGATTGAGTTTGGCTCTCGGCTCCACTATCATGTATCTCAGCTCACATTAACGTCTTCCTTTCTTGTTTGGCGTCTCTCTTTGTTCATATCACAACTATTCATTGGCGGTATAGGTACCACTAGCCTCAGCTCATCGGTCACTCCATTGATTTCAGCCAGCACAACTTTACCATAAATTTTATATTTATACAATAACATAGTCCTGTACAATTTTGTTGGCAGTTTGCTCGGTCCGTTTTTCTTCTCACCATTGCTCTACAGGATAACATTACCTGCACCGAACACCGCTGAAGACGTACCTGCGACGCTCCCATGGGCACGGATTCAATACAGAACAAAGAAAAAACACGCACTTCATAATCATGACACACTAAAGGACCTAGGAAACTGATCAATTCAATACAAGTCACCTGAGTCGTCCGACTTCAACAGCTCCGACCACTTGTACTGGACTCCGAAGGTGACTACACAGTCATAGGAAACAAATTGGCGTTCCGTGACTGCGAATATCTGCGAGGGTAATCGGCCAGATACAATCTTGTTAATGTTATATCAACAGCCGGCAGTGTTCCAGGACGTGGTAGGTCTTCGCCTGGCAAGCGCTTTCCCTACAAAAAGCCACAACTGTCTGTTTAACAACACTGCGATGTGGCGGATGTGATTCGCCACTCAATAAAGTCACCGCCCCTAACATTGGCAAGTTGACCGACACCATATTTACAAGTTCTATGTATATATCGGCTCTCGCACGAACACGCCTACATATCTGATTAGTGACATACCACTATTCTTAAGTATTTTTCACCC
This sequence comes from Dicrocoelium dendriticum, assembly GCA_944474145.2. Taxonomy (NCBI): domain Eukaryota; kingdom Metazoa; phylum Platyhelminthes; class Trematoda; order Plagiorchiida; family Dicrocoeliidae; genus Dicrocoelium; species Dicrocoelium dendriticum. The sequence continues at coordinate 141,290,816 of OX104064.1, forward strand.
GTTTCCTCAAACTTCACTCACTGACTTACATTGCTTAAGGGACCCCATCAGACTAGTTCCTCATCAACATACCATATAAGCGATCTGATTACTATCTTTACCTTTTGCATTCTGTGTACATAGATAACATACAACATTTGGGCTCTATAGGCCCACACTACTGTTTCCAACTGTACTACTCCCACTGTTGGTGCTGCTTATTCCGCTATCATGTACAATAATGCAATATGCTGGTCATGCCCAAAAGGCGTGTCTCGCTTTGCCGAGAATAAAATATTTATTTATTTATTTATTTAACCAGGGTATACTAGAGAAAGATGTGTGTGCATGCATGTGCAAATAATCGTGTTTCGTAAATTTGTTAGTATTATTGTGAATATTTGAGTCTGTCCGGTGCATGCATCAATATACTAAGGGCTCAGCTAATATCATTGAAGTGGTTCACGTTCGCCAAACTCATTATATCCACCGGTATGACAAGCTTGAGACTTTTAAGTTGCGCGTCCTATCCACCACTTCATAGTGTTGTTAAGCAGATATTTGTAAGTTTTATAGAAAAATAACCTGTCAGGCAAAATCGCACTGCCTAAAACAATGCCGCCGAACTCGTAGCTAGACCGAGATTAACGAACTACACTTAGTTGGCGCCCCGTGGTGGTTGTTTGGCCAAGTACCGACTAAGCTGCCTAGAAGCCGTCATGGTACCTGAAAGTATCACGCGACTCTTCACGACCATAAATATAGTACTAAGTGTCCCCAAAATAGCAGATACCATGGGCATCTGAATGCCCCTGGCCGAGCTCTGGGCATACGGATCCGAGCAAATAGAGATTACCAAACAAATATACCTAAATCTTGAGGCAATGCGCCAGGCGCCTCTCTGGCTTTTTCACCCAGCATGAGTAAAGACCTTTACATGTAGACCCTGTCCTCTCCTAATCGTGCTCTTCGTTTTGGTTCCTTCGTCAATCAGATTGCCAAATCTCTGCCGTGCCCCGAACTCTTTTAGGCTGACCAGTTTACTGGAAGCTGACTATCTTCAGACTACCGCGGTGAAGACCGACCATGCTCTGCATAGCCAATGTACTACTCTCCAATCTCGAGCCTGCTGGAACCGCTCTTACTTTAATAACATAGCCTTCGCATCCCTTTCCTGTCCAGTTCTGCTTATCCTTCCTATTTGCCTTCTAACATTAATAAGACGACTGAATCACAATGCGGCGAAACGTCCAGCCTCCTCTGCTTGGTCTCCTGCTCTTTAACTTTACTCAGGCTGACTGCTCGTCAGAGGACAAATTCCAGAAGGCAACGCACCCTATCACCATTAACCCAAGAGCCTCGTTAGCTTTCCACTGATTGTTAAGAAGGCCTTTCCTATCCCAACCTTTTCTTTTCCACTCCGCGCTCTCTGGTGTTACTCCTATACCAATCGGAATGCCAACCCTCAACGCCAAGCCTCTATCTAGTCTTGTCTGACCCGCCTACTTCCCCTTCTCTGCCTCCGGATTGCCGATATGCATGAGGTACACGCTTTGCATAACTAAACCAATATTTCATTCCCGTCGAGCGCCTACTAGGCTTGCTCACCTCTTAGTAATACAGCCTCTTATATATGGTTTCCGGCTTCTCTCAGAATACTGTAACGTTACAGGCCAGAGTACAGACGGCCGGTCTCTTTGCTTCTATTCCGTCGAAAACATCCTTAGACTTTCCAATTCTTATAAATAAAGCATTTTTAGCCTGACCATTTCCCTCCTCATTGTTAAGATTGCGAGACGCCTGCTAAGGTGCGCACTGACACGGTTGGAACATACCTAAAATAACAGCTTGGAACGCTACTAAAGCAAACTAATACGCTGCCCTACTTATCCCTGGAGCACGCGCTGGTGGGATGAAAAATTAAGCGAGCTTGTAAATGTTCTTGGGAGCAAGTATTCGGGTAGTCGCTGAGCCTTCGTATTGGAAGACACTACGCAGACATGGGGGTTTACGCTAGACAAGCGCAACTGGCTTAGATGCAAACGTTGCCCAGCTATCGACGCATGCAAAAGCAGGTGACCCGACCAAGTATTAGCTACGGTGAAGAAGAGGCAAGACAGGTGGTCTCCTGAGGACTCTTTTACAACCAACAAGTTGCAAATCACAGCCAAAACTGTGGGTATTAAGCCAGTGACATTGGCTAGCACAACTGAGTGGTAGTTTGCAAAAGAACGTGATCAACCTGTGCGCAGTTTTGCTGCCGCTTGGAGGGGTTAAATATTGCTAAGCTTTTCACAGCCATTACGCCGGCGTTTGTAGCGCGCTTTTGCGGGGATGCTTGAGTAGCCCATCACACCTTCTTTTGAAGAGAAAGCGTACCGCCCCTTTCGAGGATTAACTTGGATGGAATTCGGCGACTTCCAGGTTCTTCCTGTTCGTCGACAAGACGGCTTCTGCAGTTGCGGCAACGAATAAGCGGCTCCGACCGTGGTCTTTTGGTTTGTAACCAATCTAATGGTATCCAACTGGATGTGCAGCAGTAGGCGCACAGGAACACTGGCTGGCCCGTAGGATTTTCTCTGTAGCAGTCGAGGTTGATTGCGACGACGAGCCCACTTGGCATCGCCCATGGGGACGTCATGCAACCTGTCACCTCGCTTGGCCGTCACTGTTGCTTTGCTGTGTAGTGCATGACCAGCTCGATAATCGTAAGCTTATGCCGAGGCTCTAGCGACGAATGGTTTGGGCTTGGTGCAGGCACTAGCGTGAATAGGTAGCTTGTCAATCTGAATGAGCCCTTCGTTGGTAGTGCTAAGCTAGCAGTCCATCAATGCTTCAGATGGTGACTGGCATCCTGTCGTATCTGGATTCAGTGTGGAACGGTACGGGAGCAGGAAGGCTTAAAGACTCTCATCCAAGATCTTTACCCTGCGAGATTTCAAGGCCCCCTCTTGAGGGTCTCGTCAAAACGGTCCGCTTGATCATTGGACTGGGTATGTTAAGGCGGTGCGTGGAGTTTTGGGATGTAGTGACAGGGACAATATTATAGAAGATGGGAACCTGAACTGGGTTTCGACCTATACTAGTAGGTCGTCCACGTAAACGGCTGCATCCGGAATGCCAGAGATCATAGCGTCCATCGTCAGTTGGAAACCACTGGAGCAGTCTGAACACCAAACAAGAGCCTGGTGTACTGCAGAAGACCATGATGCGTGTTGATCGGCTGGAGGGTTTATGACTCAGGTGCGATCTCGATGTGCAGGTAGGAGTCTGCCAGCTCGATCTTAACGAAACAAGTGCCACCGTTAAGTATGGCGAAGCGGTCGGCTGAGCTCTCTAGCGAATAGCAATTTGGCTCTATTGCAGCATTGAGAACGGTGGAGAAATCTACGCAGACGTGTGGGGATCCATCCGGCTTTTTGACAGCTACGATCGGGAATTCCCTGGCGGAATCGAACATAGGCACCAGGACGACTATCTCCTCCAAACGTTGGATTTCAGCATCTACCAATGATAAGGCTGTGTATGGGACATGCCGTTTGGGGAAGTAATACCTTTTGAGCACGGTGCACGAGCTTTAACGCAACGCGTTTGGGTCTACAACGGCTAGGACCAAACTGGAATAACGGAGCGAACAGTCTGATGACGCCGTCGGTTCCAGCGTTTAATGATGTCGGATAATGTACCGCATCGCATCTGGCCCGAAGTGAAAGGTCGGCCAAGCCAAGGGTTTTGAGGCAGTCGGGACAAAGCTAGTTAAACTACGCCTACTTGATGCGGCAGGTCGCCTTGAACGTAACGCCTTAGAAGGAAACGGAACGGTACAGCTACCCAGTTAGCTGTACGTGACCACCACAAGCGCTGGTGGCGGATTGGGTGGTCGGTTCGAACCTTCGTTTGCCAAGGGATTGCCAGGGATCCTCGAAGATTATCCTGAAGTCAGGCGCTGGGTTTAACTGAAATAGGACGGACTGGCCGTTGAACAAGACTTCGACAAAGTTTCACCGATTCAAGGCAGGATCGTGGGGCTGCTGTCCGGACCAAGTCGGGCTGTGCGTCTAAATCGGGACCTATTCTTTGAACCGAGCGTGGGGGCCAGCCCAGTTTGGGCCCCCTTGGGAGATGTGGGACGGCAGTAACCTTCCCGGGGCCTCACACAGTTACCACGTTGACAACAATGCTGGCGGAAATTTCAGTCCCGTTGGAAATGCCAAGCGCCACAGAATCGGCGCGCATAGCCTGGTGACTGCGCTCGGTTGTATTGGGTACAGCGCGCGGATGATTGCGTCAGTGGGGCTGTGATGCCTAGGCCATATCAGGCGCGGTGGCGTTTTGGATTATGGCAGCAGCGTGGTTCACGTTTAGCAGCTTTTGTAACTCCTCGGCCAGTTGCTGGAGGGTGAGTGAGCTATCCAGTTGTAGCTTGGACAGGAGGCGCGCCCGGATATTGGCATCTGTGGAGTGTGGAGGCCAGAGACGAAACAAAGGCATTTGTATTGGTCAGCTGTGAGTGAGCCCAGTTGAAAGCTTTGGCATTCAAAGTGCATTATGCCCGCCTACGTGCGGAAATCTTCGGCGTGACGCCTAGCCAGCTACAACCGTTGATAATGAGTATTGAACAGAGAGGACTGCTAGCTAAAAATCTAATCAAACGTACGGGCCGTGTCGTTAAATTCAACATTGCATGGGTCCATCGACAAAGGGAAATTAATGTTGCCTTGATGCTGGAGCGCATCAAATTTGCGCGGAAGCAGCCGGACATTCCTCGTGCCGTCATTACTAGCCAAGTCAACAGTGAACAAGTTCTCGTACCGATTAATCGAAGATTCGAACGTAGCCCCGGCCTCGGGGTGGTACAGAAATTCGCTGCTTCCGCTAAGCACATAGTCCACTGACTGAGAATTAGCGCTGGGACCTGCGCGAATGAAGATAAGGAGAGCTCTTCGGTTAGCGCAGACAATAAATCAAGTTGTTGCTGCGGCATCAGCATTAAATCAGCGTATTCGCTAGCCATGGTTCGTAAACGCTGTCACCACTTTTAAGATTACGTGAGACCTTGTAAGCTTATCAGTGGCACTGTTGGAGCACGCCTACGATAACGGCTTCGAACGCCGGCCAAGCAAACGGATTTTCGCTGACGTGCTAGGGTTAGCTTAGCCCGGGGCACGCGCTGGTGAGGCGGAGAATTTGGCGAACGGGGAACGCCTTCAGGTGGACGCTGCGCACTCGTAACGGACGACGCTACGCACACGAGGAGATATGCCAGACCCGCGCTAATGGCTAAGCCCCAAATGTTGCTCTGCTATCAACGTACATATATGCACTTGACCCGACCGAGTATTACCTACGATGAAGCGAAAGAAAGAGAGGTGCTCCTTTCAAGGCTCTTTTACAGCCATCAAAGGGCAAATAACAGCCAACCCTATGGGTTATTACTTCAGTAAAAACTGCTATCGCAACGATATGGTAGTGTGTAAAATATCAATGGGAAAATGTGCGCAGCTGTGCCGCGTCCCGGAACGGCTGAAATGTGCAACTTTTTCCACAGTTATTACGCCGGAGTTTGTGGCTCGTCTTCGCGTGCATGTTTGACGAGCCCGCAACAACCATGCTAACTGTTCTCTTTCCGTCTTCAGTCAGACTGCCCACACCTTTTGCGGTACGGTGACCCATGCATCACTGACCAGACACTTGTTTTCTGATTGCCTCTACACTACCGAAACTTAAACGGTCTATGTTCTGCACAACCAACGCACCCTTACCTTTGCATTAAACTCTTGGCCGCAATTTATCCATTTCCCATTTCCATTTATTCTTTCCCATCTATAAGCCGTTCGTATCTGCTAACCCTTTCTATTTTTCTTCCCACCACAATCGTATGACCTAATTCCAGTGCACCTATTATCCTAATCGTGCCTAACTTGTTTTATGCTCCTACTTCTCCTAGATCTTATTGCCAAAACCATACTTGCTTTGAACGCGGCTTTTTTCTGTTCTACGCACGAGTAAGTTTCTGTTGGCTTTATTTACCCATCCTAAAGCAATAACTATATATATTTCTAAAATTGCTTGTTGTTTTGCCCGCAAGGGCTCAGAGCAATAATTACCCAAATCCCACGCTCTCGCATGGGGAGTGAGCACAAGCCACACAATATACACTTTAGCTAGAGGTGGGAGACACTTCAGCTACTGTGCCGCAATACTTAAAAGAAAGGAGAATAAAAGAAAAAGGTACAAACCAACTGAGCTACCGGTAAAGGATGGGCATCGTTCCTGTAAGCTACCTGCCGGCTACTGCGAGGCAGAGCAAAAATCATTTACTATGCAAAATTATAAACTGCTAAATAATGAGATGGCGGTTGGAGGGCGAGGCTAAAAAGGATGGCGTCATCATCATCCTCATCATACACGTTAGCTAGAGGTGGGGAACACCTCAGCTACTGTGCCGCAATACAAAGAAAAAAGGAGAGAAAACAAAACAACTGGTGAAAGCTGGCTGAGCTACCGGTAACGGATGGGCATCGTTCCGGTAAGGTACCAGCCGGCTGCTGTGCACCCAAAAAAATTATTATGCAAAATTATATAAGGCTAAGTAATGAGATCGTGGTTGGAGTTGGAGGCTAAGAAGGATGGGGTGGGACAAAGAAACTCACAGCACGAACGTCACTGAGGTCGGCTCCTAGCCATATCAGCAAGTCTGTCCAACCAAACGTGTTCATCGTCTTTCGGACCCCAACCAGGGAGCCGAGACGCTCCAACCGAGGCAAGCTCAGAAGTGAGGGTCTTCATTCCTCTGGACCAAGTCATCGCTTGGCCACCCCTCCTCTTCTTCCATCCACACCCCCGGCGCGCAAACAACACACGTCGCGGAAGTCGGTGGGCTGGCATGCGTAACACGTGGCCGAGCCATCGGAGCCTGATGCGTGAAATAACGGTGCTGAGCGGTTCATTTCCTGTACCTGTGCCATAAACAAGGCGTCGAACACGCTCGTTACTCACGCGGTGTTCCCACCAAATATGAGCTAAATTACGAAGCCACCGGTGGTCGAACGTAACTAGCCACTTCAGGTCCGCTGCTTTAAGCGGCCAGGTTTCACAACCGTACAATAGGGTCGAACGTACTGCTGCATTGTACACCCTACCCTTCAGGGCAAGGGTGATGTTGCGCCGGCGCCATAAGTGGCGAAGATTAGCAAAAGCGCCCCGAGCTTTTGCTATACGATTCGAGATTTCATCTTCAATCCCACGGGCGCTGATACAACTTCCAGGTAGTTGAATTTTTGAACGATTTCTAGCTGATCCCCACCAAGGGTCTGCGTAGGAGGCGGTCCAGACCAATCTTGGAGAAACGCTTTGCACTTCGATGGTGCGAAGCAAAGCTCGAAGTGACTGACGGCTAGTGCTAATCTGTCCAGTGCCGCTTGGCACGTTTGTGAGCTGTCACAGATGAGTGCAATATCATCAGCATACTCTAAATCAAGAAGTCGTTTTCCTGGGAGTAGCTCCACACCTTCCAAGTCGTGTCCTGTGAACGCGATTTCCATGACTTCGTCAACAGCGAAGTTGAAGAGGAAAGGTGACAGCGGGCATCCTTGTCTCACGCCGCTGGTGATATTAAAGGGCGACGACAGCTTGCCGTAAGCCCTCACTCTGCCCGAGCTACGAGTATATAATGCTCGGATAATATTCACATATTCCTCATTTACACCTTTCCTGAGTAGGCAGTCCCAAAGTGCATGTCTATCCACCGAATCGAATGCACCTTTGATATCGAGGAACACGACAACGGTGGGCGGCCAATATATGTGACGGTGCTCCAACAACTGACGCAAGGGGAAGATGTGGTCAATGCAGCTACGACTTCGACGAAACCAGCTTGCTCTTCACGAATGGGATGGGGTAGGGCAAAGAAACTCACAGCACGAACGCAAATGTGGTCGACTCCTAGCCACATTAACAGGTGTATCCAGCCAAATGTGTCCATCGTCTTTTGGACCCCAACCAAAGGGCCGAGACGCTCCAACTGAGGCCAGGTTCGAAGTGACAGATTTCATTCCACTCGACCAAGTCATCGCTTTGCTACCTCTCCTTTTCTTCCATTTACACCCCCGGGCGAGCATAAAACGCACGTCGCGGGAGTCGGTGGGCTGGCATGCGTCACATGTGGCCGAGCCATTAGAGTCTGGTGCATGAAATAACGGTGCTGAGTGGTTAATTTCCTGTTCCTGTACCGCACACAAGGAGTCGAACGCGCTCGTCGCTCACGCGGTGTTCCCACCAGGCGTGAACTAAATTGCGAAGGCACCGGTGGTCGAACCATAGGGAGGGAGAGCAGTAAGAGTATATGTTACTTGTTCGCAATTACGCATGCGAGGCCATTTTATGGGTACCGTAGAACGGGTTGTACGCGCTTGTCGTGAAGGGCATTTGGCTCCTACTGGCAGTTTTGAGCTTCTTGGTGTTATCATTAACAAAAGGTCGTGCAGACCCGTGTTTGTGCACGTCATCTTTGGATGAAGCATCAACTTCTCTACGAACTTCGCCATAACTATTTTGGACGTGAAATTCAGCTGGCTACTTCAGGCGACCTTCGTGCTCCTTGTTTTTATTTGCGATAAGTGGTGCCGCGGAGCCGTAGTTGTGCACTTTTTGATGGAAGCACGAGCCAATTCACCAAGAACGCGATTATAAATTACTTAGGCTACATCTACCCGCTCAGTCGTAACCTTTAATGGTGTGCACATAGAAAGAAATAAGCGGCGAAATTAAAAAGAACAAGATCAGGATAAAAATGAATCGTAGGAAGGCAAATAAAATAAAACTGGTCCTTCATGATACATAGCAAGTCGGCATAATTAACTAGAAAAGTAAAGCTTAACGAAAATGTAATCAATATTTCTTGCACTAACGTTGACTTCTAGCGGCAAATTCAAACTGAGTCTACATCTGGAAATACAGAAACACAGTTTCAAAGCTAGCATATTCCGAAGTAGTAAAAAATCAAGTCATGCAGAACGACTTTTATACGCTGATTACGTTAAAAGTAAAAGCAATTCGGTACGTGTAGTAGTTAGCAAGTTATTCACGATTGAATTGCACTCTACAAATAACGCCATTATATTTTCGCTAGAAACGGCTTCCTGCTTTACTAGTAGACATCGGAAAAAGGAGAAAAAACCAGAAAATTTGGTAAATCGGTATAAGTTATAAACAGGCATATCTATCTAGCATTGTTCTATATTGGTTAAAATTTCCTGCAGTAACTACCTAAGAGGTACTTAGCCGAAAAGCAAACTTTTCTTGCATACATACCAAATATGGGCAAATAAGCGATAATGTTTCTCGAAAAAGCTAGTTATGCCGTAAAGAATAGTATGTATGCAGGGTGCCTCAAGACAAGGCGAGAATGTCTCGGCTTACCAACTTCAGCGTATACTGAGCCACATAAACCACTACGAATATATAGGTTCTTATCTCTGGAGCCTCTAACTGGTTGCAAAATTTAGCATGATACTGCATGAGCCACGTTTACCTGATAATTACAGGAGAGCTTTAGGGTATTATGACACCTTTGGCAGGAAAAACGTACCTATTTGTTAGAGAAATATTGCAGAATTTATCGTTTAGAGCCTGTCAATTACAACACAGAAGTGATTAACGGAAATTTTAGCAAACGGCTTTGTGGCGTGAAATCCATCTGGGTCTTCGTTGGTGGGGCATTCACAACTTTGCTTCTGGAGGTTGATGTTGCACAAACATAAAGGACTTTTGTGTGTCATGCACTGACACTCACTACTGTACATCGCTTTACTTAACTTCAGGCTATTCTCTTCAACTTTAAGTTCTGAATGGAGTGTCACCGTGTTCATGCAGGTGGCAAATTGGATTACTATTTTAATATCGCATCAGCCATTACCTTGATGGGTTTTCTGATGTGAGCTGTTTTATCCCCTTTGGCGAGGTGTGCTAAAGTAAATTGAAAGTAGAGAAGTAGTAACAAGGTTGGGAGCGGGTTTATCACCCACCAATACGCATAATGCATGATAGGATTTGGAGCCAACTAAAATGTAAAATAACGCTCGGACGGCTGAGCTAAGGAGATGTGGTGGTCATAATGTTTTTGAATGTCCAAGCAACCAGTGTAACAGGGGCCTCGCTGTCACTGGTTAGCTATCGTGCCAGTGAACTTAAACCTGGAATTGCAAATGTTTTAGGTCAGGTCAGTTCAAGTACAGTGGACCGCAGAGACCTTCGCCTAACTACCATCCTGTTTCTTGTGCCAGTGCGTGAACTGGCCCCCGGCACTTCGACGTTGGATTGGCGCTTCTTGCTTCTGCAAAGAAATGAAGCAAAAACAAGAGCAAACTTTGTACTTTCATTTGTCAGCATCAAAATAAACGTCATGTACCAGTACAATTACGGTATCTGTGGGAAAAGGACAAACTAACACTCATCTAAGCACCTTTTGTAGGCTTCTACAGACTCACATTCCACTAAACCAGAAGGGAGTTTATTCCAGCTGTTAACTACTCACTTCGTAAAAGCATTTGCCTCGATGTTTAACTGAGCTCTATGGTATTTGAGCTTCAGGCAAGGCCTGCGCAAGTGGAGTGACATAGCAAACTAAAACAGATGGGTGGACTAATACCACTAAGTCCTTTAATGATGCTAACGTCTCAATTAAATCCCCCTCAACCTACGCCGTACCAGGGCAAACCATCCCAAGGTACTCAGACGATCTTTGTACTACTTCCCTCGTTGACCTTCGATCATCCTGTCGCAAGTTTCTGAATCTCTTATTACACAAGGCGTCAATACGGAGGGGCGGTGCCAAGGCCTAAACACAATACTCCAGATGTGGTATAACCCCTGCTTTATGTAGCTGCAAAGCGATTGAAGAAGTGGATCTGGTGTTCATGATGCCTGTCTAATATTGTTTCCAGTCGTGTTCGGCACATTATAATGTCAGATATAACTAAGTATTTGGAGCCAAGCGCAGATAAGTGGAGAGTGAGATGCCTGGATTCTCTGGCCCGTAACATTTTTGTGATCAGTTTAGCTATCAGATGGTAGATATATGACTATATATATTAGTTTGCGATATGCATAGTTGCAAACGGCGGAGTAAAATAGCGAGTGGTTAGGCTTAATGAAAATGCACTAATGAAAGGTAACTAGCAACTGACGTCTATGAAGGTTCACAAAAATACATCTAAGGTTGGCATTAAGACGATGTTTTGTACGATCCTAATGCTACTACAAATGTATTATGTGTGTCGACAGCAGCAATAAGCATTACCATCATATACGAGGTCTTAGGCCATATACGAGGCTAAGGTAAAATGCCTTTACTAGGCGTATCGCGAAAGTTATAATCTTACAATAGTTATGGACGCACTGGCCTAAGGATTTGAAAAGCACAAAAGCTAAAGCTAAAGGCTAAGGAAGGAAGGTGTAGATAAGATGGAAGGGCTGACGTTTGCATGCTTGTATGGATTCGGCTGGCTAGCCGAACAACCTCCTCGTGGTGCCAGCTGGGTGGTTCGGGTAAATCCCGTTCCAGCAAATGGTTCGGCGGCAGTGTTCCAGGATGTGGTGGGATTTCGCCTGGCAAGCGCCCTCCCTATAAAAAGCCACAAATATCCGTTTAACAACACTGTGACGTGGCGGATGTGACTCGCCACTAAATAAAGTCACTGCCTCTTCCCTTTTCCGGAGGATCATTCACACCTCACTGACGTCATTTGATTCAAAGCGTCCTATTGATTCCCCCTTTGATGGCGAAGACAACAAACAAAAGCACGGAAAGTCACCTTTTTACCTGCTCACACAACATGTCCCCCTTCCAAATACACAGTTAAACTTAGTTTTACATCTCAACACGCACAAAAATTTCCATGCTATTGGTCACAATGTACTAATTTGTGTACTTGTTCATCATATATGTCTGTACTACCATGATCACACCCTTGATGGTGTGCCTCGCAGTGACGAGAATAAACTATTTATTTATTTATTTATATTCTATATGAGGAATACCCACGGATTCGCAAATCGGCCGCTCAGTAGGCTAGGCTGTACTATTTGCTGAGCTTTTAGATCATTGACAAAATGCCCATTAAAGAAGGGAAGCCGGAAGAGATTAGCTACCGGTTGGTCCTTGCAGCTTTTGGACCAAAGGGTCAGTGGAGGAATAGAAGTGAGTCAGGAACTAAATAGAAAGGGCCAAACGCATTTTGTATTCTGAATTCTGTGCTTAGCAAGTGTAAAATGCGTGAAACTGTAACGGCTCCTACCACCTACAAGGTTCCGTTTGCCGTACTGGATTAGATGAAAACAAGGGTGTCCATCGCTGAAAATAATTCAAGGGTATTAAACAACTGATTAGCCGGTACAGGGTACAGTAATCCGCTCACCACTACGCATACGGCATGTCGGCCTTTGGAGAAAAGTAAAAACGGAAATTATGCACGGAGGATCAAGATTTGGCAAAGTGGTGCTTAGAAAGGTTTGGATGTGTGGCTAGCCGGAGTGTCAGGGCCATGTTTAGGTTTCGTTGTTGCGAACTGGAAGCTGAAAAGTGAAGGTAAGATAGTAAAAGCGTTTAAAGTTTGGTATCTAGATAGTTATAATGTCTGTCCACTAGTGTTTCCAATTTTGTTCGACCTAGGTATAAGGCAGGTATATATGAGGTCAAAAGATAATACAGTGTGGGAAACAAAAGGTTTGCTTATAGAAAATGTGGCTTCAGCTGTGGTGATTCTGTCGACCAGGCTGAATACTTCAATGTACATATCGCGTGCCGGCAGAGCCGGCGGATTTATTCCAGTGGGATATTGACCAGCTACTTGGAATACTTTGGGTGGTATTAAGCCACTAATCAAACAGATTGAAAGAGATGGAAATAAGGTCTAAGCACTTGAGTTACGATTGATAAGGAAGACTTATATCAATGCATGCTTCTGCCATTGCGCCAACTAAGGAAGCCAGCGACGAAGAACATTGGTGCGCGCCGGCAACTAGGAATAACAAGCTACTGTATTGGTCCGTCACTATTCAGAAAGCAAGGCGGAATTTGCGTAATGGTTGCCTGGGTCAGGGTAAATTCAAATATGAAAACTATGTGAGGGCGAAACTTAAAGGGAAAGCCGATGTAAGGATGAAACGTCACGCAGGAGGGTTGCAGGAAGTCATCAGTGCTGGATAGACTGGCTAAAAGAGGCATCAGTGAGCAAGAGGCTCACAGTAGTTTTGGGAGTATACAGGCAGAACTGGGACTGGCGTAACCAGTACTGGCACGAAAAGGTTTGCATAATTACCGTCAGCCTAAGACTAAGGTTTGGTTTTGGTTTCTGTAGTAGAGACCGCAGTAATTTATGGTGAAGGATAAAACAACAACCATTTTTGCTGAGGTGATTATGCGAGTGAACAACGGTTGTGAATCAGAGGTGACCGCGGTCTATAGCTCGTTAAGTAGTCGAACATAACTAGGGCCCTTTAAAAGCATGATCGGATTTTCGGCCAAAATAAAAATGGGTATGTGGATGAAGCTACTATGCGGAGCTATCCATATAGCAAGAAATAATTCAAGGCAAGATTAGCATAAGGTTCGATACAGATGCGGTGAAGAGAAACAGGAAAGCCTCGGGAGTGATCAACTCAGGAGATAATAGCAGAGTGATGAGCTTTTCAGGTGAGCATCGCCTCTAGAGCGATCAGGGGAGGGAGGCGTCAGTGGCTAAAGGTGACTTGTAGGCCCAAAGTGTTTGTGTCACGCTACTAAAAGCATTAAAAAATAATCTTGCAGAGCAGCCCGAGGCGTCATCTGTATATTACCTGAGCCATCTCAACTAGATGATCAACCCAGTCGCAAAGATCGAAAAACGTTTTATCTTAACTAGACACAAAAGCTTTTCTACCTATTGCTTAAAATGGGTATCTTCCAGAATCTGTCCATTCCTCTCATCCTCAACGTTTTTATTTACACCTCTACTGATCAGCTTACGCTAATTGCGCAACACTAAGTTAACCACGTGCGTATAGCCACCTGCTTTTCTAAGTCGATCCCGCTCTCCGGCGGCAAACAGACTATTGCTGTCTAAGCGATTCGCGGCTAGTACTTTCCATACTATTATCACTTTACCTCCCTTGGATGCACCTTGTGTTTAACTCACGCGCGCGTTCAGTTTGCATCTTTGATGTCACTGTAGGAGCTTACTTCTTCCCTTCGCAGTCTAACCTCAACTTAGCTAACGGCACCCAGTGGACAGCACAGATTTAGTCTCCTCTGCCACGCTCATCTCGATTCTTGCAAGTTTCAGACTATGGAATAATAAAGGATTCAGCGTCATTGGTTCATAAGCTAATCATCGCACTTCGGTTCGTGTGCGTCCGTTCATGGTTGAGTTGTTGCCTTTTACTATTCTCTTGAAACGCTGCTTTAAAAACCAGTTTTTCCCCAGTCGGAGTTAACTTCATCTAAACTATCAATATAAATCTGACGGTTGTCATCATCTATAGCTTATGTAAGCTTCTCTCTAAAAAACCTACTAGGTAAGAATATCGGAGGGCGAGGATTATGTGATGACATTGCCAGTTTCCTCCGGCTTGGAAGCATTCCGTGATCACACCGCATCGCAAAGGCAGCATCGCACAGGAAGACAACAACTAAAGACCCATAAACCACACACCCATTATCTTTCTCCAAAAGAGCAAATATCCGCATTTGAGGAAGTTAGCCAAGACCCGAAGGCTTTTGCTGCAGCGTGTGTACTGATAGTTGCATACCGTCGGTTTCATACTCATGCATATATCGCATGCAAACTTCATTTCATTGATTTATTTTAACGTATGCATTATTGAGACAATTTGATCGTCAACTTTCCAGCGTGCCATAATTTCTGCGTTCCACAAATGTTCACGGATTATCACGGCGAACCACGCAACCATGTGGTGCCATGTTAGCATGGACGTCTCGTGGCTCAGTCAGCCAGGCCCACTTAGTTATAGGGCCCATTCACCTACACTATTTTAACGCACGACTGGACTCTGCATGTTAATCCACCGTTTAGCATATCCAACTGCCGGGCCTAACATTCACTAACGTTATCTCATATGTTTGAACCATCGTGATAAAAAACATACTGAGCAGTGATCACAAAGTGGTGAGGCTGTCTTTTGCTTTACATAAGTTCCATTACCATGCAGTCGCAAAATTGGGCGTACTTCGGCGTCTCCATTGTATCAACTTGGAAACAGTTTAATTCCTACTATCAGCATCACTCTGGGACGACTTCCTCCTCTTCAACAACATAGATATCGCGACCAGCGAGCTTCATATCAACTTTATGAATGCTTAGGCGTCCTGGAACGAAAACAGATGAAGCTAAGAAGGCAGCGTACTCTTGATGTCGCCTCCACCCGCCAACTGACTATAGGCTTAAGAACAGACACTTTTGTTACAATAAGACCAGACTCATCCAACCATAGGTATAAACGAATTATTAGTCATATGGGGCATACGCAAAGTAATGTGCCTACATCAACTGATCACGTAGAGCTTTGCACTGACAAAAAGGCAGTCCTTATCTCAATAATAAAGCAGTGGTATAGTATAAACTATATACCGATCAGTAAAATTCTGCTTCTTTGATAAATGGATATTTACTGGTGCAGTCGTTCGTTTCGGCTTCCTTAACAATCACTTCTGTAAGCACTTCACCAGAAATGAATTGGCATACTTAAATATGATTTTCTAGCTCACTGAAGTTCAACTACACATGAATGGCTTGGACTTTAACAACCTCAATTGAGCAATTTGATACTTGACACATTCACACTGCTCGAATATTTACGTGTTCCTTCTCCCATATTATATTTGAAGACTTGGGCCTACAAGGGTTTCTGTTTAATATGTTTATTCTTCCCATGAAGTGGGGACCCCAGCCGTTCAAATGGAAGAAAGCAGCCGTCATACCACGGCACAACCGTGGCTGCGGACAAAAGATTGACGATTGCCGTCATAGCAGTCACACACCCATTACGTCCAGACGCAAGCAACGAAAACTTAAGGACGCGGTGCTTCGTTTGCTTCCGCAACGAAACCCAAGCAATAGGTTTGAGCATGGGTTTCTGCCTACTAATTCTTGCCAAACCCGCTAGTTTGAATCCTTAAACTACTTGATACACTCTGTAGACCTGAGATAGGTCCTAGGCATTATCTTCATGGAAATGAACAGCATTCCACCAGGTTCCACACATTGTTTGGTTGACAAAATTACGTGCATGTATTGTCTCCGGCCACCACCTTGCTTGGATTTCTTCTTATCTACCTAACCGAATGCAGTCAGTGCAACTAGGAAATAATGCAATCAAAATAGTTGCTTAAACATATAAACATTTATTAGCGGCTAGCTCGGCACTGTCTTAAATTCCCATACTTAGTTATAATACAAGAATCGGTTAAGGAATGTGTGAACGCATGATAAGCATTCCATGTATGTAGATTAATAAATGTAGGTATGGATGTAGGTGTGTTGCATGTGTTTGGTAATGTTACTGTTTTTATTGGTGAGCTGGATGGCGTTGACCGTGTTTAATGAAATATTTGACGTCGCGGTAGTTGATAAGCTAGTCACAGTAAGCTTGGCATCTGCAACCAGCTGAGTGTTACAAGGCAGCCTCTTGTGTCTTCTGCTGCTTTTACAGTACACCTAACAGGTTTGCCAGGTCTTCCAACACGACAATGCGCATCACTTTGTTGCTGACCTACGTACGTATTTACCTGTACAGCCTTCAGTGCAATGAACTAAAGCCTCACATTCAGTATTAACAGAATATTTTGGCAAATAGCGGTGAAAAGCGGTGTTCAAACAAACCCTAACGAAAGAACCTGAAGTTAGTAAACTGTTTCAGTTAAGTGAAATAAAACCGAAAGCTTCCCGATCTATGATTAGGGTAAGACGCGGGATCGGCGTTTAGAGAACGAGGGCACTGCCAGTAACTGTATTTAGACCACTGTCGTCTTAGCACGAACTCCACCGACAGTTAGCCATAACTCAAAATTACCAGCTTACACCTGGCAACACTACAGCTCTTACACCAGGAAAGTTGGCCAAATGCTTTGTGCTTCCTTCCAATCCACGAAAGGATGCACTATATAATATCACTACATAATATTATTAAGCTTACTATAATAGTTACCGCCAAAAATTCCGTTGCCTTCGTTTTGACTGTAAGCTAACATCGATACCATCGCACAGACGCGCCGCTTGTGGTGAAAAACATCGAAACTGAGCTAAACTCCGTGAAATCTAAACTGAAACATGTCCAGCAAGTGTTGATAATAATTATACCACTGGCGCAGCTATTGGATCTGCATAAATCTGGCATCTTAGCATCTTAACGCAGCGGATGAACTGCTCACCACGCTTGCCAATAAATCAACGAACGAGTCAGCCGCGCACGGTATGCCATAATATGTAATGTGCCTGACTACATACCACTTCAGAAGGCAACACGCTCACTTCTAAG
Source organism: Dicrocoelium dendriticum (assembly GCA_944474145.2). NCBI lineage: Eukaryota > Metazoa > Platyhelminthes > Trematoda > Plagiorchiida > Dicrocoeliidae > Dicrocoelium > Dicrocoelium dendriticum. Next base: position 141,308,327 of record OX104064.1, read on the forward strand.
TGCCTGCAAGTGGAACCCGGATTACTGCTTTAAAAAATGAAACGTAGCCGATGCTGCCCCATTTTCCTGAAGTTCAGCAGCGGCGATCATGATAAATGCTTCCTAGACCGCAAGTTTATTATAATACAGCAAGCCAATCTCGGGACCATACGGATTAAACCGGACATGATGCCACTGCAAATGGCACTCATGTGAAATTGGATAACCCAGATAATCAGCAGCTGCGCAGTGCCATATCTATGGAAAAGTCTTTCATCAATACAGCCGCTGTCTAACTAAAACTCGGATTTACTCGCAAACCCTCTCAGCCAGACATTCCTTCGAAACGTTTCTGAATGGCATACTGTAACCTCTGTCATGACGTTTGCTAATGCAAGTATCAATACCAACACCCATACGATAACAATACCAAGCATGTAATTAACTATTATGCACATGAACTCAACTCCTGCAACAAGCGCTTCCACTCTCGCTTCAGTTCGCAACTTTGGTAGCCTATTAGTGCATGCCCCATCCGACGGAAGTTTCCGGCTCCTGTTTCACAATGCATCCGGCTTCCACCAAGACGCTTCTCGGCCGTCTGTTTGACTTATAATTACACCATAGAAGGCTACTTTGTAATTGAGCACTAGTATCGTTTGGTGCTGCAGCCTTAGCACTCCGCTAGTCCGCGTCCCTTTCAGCGCCGATACTGCCACCGTATCCTCGCTACGGCTGCGAAATGCACTCCCATCTCTTCCGTTCCCTGTTTTCAACACAGAACAGCTATTTGCCAGTGCCTTATATTAAAACAGTAAGTGGCTCCTGCTTCACGGCTAATTCGGCTGTGATTCCCACTCTTCTTTGCTGACTTGCCTTTTTACTGTCGTAGACTATCTTGGAGTGGAGCACCTAGTATACTTTTGCGTTGTAGCTCATTCCGTTCTGATACCCCTACCCCGCTACGGAACGGGCCCCTAGACATTTTCCACGATACAGCTTTAGTATGTAGTTCTCTTACTTTTCACCTCAATTTTCAACCCAGTATGCTTAGTAGTATGTACCTCATTTTAAGACAGTCATTGACTCCATCTCCACAATTAATTTGGTACGCAACTTTAGGTTTCACTGCCGTCTTTTTGACATGCATGTCTCAACGTTGAACTCCACCTTAAGGTGGAGCACTTAGTATCATTTAGCGCTGCCACGCTGGTTAATCCTGGACCTTTATGCAATTGCAGAGATGGTAGTGCATCCGTTCACTGTTGTAATTTTAGTGCCTTCCCTTCTGGCCACTGTTCTGAACAGTGAACGGCCATAAGCCTATCCCTTACATTACGAAATCTAGCGGATTCTGCTTCACAGTCAGTCCGCCCCCGCCAACCTATTTGCTGCCATCTTTTTGACCAGTATGTTCCACCTCAGACGTCCGTCTTGGGGCGTGACGCTTAGTAAATTTTGGCGCCGATGCCAATCTTCTCCGGCTACCTATAGTCCCGTTTAAATCTGCGTCTGCAACTGTTTTCTCACAACCGCGGTACTATGCAATCGCATTCATTCTCGCCCGTTCCTAAATTTGATGGCCTATTAATCCATGCTACATCTTACGATAGCTTCTGGCTCCTGGATCATCATAAATCCGGTTTCCACCCCCACGCCTGTATGCCGTTGGACTGAATTGTATTAATCGCTGTTGTAGCCCATCTGGAGTAGTACACTTAGTAACTTTTGACGATGCAGCCCAGATAATTCTGGTACCCCAAGTCCATTTCAGTGCTGGCTCTGCAACACTTTTCTCGCTACAGCTATAGTAGGTAGTCCCGTCACCATACACCAGTTTTCAACATTGACTGCTTATCAAAATATGCCTCGTCTTAAGATAGCGAGCAACTCATGCTTCCCCTTAACCCGGCACCCCCACTTAGTTTTCTCTACCATCTATTTGACTTATATGCTACACTGTAGAAATCCACCTTGGATTTGAACACCTAGTCAAAGCATCTAACGATACTTCCTTTGACGCTGCTACTCAATTTATTTTACTGCCTCAAACTTGTTTTAGTGCTGGAGCTACGCCTGTTCCCTCGCCATAGCGGTAGTACGTAGTCCAGTCTATTCTCGCCCCTGGTACCAACGTTGCATGCCTATTAGTACGTAGCACGTTTCCTAAACGTTGCGCAGCGCTCGCTTTACAACAAGTCAGGCACGAACCTTTACTCTTCTCCGCCGACCTATTATAGTTGTGTGTCCCACTGTAGAAGCAAACCTTTGAGTGAAACTCTAAGCAAATTCTGGAGGTGCTGCCTTCATTCTTTCCTTACCCGTGGTCGCTTCCGAAGCTGGCTCTACGTTCGTTTTCTCGCTACAGCTGTTGCAAGTAGTGCTGTCTGTTCTCCTTCCTGTTTTTAACATTATATACATATTGGTCCACGCCTGAGTGTTAACTAGCGTGCTGCTCCTGGTTATTAAGTAATCAAGCCGCCAGCAACGCACGCCCTATCCGTCTATGTGACTTCCACGTTCCACCGTGGATGTCCACCTTATAGTGGAACGCCTAGTTTTCCCTGGTTGCTGCTGCACATCCTATTCTGATATTACTGGTCCGTTTCAGAGCTGGCTATTTAACCGTCTTTTTGCAGCAGCCGTCGTATTATATCCCTGCGCTTCTTGCTCCTGTTTTTAAATTTGAAGGCTTATCAGAGCATGCAGCGCCTGTGACAGCCGGAAACGGCTCCCGCACAATTAAAACGCCTCACAGTATCGCGCTTTCCTGCCATCTACTTAACCTGTATGTTGCACCGTATTAGTCCAAGAAGGAATGGAGCACTTAGTAGCTTTTAGCGCCGCTGCCCAGCTCATTCCGATATCCCAGATCTCTTCCGGTGCTGGATTTGCAACCGTGTTCTCGTGGCAACTGTAGTATACAGCCTATTTTCGTCGGAACTTCTCTGACACTCCTTCTTACGCTAGCACCCAGCTAGTTTTATAGCACGTGATTACTGAACACATTACGTTAGTATTCACATGGGTCACTAACACGGCTTAGATCATCACTGACTCTCATACATGTTCGAACGATAAGCTCTACCACCGTTGATCGATCACTCAACCTAAATCTTCGTCGTGTATTCCACTACTTACTATTCTTTTCCGATCCCCTTAACCCATTTGCAGATTACCAAAGCCTGATAGTCTTGGTTGCCACACAGGACAAAGTTTTGCGTACGCTGGTCCAATTTGGAAAGCATCTGCCTCTCCCATCAACAATTATCTGGTCTAATAATCGCAAGGAAAACAACAGATCGGACGTATAACTTTTGGTCATATTATTGCGTTTAACCAGCACAACCTTACCGGAGTGTTTCTATTTATACATTAAAAGAATCCTGTTCAATTTATTTGGCAGCTTGCTTGATCCGTTTTCGTTTTCTCCCTTGTTCTAATGGATAACATTATCTCCACGAAAATCTCTTGGGGACTTAATTTCGACGATTCCCTGGTCACGGACAGAAGGAGTCAACAAACCAGCGAAGGTATGTGATGCAAACAATTCAAGAGAGTAAGTGTTGGAGAGATAAGGTGTGACTCCTGGCGCAAGGGTCGGTGCTACCTACAATGACTCGCTGCAGCTGAAAAGTGGTAACTTAGGTAATACGAAGAACTAAAAATGGTACTAATGCGGAGAGAGTATCGAGACCTAGCCATGGCATTGGGGTGAAGCCTTCAAGTTGCTAGCGGATACGTAAAGTGTCCCAGCATAAGTCAGCAGACAGCAATTGTAGGTGACGCACGCACTCCCAGAGATGAGTAGAAGAGTGGCCCTTAGCAGGCTCCGGATAAGCGCAGAGATGGTTGGAGCCTACCAAGAATGGCCGCTGCTAAACAGACGTAATACGAAGAACTGATAATGGTGCTAAGGGAGAGGGTATCGACGGCTAGTAATAACGTTGGGACGAAGCCTACTAGTGGAAGCCTAAAGCCTTCCAAGATATGTCAACAGACAGCAAATGTATGTGACACAGACAATCGCGAAGGATGAAGGTTAAAGATAAAAGAGAGTGGTTTTTAGAAAGCTTCGGATATGCTCAGAGATGCTCGGAACCGACGAGCACTAGATGCAACTAAATAGAGGTGCTGAGGTTAAGAGGATCGACAGATAATGGCGCTATAGAAACCGTTCGGTGGCCAGATGTAGCCATTCCATTAAGCAGTTTGGTCGCCAGTGGATTCCTACAGTGTCACAGAATACATCAGCAAGCCAGCAAAGGTAAGTGATACAGAAATTCTAGAAGCTTACAGGATGGAGAAACAAGGGAGGTCTCCTAGTACCTCTGGATATGCGCAAGATGTATGGAGCTTGCAACGAATCACTTAGGAACACGTGATGAAGATAAGAGGAAGGATAGTGGTGCTACAAGAGAGAAACAGTGAACAGCAACCCAATTCGCATTAAGCCTTCTAGATATTAGTGAATAGTTACAGTGCTAGAAGAGTCAACAAAACAGCGAGGGTATGCGATGCAAACAATTCAAGTTAGTAATTTTTGGAGAGGTAATGAGTGGCTGCTAACGCAAAGATTTATGCTGCCTACGATGACTCGCTGCAGCAGCAAAGTGGTGACATAGGTAATGCGAAGAACTGACAATCGTACTAAGGGAGAGAGAGTATCGACGGCTAGCAGTGGCATTGGGGTGAAGCCTTCTGGTTGCTAGTGAATACATAAAGTGTCCTAGAATACGTCAACAGACAGCAAAGGTATGTGACGCAGGCAGTCTCAAAGGATGAAGGTTGGAGATATAACAGTGGCTCCGAGCAAACTCCGGAGATGCTTGGAGCCAATGACCAATAGTTGTTACTAAAAAATGCTGAGGTTAGGGGATCGACAGATAGTAGCGGTATGATAATCTTTCGGTTATCAGATGTACCCATCCCATTAAGCAGGTTGGTCACTATTGGATTTCTACAGTGTCACAGAATACATCAGCAAGCCAGCGAAGATAAGTGATACAGATATTCAAAAGTTTACGGGACGGAGAAACAAGGAGTCTCCTAGTAGCACTGGACCTGCGCAAGCTGTATGGATCCTACAACGAATCGTTGCAGATAACGTGTTGGAGCTAAGAAAAACAAAAAATACTGGTGCTAAGGGAACTAATGGACAGGAACTGAATTCCCAGTAGGCCTTCTAGTTATTAGTAGATAGTTACAGTGACAGAAGAAGTCAACAAAACAGCGAAGGTATGTGATGCAAACGATTCAAGAGAGTAGGCGTTGGAGAGATAAGGAGTGGCTCCTAGCGCAAAGATGTATGCTACCTACAATGACGCGTTGCAGCTGAAGAGTGGTGACGTAGTAAATACGTTTCGCTTTCACTACACTTGTAATGCCCAGACTGTTTACACTACGCAGGCTAGAATCAAACGTGTCGTCATGGATTGACGACTTTATTACTTATGATTAATTTTACATTTTCCAAAGCTTGGACAACCTCCGGCTCACTGCCGATTACATACGTAGCCACGTGAATGTTGCGAAACGTAATTGCGTGTAAATGTTGATCATGTCTGCTTTGGTGTGTCTCGACAAATTGGAGAATATAGTATTTATTTATTTATTTAAGAGATGATAATGGTACTAAGGGAGTGAGAGTATCGACAGCTAGCAATGGCATTGGGGCGAAGCCTTCTAGTGGCTTAGTGGACACCTAAGGTGTCCCAGAATAAATCAACAAACAGCAGATGTATTTGACGCAGACAGTCCTAAAGGATGAAGGTTGGAGATAAAAGAGAGTGGCTCTTAGCAAGCTTTGGATATGCGCAGGGATGCTTGGAGCACACGACCACTAGCTGCTTCTAAAGAGAGACGGAATTTAAGACGATCGACAGATAGTGGCGATAGGATAAGCTATCAGTGGCCAGATGTTGCCATTCCAATAAGACGTTTGGTCATTAGTGAATATCTACAGTGTAATAGAATGCGTCAACATGTCAACTAAAGTAAGTGATACAAACATTCCCTAATGGGATAGGAAAGCCAGAGCCAAATAAGTAAGAGAAGTAGTAGTAATATGCGGTAAATGGAAGCGCGATTAAAAGAGAATATTCAATTTTGTCGTGATTCAAAGGGTAACAAGTATAAGAGAGAACGGTGTCAGCTTGGCGATTAGGATATATTTGGGCAATGTCGACTGGTACTTGAGGTCCTGCGCACGCCGGCTTCACCATCTAAGTAGTAGCCAGTTAAGTTGATGCCATTAGCCAGAGGCGGATGTCTCCAGCTAGCCAGATGTGGGAGGTTTCATGGAATGCATAGACATTCGATATCCGGTGGCTGATGCATAGGAGATGGAAAACGTAAGGGTTGTAGGAGGAAGCAGGCAGATAGGAATATTGGGAGTCGGGAAGGGGATAGTGTGAAAAGTAAGAACTGGCGATTCTAGGTGGTCTGGTCCAGTTTCAAGCAACTCGTCTTCTGGACAGTTGATATTCAGCAGTTTGGAAACTTGTGTGACAGAGCGGTATTTGCCAATAGAGAAGTGGAACTGATTTATATACATAAATACCCTTATTGCGAGAGGTAACTTATTCCATACGTGTGCGTATCTGTAGAGATAGAAGTTGAAGCGAATACTACTGCGTGTTCTTGGTAAAATAATGGAGTGGGGTCTATCACGTAGGGGGTACGGAGTGATATATGGGTCGGAGACAGGGGTTAGTGGGCTTACATTGGGATTGTTAATAAGTGAGTATAGTAAAGCCAGGTTGGTCATCAGTCGACACTGCCATAGCAGGTCCAGCGAAAGTGTTTTGCATCGATCACGGTAGCTGAGGCTTGAGTGCCCCAGGAGGCGTTCGTGAAGGTACGCTGAACCTTTTCTAGGGCTATTCTGTCGCATTTTCTTAGGTTGGTGAATACTACAAAGCAGTACTCTAGCAGAGGCCGGACACATATTTAGTAGAGCGCAGCTCTAGGTTCCCGTATTGTCATGGTTTTGAGGCTGTATCCGATGAGAGAGCGTGATTTAGCCGCGGAATAAACTACTTGTTCCGCAAAGTTCAGTGAACAGGAGTAGTACACGCCTACGTTCGGCACTGTTAGGCAGTGCCCTAATGGGTTGCCTTGTAGCATTAAGGTATTGGGTGGCATGGTGAATCTATGTAAGGACATTGCATTTTTCTGGTGTGAATAACAACTTCCATGTGTCGTACCATACAGTTAGTGCTCTTAAGTCGTATTGTACATGGGAGCAGCCGGTGTGGAATTTTGACGGATGTAATGGGAAGACAATTTTTATGTCATCGGTAAAGCGGTAGGGTGTCTCATGTTTAAAAACCTGGAACACGTCATTGATATAGAGAGCAAAAGTAGAGGGCCTAAAACTCTTCCTTAAATTACGCCAATTTTGACATGTTTTGGAAGTGACATAAAGTCCCCAACCATTACTGACTTTGAGCGAGCTGTAAGGTATGAGGAGAACTAAGAGTGCAGTTTGCCGGACATGCCGTATGCTTCCAGCTTCATCAAGAGTTCTGTATGTGGTACTCTGTCAAAGACCTTTGGCATGTTTATGAATATGACGGCTAGTGCTTGCTTTTTGTCAATCTGTTTAGTTACATATTTGAGGAACTCAAATTGGCTGGTCTGACATGATTTAGACGGCAGAAATCCATGTTATTGTCGATTGACGAGATTACGAGTAAGCAAGAAGGTGAGCATGGTTCCTTTGACTAGTTGTTTCATTACTCTTGAAAATATAAGTGTGTGGCTGGTGGGCCGATAGTTTTCCATGTTCTGCTGACTGCCTTTTTGTGCTTGGGGATGATGGTGGCAAGTTTCCATGTGGTTGGATAAATCCCGTTTGTCATGGAATGCGTGAATAGGTTAAGAAGTAGAACTGGAATGCCCTGGCCACCGAGTATCAGCAGCGTAGAGAGGAGACCATCGGGACCTAGATGTGATGGCCATTTGAGTGCGCTGATTACTCGAGTGTTAGGAAGTAGGTCCAACTTAATAGTGTCGAGTGAGTCACTGGTGCGCCTAGCTGGCATGGCAGGTAAGGTTCCATTAGTGTCAGTGAAAGAATTGCAGAAGTATCCATTGAGTGTCTCACATATTTTTGATATGGTGCTAGGGTTGCAGCTTTTCTTATTTTCAACGCTTGTGTCGATGAACCCAGCGGCGCAAGTGAACTCTGTGGTGTGGTCCATACACAGGTTCAGTTAGCTCGAGGTGCCGGCGGCTCTATTCTCTGAGTGTATTTTAGGCTGTGTTGGCTTCAAACGTCGCAGAACTTATCTGCCATGTCCCAGTTACCGGGGCTGTTTAAAGTTTGCATTAAAGTTTCGTCAGTCATTTATCCTTCCGATATAGCGGATCGGGTTGTAGCACCAGTTGAACACAGTATTAACTGAGGCGTTGCCTATATTGTTCTCTGGTTGGCTGGTTGGATCCACGTTTGATGAGTCATTGGATAATATTTGTCCCCACTTTTTCAGATTCATCCAAGGAATCAAGCAATCCATTAACCATATCAAACCACATGTCAAAACCCACCGAAGGTGGGGCAATTAGATTCACAAGCGTCGGAGAGTTGTCACAATTCGCCTGAACACATCTGCTTTTTGAGGTACTCTCCCTTAGACTATCGTAACGGCGTTGCAAACCTGTTCTTGCTGGTACTAACTTTGAGTCAGCGAACGTCGCGCGGCTTCTAAACTAGCTTTGATAGGAGAGAAAATTGTCAGCCGATATCTCACTAGCAAACTTAACTAAAATTGGTATTTGTTTTTCGTAAATCGTTTTCTCAGCCTTTTAAAAAGCAGAAGATTGTGTTCCAAGCCATGCCCTTTCATCGGTATTTTGGAATGGTGTGCAGTTTCACGCGGTCTGAAACATTATACACCACTACCTCATTAAGGCACCTTAAGCGAAGCTTCACTTCGGTGCAAATCGTGTTCAGGAACCTTTCAGCAAACTCCGATACTTAACCTCTATACACTCCTTGCGGTGAGTCATTATCGCTAGAGCTGCCAGGCTATCAGGAAAACTTTCTATTGTGTTGGAGATCATTTTGTTCCTTACCACGTCACTTGATGAGCAGCTATTTGGGAACTCAGCGAATGTAGGTCGGTTAATTTAACGCTGCATGATAAAGTTGTGCCAGGCGAGTTCTTTCTGACAGTTTGCTTTGGCCGTGTTACGTCCTACGGATCTCATACCCTTGATGGTGACGTTAAGACGATGTACACTGATCATATTCAAAGGAAGAGGTGATAAAAGAGGAAGGATACTGGCAGTAGAACTGTAAGTTTAACGATAATGATTAACAGAATGTTGTGCTAAATTATACTGTAGTAAAAGCAAACATCTTTAAAAGCCTGAACAAATAGAGAGGGAATCAAGACGGACCTCGTTACCGGGTACAGCCACATTACGCTATTCTTTACCATTATCTTGTTTCCTCAGCATAATATAAATCGTTCACCCTATGCAGAAGTAATAACGGCAGTCCGTATATGGTACCCTTTCATTTTATTACTGGATTTCTTATCTGTAGCTCGTCGGGGTGTCGCCATAGCGAGTCAAAATGTGCTTTTGTGGAGCGTAGCTTATATTGTGAGCGCCGTTTGCTCTTCGCTTTGGTTTCCCATTTCGTCTTCGATGTTGTTGTACTAGCCACCTGTTGTACGCATTCTTTCCATCCATCTATTCGCATTGCAATCTGTCCTTCAGCGGCAGCTTTGAGAGAAACACGCAGCTAGCCAAGCGATGTGACACAAGTACACCATCCATCCAGCTCCGACACTTACTAGATTGTTTTCCAGCCGCTTGCGCTTTATCTCTTTGAGCTTTCAACCCTTCCGTCTAATATGACTGACGTAAGCTCCGAACACGTAGCCCTCGGTGCTCTAGACCGGACGCATATTGCACAAGGGAAACAGATACGCTATGTTCAGCAGAAAAACAAATGTGCTAGATGCAATCCCCAGATAACTTGCAAACGACTGCGAACTCTTCAATCAATTTTTTTAGCGCAACAAGCGCACAAAGTTTACCAAGTCTAGCGTTTTAGCTTTTTACTACTTTATATAATTACGCCAAGCAATTAGCTTTTTAAACTTTCTCTGTCAGCTCCGGTGTGCGGTGTTCACTTTCAATTATCATTATGAAATATTGAAAATATTTTCTCTCGTACAGGTTTTAGCATCTCTTTACGCAGCGCTATTAGGTCTACTTGTTGTGAAATATTTGTTCTTATTTTACTGCAGCTGGAGATCTTTCCTTAACCCTCCACTACCCTTTATACCAATAACGAAATAGCTCATTCCTGGATTCATCGGGGAACATAATGTCAGGTATGAACAGCGTTTACATGCAGTTTTGTTTCCCAGCAGACATATTGCTATGCATGTAAGTGGCTGGACAAAATTTGTACGTTACAGTAATGGAAGGAGTCCTAAACAGGAGCAGTCATCATTACGGGACGATATTTAGGGTTCATGTGAGTTTGGACTACAGGATAAAGCACAGTAACTGTAGTGTTGATGTAGTTGCACACCGCTCGTAGCTTGCCTATACGTATCGGTAAAGTAGTAACATATCGGTCTAGTAACCTTGCCAGTGTGCATTTGTGTACAGTGACTATACGCTGTAGTGAGTCACATGCGCCACGTCACTGTTGTTAAACAGATTTCGTGGTTTTTGTACCGGGCACGCCATAGTCGTCGCGGCCGGTCGCAGATGAGGAAATCAGGAAGTTTCAGGCGAATAATTGTGCAGCGGAGCAAAACTTTCATAGCATCTGGGGTCTTAATGTTCGGTTTTTGTGTAGTATCCCGGATTGTGGGCGCTTCGTGACTAGCTATTCACACTAGACATCAGTCATGGTGGTAAGTGCAGTTGACCCGTTTCTATGTTAAGCCGTGCTACACGTATGTCCTTATTGGTTTTGACGTCCAATCTCAGCCAAAAATGAAGTTACTCAGTCCAATCCCAGGTCTCCATGTTGTTCTCGACCTGGGAGGAAACGGAAACGAGTAACCATGCCGAGAATATCGCAAAGGCGTGTAGCGCATTTTCCGACAAGAAAGAGCTGATTTATCCATTTATAAGAACAGTCTCTGATCCCAGCAGTTTGGAAGGTAGTCGTTATTTGAGTTAGACTATGGAATACATGTATAATGTGAGGCAACTAATAAGCTGAAGGTGTCTATTTCTCATACCAGACAGAATAGTGACCACGTGGGTAGTTTGCAGTAATATATGCATAGAGATCAAGGGCGTGGCTCTACTTAGGCGGCCAAGCGGAGCGAATACCTTTGCTCCGCGTTACCGCACTAAGCCGGTCAGACAGTCTGATCGGGCGCGACGTCAAATATGTGATCAGACGAACGACAACAGTAGGCACGTGCGACTTGGGTGCCTAAAAATCGTGTGGGCGTCAGCTGTGGGAGCACCAACCGCGTGAACGAGGTTGTGCCGAATATGGAACACAGGAACGGTGTGAGTAGCTCTTGAACCCGGAGTTCGTGTCGACTGAATGTATTGGAGCTTTACTCCGGCACGATCAACTGGCCAAAAACGACAATCAGCTCCAGCGTCTGAACACTTAATCTACTCAGGTCTTAGCCACACTTTTGGTTTACTTTCCTCTACTTTATACACTATTTGGCCCCTCATTTGGTCCTTCTCCTAACGTTGCAATACTGGTCTATATAGTTTTAGCGTTAGCGCAACACCACAGGACTCGCTCGACTCACCTGACCCTTTGGGCGTTCTTCTTAATCCACGTGAACAAGCCCGGCCTCTGAGGCTCCATGTGAGCAAGACATAATAAACAAGCTACATTCTCTCCACTCTTAAGATCTCTCGCCTTCCAATGCTCAACATACTCATTTATTGCTTGCTAGACCATTAGTCTTTTTCTCATCAACGGATGAGGAAGCGGTCCTACCTCTCATACTTTGAGTAAATAACGTTAGGCGCTTGATTCTGATCCTTGCCTGATATGTTCTATATATCCTCTCCGATTTTAGTAACCCGAGCCCTGATTTTAGCTTGCCTGTCGGCTTCCCCACAAGAGTTTATTTTACTTTTAACGTCTGTCTCACGAAGTTCCGACCTCGCATGTCCAATACATTAGCTGGTTACTTCTATCATCCCATTTGGTCTATAGCTTATCCTGTAGTAATAACATCGCACACATTTTAGACCGGTGTCTTTTTATTTCTCCAGCTCCGGCTTATTACCACTTGACCTTCATCAGTCGCAACAACTTTGCTTGACTCTTCTTATAATGTACTACTTCGGTCCCACCTACGCTCCACATTTTAAGCTATCAAAACGTTCTGTACGTTCTTAGCGCCAAAGCTGTATCTCAGTCCTCGTAAAATGCACTTAACTGTTTTGCCGGTCCTTCTTATTCCTTTAGGACCATGTCCGGAGGCTTACTTCTGCTTTGCAAACGGGTGGATTACTCCCACAATAGATAACCGCGCGTCACTTTTATTATGCACATGATCCCATTTTGCATAATCTGAGTAGCTTATCAATACAACTTCACGCGTGGTCCACCCGATGTATGTTTGGCACTCACTGTCCTACCTGCCCACTATGGCCTTTGAGTTTGCTTTGTCTTTCTCACCTCGTACCAAGAAAACGGAGGGTGATCATTTGACAGTGCGCCACAACACCAGTACCTCGTCTTGTTCCATGTTATTCTTCCCTTTTAATCACTGTCCACGTATGCCCACACTTTAAAGGTGAGAAGGCCCACCTTTCAATTCTACAGCCCTAGGCCGCCTCAACCAGAGCGCGGTGCCGTACTACAGCCTATACAATTTAAGGTTCTATCAACTGCTCGCCTACCGAAAATAGCCAATCTCACTTTCCCCAGCGTCCAACACTTCTTGCTCAACTGTCTAGTACTTTTAAATAAATAAATAAATAGTTTATTCTCGAATTTTTCGAGATACACCAAGCAAGGCATGATCAAAACTTACATGCAACATTGCTTCGCAACAAACACGTTGCTATGAGTGTAGTCGGCAGTAAGCCGAAGGTTGTACAGGCCGCGGAAATTGTGTAAGTAGTCATGAGGGATAGAGTCTTCAATGAGTGACAAAACGTTGAATTCTAGCGTGCGTAGTGGAAACAGACAGGGCACTACATGTGTAATGAAAACGATACATATAGGCATGGTGTAACTTATTATTGAAAGTGTCAGGGCAATATTGAATAATGATTCTGGTCGACTTGCCAGTAGGTAGTTCTGGGCAGTGACATTATTCAGTGGCGAGTCACATCCGCCACGTCGCAGTGTTGTTACACGGCTATTTGTGGCTTTTTAGGGAGAACGCTTGCCAGGCGAAAACATACCACGTCCTTGAACACTAGCAGAAATTTGTCGGTGCACTAATATACAACTGGCAGACCAGGTTGTCGACTGATTTCACACTCAGATATCCGCAGTCAAATGACTTTCAATTTCCTCTGTTATTTGATCAGGTATCTTGGGCAAGTCCGTCATAATGGCTGAGGCGAATGGAGGATGGGGGCTTCCCGAAGAATCGTCTTTGTGGGTATCCAGATGGGCGAAACGTCAGTTTCTTGCGTCTGGATTTTTCCGGAGTATGTATTTTTTTAAGGTGTATGAAGTTCTCGAGTCCAGCTATCATCACTGGACAACGGTCATGATAGTGAGTGCAGTTGTATTCGTTTGTTGTACAGCCATGTGCTTCATAGGTCCTTATTGGCTGTCCTGTCCCGGACAAAAGTGGTCTCTCGGTCCTATTTCAGATCCCCAAGAAGTTCCGGACCTGGAAGAAAAGGGAAGGTGAGTTTTAGCATTGTGCGTCCTACATGCTTATACGTCTCCCGTTCGCTGTCCTCCTGACAACGTATCCCAATTTATCACTCTTCTACTCCATAGGTACAATGTAATCTTTTTTTGTTAACCCGTCGCTACTACTTAACTTAGCTCGTAGCCATGACCATTTACAACCGACTAGTCGCAACTTCTCCGTCACTCCCTCTCACACAAGCTTCCTGCTATTTCTCTAGCATACGATTACTGATCTTGTTACAAGGTTCTTTTCATGGGTTTCTGGCCGGGCTTGCCAACTTCGCCGGCGTCTTTGATGGGTTCCGACGACAAGTTCACCACGGTTACCTAAAGGCGTAAACTACATTCTGGTCGCACATTCCACTACTTCCGCTACTATGTTGAGTCTCGCAACTCATTTACCTGATAGCAACGCCTGCTACTTCGACGTCCGTATAGGGCAACTACTGCTTATGCTTGGCCATTTCGGACGGTGTCTGGCTCCCGCATTTAATAAATATCGAGTCTCGTACACGCAAGCAAAATAAGAGTTCGGCTATATAAAAAGGTTTCGGTCCATCCATTGTGTCTAATCAACACGGCATTAGTAAAAATTTATATTCATACAGCAACAAATTCCTGTACAATTTCCGTCGCGGTATGCTAAGTCTTCTTTTGCTTTTCTCCCCTCTTCTATAGGATCTTAGTATCTACGTGAAACACCACCGAGGACATACCTGCGGCATCCACCTAGCAACGGAATCAACCTTGGCCATTGAAACCGTTAAAATTCTAAATCCTGACAAGCCAGAGAAATTCGAAATCTTAGTCTACTATATACGGGTCATCTGTGTCATCCTACTTCACCAGCTGCAATAAGTAGCGGTCGACTTATAAGAAGCCAACTATACAGCCAACGTAACTAAATTGGAGTGACATGACTGCGCGTAACTACGAGAAAAATCGGCCGGATGTAACCCTGTCAATCTCATACCGACGGTCGGAAGTGTACCAGGACGTGATGGGTTTCCGCCTGGAAACCTTTCTTCCTACAAAAGCCAAATTTCCTAGAAAGTAGAAGTCACAATTAAACTCCACACCATAATCTGCCTCGACGGGGAACCGAACGCCGGTCCTACGAATTTCCGGTCAAATGCTCTACTACTGAGCTACCGAGGATTGACGATTAGATGCGCAATTTAATACATGACTTCTGCTTGGTGCGCGACGTATTGCCAATGGGCTCACAGTATCTGTCCTGGTGTTACAGATTGGCTCACTCACTCCTCACTTCCCAATAGACCGAAGTAACTGTCCATCTGATATCCAAAAGGCGATGTTAGATTACTTGAAGGAGGTTTGTGAGTAGCGTAAGGTTCGTAGAAAGTAGAAGTCACAATTAAACTCCACACGATAATCTGCCTCGACGGGGAGTCGCACCTCGGTCACACGAATTTCCGGTCCGCTGCTCTACCACTGAGCTACCGAGGGTTGACGAGTAGGTGCGCAATTTAATGCATGACTTCTGCTTGGTGCGCGACGTATTGCCAATGAGCTCACAGTATAAGTCCCGTATTAAATTGCGCACCTACTCGTTAACCCTAGGTAGCTCAGTCGTTGAGCAGCGGACCGGAAATTCGTGGGACCGGAGTTCGCTTCCCCGTTGAGGCAGATTATTGTGTGGAGTTTAATTGTGACCTTACTTTCTACGAACCGTACGCTACTCACAAACATTCTTAAAGCAAAAATAAGCTAAAATGTCCGATTAACAAAATTGCAACCCAACGGTTGTTATTCGCCACTTAATAAAGCTACTGCGTAACCGGGCAGTGGCAAAATGAAAGTTAACACATTTCACTAGTCCTTTGCATATATCTGCTATCATCTGACCCAACCTAGACGTTTGATTAGCGAAATGCCACTACTCTTTAAAAGCTTTAACAAGTTGGTCCTCGTGGTTCATTTATCTGACCCACACTGTGTACACAACCTCGTCGGACCAGTTTCACACAAACCTATTTTACTGTAATCCTGTAATCCTTATCTTTACACTACGCACTTGGCGAGGATAACCTTACCTCAACCTTTGAGCTATATAGGCCAACACAACTGTCTCCATCAGTATTACCCTTGCTCTTGCGCCTGATCATTATGGTATTATGTACAAGGTTACAACATTCTGCTTACGCACAAAAGCGTGCTCACATTGTGGAGTATAAAGCTTAGTTATTTACTTAAATTCATTCCCATTGTTTGAGGTGAGGACACCGACAACGAAGCGTTTGGGGCTTCCTTAAGTAGAAGTTTTAATGCCATATTCGTAGAACCGTCCCTTTCCATAAAATTCACTCCATTTAATCTAGTCTGCCTTCTGTTTTCAGGATTGCATTGGACACCAGATTAAACCAGCCGTGGGCCAAAAATACCGCTAATGGGCAACCCAAAACAGGAAACAATAGATTTCAACATAATGAAATCACACGGAATCTCACCTAGCGATACCACAAGTTGTTACTACTACCTACCGCGCACTGGCACAATCACACACTCCGAGCCCACATGATTAAGCCTACCAAGGCCTGCCTCAAGCCTCGCAAGAATAAACTTATTTATTTATGTATGCTTATCTGGTAAAAGGTTAACAGGTACAAACTGCGGAAGTTTTACGTCGTAAATTTCAAACACTCCTTCTAGTGAATATTTGATCATGCCTTAGCTGATATGCCTTGATTTATTGAAAAATACCGTTTATTTAGTTAGGTGGTTCCAGGCACAATGAAAATCTGGATTTAGATGGCTTGCCCTTACCATGTGTTAACGGACGTTAGTATGCAATACTGATTAATACGCCATTAGTTCCAACTGTAGACACCCGGCCGTGAGTGCTTCGGTGTCGCGTCCAAGTGAAAAATTAAGTTGGTTACCATGACCAGTTGACTAGCAAATGATTAAATCGGAACCCTCAGAAAGTGTTATATCAGGACAATTTCGGGGATGTGCACTCGTTGGTTAGGGATTATTTCTGGGTGCACATAAATGTTGCGCTAGATTGTCTTCCAGAACGGGGTGAAGGACAGTAGCAGCAAAGAGCTTATGGATAGTCTGTGACTTAGCGGACCCCAGTCAGCGCAATTCGCTCCGGTGCCTCCGGCTTACTTTAATACACGTAACCGACAACCGCTCGGAATGAACGGCGTCGAAGAGTGCAAGCAATATCAGTTATTAAGAAGAATTGGCGCAGCACGATTATAGGACACAACTAGTAGCGTGTCGTGAAACTCACCATGGTAAGGTGGCTAGTTCAGTGTTACACAAGTGTTATACAACATCAGCCGATCGGATTCATTGCGGTCTGGGCTTGGGTAAAGTCACGCTTTGAGGACACAGGTTAACCCACATCAATCACCGAAGCCAAGCTGTTCCGGCCAAATAGCGCCTGTAGCACAGTGCATGGACTCAGCGATGGCACCAATCACAATTAACCTTACCGGGAGAATTCAAGCCAAATGTCACAGTCCCAAAAAGTTATGCCCTTCCTGCTTCTCAAAGGTTTTGTAGAAGTCCAGATCGCGGGCAAGAACATCCAGCAGTGGCCAGTGTACCACTCTGAAAGTAAGGGATTTCCGTCTGTTTATAAATAGGACACCACAACATTTCTGAAACGCCGTCACCTATGGCTCTTGGATCGTATAACATAATGCTTGCAACCCAGTGAATTATTACGCAACTTCGGCCTTTGTCAGATAGGGTCGGTTACGAGAAACGTGGCATGTTCTTATATCGATCTGGCCGTCTGGTAAGGCCAGGAACAGACAAACTCAGTAAGGGCCGAAAGGTCTAGGCATATCTCTAAGACGGAAGTAAGAAATTTGTCCTGTTTGTTCCTTATTCTGCGAACATTGGCATGCATATCTGCAGTCCACGTCCTAGACATAATCTTGCGCTCTGGGCAGGAAAAGCGTCAAATTACGTCGCGCGCTCGAATTATTCTGTGATACACAAAACACACAAAGGTGAAGGTTGTTTCATCGTTTATTACCATGTAACATATTATGGGCTCCCAGTTTAATTTTGGCACAGCGTCACGAGTAGATATTCCTCCGAATATGAATGCCAACCTAGAGCTTCGAAGTCCAATTGGATGTGCGGCGGTATTCTGCCACATTGACAGGCAATATTAAGGGGACCAAGCATGGAGTAATCCTGCATTGACCGAAGCTAAAAGCGTCAATGATATTGCTCTTTGGTTAGCCGTTAGCACACCATAGGTTGACCATGCGCTTTGCAGATGACCGCACGCGCGATATCCTCCGCTGGCTCTTGCCTGTGATATGCAGGCGCGGAAACGCGCAGCGTCACACACCGCATGCTAGGAGGATTGATCTTTCGAAAGTAGTCGGCTTCTGAGGTTAAAAATGCACCCATAGTATGTTTTCCAGCTGATTAAGTTTATCCATCAATTAATATTATATTTTTTATTTATTTATCCAGAATGTGTTGGGTTTCTTGGGAATTTTGGGAATCCAAGCCACCTTTAAAGTTAAAACTGCAAACGGCTGTTTCTGGAGCAGCCGTTTCGAGCGTCACGCAATGACGCAGTACTGTTGCATACGTTTACAACTATGGTTTACTTGGCATCAGTATTTCGGACAACTAGCCCAGAGGTGCCTCGACTACCGATAATGTTCGCAATCGCCAAGCTGGAGGCACTATATGAAGGGCGAATATCGGGCATTGTTTCTCCATGTGGTGACGGAAGTAAGTTAAACAACACCTAAAAATGCCTTTGATTCTCAGCCGCCTGGCACGGATGGCAAATGAAGCAGACAATCGTAGCTGGCCTCCGTTGAAAGATAGCGGGCAGGTCCGTGCGGCTAAGGTAACAGGCTGGATGCAGTGAAACGTAGCAGTACATGTAATGCACGGCCAACAAGTAAGTGGTCGTACCGCCATCAACAATGCTAAAATTGCTACCATTCGTTCGCTAATCTCTTCTGACCTCTGAAAATATACATAAGGAGCGCAAGCATGATGCTATCCGCAGATGCACCAGTAATTACCAGACTTATTATTACTTAACTATATTCTTCCTTTCCATCATGGTTCTTACAGTTCCAGTCATGTCTTAGTATTATAATAATTTATTTAACATTTTTATGTCTTCTAGTCATTCTACTTAATCCTTTATAGTAAACTGTACAGCGGGCTATTTGGGCGAGCATTCCAGCAATTATCCTTACAAATTTAAGGTAGATGCATCTAAAATATTAAACTATATTTAGTCGGTGTAAAAATGACAGAAAAGTTACATTTCGCTTAACATGCATCGGCTGCATGACCTTCAGATATGTAGAAAGTCTTGAAGGTCTTGCGTTGCTTTGGGGCATTGGGCTGTTCTGGTGCGCTTCATGGCATAAGGAGGTTGCTGATTCCTATTTCTTTAATTACTGTATACTAGGGGAATCTGTATGGTGCGCATCTGCTTGTGGAGATTTTAAAAACGCAGATACACCGGTGCTTGTGCATCGGCATGTCTCTTGAGCTTATTAGGGGGAATTCCGTCATTCAATATGATTCTTCTTTTACGGACTGCGTGCTCATTCATTTTCGACTTACGGATTCAGCCTTGCGAGATTTGGAAGAGTTAGCCTTCTCACAAGCAAGTTCGCTATTTGTTTTAACACGGAGTGCAGGGTGGTACATTCAGGTTGACTGTATCGAGCGGTAACAAGGTATTCGTAACCTTCCTTAATATTTGCTGTTCAGTCTTTCATTGTACCACATCCGAAGTGTCCAAAAAAATTTACCTTTACATCCTCTGGCGTGAAAGGCACTACGGACGGTTCCCTCGACTGCCTTCGATTATTGAAGTTTGTTTTGTCCGTAATTGATATTTCATATTTTACAGCGGTACCGTTCACCACCTTGGAAAAATTAGTTCCAGATACACGGTAAACGCTAAAGAAGATAGCTTTTCCATGGCCAAGGAGCGCATGGTACAGCTAGGAGACGTGAACCGCAAACAAAAGACAAGGGAGCTTGGCACATGCAAAAGGAAGTCACGTAGCTCTGGCTTTCCTGGCGTCCACAACTCCGGCGCAGGATTTGCTTCTGAACAACTTTCTAACTCGTCACGTGGCATGGGTATTGTCCATCAGACCGATTCTCCTAGTTTGTCTCAGGTCCACTCAGACGTTTCCGAGGCCAAACACAGTTCTTTATTGCCCAACCCTTCCTTACATCATAAGACGCTCAGGTTTGTGATCGTAATCTACATTACTTCCTTGACCAAAGTATTTACTGGTGTTGATATTCGTTCGACTTCACTAACTTGGCTTTTGTTGGTCCAGTCAACATACTGCTCTGCTACACTTCATTCCTCCATGTCACTTCACGCTGTATCTGAATGAAACTGGAGCATAAGTTTTAAATGCCTTATGTGCCATAGTCTTCCTTCACCCCAAGCGAAGTCCTTCCATTGTATGGTTGCCGCTTCTTTTTTTAGACTTTCTCAATCATCCCTTCTGTTTGCTTGCCACTTGGCCATTGCATGCTATCGTTCACATTTGAGGACATCAACCTAAGCAGTTGGATTCGACGCGCTATTGACCTAAGCATTTCTGAGGAACGGAGTTTAGTGGCAGCCCGGATAGCGATTCCAGAAAACACATCGTGTTGTAGGGAAACTTATTTGTACAGCAAAAGCTTCCTTGTGCCTAGCTAAAACTTCAACTGCAACTGAAACAGTAGCAAATTACCGTGTATTTTCCTACGCAAAAGATTCGTTAATCCAAACTATTTAATGACGGAATATTGGCAGTTTTGGAGAGCCAGAGGAAGGCGCGAATCACACCAATTACTACCCACGTGACCTGCACTGGCGGTCCTTGCTGAGAAGGCCACGTGGTGAGAGTAACAATACGGGTTAATAAAGAGGCGAAGATAGTCTGAAATATAAAAGTACTACCAAGAAGAATGACATTAATGAACGCTGCTAACTTGGGGAAACGCACAATGCGCAGCACACTGGAGCGATCGCACGTTGCAATCGAAGCGAGCGCCAAGCAAAATGGCGATGCCCGTATATATATATATATATGTATATATATATATGTATATATATATATACATATATATATATATATATGTACACGCCCTATGCTGAGGCTGATGTTGCATTCATGATCAATCAATCAATCAACAATAGCAGTACATCAGTCATTTGAACTCATGCTTCGTTGCCTTGCAACCATGAGGACCTATGAAATAAAGAATAAAAAGAGGAAGAGGAGGACTTACCTGAAGAACTTAATACCCTAAGCAAACATTCATGGTCAAGTCGCCTACACCTTGTGTAGACAACATATCGTCGCAAACAGCCGTCTATCGTGCAAAGATAATACGGCATCGACGCGCGAGCTTCCTTGCGGCTTTCACTGCCACGCGTCATAATCAGCTTTTACCTCGTAGATAACTCAGCACCAAACACTTCAAACAGTCAATCCGACTAAGAGATGGCAACAGACCCGCCACTGGTGTCGACTGCGAGCCATATCCTGTAGTCTCGAGCTAAGCACAAGGTGAGTCAAGTCGACTCCAGCTCGGAAGGCGAGACGGACCAACGGCACCAAGTTTGGTCGTCAGTGACTTCATTTTCTGCTGCCAAGTCAATTTCTGTCCACCTCTAGCTTTGCGCCGCCCTACACCTGGCAGAATGAACAAGGCCCTTCTAGGTGAGCGGTGACAAGGCATACGTAGCACGTGCCCGAGCCAACGCAACTTATGCAGTGCTATCTGTTGTTTTAGGAAGCTAGCATGATTATCACTACCTAAAACTCGCCTACCTACATCATGGTTGCGGACACGCTGGTGCCATCTGACTCCAGCGGTGCTTCGCAAACAACGATGATCAAAGACTTGAAGCCGCCTCAGGTCTTCAGACCGAAGGGGCCAAGTCTCCCTACCATAGAGCAGAACGGCCCTTACTGTGACCTTGTATACACGGCCTTTCAGACGAAGGGAAACTCCCTTCTGTCGCCAAAGATGCCGCAGGTTCAATAAGGTAGCTCTGGCTTTTGAAATGCCTAAAGCTGGCGTCAGTTTCTATGCGCCCATCATTTCTGATGTAGCTGCGAAGATAAGTGAAATGATCAATCACCTCGAGTTCCTCGTTAGCAAGCGTCAAGGGGTTATCAAGTGGCTAGTTGTCCTGCAGCAACAGTTTACACTTTGAAGGTGCGATGTACATACCAAATAATGGGACCACTCTAGACAGACTATTCAGGGTTGATTGTGCAGTCGAAAGGCAAGACGATATCGTCCGCATAATCTAGATCAACTAACCTTTCACCAGGCAGCACTTCAACGCGTACATCATGAGATTCCGCAAGGGAACACCATGGTAGAATCTACGAAAAAATTGAGCAAAAATGGGGAAATCGGACAACCGTGACGAACGCCACTTGTGGCCGGAAAGCTATCCGATAGGCCACCGTAGACCCTGACGCGGCCTGTAATGTTCGAGTAGAGAGCACGAAGGATGTTCTCATATCTCGTGGATACACCTTTCCGCGCAAGTATTGCGAACAGAATCGATCGATTGACTGAATCGAATGCACACTTGAAATCGAGGAACACAGCAATTTTCGTTCTGCGGTATGCGTGGCGCTGCTCTAGCAACTGCCGCAAAGTGAATATATGGTCTATACAGCCACGCCCTGTGCGGGAACCTGCCTGTTCTTCCGTTATCCGAGATTCCCGTTCCGCAGTGAGGCGACGAACGATAATCGAGGCCAATAATTTTGTCACAACTGGCGTTAGGCTAATACCCCTGGAGTTAGAACAGTCTGTGCGACTGCCCTTGTATATTGTTACCATAATCGTTTCGCTCCAGTTAGCCAGGACCTTCTTTTTCTTCCATATAGGTTCGAATAGGGAGGACAATGTTTTGCAGAGGACCTTACCTCCATCCTTAAATAGTGCAGATAGGAGTGAATCCGAACCAGCGGCACGAAAACGGTTGAGGGCTGTGATCGCGTTTCGGACCACGGCCTCCGACAGAGGCTCTAAACTAACCGTCCATGGCTCGTCCTGCATCACCTGAGTAGGAAGAGGTCCGGGAGCAGGGGGCCAGCTGAACTGATCTTGAAAGTCTTCCGCCCAACGTTGTGTGTCAGCGCACCCGCGCTGTCTCTGCTTGTCTCACTGACGCATAGTTTTCTGGGACCAGTGGTGCGGATTAGCTAGACGAGCTTCCGGTAATTGCCTACTGCTCCTGCCTCCTCCATTTCTTGAGCCCGACTGGTCCACCAGGCTTTCTTGTCGGCACGTAGGCTTTGCTTTAGTTCACGCCTAATAGCCCGTCTGGTCACATTGTGTTCAGAGCCAGCCGGGAGGTGTATTCTAGATTCCAACAGGTCCACCGACCTCTCGGATATCCAGTGACTGGTGCAGTGACCATTGATAATGCCACAAGCAGATGCTCTTGCGTCGTACATGGCGGCCGAGATCCTATTCCACTGAAGCTCAGCGTCATTAGAACAAGACAGCGGAAGATCGGTATGCAGTGCGTCTTGATAGGCTTGCCTGACCGAGGGCTGGGACAATTTCTTCTTTGCCAATCGTAGGGGACGGTTGGTGCGCCTTCCGGTAAAGTTCATGGAGAAACGACAGCGTACCAAGGCATGATCAGAGTCGACACAGGTACCTTAGTACGAGCGGCAATCCAGGATGAAACCACGCCGCCTGTAATTAATGGTTATGTGGTCAATTTGGGTCCATCGCTGGCCAGCTACAAGAGGACGCCAAGTGGCACTTCGGCGGCCACTATGTCTAAAAGCAGTGCTAGTAAGAAACAACTGGTGCTCCGCACACAGTTGCAGCAGACGCTCACCGTTGTCAGTCCTTTCGGAGTTAAGCCCATAGTCACCTTCTGAAGAGATCAGACGGTTTACTTGTGCGTTCATATCTTCTGCAAGTATTATGGCATCTGAACTAGTTGCACTACATAGTAGCAGGTTCAGTTCGTGATAGAATGTGTCCTTGACAGCATTTGAACTGCAGTCGGTGGGAGCATGAGCGGAACTAACAAACAAACAGCATTTTTTACTACTTCGTGAATCAACATTAGTTGTGGTCATCCAACGGTCTGCACCCAAACGGCTGTTCACCTGAATCCAATCAACTAACGGTGGCACAGCCTTGGAGCTTAAAATGATACCTACACCAGCTTGACCCGTGAGTGCTGCATCGGCGTCTCCGGTTGCGTGCAGCTAATAACTAGAGGATAAGCGGGTGCAGTTACTTCAATAACCCCGTTAGGGTCATTGATCGTAGACTGCTTAGCAATCTTGAAGTCGTGTTTTTCTTGGGCAACAGACATCAATTACAAGAGTATCCAGCATGCATGTCAGTCCAGCTTGCTGCTTGATCTGCAGCAATGTGCGCACGTTAAATGTTGCCAGTATGAACTGCATTCCAGGTTGCAGTAACCAAGATGACAGGCTTCGGGACTGGCAGCTCCTTGTCGAGGCCTGTGTGGTTGAGGTAACTGGTGATAAAATAATTACTTCATTAGTGGAGCTAGGGTTATTCACCGTTGAAAAATCAAGTAACAGTGGGGGGCAAAGGATAGAAGGGAAGAGTAGGTAAATTATTGGCGTGTTTTTATATTGGTGCAATACAAGGATCGGGGTCCATCAAAAGATCGAGAGAGAGCTTATTTGTATGAATTAGTGGTTCTTCAGTAGGCAAAATACTACCCGGTTGCTTAGGCCGAAGTAGGTAGTTTGTGTTAGGAAACCACCACTCTGAGGCTTTGACCAAAAAGCTTAACCCACAACACAGCAGTGCAGGGTACGGGTTTCACATTCGTTGGGAGCCGGTGACTGATTGCTCAGCTCATACTCCTTTCGGATGGTGAAAATCTAGACCACGTGCCCATCAATTCCGAAGTCAGCGACGGTATCCGATGCTCGGGTTGCTTGCCGGTGTACAGTGTCTCCTTGGAGAACAGGGTGCCATCATCATTATGCACGTTAGCTAGAGGTGTAAAACACCTCAGCTACTGTGCCGCAATACACAAAGGAACAGGAAAATACATACAACTGTTGCATGCCAGCTGAGCTACCAGCAACGGATAGGCATCGTTCCGGTAAGCTACCAGCCGGCTACTAAACAAAGAGAAAAATTATTATGTTTTACGCTACGAAATGAGATCGTAGGTGGAGTGGGGGCTAAAAAGGATGAGAAGGGACAAAGAAACTCACAGCAAGAACGCCACTGAGGTCGTCTCCTTGCCATGTCAACAAGTATGTCCAGCCAAACTGCTCACCGTCTTTTGGACCCCAACCAGGGAGCAGTGACACTCTAAGCGAGGCCAGCTCCGAAGTAAGGGCCTTCATTCCTGTCGACTAAGTCATCGCTTGTCCACTCGTCCTCTTCTTCCATCCACATCCCCGGTGAGCAAACAACGCACGTCGTGTAAGTCGGTGGGCTGGCATGCGGAACTTATGGCCCAGCCACCGGAGCCTGGTGCGTGAAATGATGGTGCTGAGCGGTTCATTTCCTTTTCCTGTGCCGTAAACAAGGCGTCGAACACACTCGTTGCTCACGCGCTGTTCCCACCAGATGTGAGCTAAATTACGAAGGCACCGGTGGTCGAACGTAACTAGACTCTTCATGTCCACCGATCTAAGAGCCCAGGTTTCGCAGCCGTACAGTAAGGTCGAACGTACCGCTGCATTGTACACTCTATCCTTCAGGGCGAGAGTGATGTCGCGCCGTCGCCATAGGTGCCGAAGGTTAGCAAAAGCACTTCGATCTTTTGCTATACGGTTCTTGATCTCGTCTTCGATCCCAAGGGCGCTGATACAACTTCCCAGGTAGCTGAATTTCTGCACGACTTCTAGCTGATCCCCACCAAGGGTCAGCGCAGGTGGCGACCCCTGCCAATCTTGGAGAAAGCTTTGCATTTCGATGATGCAAAGCAAATCCAGAAGCGGCTGACAGCCAGTGCTAATCTGTCCAGTGCGGCTTGGCACGTCTGAGAGGTGTGAGAGATGAGGACAATGTCGTCTGCATACTCTAAGTCGAAGTCGTTCTCCTGGGAGTAGCTTCACACCTTCTAAGTCATGTCCTGTAAATGCAATCTCCATGACTACGTCAATAGCGAAGTTGAAGAGGAAAGGTAACAGCGGGCATCTTTGTCTCACACCGCTGGAGATATTGAAGGGTGGTGACAGCTTGCCGTAAGCCCTCACTCTGCCTGTGTTACGCTCGTATAATGCTCGGATAATATTTACATATTTCTCGGGCACACCTTTCCTGAGTAGACAATTCCAAAGGGCACATCGATCAACTGAATCAAAGGCACCTTTGATGTCGAGGAACACGACTATGGTGGGCCGTCAATATGTGTGACGGTGCTCCAACAACTGACGCAAGGTGAAGATGTGGTCGATGCAACCACGAAACCGACGAAACCCGGCTTGCTCCTCACGAATCTGACTTTCACGAGTGCCAGTCAGTCTGCGAAGAATTATCGAGGCGAGTAATTTGGAGGCGATGGGGATCAGACTGATTCTTCTATGGTTGCCGCATTCCGAACGCGAGCCGCCTTTGAAGATGGGAACAATGACGGCGCGGTTCCAGTCGGTTGGGACAGTCTGCTGCTCCCACAGTTTCACTAATAATTCATTTAAAGCATCAACAAGAGCAGAGCCTCCGAATTTGAAGAGGGCTGGAGGAAGATCATCTGGTCCCGCGGCTTTGTTCAACTTCAACCGTCCGATCTCACGTTCAACTTCTGAGCAAGAGGGTGGATCCCAAAGGACAGCCCACGGAGCAGGGCGATCACTGGCCGACGAAGAATCGAACAATTCTAGCCGATTAAATTGCTTTTCAAAATGCTCAGCCCAACGTTCCAAACGTTTTGACAAATTGTGGATAGGCTGATCACTCTCATCACAAATTGTTTCACTAACACCAGGTCTCCTGCTGCCCGTTTCCCGTATCAGACGGAGTAACTTTCGATGGTTGCCAAGGGCAGCGGCCACTTCCATCTCTGACGCACGATGAGACCACCAAGATTCGCGGTCTCTCTTAAGGCTAGCACGAAGTCTTGCCCGGAGTCCTTTGCGAATTTTATTATGTTCGCTTCCAGCCGGAATATGCTGGCGAGCGTCGATAAGTTCCAGAGACCGCAAAGAGATCCAATATCCATGTTGGCTATTAGACATACCACATAAAGATTTGCCTGCTGCTAGTAAGGTCTGGCGAACATGTGACCAGTAATCATCAATTGTCTTCAATGAGCGCTTACTCAACTCGCATGTCAGCGTACTTCGATACGCATTCAGAACAGCTGCCTTTGTCAGTTGGCTGGTGTCAATGCGCTCACATCGTCGTCGTGGGCGTCCGCCAAAACGCATCCTTATGTCAGCACAGACAAGTGCATGATTGGTGTCCACACATGTGCTCCAAATCAAGCGACAGTTCTGGATGCAACCTTTCCAGCGGTAATTGATAGAAATGTGATCGATCTGCGTCCAAGGCTGGTTCGAGGCTGGTGGGCGCCAAGTCACCCTCCGGCGGGTGCTGTGTCTGGAGTTAGTGCTCGCAAGAAATAGGCAGGCATCTTCACACAAATGAAGTAACCGCGCACCGTTATCATTACGGGAGCCTACACCGTGTTGACCGCCCAGATGTATTTCATCCGTGGACAAGTTTTCAACTTGTGCGTTCAGATCCCCCGCCAGGGCAACAGTGTCTGTGACGAAGGAGCTGGGTCAGTTGGCGGTGGAAGTCGTTCTTTACCGAATCATCGCTAGAGTTTGTGGGCGCGTAGGCAGCGATGATGAATAGACACCTATTAGTCCCGCACGAGTTCGAAGCCTTGAACCAGCAGCCAATCGGACCGCACACATCCGGCTACTGATTGGGATCCAATCAACCAGAGCAGCTTCAGCCCGGGGACTCAGGGCAATGCCAACGCCAGCTTGGCCGGTGCCCGAAGCTGCATCGTCACCGGATAGGCGCAATGAGAAAATACTGCTTGCGTCACCTGAAGGGATCGCAGAGTGAGCACAGAGCTCGAGTTTTGCAGGTGGGTCTCCGATAAGCAGCGGGTATCGATCGAGAGGGTCTCCAATGTTCGGGCAAGTGCTGCCTGTTGACCGATCTGTAGTAATGTGCGTACATTGAGGCATGCCAGTCTGAAGGAGGATCGAGGGCTCCAAATGGAAGCCGATGAACTGGAATGGACCGCTTGATTGGACATGGGCTTGTCGACAGGAGAGGAGTGACGTTCCGCGTCAGCATGTGAGTTGAAATTAGAAGATAAATGCCTGGCAAAGCATGTTTGGGGGAGGGCCAAGAATTGGGGGGTTAAAAACAGGGGGAAAAGTGAAGTTGGATCGGGACGTTAAGAGTGAAAAAGCGTAAGAGGAGAAATAAGAATACGGGAAGGCTTGAGGAGTGGCATCCAAACCCCTATCCACTCTGCTCGATGCAGCAGATAGGGCACCGTTGATTATCCTCTGTGGTGGCCAGAGCATCAAGAAATTGTTTGATGAATGATCCATCGTATTGCGTGTGCAGGATACTGTCAGGTTGCCCAGGCATAGACAGGGGAACGATTAGGGTTCTCAACCAAAGTCTGGTTCAAAAACCTTACCGCAAGATAGCGAGTTTGGCATTGGGCTACAAGGAGTCCGTTTTAAGGAATAAGGTGCCACCCTCATTCCAACCCCTAACCTAGAGGACCAGGAGGCTGAGTTTGTCTGGCCTCTAACCATTGACCAATCTGGTATGAGTGACTCTGAAGGTGCAAAAGCAGCACCCAGCATAGCTCAATAGATCTCTGAGGCACACAAACCATCGCACCACGGTAAGGTCCAGTCTCATTGCGATGGACCGTTCCGATAAGCTTACCGTTGGTAACTTACCGTTCCGGTTATGCTACCAACCGGCTACTAGGCAAGAAAAACATTATTATGTAAAATTTTATTATGTCACGAAATGAGACCGTAGGTGGAGAGGGAGGCTAAAAGGGATGGGGAGGGACAAAGAAACTCACAGCAGGAACGCCTTTGAGGCCGTCTCCTAGCCATGTCAGCAGGTGCATCTAGCCAGACGTGTTCCTCGTCTTTTGAAACCCAACCAGGGAGCCGTGACGCTCCAACTGAGGCCAACTTCGAAGTGAGAGCCTTAATTCCTCTCGACCAAGTCATCGCTTGTCCGCCTCTCCTTCCATCCACACCCCCGGTGAGCAAGCAACGCACGTCGCGGGAGTCGGTGGGCTGGCATGCGGAACTTGTGGCCCAGCCACCGGAGCCTGGTGCGTGAAATGATGGTGCTGAGCGGTTCAGAACAAGGGGCAGTGACTTTATTTATTGACGAGTCACATCCGCCACATCGCAGTGTTGATAAACTGATACTTGTTTTTTATATGTAGGACGCTTGCCAAACGAAAACCAATCGCCACCTAACCACTCGCCGGAAGGAGATATTCCAAATCCGTCCTGCTGGCACCACGGGTAGGTTATTTGGCATGCCCGCTTTGATATGGAGAGAGAATCCTGAATCGAGGAGTAGTCTGGTCTCCTGCCGGCGCGAGACCACACAGACCATTTTTCACTCTGTGGCAGACAGCAAAGCAACGTTTCACATGTCACAGGCCGACGATAGCTATGTTCCTCGATCTCATGAGTCCATTTCGTTTGATATACTTTTTTGGAAATGCGTCCTGGTTGTAGATGTGTACACTGTGTACCATGTATCATATTATTATTATTTAACACTTGACCAATGTACAATTGGTAATGCCACAACACATGGTTAACAACAACAAAAAGGGGGAAAGGTGTAGCCAATGAAAGGATTTGGAGAGTTTAGTAGGCTGTGTTATGTGGGCAGAGATCTTCCAGGTTGCCCAGGGCGAGGAAGAGGATTGACTTAAGGGACCCCACCCCGAGCCTTTGGTCTTAAGACCTAACCCGCAAGGCAGCGGGGCGATTAACGAAGGCCGTTGACATCCGGGTGGCTCCTTCGCCTTCTTTGTGTTCAGTAGCAGTCCACAGAGAAACCGGTGGCCAGCAAGGTTGTTCATCCGCTCTCCGTTATATACTCACCTCTGGTTACAGAAGTGAGTGGTCAGTGACCCTATAGCCGGTCACCTTGGCTTTGACACAGCGCCGTACGAGCTGTTGTGGTATTTGTTGGAGAACCAAGTGACCAGCCCAGAACCCCCCACCCTCTGAGACGGTGCCGCTGATTGTCCGCGACTGCTTATTCATCTCGCCTGCTAGGCAAACGGGACTTATTCGCAGTTACCTCCACAAGGAAGGCATTCCCTAATCCGCAACCTGGGGACGCGCCCGACAGCGCACAGCTCTACCATATACTTAAGCACTACAGATCGTATCAGGGTCTCTGGTAAGTTATTCAGACGCCTTTCCAACAACACGCTAGATTCAGTAGGATTACTACATTTCCCTTTGTTTGTTTCACTTCGTTGTGCACTCCGTTGTAGGGCCATGAAGTGCACTCTGGTGGAAGACTAGTTGATATTGATTCCGTGGACAGTGTTATCTTACTGTTTGGCAATCTCTAAAGTAGTCATATCCTTCAGCTTGTGATTCGCACTTTCAATGGGCTGTTGCAGTATCTTTGGCCGATTGATTATCCGTTGACGCTTTACGTCGAAAAACTAGAGGTAGTTGAGTAATTCGTCTACTTTGACAACTGTATTAGCAGTAATGTTGTCCACTTGACTACTGAAGTTAGCTTACCTGTTGAAGAAGCTGAAACTGTATTCTTACACCTATGATCTACGGGGCACCAAGCAGTGATTTCTCTTGGTCTCAAAGATTGCTTTTACAAAGCTACTTTGAGCTCCGTTCTCGTTTATGTTAGTGAAACTTGGTCCTTTTAAATCTCTAGGTCTTTGGTCTTCGTTCACTTTGTCGGATAGTACCAGCGTGTCCTCACCAATTATGTACGTAGGTGAGTGGTGAGCGGTATTGTACTGTGCTTCTAAGCCTCTAATGGGCATAGGCGACCCGCTTAACTGTTCTTACCCATGCAATTAGCCGTACCATAGGTGGTAGCACTGCGCGGTAGCGTTCCATAAGTATGGTAGTTAGTGTCTTTGGTAATATTAGTACCAAAGTTGTTTGAAGCATTGCCTCAGCTACAAAAACCAATCTCTGGGTCCGCCCCGTGCGCTGACCAGTCGGTTTTGTCTGACGATTCTCAATGGCCGTTTCCTGATATCGCCTCCCTGCTTGGATTGTTGGCAATCTGCCTCTACATTTTTGAGTCTTATCTGTCGTCATCATTATGATTCACGAATCATTGTGATGGTGTGCCATTGTTAATTGTTATTATCATAGTAAAGCGAGTTATGTTACTAGATCTCATGCTCTTCAGTTTTCCTATCTTACTTGTTTGGTCTAGCTGAGCTGAATTGGCTTTAAAGGACAGAACAAGCGTACTGTCTTTTGTTGTCTTTGCTTCGAAACATATTTCAAAATACCAAGCGCTGTGTTTTGCTTCAGTTACTGCGGCAATTTTCTCCAACCACCTCGAAATATTTTACTACATGATAATATGGATGGCTTATCTTGATCACCCTAAAATCTGTTCGTTTGTTCTTACGAGCTTGGTCGCTTACGCAAAGCCTTGCGTTCCAGCAGAATGGCAAACCCTAAGGTACCCAGAGAAAGTTAAATAAAACCATCCTTATGAATAACGGTAGACTATCTGTTGTTACTGTTACCGTTATACTGATTGTGAGTTGGAATGCTTCCTTGTTGCCGACACATGGACTTGTAGCTAGCGGCAGAAAAGCAAAGCTCCATAATGTGGGCCAATTTCTAAGATACGCAAACCATCGCACTTCCAACTCCAAAGCTAAATTGGGTGGATTTTGTTTATACGTCTCTAACCACTGACCTGATCTGGGAAAAGTAGCTTTTGGTTCACCTGATCAGCAAATAGGGCCCATCGGTCTCTGACTGCTCAACGTTTACCAGTGAGATAAACACTATCGGCTTACCGTGGGAAACGAAACTGACTTTCTGTTGTTATAGTTTCAGTACAACAGTGTGATGGGTCCAGTTGCTTTGACTCCCGCTTTCGGATCATTAAAAATGGAGATTTTGTTAAAACCCACATGTATTATGGCCCGGATACACAATCTTCCGAATTGTGCCACGTATAGGATTCACAAACAGTTAACTCTGTCCCTCGGTTACTTTTATCGTGTTTCCTTTTCTTTGAGGATTCATCCAACCAGAAGCAATCTAAGCAGCGGACCAATTCGCATTTACTGTACAAATCAATAAGGCCAACCGAACTAACCTAAATGATTCAGCACTACCAGAAGGTTAGATGCAGTACCGTGCAATCAGTTGCCAATCATTAGCTAGCGATGTCGTTACCAGATACTTCCTAACTCAGTGTGTTCTAAGACGACGTCTTTCTTATTATTTTCCTCTTGCAATGGCTGTATTCAAAAATGGCGGGAATGCGCTTGTCAACGAAATCCTATCACTCTTCACGAGAATTTGGACTGACGAGAAAGTCCCAATTGCTTGGGGAGAATCAACCATTGTCCCGATTCACAAAAAAGGCTCCTGCGAGGATTGCGCTAATTACCGCGGAATTTCGTTGATCACTGTTGCCTGAAAGATTTTCATGTTTGTTCTACTCCGCAGGCTCTCAGCGACTGGAGAAGGCGTTTACTGAGAGGAACAAGCGGGTTTCCGTCCAGGTCGAGGTTGCATTGATCATACCTTCACACTTCGCCAGCTGCTTGGATTCTGTCATGTCCACCGACGGCCAACGATCGTCGTGTTCTTGGATATCCGAGCGGCTTTTGATTTAGTAGATAGATCTGCCTTGTAGAACTGTCTACTGTGGAAAGGTGTGCCAGACAAGTTTCTAGCCATCTTGAAGGATCTCTACAGTCACACGTCGGGCAAAGTCAGGGCTTACGGCACGCTTTCCACTTCGTTTGCTGTCACCAGCGATGTGCGCTAAGGTTGCTCCATCTCACCTTTCCTCTTCTGTTTCTCCATTGATGTCCAACGAGCATTGGAAGGCCTCCAAAACTGCTGTATTGCGCTTCTCCCAGGTGACATAGTCGCGGACTTGGACTATGCCGATGATATCGCTTTGCTCGGGGACGATCCATAACCCGTCCAGAGCGCTCTGAACCGCTTAGAAATGGAGGCATCTAAGTATGGCCTGTGTTTCACGCCAGTCAAATGTGAAGTACTACTCCAGAACTGGCGGATGCCTGTGCCTGCTCTCATCATTGCTGTTAACCTCCTGGAACAAGTCCACTGCTTCACTTTGCTAGGAAGCTGCATCACAGCTGGCGACTGCATTGGAGATGAGGTCTCACAATGGATCGCCAAGGTCCGCGTTGTATTCATCAGACTGTCGCGACGTCAGTGTCAAACTCAAGGGCAGGGTATAGGTTGATACTGACCCGTGTGGTCCTCTTGTACGGTTGTGAGACCTGGCCTATTCCTTCAGAAGACATAAAACAATTGTCATCTTTCGACCATTGTTGCCTGCGTAGGATTGCTCGCGTGTGGTTGCAGCATCACATGAACAACCCAGAAGTCCCAGAGCGAGTGTTTGGAGCAAACAGCCCATGCCTCCAAACGGTTATTCTCCCACACCGCATGCGTTGGCTCGGCCACTTATTGCGCATGCCCACCTATCGCTTTCCCCGTCGACCCTTATTTGGACTCCCCGGAAGCGATTGGACACTGCCACCGTAGACATCCAATGACGTGGAGAAGGAGCATGATGAATGCAATCTCAAGCTTAGCATCCGTCGGATGGGTCCGCCTTCAAGGATGGGAACACGCGATTCGGACTGTCAGTGGTTAGAAACGTTGGAGACTATGGCGCAAAACCGGCATCAGTGGAGACAGTACCGTTAAGCCGTGTTATCTATTACTTAACGTTTCATCGAACATACAACCAACACAGTATCCTAAAACGACGTGTGTAAAACCCAAAGAAATCATTTTCTTCATTATGTATTTCGTTGCCCCCTTTATTTCGCCATGGTTCTGATGACATCTGTACTCAGATTGTGAATATGCTACTACTCTCGTAATGGTCTTGCATCTGATTCTTAGCACGACGCTGCTGGGCTGTTTCGCCGCAACGAAACCCACTCCGCTCACCCACATGACTTGTTTGCCCACTGGTAGCGTTCCACGACTCTACCAACATAAGTACCTGTTCAGATTCCATCGTAAAACTGGTCATCAACAACATATGGGGACGTCGTCCATATGTGCCTGTCATTACGTTGTACAGGTTGTGGTTCGATCGCGCTTTAATTAGATTCTTCAACATTTATCAAACATTCATATGTCGGACTTTCATGTGTCCTGTCCGCGATAACGAAGCATCAACACAACATTCTGGTTTATTTATTATCATCCTACCCCTTTTTATGATGAATAATTCGCTTTTGGTTTATTTGTGATCAACAGGGAGCGGGTCGTTCATATTCTCGCCTTACGACCGTACGGCCGACCGGAACTTTTGCTCCGTCTGACACGTGATGGACTTACACAATCCCAGAAAAATGAATTGGACGATGTGCTTTCTAAAGTTGGCCGCATGAACCGCAGCTGTGCGTATTCACTGGACCCCTCTGCTATATCTGAGTTAGATACGAATTGGCCTGGGTTCTCGACTTCTGAAAGAAACCGAATCATTTTGCTCAAGGTACGTACGTGATACATTTAAGCCAACTGTTTCTTCCAACTGTCCTTTTTTCAACAATGGTCTCACAGCCGTTCGCTTTTCCACCTCGTTGAACCTTTGCTTTTTTCCTCTACTTGAAGTTCATTTCTTTCCCTCGCTTGTATCTTCACCTGTGAATTTGATCACTGAGTATTTACATGCCCACAATGGTTATAGATTCTATAAGATGTGCGATGTTCTTCACTCGCCTCACTCTTAGATGGAGTTGTTTTGATAAATGGATTTCGTCCGAAATGTTGCTGTAGTGAGCAAAGTTACTTGCGTGTTTACTTGATTCAGCAATCATCTACGCTTATGAAGGGTACAAGTCACTTTTTATATAGTGTACATTCTTGTGTATGTAGACTTCCGGTAAAAAGATTTGGATTGCGCAGCGCTACAATCAGTCATGTGCAGAGGTTCGTAAGTAGTTACTCGGCATCTATCGAAGATATGCTTTAACGATTCCACTCATTCAGACGGTCTGAAACCATTGTGATCTCCCTGCTCGGCAGCATCGTTTTGATACACCCTTCGGTTTTTTATCGCTGAAGCTGGCATGGCACGCTCCACTGAATGCAGGCGAGGATGTTGATAGCTCACAAGGTATATATGCTTTGTTACGTAACTGAAACTGAAAACTAACTCGAGCATTCAAATGGGGAAAGTGCCAATCTCTACTGGTAGGAAATGTAATCTATTCAGGATGTAGAAATGAGAGAGTCTGTGGAATCCATTTGGTTCCGATTCTCCTTTCTTGGTGATGACGTGCTGTTTATGCAAATGAATGTACAAATAATAAGGACTAAAATGCAAAAATTTAACCAAATCGCCTCACTTTTCAGCTACTATGTGGATATTAGAACTGAAGAATAACCTTTAAACTATGCAAACCTTAATGCTGGATAGAAGTAATGATGAAACAAGAGGTTGTGTGAACGTAAAACAATGACTTTGAGACGCCTCATTCAAGTCAGGCGAAACGAGAGCGGATTGTAGAGTAGTAGTTAAAAGCAAAGTCTTACTTGTCATTGTGCGCATGGGCCTCCTAGGTATCCGGTGAATCCCTGAGTATAAGAAAGTGAAGTGTGCAAAACAAACTTAAATGAAGGTAGTATCATGTTTCAAATACATCGGTGCACTCGTGTTGTCACAAACTCACTATGATTCGTTGCGCCAGCAGAGCAAGAACCTAGATGTCGTTGGGGTGGAGCGACTCTTCGAGTCAGTGCATTTTGCTATTCATTAGATAGCGTTGGGCAATTCCTCATGTAACATGGTTATACCCACATATATATTGTGTATATTCACTATCTTCTTCTCTGTCAATTCTCAGTATAGTATGATACAAAACCCCTTTGAATCGCATGCCCTCCAAGTCGATGGTAGCCTGTTCTACCCAACTGCGTAGCGATTGAGAAGGTAATTTGCCAGCGTTGGGAGGAGCAGCGTCGAATCACTTCCATTTCGGATACGGTACTTGTGATCCTAATGATCGGGGTCTACTTCAAAGTGAACGGAGTTGTGAATAAAGATTGCGTGTCGCAATTCAACCACACAGCGAGTACTCCGAATCCACCTTTGAAGGAAATTTGTTCTTAGGCTAGTTGAACAATTTGTTCACTGATTAGCTGCATCTGTGAAGTGAACACTGTGTAGGCTCCTGTAATGATTCGAATGAGCGGTTGTCACACCTATGTGAATGTCCTCGTCTATTCCTCGGGTGCCTTAACTTGCGACACAGCACTCGTATAGAGTTAACCTAGCACCCACCAGCCATGGACGTAACTAAACCACATCGCGATCATTTTCGCTGGAGAGGTTGCGTTCAAAACTGCCGCTCGACTTGAAGCACAAGCGTGGATTCTGACCATATACCAGATCCGCGTAGGGGTGGGCGTCCTCGCGGTATACTCAGCCCGCGCGCGGCTGGTGGTGATCGCGCGGCAGCGAAGCGCCGTTACGGCGTATAAGCTGACACATTACATTTTTTCATTTATACCATATACCAGTATGCGGCTCGGCAGACCGCCGCGACAATTGGCGATGCCAGATGTTTTAAATGCAGCTAAAAGTACGCTAGCATTCGGGTTGAGTAATCGTCCATCAAACACAGTTGTAGATCACAGGTGTATCTTCATGTTCGTCAACCTTGGCATTGAGCCTGTACGCGGTCTATAGAATTTCTGGATGCTCACCGACACCTTCCAGCTTACTGGGGCACAACAAGGTTTGCAAAGATCTTAGGGCAAAGCCGCGTTTTAACCCGAGGGGAGATCTTCACCTTTGACTGTCTCCTCATGTGTCGGCGAGGGAAACAGCCACTGCTCATGGTAACGAAATTTATTTCTTTTGATCATCATCGTCACCATGACGAACCGTGAATGGATTACACTGTTTTCCCTCTTGCTATGTCTGCTGGCTTTACTGTCTCTGCTGCTCAACATCCGCTCACAGATCGTCCCACGTCCTGTTCCTCAACTCCACCTATGTCTTCTCCGGTCACCGTCAACAACAGCTCACTGGTCGCATCTGACAGAGTTCTGAGTCAAACGTTTGGTGCTCGTTGCCCGGTGGTCACAACATCCTCACACTCAACCGAAGCCCAACCTTCCCTTCATCCTGCTTCTCCATTCGGTTTTGCAGCGTTCAATGTGCGCACTCTGATGCAGATCGCACGACAAGCATTTCTAGCCCACACCCTTGAGACACTCAGTGGACATATGTTGCCTTTCGGAAATCAAGTTTGCAAGACGCCAGTACCATCAGAATCACATCTGGCAAATCCTGACGTCAAATACCACTTGTGCTTTTCCGGAAATCCAGAGGCTACCGCTTCTGACTAAGCTGTTGTCGGGGTTGCACTTGAGTGACTGAGTCAGCAGTCGGCTGTGTGCAATCAGACTACGAAGCTCATCTAAATTAACTAGGCGTCGAGATGTTACGCGTGCCTTCTTTATCATCGCCTACACTCCTACAGACTGCAGCCCGGATACCGTCAAGGATTGCTTTTGCCGACAGCTACATAAGCTTCTGCGATCCGCTAGAAAGTCTGACATTGTCATTCTTGCCGGAGATTTTAACGTACGAATGGGCCGCCTGCCACCAAGCGAGCGCCATCTTAAGGGTAGTTTTGGTCTCGGTAGCAGCCGATCAGACAATGGAGACAGACTACTGACTCTGTTCTGATTATCGCTCGTTTCTTTCGGCTACAAGTTTTCATCATTCGACAAGACAGACTGCTACCTGGCGTCCGCCTTCTCAAACACAAGTATGGTCCCAGCTTGACCACATGGTAATAACCTGCAGATGGCGCGGAAGTGTAACAGACCGCCGATCGAACTAGTCAACTTCTCTGGACTCCGATCACGCACTGGTTCGTGCCAAAATTTGCATGCGTTTCGGAGGACCATCCAGACGTACGCACTACCGACCGAACGTCGGAAGTCTGCAACATCCTGGGACGTTAGCGAAGTACCAGGCTTCTCTGTCAACACTACTTGCTTCATTTTCAGACGATGATCTTAATTCGCAATGGATGCGTAACAAAGACGCTTTAATTTCTGCCAGTACCGTCAGTTGTGGATTCGCTTGTCACCCGCCGAAAAGCTGGATCACCACTGCCTTCTTGTCGCTGTTGGACAGATGCCGCTTGATCCTAGCCGACACCAGCTGTAGTGAGGTACGTCGATCCCTTGATCGCGCGTTGCGTAGGAGCATACAGAAGAACCCTGAGATCTATGGTGTGAACATTCTGGAGAGCTTGGACTTGCTAATCTCTCTGGTAATACCAGAATACTGTTCTACCTCATCCAACTCACCAAAGGCTTCCGATCTGGAGTAAGCGAAACAATCTGTGAAGATGATGACTCCCTAATCACTAATCATCAATGACGGTTGGAGCGATGAGCGGAACATTTTCGCACACAGTTTTCCTGGCCACCAACTCCATCTGTTTCTTCAGGGGCGCGCACTGGTGATGAGTGGACTATCCCAACTGACTCTATCTCTCACCACGAAGTCTGGCAGGAATTATGCTACCTAAGGCGTTATAAGGCACCCAGCCCTGTTAGTCCACCTCCTGCTCTATTTAAAGGTGCGGACTCTTCGCTGCTTCGAGAACACTGCTTTGTTTTCGGAAGTCTGGACAAAAGAGAAAGTTCCGTCATCCTGGAGTGAGTCGATACTCGTCCCCATCTTCAAAAAGGACCTGCACACAAATTACTTCGATTACAGGGTCATAAGTTTGGTTCCCATCGTTTTTAAGATTCTGGTGTCCATCATACTTCGCAGGCTATCCCAAACGCGTGAATCACTACAGCGAGAACATGCTGGGTTCCGCGCTGTTCGCGGCTGCATCGATCAGATTTTCACACTCCGCCAGATTCTCGAGTTCCGCCATGTGTATCAAAAGCCAACTATTGTTTTGTTCCTGGATATCCGTGCTGCCTTCGATTCTGTCGACAGGGCTGCATTTGTGGTACTGTCTGCTGAGGAATGGTATTCCAGGGAAGTTCGTTTCCATTCTGCGTGCTCTGTGTAGTCTGATCTCGGATAGAGTTAGGGCTTATGACAAGTTTTCACCTTCCTTTGTTGTCACCAGTGGGGTTCGACAAGGATGCCCTATATCTCCATTCCTCTTCAACTTTGCCATTGAGGATGTCCTCGAAAATGATCTAGAAGCTTTGTTAAACGTTGGCGTTGAGCTCCTCCCAGGTAGTGAGGTGATTGATTTGGATTACGGTGGTGCTATCTTCTTGTTTGGTGACGGTTTGCAAGTCGTCCAACTTGCACTTAACCGCCTGGCTATTAAAGCGTCGAAGTATGGCATGCACTTTACACCATCCAACTGCAAAGCACTTTTTCAAGACTGGTATACGCCCCTACCTACACTCACCATCGATGGGGAAACGTTAGAAGTGGTATAGAGTTTTGTCTACCTGGGAAGCTGCGTAACTGCTGGTGGGGCTGTTCAAAACGGGATTTCGATGCGTATCTCAAGAGCTCCTCTCGCCTTCCCAGGCTAAGGCTTTTATCGTGCCGCCATGACATCCGTCTCTCCATCAAAGGACGGGTTTATAGTGCTACTCTCCGCGTTGTACTGTTGTACGATTGTGATACGGCCTGCTCGTACCGATGCTCTACGTCGACTGTCTGTCTTCGAGAACCGTTGCGGTCCATCGTTGTGTGTGGTGGCTGAACTACGTAACCAACGCTGAAGTCAGACGGCGTGTTTTGTGTGGAGACAGCCACTCCCTCTAAGCGCTTGTTTCGCTGCGCCAACTACGATGACTGGGACACGTACTGCGTATATTCGTTCAGCGTCTTTCGCGTCGTGCCTTGTTCGCGGTCGCTGGACAGAGTTGGTGGGGGTGGTGTGGTGGACAGCCTACAACTGGGAGAAACAGGACAAAAGAGCTGGCATAACATCTGGCCACCGTTGCTTCCTCCCGACTCCCTAGATGGGGTCCCAAGGATGTTGAGTGCAGTTGGTGGGAAACCTTATTAGTCATGGCTCGAAACCGAACTCGGTGGCTGGCGTGTATCACTGTTTGTTGCGGTGATTCCCCTTCTCTCCCCCGACAATAGAGCATCGAAAAATCTCAAAAACGTAAGTTGAACAATGGACAACAACTTGTTTTTTTTCTTTTTTCTTTTACCCTAACCCTGTTTTCCTATTCTGCCATGGTCCCGAGGACACAATATCTGTACACAGATTGTGATCAATATGTCATCACCATCATCATCATCAACACACGTTAGCTGAGGATTAGAAACACCCTCGGGTAATGGGTCGCAATACAAAAGGGAAGTTACTGAATACTTAGACTACAAAGAATTCAAAAAGCAAGTAATGTAATGTTAACTATTATATTATGCAACTCATGAGATCGTAATTGGTCGGGTGGTCTAAAGGGGAGAGGAATGGACAAAAAGCTCCCAGCGCAAACCCCATTGGGTCCGACTCTTAGCCATATCAGCCATGTGTACAACCAAACGTGTTCATCATCCTTGGGACCCCAGCCAGACAGTCAGTATGCACCAAACGCCGCCAAGTTTGAAGCGAAGGTTTTCATTTATTTCGACCAAGTCTTCCCCTCCCATCATCCTTCAGCGGCACCTGCGGCGCGCAAACAACGCACGTCGCGGGAGTCGGTGTGCCGGCATGCGCAACACATGGACCGGCCATCGGTGTCTGGTGCGTTATGTAATCGTGTCAAACGGTTCACCCGCTCTTCCTGCACCAAATACGCGACATTGCTCACGCGGTGCTTCCACCAGACATGAGCAAAGCTGCGAAGGCTGCGATGATCGATATTTCTTTTGGTACGGAAAACCTGCAGCAAGAGGCATGATGATGCTAAACTCATTTCCATTATGCAGTCTCTGTAACATGACTCCCGAGCCGTGTATGGGTCTACGGAAGCTGTCTTCTGAGTTACGCACAGCAAGTGAGGTTCGTCAGAGTTGTCCTATAGCTCCTTTCCTCTTCAGCTTTGTGATCGAAATGATCATGAATGACTCGGTTCTCTTAAACTTTTCTGGAGTGTAAGTACTGTCAGTTAATCGACTGACAAACCTGGAGTATGCGGACCACATCGCTCTTAAGTCTGACGCAAACACAAGTGCATAGATTGACGCATAGCGATGCAGACTTTGGTAAGTACTTTGCACCTCCGAAGTGCAAAGTACAACTGCAGAACTGGACCGAAATACCTCCGGTTCTAGCTATCACGGAACAGCCACTGAAAATGGTGCATCAGTTCACTTACCTTGGTGACTGTATCAACTCTGGTGGTCACATCACTGAGGAAGTTATTCGCGTATCAGCAGTACCCGTGTGACTTTCCAGAGACCCAACCATTTATGGAGACGGCGGTATATCAGCCTGTCAGTGAAAGTTAGGGTGTATAACGCTGCGGTAAGGTCGGTCTTACAATGGCAAACATTGGCAGTTGTTCCGCCTGCTACAGGAAACGGGCAGCACGTGACCTGGTGTTAGTGAAACAATACATGACGAGAGTGGACAGCCTATCCACAACTTGTCAAAATGCTTGGAGCCTCTGGCTAAGCATTTTGCAAAGCAATTGAATCGGCCTTAATTGTTCGATTCCTCACCGGCTAGTGATCGCCCTGATCCGTAGACTGTCTCTTTGGATCCGCCCTCTCGATCAGAAGTTGAGCGTTCAATCGGACTGTTAAGTTGAATAAAGTCGCGGGACCATATGATGTTTATCCAGCCCCCTGCTCTTGCTGATGATTTACACGAATTACTGGTGAAACTGTGGGAGCAGCAAACTCCCAACCGACTGGAGCTGTTATGTCCATCGCAATGAGACTGGACCTTACCGTGGTGCGATGGTTTGCGTGCCTCAGAGATCCATTGAGCTATGCTGGGTGCTGCTTTTTTGCACCTTCGGAGTCACTCATACCAGATTGGTCATTGGTTAGTGTTCAGACAAACTCAGCCTCCTGGTCCTCCAGGTTGGGGGTTGGAATGAGGGTGGCTCGTTTTTCCATAAAACGGGCTCTCTGTAGTCCAGTGCCAAAACCCCGCTGCGGTAAGGTTTTTGAACCCAAGGCTTTGGTTGAGAACCCTAATCGTTCTCCTGTCTATGCCTGGGCAACCTGACAGTGTTCTTCCCATGCAATACAATGAATCTTTCCTCTAACAATTTCTTGATGCTCTGGCCGTCGTAGAGGGTAATAAACGGCGCCCTATCTGCTGCATCGAGCTGGGTGGATAGGGGTATGGATGCTACTGCTCAGAACTTCTCGTCTTCTTATCCCCCTTTTTGTGCTTTTTCACCGTTATCGTCCCGCTCCAGCTTTACTCTTATCCCCCTATTTGCAATCTCCTACTTCTTGGCCCTCCCCCAGTAGTCGCTTGTTTTCTAGTTTCAACTCACACAATTGCAGGGCATCGCTCCAATCTAGTCGACAAGTCCATGTTCAACCAAGCGGACAACGTCAGTTCATCCGTTTCCCTTTGGAGTCCTTGCTTCTCGCTAAGGCTGGCATGCCTCAATGTGCGTACTTTGCTACAGATTGGTCAACAGGCAGCACTTGCCCGCACACTAAACTATTTGCTATTTATCAGAAACCCACCTGCAAGATTCCAGCTCTGTTGTTTCCCTGCGATCCCCAACATGCAACACTGGCGGCACATTCTCATTGCGGCTGTCTGG
The DNA here is from genome assembly GCA_944474145.2 of Dicrocoelium dendriticum. Classification (NCBI taxonomy): domain Eukaryota; kingdom Metazoa; phylum Platyhelminthes; class Trematoda; order Plagiorchiida; family Dicrocoeliidae; genus Dicrocoelium; species Dicrocoelium dendriticum. The sequence continues at coordinate 141,351,098 of OX104064.1, forward strand.
CGATGATTCAACTTTAAATGCCGGTCAAGCTGGCATTGGCATTGTTTTGAGTCCCCGGGCTGAAGCTGCCATGATCGATTGGGTTCCAGTCAACAGTCGGATGTGCGCCCTGAGATTAGCTGGTTCGTTCCGTGCTGCGAAGTCGCGCTTGGACAAATGGTGCTTGTTTGTCATTGCGGCCTACGACCCTACAAACTGTAGCGCTGATTCAGCAAAAGATGATTTCTATCAGCAACTTCAGGATCTCCTTCTTTACAGAAAAAGCTCGGATACTGTGGTTTTAGCTGGCGATCTAAACGCACAAGTCGGAAAATTGTCCTCTGATGAGCTTCATCTGGGAGGCCAACATGGTGTAGGCTCCCGTAATGATAACGGTGAGCGATTGCTACACCTGTGTGAAGATGCTCGCCTCTTTCTCGCGAGCACAAACTTTCGACACAGCACTCGCAGACGCGTGACTTGGCGCTCACCAGCTTCGAACCAGCCATGAACGCAAATCGATCATATCGCGATCATTTACCGCTGGAGATGCTGTGTACATAACTGTCGCTCAATTTGGAGCACGAGCGTGGACTCTGACCACGCACTTGTCTGCGCCGACCTCTGGGTGCGTTTCGGTGGACGTGCACAACGTCGATATGAACGGATTGACACCATCCAGCTGGCGAAGTTAGGTTTTCCGAATGTGTATCAAAGTGCGCTGACATCCGGGCTTAGTAAGCGCCCACTGAACACCGTTGAAGATCACTGGTCGCATATTCGTCAAACATTACTATCAACAGGCATGTCTTCATGTGGCAAATCAAATTGCCAAACTGGACATTGGGTTTCTACAAAGTCTGGAACCTATGGATGCTCGCCGATGTATTTCGGCTGGAAGCGAATACAATGAGGCTCGCAAAAATCTCAGGGCGAAACTACGTGCTAGCCTGACGGAAGACCGCGAAGCCTGGTGGTCTCATCGTGCCTCTAAGATGGCAACAGCCGCTACCGTTGGCAATCATCGTAAGTTATTCCATCTGATACGGGAAACAGGCAACAGGAGACCTGGTGTTAGCGAGACCATACGCAACGAAAGTGGACAGCCGATCCACAGCCTGTCAAAACGCTTGGTGCGTTGGGCTGAACACTGCAAGGCAATTTAACCAACGTGTGTTATCGATTACTTTTTCGGGCATTGAGCGCCCTTCTCTCTGGTCCGTCTCCTTGGATCCGCCCTCACGCGCAGAAGTCGAACGTGAGATCAGGCTGTCGAAATTGCATAAGGCAGCAGGGGCAGATAGAATTCCTTCAGCCCTCTTCAAATTCGGCGGACCTGCTCCAGTAGATGATTTACCCGAGTTGCTAGTGAAACTTTGGGAACAGGAGACTGTCCTGACTGACTGGAGCCGCTCCGTCATTGTCCCAATTTTCAAGGGAAGCTCCCGTTCGGAAAGCGGCAACCATAGAGGGATCAGTTTGATTTCAATCGCCTCTAAATTGCTTGCGTCTGTCATTCTCAACAGACTGATTGGCACTCGTGAAAGCCAGATTCGTGAAGAGCAAGCTGGGTTTCGTCGTCACATTACGTCAGTTGTTGGGGCACCGTCACATATTTTGTCAGATCACTGTTGTGTTCCTTGTGATCGAAAGCGCCTTCGATTCGTTGGATCAATATGCTCTTTGAGACTGCTTGCTAAGGAAAGGTATGCCAGAGGAATATATAAATCTTATCCGAGCATTATACGCGCCTAACTCGGGCAGAGTGATGGCTTTCGGCAAGCTGTCGCCGCCCTTCAATATCTCCAGCGGTGTAAGACAAGGATGCCCACTGTCAACTTTCCCCTTCAACTTCGCGACACGACTTAGATGTGTGGAGCTGCTTACTGGTGAACGACTTCTTGACTTGCAGTACGCTGACGATATTGCCCCCATCTGTGACAGCTCCTAAACGTGCCAAGCGGCACTGGACAGATTAGCACTGGCTGTCACTCGTTTCGCGCCATGCTTTGCACCCTCCAAGTGTAAAGCTTTTCTTCAAGATTGGCAAGGAAAGTCTCCTGCGCTGACCTTTGGTGGGGATCAGCTAGAAGTCCTTCAAAACTTCAACTACCTAGGTAGCTTAAAGCAGTTTCTTCCCTTCAACGATTTGAAAAGCACGGAAGGAAGACGAAGGCTGCTAGATGCATGCATTTCGTATGGTCTCCTCAGTACCATTACCAATAAACGATATGCATAGATATAGGTAACAGTGAGTGCCACCAAACATATGTGACTACGGAAACAGTTACATAGGCAGAACTAATAGAACGCTGACTTCCCGATCAAAGGAGCATGTAGCAACATGGGTTCATGGTGAAATTGCTTAGTTTGCCTACGGTCATCAGATTCCATGTTCGCGCAGACCGCCGGCTTTCTCGATAGTCAAACACCTATTAGACTCGGGTCACCGGATAGAGCTGGGCTCCGCGTTTAAAGTTGTATTACGTCACACTAATCCGCGCTTCCTTCGGTTTACTGAGGCTGTCGCTATAAGCCAGATTCAGCCAGTCTTGTGTGTTCAGAAACAATTATTTATCAGCCTAAACCTGCCTTGGACGTAGGTGTAAACTTCCATTATTCGTTCTGCACTTTAAGCTTGTCTGGTTGCCTGTGTTTGCCTATCGAGGAAGCCAGCGGTCTGCGCGAACATGGAATCTGACGACGGTAGGCAATCTGAACAACTTCACGTTGAAACCATCTTGGTACATGTTCCTTTAGTCGGGAAGTCAGCGTTCTATTAGTTCTGCCGATGTAACTTTTCCGCAGTCACATACAAATTGGTATACACAGTGTGAGTTGACCCCATGTTCGCGCAGACCGCCGACTTCCTCGATAGGCAGACACCTATTAGACTCGGGTCACCAGATAGAGCTGGGCTCAGCGTTTAAACTTGTGTTACGTCACACTAATCCGCGCTTCCTTCGGTTTGCTGAGGCTGTCGCTATAAGCTGGATTAAGCCAGCCTTGTGTGTTCAGAAACAATTATTTGTCAGCCTAAAACTGCCTTGGACGTAGGTGTGAACTTCCGTCATTCGTTTTACACCTTAAGCTTGTCTGGTTGCACCCACTGTTGGCTATATCTATGCCTACCGGTTATTGTTAATGGTACTGAGGAGACAATGCAAAATGCATGCATCTGTCTAGGTAGTTGTATAAGCGCCGCTGGTGCTGAAGGCGAGTTCACAAACTGTATAGCAAAAGCATGAGACTCTTATGCTAACCTTCGCTACCTATGGCGCCGGCGCGACATCACTCTCTCCCTGAAGGATAGAGTGTACAATGCAGCTGTATGCACGACTCTACTCTACGGTTATGAAACCTGGCCCCTCAGATCACCGGACATAAAGAGGCTAGTTACCTTCGACCACCGGTGCCTTCGAAGTTTGCCCGTATCTATTGGGAACACCGTGTGAGTAATGAACGGGTTCGACACCTTACTTATGGCGCAGGAAAAAGAAGCGAACCTCTCAGCACCGATATTTTCTGCTCCATGCTCCGATGGCTGGGCCACGTGTTGCGCATGCTAGCCCACGGACTCCCTCGACGTGCGTTTGCACGCCGGGGTTGTGGTTGGAAGAAGAGGTGAGGTGACCAAACAATGACTCGGTCGAGAGGAATAAAGGCCCTCACTTCGGAGCTGGCCTCGGCCTGTGCGTCTCGGCTCCCTGGTTGGGGTCCGAAAGACGATGAACACGTTTAACCTCTCTAACCACGATCTCAGTTAATAGACAATAGGTGACTTTTTGAGGCACAATAGGCGGCTATTAGCTCTCCAGAACGATGTCCATCCATTACTTTTGACAGTGTGCCTCTGTTTCACGTTTTTCTTTTCTTTTGTATTGCGGCACCATAACTGAGGTGTTTTCCGCTGCAGCTAGCGTATATAATGATGATGCTCAGATCATAGTTGTTCAACTAAACCAGACTGAACTGGTGTTTTGATACGAGAATATATGCAGCGAGAGTGGACAGCTTATCCACTACTTGTCTAAACGCTTTTAGCATTAGACTTAGCACTGAAAGATCCTAACTCAGTCGGAACTACCAGCTTTGCTGCCGGCCAGTGACTCCCGCAGTCCCTGGCTTGCCGAACAACCTCATCGTGGTGTCAGCTGGGTGCTTCGGGATTATCCCGTTCCTGCAAATGGTTCAGCGACAGTGTTCCAGGACGTGGTGGGTTTTCGCCTGGCAAGCGTTCTCCCTATAAAAACCCACATATATGTCTGTTTAAAAACACTGTGACGTGGCGGATGTGACTCGCCACTAAATTAAGTCACTGCCCCTTGCCTCTCTCTGAGTGACATTGTAATTCAAGGGTGTGCTGGGCCCCTGGTCCTATGCGGTCCTAAAAGCGTATCAACCACTTGTTTCGTCACCGCATCCCAACGGGTTGCGATACCGTCATGTCTCCCTGCTACCTTGTAGGTTAGATCCTTGATCAAAGGCTCGGGGTTGGCCCCCTAAGACAACCCTCTACTTCGGCCTGGGCAACCGAGTATTATCTCGCCCACTGACGAACCATGGACTTACAGCCACAACCATTCCCCCGTTCTCTTGCTGCTACGATGCTATTCACTCATGTTACTATGCGGACTTCACAAGCACACACCACTATTTACCTACCCTTCCCTTGTACCATACATACCCATTTTTACCTGATTCCTCTATGGCGATCAACCCCACATCCACCGATGAACCTGTTCCCGTGACATCTGCCAACTCAACCACAGTGCTCAACAGAGAGCTGCCAGTTCCAGAGTCTCCCATCTTCGCTCCTGCAACCCGGAATGCAGTTCAAACTTTCAGCCTTCAACGTACCCACATTACTGCAGTTCGGTCAGCAAGCTGGACTTTCACGCACACTAGAGACCCTTGGAATTGATATCTGCCGCCTGAGTGAAACAGGACTCCAGGACTCTAACTCGGTCTGTCAACTGGCGTCACCGCTCCACCCATGCACGCACTTCCATCTCCGCCTCTGGTGACGCCGAGTCTACCGCATCTGGGCAAGCTAGTGTTGGAATCACTATCAGTGCTGTAGCCGAGATTGCTCTGATTGATGGATTCCGATCAATAGTCGCCTTTGTGCGATGAGGCTCGATGGCTCTTGAAAACTTAGCAGATGTCAAGTCGAAAAGCGTGCTCTTTTCGTGACCCCTGCCTACGCGCCCACTGATTGTAGCTCGGACACAGTTAAAGACCAGTTCTACTAGAACCTTCATGAGCTGCTCCTTAGAGCTCCTAAAACAGACACATTGTTTTGGGAGGAGACTTCAGTTCGCGTGTCGGTCGGCTGCTGCCATGTGAGCGCCACCTCGGGGGGACCGGTGGATATGGTGATGTTCGCTTAGACAACGGAGAGTGACTGCTCAGTCTGTGTGCTGATCATCAGCTTTTCCTCTCCAGCACGAGCTTTCGTCATCCTGGACGCCAGTACGCCACTTGTCGCCTCCCATCATCAACCCAGTGCTGCTCACAGATTGACCACATAGCCATAAGTCGCAGGTGGCGCGGCAACGTACGCGACTGCCGATCATTTTGGTCAACGTACGTCGATACCGATCATGCACTGGTATGTGCAACCGTTTGCATGCGTTTCGGTGGTTCACGTAGGTCCAAACACACCCGACTGTACACCTACAAGCTGGAGGACTCAATGGTGAAGAAGGAGTATCAACAAAGGCTTCGTGAAAATCTCTCCCTCTCACACTCTGGATGTTGATCAACACTGGTCAAGTCTGCAACAAGCCTTGCTGTTGGCCGGTTTGTTCAGCTGTACCCTCGCTCGTTTCACTCCTAAAAGCTGCATCTCAGGAAGATCCTCAGCATTGCTGGATCGCCAACGGGCGGTGCCTGCTGGCACAGAGTACAACGAACACCGCCGGTCTGTTACGCAACAACTGAAAGCAAGCCTTCGCTCTGATCGTGAATCTTGGTGGTCAAAACAAACTAATGAGATGGAAGCCGCTGCATCAACTGGCAACTTCCGCCGTCTATTTTACATCATCAGGGCCACTGGTTGCAATTTCCACGCTATCCGCTAGACGATTTGCGAATCAGACGGCACGAAGATCACCAACCTTCACAGGCGATTGGGTAGCTGGGCAGATCATTTCGCTCTTCAATTCAACCACCCAACATAGCCCCTTGCGACACCTCCAGCCCCAACGGATGATGCTTGGCCTGTCTCCACAGCCTCCCCCAAAGGAAGCAGAGATCCGAACTGCAATCCAATCTTTGAAACGCCACAAGACTCCGGGTCCCGACAGCCTATCACCGGCTCTATTCAAAGATGGCGGGAGTGTACTTGTCAGCAGAATCCTGTCGCTGTTCACGAAAGTTTGGACTGAGGAGAAGGTTCCGAACTCATGGGGAGAATCGGTCATTGTTCTAACCCACAAGAACGGCTCCCGCGACGATTGCTGCAACTACCGCGGAATCTCGTTAGTCTCTATCCCATCCAAAATATTCGTGTCGGTCCTACTTCGCAGGCTTTCGACGACTAGAGTGGAGTTTTTCCAAGAAGAACTAGCCTGATTTCGTCCAGGCCGCGGCTGCATCGACCAAATCTTCACGCTTCGGCAAGTTCTCGAACTTCGTCACATCCACCGGCGGCCAACAATTGTAGTGTTTTTGGACATCCGTGCTGCATTTGATTCCGTAGATAGATCTGCGTTGTGGAACTGTTTACTGAAGAAAGGTGTGCCCGACAAATTTGTAACCATCCTGAAAGTACTTTACAGTCACACGTCGGGCAAGGTCAGGGCTTACGGCACGTTCTCTTTTTCATTTGCTGTGACCAGCGGTGTTCGCCACAATTGCTCTATTTCACGTTTCCATTTCAATTTCGCCATCGAAGTTGTTGTCCAAAGAGCACTGGAAGGTGTCCAGAACTGCTGTGTTGAGCTCCTCACTGGAGACTGTGTCACGGACTTGGACTACGCCGATGATATCGCCTTGCTGGAGGACGACCCACATACCGTCCAGAGCGCCTTGGACAGCTTAGCGATGAAGGCATCTAAGTACAACTTACGCTTCACTCCGGGAAAATGTAAAACGCTGCTCCAAGACTGGTAGGTGCCTGAGCCCGCGCTCACCATTGCTGGACATGTTCTGGAGAAACTCCCTTGCTTTACTTATCTAGGGAGTTGCATCACGGCTGGTGGCGGTGTTGGAGATGAAGTCTCACAACGGATTGCAAAGGCCCACCTTGCATTCATCAAACCTAGACTCCTATGGCGTCGTCTTGATGTCAGTCTGAAGCCCAAGGGCAGGGTGTACAATGCTTCCGTCCATGCAATACTCTTGTACGGCTGTGAGACTTGGCCTATTCGCTCAGAAGACATGAAGCGGCTGTCAGTCTTTAGCAATCGCTGTCTACGAAGGATTGCTCAAGTGTGGTGGCAACACCACGTAAGAGACGCAGAGCTGCGAGACAATGTCCTTGGAACGGATAGTGCCAGTCATTAGGACGCATGCGTTGGCTCGGGCAAGTTTTGCGCATGCCAGCCCATCGCCCACCACGTCGAACGCTATTTGCACTCCCAGGGAGCGATTGTAAAAAGTGCCGCGGTGGACAGCCAATGACATGGAGAAGGAGCATGATGAAGGCAACCTCAAGTTCGGCGGCAGTCGGACCAGTCCGTCTTCCAGGTTGGGAACCACGAGGTGTTGAACGCAGTGGTTGGAAACATTGGACCTCACGGCCCGCAACAGACATCAGTGGCGTCAAGGTTGTTCTGCCATTATATCCCCCTTTTAATACACGCAAAAAACTTACAAAACGAGGACAAAAAATTCAAAATGGCGTGTGTAAAACCAAAAAAATCATTTTCCGTTCTTTATCGCAGTTCGTGTTCCTACCTTCTTTACTTTTTTCTTCTTCCATGGTTTTGATGGCACAATGTTAACAGACTGTGTGCGATTGATTCCCCAAATACAGGGTGCATGTGTTTGTCTGTGAAGGAGTGTGGGCCGACTCCGTTGATGAAACGTGGCTTCCATCCACATACCTCCCGGTCTTATTCCTTCGGGTTTACACTGGATATGGGGTGTGTGGTTGGAGCTGTGAGTGGTGCAGCGCAAGACACCCATGGTCCCTCTGTAGACGCAGGCGTCCTGTGGCTAGCCACAGGCAAATCCGAAACCGGATGCCGCCAACCATATGTATATATATATATATATATATATATATATATATATATATATATATATATATATTATGGTGTCAAAAGTGAGATCGGACTATTAACATCGAATAAGGCCACGGAACTAAATAAACTATCTCAAGCTCTCTTCAACTTCGGGGACCTTTTCTTGTGAAAGATTTACACGATCTGTTGGTGTAATTGTGGGAACTGGGAACTATCCCAGCTGGCTGATGCTGCTCCACCGTCTTTCCAATCTCCAAGAGTGGCGTACGTTCGAAGTAAGGCAGCCATAGAGGATCAGTTTGATCTTCATCGCTCCAAGCTACTTGCCTATATCGTTCTTCACGCATTGACTGGTGCTTGTGAGTGCCAGATTCGTGAGGAGCAAGTCAGGTCTTGTGGAAGTTGAGGTTGATTGAACTACAGGTTCATTTTGTCAGTTATTGGAGCCCCGCCACTTTGATTGACTATCCACCGTAGTCTTACACCTCGACACCAAAGGTGCGCACTGCAGCGACACTTATGGGAGATAATCTAGAATTCTTTCAGAATGTCTACTACCTGTGCAGCTGTTACAGCGCCTGCGGGATCGAAGTTGATATCATGAATCGTATTGTGGAGGCTCAAGTTGCTTTGGCCAATCATCGCCGCTTGGGGTGCCGGAGTGGTATCACTCTTACCCTGATCGGTGGGGGGCTACTGTACAGGCGTCCGTTCAGCCTTACTGTATGATTGTGGAACGCGGTCCATCAGCTAGAGGCTCATTTCTTTCGACCACCGGTGCCTCCGCAGCTTAGCTCAGGTTCTTTGAGAATACCGAAAAATCAATGTTGTGTTCGGCCTCACGTTTATGGCATCTTTTTACGTATGTTCTTCAGCTATCAAATGTGTGAAATGATTTCGATGTTCTACAACCGCAGTCGAGTGCTTTGCCGGGAATTAAGAATGGTTAATAGGCCTTAGATCATGGTCATAATGGAGGCAATCTTACACGGGTGTGGGTAATAGCAACTGCTTTGTTTACACACAGCCTGCTGTTCGTTGGTCCCAATGTTAATCCATGTGAACGCGTGTGTTGTAGTGCTATGCTTCTGATATAGTGGATGTGGTGGGCACATTATTGGTGGCTATCATCATTGTCAACACAAAATATCATTTGCGAAATTATGACTAGGTGGCGTTGTAATTTTGATGGGCAACCTACTTCAGCGCTAATATCACTCACAGTGTTCACAGTACCAGTACCTTTGCCCCCTCAGATTGTGAAAGAGATTCCTTGGTAAATTTCACCTTTAGCGGTCAACCGCTTGGAGCGGGATGACGATGAGACACCTTCCTTCACCTGCGGTTTATTAATTCTGGCGGAGCTGCGGAGTCGAACCACAAACGTGCGCCATTTTGGTGAAACCTACTTTACAGTCTGCGCACATCCGCAAACGATTCCGGCACGTATGAGCCACTGGTCACGAGTTCGGTTTCACCGGGGATGCGAAGGCTATCATCCTTGTCATTTGGACTAGAGTCCAGTAAGCGTGGATGCATGAGGACACTACTATCCTGCATGTGTGTTCCCTAGACGCAATAGTAATCTACTGCGCTGAAGTGCAGCATCGTAGCGGATGTCGCCTGTTTTCCATTATGAATCTGAGTCTCGACGTTGGACCACCTAGGGTTTCAGAGATGACTCGGTTCCCCTGCTGGTAAGGTTAAGGAAGTCAACATTTGCCTCTTACTCGTAAACTTGAGATTATTTGTGAAAAAGAAAGGAAACAAAAAGCAGTGACGGTGGTATGTGCTTAGACGACGCTGTCAGGTTTCGCCGTCCCTGTAAAATTTTCTTCGAGAGTACCGCCTTGTAACTTTTAACATAGTAATCTGAATCAAAAACCTCGGGCGAGAAAGTGAAGCTCGGGATTTGCGTGATGTGGGTGACAATAACTATAGCACGTCGGGAGCTATTTGTGCTTCTTTTTCTATCGTTGAAAATACGAATGTCATTTGGATTGGAGCCTATATTCTATTCTGACTGTCGGAGGGCTACACGGCCGTCATCTCCAAAGAACTGACCCGCCTACAGTAACATAATAGAAAGAAGAATACTGTGGTCAGTTGGTGCGCATCGCTACTGGTGACTTCCGCTCTAGCCTATACGGTTTTAACTTGGTTCCAGTGTTGATAGTTATCGTTTTCTATTATCGTCCACTGCCTTCTGATCTGAGATCTTACCTAAGAGTAGAAGGAACTTGTTTTCGCTCAGGATGGTAGACAGTTGCGCAGTATCGCACGCACTGTAAGGTGAACAAAATTGAGTCCCTCGAATTCAACGACGCATCTGACTCCGTGAGCAACTCCGTCCTATTCGACACACTTGCCTGCAAAAGTGCTCCAACGAATTGTTTGAGCATTTTGTGTTACCTGTGCTCTGCTACCATGGACGGTGTTTTACGATGAATCGTCGGAGGTCTGCCTCCACAAGTAGTCTTCTTCAGGGTTGCATCATCTTCAGACTTATATTCATCCTCCCACTCACAGCAGCAAACTGCTGTTCTGGAAAGCCAATTGGTATGGATTGTATGAATGACATCATCTCTCTTCTTTACCGTCGGGAAGCGTCACATTTAAGCTTTGACAAATTCCTTACAAGGCTCCACTCTTTAGCATGCGCTTAGCACTTGTAAACGATATGACGCTGTTGCACCGATTCAGGCGACCTGATAACACTTGGACCCGTACCAATAAGGAACTGGAGAGCGTGGATCAATGTGTATGTTAGTGGCTGGAGTAACATTTATGACTGGCTGCGGGAATCAGTCTTCAAGATGGGGAAGTTAAAAATACCGTTATCCTTTACTGGAGGGCAACTTGGTCTTTTCTATCTTAAATTCCCAAACACCATCTAGTCAGGACCAAACTCTGTACTCACTAAAGAGACAGGCATGTACCCGATTAACAAATGAAGCTGAGGAAATCCGTATTCTTTCGGGCATGTGCTACGGATTCCCACCCATCTGTGTTACCGTTTGTCGGATTCGAAGTGACTACATTCCTCACTGTTAGTCCGTTTCTCTTTTTCATCTCTGGGTCAAACTCGTTGGTATGCAGGGCGTGTCTCGAGACCGGAGTTGGTGACACGTTTGTTGTCCCCTTGATGGACTATTTGGTTCACCTTTGCATGGTATTACGTGACCTGGAGTGCAATCGTGTTGCAGATGCAAAGGCTAGCACTTGAGCTGTCTCATCGTTTTGTTGCGCTATTCTCCCACTCTATCCATTTGCTTGTGATTGTTTGTTGCTGACAACGTGTAGGCGGTTTGACGCCGATTGCCTAAAGGTTTTCACCTAGCTCACCTTCTATTTTCCTGATTTTTAGGGTGTCTACTTTTCTGTCATGCTGTATTACCAGTTCACGATGTTGTTCTTTTAGATGACGATTTAGATTGTTGTTCACATCTTTCTTGGAAGCACTTGGCAGCTTGATGCTACTTCCTGCTGATTCTGTTTGAAATGGCAACACATTGTGTTAAGCAACAGTATGTAAGCACTCCCATTAATTGGGCTAACTACGAGTATGTTATGAACTAGCAAATATCACGTTTGTCGAATTCTTTGGTACTCTACTCCCTCTTATATTTTTCGGGTTTGATTTGTGCTCCTGATCCCCTTGTATAGATTGCGTGTCGCAATCCAAGACACGGCCAGTGCTCCAATACCCAGAAATCAACCGCTGTGCCAAGCACTGCTCGGGGAGCCCACTGACCTAGGGATCATGGCGGTAGCCGCCAAGCACTATGCATCGAGTTCCACTTCCAGCTCAGCTACCTATACCCGCTGAGTCCAAACCAGGACGAAACCGTGGGTCGTGGAGTACAGGGATGGGAGAGAGCCACACGGACACCATCTTGCTTCGTGGGCATTCACTACTTCGCCGCTACGAACTAGGAAATGCTCTTATGTTCTACCTCGCACCTAATTCTTTTCCTGTGTCTGTCATCGCTTTTTCTTTATAACTCTTTACTTGGACCCTCACTTTCTAATTTCGTCTACTTTTCTGTGCAGCGACGCGTGTCAAAGTTCTACCGCATTTTGACTATGATCATGTTTAATCGATTGCATCAATCCAGTGCTGTCTTGGGTGACAATTAACCCACCTGTTTTTTCTTTTAACGGATATTTCCCTCCGTTTCCAACGTTAATTCAGACGATTTCTTTATCACCATGCTTGTTTGCTCACTTGGTCTTGCACAGCATTTTTGGGCTATTTTATGCGCATTCGGTGCCATCGCTAAATACCTTCCGTTTCCGTTCAATACTTGCATGTTCGATCCACCACACCCTCTGTACAAACCAGTTTGTGGTGCCTCATCGTAGCTTTCAAATTACCATACATCGAGTACACCAAATGCCACCTGGAACTCTTTACCTCTGTGCCAAGCGTTGCTCGCGGACCTAGGAGCCATAGTGATCAAGGTGCCAACCTTTGAACACTACGCCTCGAGATCCAACCCAACTCTGGCTATCTCCATCTGATGAGTCCAAAGGAGGACGAAACCGGTTGTGGGATGTCAGGGTTGGGAGGAGCAACGACTAATCACCAATACCGTGATATCACTTTTGTAAACCCGGGGACTAATCCATATGGCACCTTTTTAAACCCGTGGTTCACTAACGAAGGCTGTAATTCAATGTAGGTGAGTTGTTAATTACCAGGAGACTGTCTTTATTGGCTGATCATTGCAGAAGTTAGCCCCAGCTCTCAAATCTAATCAGGAGAAAGCAGACTTTGGCTATAGTCTAGGATACGGCTTCAAGTACTGTTTGTTGCACATCGCCTTCCCCACTTCTCTGGCATTCAGGAATCGTTTATCTCAGTCACACTATAAGGTTTTCATGCCACACTGATTGCCCCATTCTGAGTGGTTCTCCTTCCGCACCATTCGTACACCAATCAATGTTTGGTGACAGCTGGTTAGCGCTAATCGACTATTTGCTTAATTGAACCAACTCACTTCAGTCACTTTGTCCCAATCTCTGCTTTCATCCTTTTCCATAGTTTCATCAGCCTTTCCTCCAACACTTCGACACCCAGCGCGTTCGTGCGCATCACTTTCGAATTTGTTTTGGCTCTTTTTTACACACTCATATAGCCACTTACTTACTCCTTATCTTTTCAGGAGTCAAAGCATGTGCGCTGTCCCCTTTCCGAAAACTCACCATCATCTTTACGGCCCCTTGCGAATCCGCCTTGCAATTCCTCCTCCCCAGCTCAGTCATTCACATGTCAAGCTGTCCACTCTGCTGAGGATGTGTTTGTTCGGCGTCCAACAAGGGCCAGCGCACCAGTCGCACCCCATTCTTTGAGCAAAATGATTGCCGCCTTAGATCTGCTTGCTAGCGGGGTTAACCCAGCAGTGGTTGCCGAACGTTTGAGTGTCAGTCATGAGCTACTTGAAAAATGGCGCACAAAGGAGTCACAGCTACGGGAGGTAAGCGTTTTGTCAATTTACATCAGTATTCCGGCTAACAGCTGCTTTCCACTGCCAATGGTCCATGTATCTAATTTCCTTCTTTTATTGCCAGCGATGGATTAGTTCCCGTTCGATTATCACTGCGCATTCTCTCTTCATTCAACGGGTGACCAGAAGCCGAATACATGTTTATACGACAGGATTTCTGAAAAACTGTTTTATGTCTTGTCTTTCTATCCCGATGGCTTCCTCAATGAACCTGGTCACTTTCACGCTTGGGTGTTGTCGAACAATAGTCAAACTTCCTCGTTGCATCTTATGGTTGTGACACACGCTGTCAGCTTTGTCTTTTTGATTATCGGAATTGCATCTGGAATGGGGGAATTCTAGGCGTTACTCGTTTCCAACACTGTGCTCCGTAACCATTGTTTCCTTTATTTGAACTGTTCAATTGAAGCCAACTAGAACTGAGATTCGAATCAGGCATGTACGATGACCGAGCTACGTGGACGGTGCTTGTCATGTCGCTTGGAAATTCGATTAGTATTTTACATCACTCCTTAGATGTTTAGATTGTGACACACAATCTCAATGGGGCGAATCCCGATTTGCCTTTGAGTGCACTTTCGTCCTTCCAATCACTGTGTCCGCATCAGAAGGGTCATCATTTTCCTCGTTGCTTGTCTCTAACACTCCATTGCACAACGATTTCCATAGCGGCCTACACCGTGAAAGACACTTTTCATCTGATTGATTGTGTGCAGGATATGAATATTACCTAGAAGGTCATGTGTTCTATGGATGTCGGATCTTTGCTCACCAACATCCCATTACACGAAACAATCGATTCCTTGTGCGAATTTATCACGAACAGAAAAATATCCTTGTCAATTCCAGTGGAATATTTCAGGGATTTACTGCCATTATGCACAGAAAATGTGCATTACTTATTTGAGGAGCACGCATATCAACTGGTAGATTATGTGGCTACGGGAAGTCCGCTTCGCCAGGTACTAGCTGACCTCGAGGTGTGAACCCTCCCTAAACCAGATGTGCTTATACAGGTGGTATGTGGATGACACCTTAATGATTGCTACAAGTGTAAAGATTACTCCGTCTCTTCTCAGTGTGCTTAACAATGCACATCCCAACGCCTGTTCCATTTTGGAACTAGCAGTCAACAGTTATCTTAATTTACTGAATGTATTGTTGACAGGGTGAGACGATGACTCGATAAAACGCCCTGTTTACAGAAAAACCACATGCAATAACCCGTCTAAGAACTTCAGCCGCTTCGCACCGGTCCAATACAAGTGTTGCCTTGTCAAGACGTTTGATCGAGCTTTTAGACTATGCATTGCCGACTGCGTGGAGTCGGAATTGTCGTTCATCACACAGACATTACGGGACAATGGATATCCAGAGGCATTCATCAGATTTCACAGCCACCCGAAGGAAAACAAACCAAGAGTACTTACTGTGCCCAAAGTGCCCGTCTATTTACAGCTAGCCTTCAAATGTAATGGGGTGACGGCGCAAATTGAACGACGGGTGAACACAGCTATTCGCCGTACATTCAGCGCTGCCAAACTCAGTCCTATCTGGATAACCAAAAAGCTGCCCCAATCAAACCTACTCAACCAGTCTCCGCCACAACACATTGCAGTTATCAATTCTTCTGTTGCTGTTGAATCAGTTACCTTGGCAGAACAGCTCGTTATGTGAGTATGCGGATTGGAGAGCATGTTCCGAAGTGAATTCCTGGGCTGATAGCACAACAAACAACCGAACAATGAGCAGCAGGCAAACTGCCAACGTCATCCATCGCTAGACACCCAATCAGTACAGGTCATCAAGTTGGCCCTGACTCAGCTGTTAGTCGTCTACCAAAACGAAAACGCGAGGCCGTGACCCTTAATCATTGCCGTCCTACTCTTTGTGTACAAAAGCAACTGACAGTAACCCTTAAGCTTTCTTAGGGTCCGTGGCATTTGCCTCAGCTCAACCATCTGTTGTTTTGTTTCTGCGTGACTTTTTATCTGATCGATTCAAAACGGTTGTTTTTCCCCTCACGTGATCTTTATATGTCGTTGCTTTACAAGTGATCTGATACGAAATGGCGCCATCTTGCATTTCTCCTCTTATTGTTTTGTTCAAACTGATACAGTGGAGTCAATGCTTTACATGTCCGTATTGGTATAAACCCGCTAATATAGTTTACTGGATGTAGAACTTATCACAACTCAAAACTCGCTGCTAACATTTCTAAGCCTACAGCTTTTGCTAATTCAGCACATCGCAGTTCTCTTATTTCCGTGTCTCCATGAGCCATTGAAATCCGCTGACTGGCACTTTTCAAGATTCACGGTGGCCAGGATTGAGGCAGAAAAGATAAGATTTTAAAATTACACTACAAAAAATTCAATAAGCAAGTAATATACTGTTAAATATGATATCATTCATTTACTATGGGATCGTAATTGGATGGGAATGTGAAGGAGAGAGTTGAATGAACAAAAAACAACACAAACACCATTGGGCTGGCTCTTCACCATATCAGCAAGTGTCTGCAACCAGACGTGTTCATCGTCCTTCGGTCCACAACGCGGCATTCCGGAAACACCAACCGACGCCAATTTCGAAGTAGGGTTTTCATTTTTCTTGACACAGTCCTCGCTTAGCCTCCCCTCCTTCACTTACATCAAGATTCCGGGCGCGCAAACAACCCACGTCACGGGAGTCGGTGTGCTGGCATACACAACAGTCGACCCAGCCATCGGAGCCTGGTGCATGATGTAACGGTGCTGAGCGGTTCTCTCGCTTTTCTTGCACCAAATAATCGGCACCGAACATATTCATTGCTCACGCAGTGCTCCCACCAGACATGAGGTGAGCTGCGAAGGCAGCGGTGGCCGAACGTAGCTAGCCTCCTCGCCTGTCGACCTAATGGGCCAAGTTGCGAAACCATACAGGAGAGTTGAACGGTCGGCTGCATTATAAACTTTACCCTCCAAAATGAGAGTGTTGTCACGTCGGCGCCACAGGTGGTGGAGATTAGCAAAAACACATCGAGCTTTTGTTATACGGTTCGTGGCCTCATCTCCAATCCCCTGGGCGCTAATATAGTTGCCCAACTATTTGAACTCCTAAACGACTTCTAGCTGATCACCACCGAGGGTTAGCACATGGGTAGGTCATTGCCCATCTTGGAGAAGGACTTTGTATTTAGATGGAGCAATGCATAGCCTATAACAATTGACAGTCACTGCTAATCTGTTCAGTGCTGCTTAGCTCGTTCGGGCGCTATCACATACTCCAACTCAAGTGGTCGCTCACCAGGAAGTAGCTCCACACTTTGTAAGTCATGTCCAGCGAACGCTGTTTCCATGACTTCATCAATAGCGAAGTTGAAGAGGAAAGGTGACAGGGGGCATCCTTGTCTCACACCGCTGGTGATACTGAAGGGTGTCGAGAGTTTGCCATAAACCCTCACTCTGCCGAACTATGCGCGTGCAACGCTCTGATAATCGTTACATATTTTTCGCGCATACTTTTCCTGAGCAGACAGTCCCCAAGAGCACGTCAATCCATCGAATCGAACATGCCTTTAATGTCGAAAAACACGACTACGATGGATCAACAATAACTGCATCAATAAATAAATTAATTGACGCAAAGTAAAGATCTGGTCAAATTAACCTTGATTTCGATGCAATCCGGCTTTCGCCTCGCGAATCTGACATTCACGAGTTCCAGTCGGTCTGAGGAGGACGACAGACACAAGTAACTCACAGACACTTGAGATCAAACTGATTCGAACGGGGCCTCCCTTGAAAACTGGGACTGACGGAGCGACTGCAGTCTGTTGAGACTGTTTCCTGCTCCCGCAGTTTCACTAGTAACTCGTGCAAATCATCTACAACGGCAGGTCCGCCGAATTTGAAGAGGGCCGGAGGAATTCTCTCTGCGGCTGTGGTCTTATTCAATTTCCGCAGTGTGCTCGCTCCTTTGATTTATACTCGTGAGGACGGATCCAAAGGGGCGGCGCAGGGAGTACGGGGTTCAGTGGTCGGTGGAGAAGCCGACAAATCTCACTGATTGAACTGCTTCTCCAGCGTCTTGACAAGCTGTGGATCAACTACCCACTCTCGTCGCGTACGGTCTCATTAACACCAGGTCTCCTACTGTCCGCTTCTCTTATCAGACGGAATAACTTTAGATGGCTACCAGCGTCAGCGGCTGCTTCTATTTCCGATGCATTATGAGACCACCAGGCTCCGCCGTCTCTCTTTAAGCTAGCACGCAGTTTTTCTCTGAGATTTTTGCTAGTCTCATTGTATTCGCTTCCAGCCGGAGTACGTCGGCTGTGTAGACACACAATGTCCAGGTTGGCAACTTGATTTGCTACATGACATGCCTGCTGAAGGTAACGTCTGGCGAACTTGCGACCAGTGATCTTTAACAGTGTTCAGTAGACGCTTATTCAGCTCGGATGCCAGCGTACTTTGAAATACATTCAGAACACCTGGCTTCGCTAGCTGGCTGGTATCAATACGTTCACATCGACGTTGCGGACGTCCACCGAACCGCACCCGAAGGTCGGCACACACAAGAGCGTAATCGGAATCCACGCTGGTGCTCCAAATCGAGCGACAGCTTTGGACACAGCCTCTCCAGCGGTAACTAATCGCGCTGTGATCGATTTGCGTCCATGACTAGTCCGAGGCTAGTGGGCGCTAACTCACTCTAATGCGAATACAGTGTCGAAAATTAGTGCTTAGTGTGAAAGAGACGAACATCTTCACACATGTGTAACAACCGTTCCTCGTTATCATTACGGGATCCTACACCGTGTTTGCCGCCCATATGAAACTCATCAGAGGACACTTTTCTGATTTAGGCGTTCAGATCGACAGCAAGCACCACATTGTCGGTGGTTTTTCGCTAAAGAAGGAGATGGAAGTAGTTGATAATAGTATTCGTCTTTCACAGAATCAGTGCTACGGTTTGTCGGCGCGTAGGCCTCAATGACGAACAAGCATCGTTTGTGCCCGCGCCCCTTCGAAGTCTGGAAGGAGCCAGCAAGTATCACGGATTACATCCGGCTGTTGACTGGAATCCAATCGATCAGGGCGGCTTCAGCTCTGAGACTCAAAACACTGCCCATGCCCGCTTGACTGATATAAATAAATATATTCTTTATTCTCGAATTCATCGGGGCACATTTTATCACCCATGTACAGAATTGGAAGCTGCATCATCTCTAGACATTGCAATGAGGAAGTACCGCCACTATCGACTAGCGGATTGCTGGGTAAGAACGGAGCTCAGATCTTGCGGGTGGGTTTCCGCTAAGCAGCCAGTTTCGATCGTTGGTGTCCCTAGTGTTCGGACAAGTACTGCCTGTTGGCCAATCTGTAACAAAGTGCGCGCCTTGTGGTATCCCAGTCTTAGCGCGGATCGTGGGCTCCAAAGGGAAAGGATGAAATGATGTCCGCTTGGTTGAACCTGGACGTGTCGAAGAGACTGAAGCGGCGGTCTGCGATTGTGTGTGGGTTGAAACTAGAAGACAAGCGACTATTGAAGCAAGGTAAAGGAGGGTCAAGAATTGGGTTGAAAACGGGGGGATAAAAGTGAAATTTGAGCGGGACGCTAGGGTTGTAACAGCATAAGCGAGGGAATAAGAAGACGGGAAGTTCTGAGCAGTAGCATTCAGACCTCTATTCACCCTGCTCAATGCAACAGATGAGGCGCCGTCCATTATCCTCTACGACGGCCAGAATGTCAAGGGATTGTTTAAAGAGCATATTATTGTGTGGTTTTGCGCGGGCAGGGTACTGTCAAGTTGCTCAGGCCCAGACAGGGGAACGACTTAGGTTCTTTATCCAAGCCTTTGGTTCAAAAACATAACCGCAAGGCATCGGGGTTTTTGGCACTGAGCTACAAGGAGTCCGTTTTATGGGTAAAGAGCCATCCTCACTCCAACCTGGAGGGCCAGGAGACTGAGTTTGTCTCGCCTTTAACCATTGACCAACCTGGTATGAGTGACTGAAGGTGCAAAAAGCACCATCCAGCATAGTTCAACGAATCGTTGAGGCACACAAACCATCGCATCACGTTAAGGTCCAGTCTCGTCGCGGTGGTCTAGCTTCAAGTGTTCGCCTGATATTTGTGATTCAGACTATGTTATAATCTCCCTAGACACAATTCCAAAAATAACAATTTACTGCTCCACAAAACTTCTAGCGCAACCGAAGGAAAAAGCAAAACGCCAATGACCTTGACAAAATAACGTATTAATCGCCGCCAACAAACACTACAACTACTGCGGACCTTGACTGTATTCATAGGTCTCTTACTGACCTTCGACTTTTAGAATTGGAAGGTCAGCTACCAAGGTTAGTGGTTCCCCATATCTTTTACCGAGGTGTCAGGTGGTTTTTAATCACGTGCAGAAGTAGGACATTCCGAAACGTCAGAAATCGATGCGGTAATCGTTAATAATCGGTTACTCGCTAAAATAGTGGATTTCCAAGGCAATTCTTACTTTCTCCCGGACACCTCCTCTTGTGATATGTCCGAGGTATGCGATAAAAGCCTAGGATTAATTTGCAGTCTTCGGGACGGTGTTCTCTACCTCACTCCACCTCCTTTGCAGAAGTGCCCGAGAACTTTGTTCCGATGTCCGTATTCTGGATTCCTTGCCCGACTGTGTGCAGTCGTCCTCTGCTATCTTCGGCAAATTGAAGCTTTCCACCAGTAAATCGAACGGGAGTTCAGTAGGCCTTGCTTGTTCTGGTTGGCACAGTGTTGGCCGCAACTGTCGGTGAGGAATCGAACAATTAAGGCCGATTCAATTGCTTTTCAAAATGCTCGGCCAGACACTCCAAGCGTTTTGACAAGTTGTGGATAGGCTGTCCACTCTCGTCACGTATTGTTTCACTAGCACCAGGTCTCTTGCTGCCGGTTTCTTGTAACACACGGAACAACTTCCAAGGTTTGCTCAGGGTAGCGCTCACTTCCATCTCTGACGCACGATGAGACCACCGCGCTTTACGGTCTCTCTTCAGGCTAGCAGGGAGTTTTGCCCTGATGTCTTTGCGAATCTCGTGTTCGCTTCCAGCCGGGTTGTGCTGGGGAGCATCGATAAGTTCCAGATACTGCGTGGAGACACTATATCTATGTTGGCTTTTGGATTTGTCGCAGGAGAATTTACCTGATGCTAGTATAGTCTGGTGAACATGCGACCAGTGACCTGCTGTATGTAGTGAGCGCTTGCCCAACCCGAGAGCCAGCGTACTTCGATACACAATTGGGCTCGACCTTACCGTGATGCGATGGTTTGTGTGCCTCAGTGATCCATTGAGCTATGCTGGGTGGTGCTTTTTTGCACTTTCAGAGCCACTCATACCAGATTGGTCAATAGTTAGAGGCCAGACAAACTCATCCTCCTGGTCATCTAGCTTGGGGATTGGATTTATGGTGGCTGATTTTGATGACGGACTCCTTTAGCCCATTGCCAAACCCGCTGCCTTGCGGTAAGGTTTTTGAAACAAAAGCTTTCGTTGGCTCACATCTGGCGGAAACACCGCGTGAGCAACGAGCGTGTTCAACGCCTTGTTTACGGTACAGGAAAAGGAACTGAACCGCTTGGCACCATCATTTCACGCACCAGGCTCCGATGGCCGGGCCACGTGTTGCGCATGCCAGCCCACCGACTTCCGCGAAGTGCATTGTTTGCTCACCGGGGGTGTGGATGGAAGAAGAGGACGGGTGGCCAAGCGATGACTTGGTCGAGAGGAATGAAGGCCCTCACTTGGGAGCTGGCCTTGGTTGGAGCTTCACGGCTCCCTGGTTTGGGTCCGAAAGACGATGAACACATCTGGCTAGATCCACTTGCTGACATGGCTAGGAGCCGACCTCATTGGCGTTCTTGCCATGAGTTTCTTTGTCTCACCCCATCCCTCTTAGCGTCCCCCTCCAACCGCTATCTCATTTCGTCGCGTAATATAATTTTACATAATAATTTTCCTTGTTGTCTAGTAGCCGGCTGGTAGCTTACTGAAACCATACCCATCTGTTGCTGGTAGCTCAGCTTGCATGCAACTGTTGTAATTGTCTTTTTTTATGTATTGCGGCACAGTAGCTGCGGTGTTTTCCACCTCTAGCTAGCGTGTATAATGATGATGATTGTGATTCAGAACTTCAAGATTCGCCAGTGGACTGGTGTCTTTTCGCTCACATGGTCGTCGAGGGCGTCCGCTAAAACACACTCGGTGATCAGCACATACAAGTGCATGGTCACTGTCCACACATGTGCTTCATATTGAGATTCAGTTCTGAATGCAGCTTCTCCAGCAATACATGATCGCAATGTGATCGATTGGCGTCCATGACTTGTTCTAGGCTGTTGGGCGGGTGCTGTGTCGGAAGTTAGTGTTTGCGAAAAAGAGGCGATCATTTTCATACAGATGAAGTAACCGCTCATCGTAATCATCACGGGAGCCTACACCATGTTCGCCGCCCAGATGCAGCTCATCGGTAGGCAATTTCCCAACTTGGGCATTCTGATCCTCAGTCAGTATTACAGTGTCCGTACTTCTCTAGCTAAGAAGCTCGTTCAGTTGGCGATATTAACCGTTTTTTACCGGATCATCACTACAGTTTGTGGGTGCGTAAGCAGCGACGATAAACATACACCTATTAGCCATTTGCGACTTCGAAGCTTTGAACGAGCGAGCCACTCGGACCGCACACATCCGGCTACTGGTGGGTCAAATCAATCAGAGCAGTTTCGACCAGGGGACTCAGGGCAATACCAACAACTCGAAGCTGCATCCTCTACGGATAGGCGCATTGAGAAAGTACTACTAGTGTCACCTGAAGCGGATCGCAGAATGAGAACACAGCTTGTGTCTTGTAGGCGGGTTTCCGATAAGCAGCAACTATCGGGCAAGTGGTCTGTTGATCGATCTGTCTAGAGCTCTGGCAAGTTACCAACATCTTGGTCTATAGCCACTACCGTGTAAGCGAGTGATGGACTTAGCTTATGCCGATGACATCGCCTTATTTGGTGACCACTCACAGAGTATTCGAATGATTCTAAACCGTTTGGCGACTGATGCATCCAGGTGCAGCATTGCTCACCGGTGTTCCCACCAGACGTGAGCAATACTGCTTAAGCACCTGTTTTCAAACACAAGGTCAAGCCTTGAATGTCGTCGCCGCGAACTGGCCAGGTATCTGATTCATACAATAAGACCGATCTTGCCGTAGAGTTATACACCCTACCTTTCACTGACAGACTGATATCGTGCCGTCTCTATTGATGGTTGGGTCTCTGGAAATTCACACGCTTATTGCTGATACGCGAAGTAACTTCCTCAGTAATGTGACCATCAGGGGTGACAACTACCAAGATAATTGAACTGATCCACCACTTTCAGTGGCTGTTCCGTGATAGCTAGAACCGGAGGTATTTCGGTCCAGTTCTGCAGCTGTAATTTGCAATTTGAAGGTGCAAAGTACTTACTGAAGCCTGCATCGCTATGCGTCAATCTATGCACTTGTGCTTGCATAGACATTGCGTCAGACTTAAGAAGAGCAATGTGGTCCGCATACTCCAGATTTGTCAGTCAATTAACTGGCAGTACTTCCACTCCAGAAGAGTTTAAGAGAACCGAGTCATTCATGATCGTTATGATAACAAAATTGAAGAGGAGAGGTGATAAAAGACCATCCTGGCGAATCTTATATTAGGGAACTCAGAAGACAGCTTCCCGTAGACCCTTACACGGCCTCTGAAGTCATGGTGGTGAGATTTTAGAATGGAATGGAATTTAGCCGGCACGCCCTTCATGGATAGGCAGTGCCACAATTTGACGTGATCAACGGAGTCGTAGGCGACTTTCAAGTCCAGGAACACCTCCATATTCGGTCCTTTGTATGTGTATCTCTACTCCAACACTTGGCGAAGAGTAAGTATGTGATGAATACAACCACAATCAGAGCGAAAGCCGGATTTCAGTGAATCATTTCTCACGGGGAACAGCAACTTGTCGCAGAACCATAACCGTGAGGACTTTGGATGCATTGGAAATAAGGCTGATGCCCCGATGCTTTTCGTGCTAAGTACGCTGACCCCTCTTGGTGCTGGGCACGATAATTGACGTTCATCACTCTGAAAGTACCTCTTCACTGTTCCGAATTGTGTTAAGTAGAGCAGCGTGTCCAGTCAACAGGTTACCTCCATCTCAGCAAAGATGGAGGAACGTCGGTGGGTCCAAGAGCCAACGAGCTAGTGAACGACGCTGAGAATGGATTTGTATACATACTTGTTTACATTCAGCTGTTTAATACCTGGCAATGAAAACCGATAACAGGTGAAAAGACGTCATGTGCAAACCAACAAAAATGTTCCTTTTTCTATCGCGGCACAATAGCTGAAGTGTGATGTTCACCTTTTGCTAATGTGTCATGATGATGCTGCGATTCCACCTGTCTCCTTACATTGATCTCCGTGGTTTTTAATTGTGTGTATTCGTTAGACCGTTGCTAATACCTACGTACCTACGTATTTCTGTCGCATTGGTTCATGGTTGAAGATCAGACATTTTCATCCACAATATCTTTCATCCTGCGAGTCGAAGTGCACGAAGTCTTATTTCTGCTTATTGTGGGTTCACTATTATTGTTCAATCAGGGGCTTTCAATAACGCTGTGATTGTTCTCGTTTTCCCACTTAAGCAACACGGCTGTATCCCGTTCACTATGTATTTGAGAATTTCTTGGGCTTTGGCACATCTGTCACAGGGAAGTGCCATTTGTTTCCACCCTCTGCACCGCTGATGGGATTACAATAGGATTGCCTATACACCAACTCTTTCTTCAATCTTCGGCTTTGGTTTCCGTACAACTCTCAGCTATGATAAAGGATAACGGTTCGGATCTACGACAATTGGTCACATATACCGGCCTGTTGGCTGGTGACCTGTACATGACATTATCATATTGCTCAACACCCCACATGTTAAATGTTGTTGGAATTTGGTTTGCCGTCTTTTATCAACTTTAGCTCGGTCCGTGACTCTGAGCTACCACCCGGCTAAGAAATTTCATTCGAACTTTCATTCGAGTCTTGATACTTTTAGTGTACACACT
The DNA here is from genome assembly GCA_944474145.2 of Dicrocoelium dendriticum. Lineage (NCBI taxonomy): Eukaryota > Metazoa > Platyhelminthes > Trematoda > Plagiorchiida > Dicrocoeliidae > Dicrocoelium > Dicrocoelium dendriticum. The sequence goes on from OX104064.1 coordinate 141,375,894, forward strand.
CGCGAACTTGAATGGGGATCACGAGATGTGGTTGATACACAGAGCCACGTGAACAGGAACTAACCACTGCGTTATGGAACCTTTGTACTGCCGCAAGTAGCCGGGCTGAATAGCATCAATGGTCTTTTTTACCGAATACTTCACCGTCTATAACGATGGATCACTACTGCATCCCCTCATCCCCCGCAAGTTGGATGCCGAGTCTAACCGCCTTCTCTGACCTTTCTAGTCCACGCAGTCGATTGTGGTCGCGATTTAAGTCTATAGGGGGTGCTAATTTAGTAAGTGGCATGTGGCTCACTCGGACTTTTACTGCCATACTTCTCATTTTTGCAATAAGTGTGCGTTGTCTCATTCGTAGAGGAATCATTATGCCATTTCTTACTCATCGGATGCCCCTCCTATAAGTCGTGATCACGAAGTCTAGACCGAATTTCGTAAAAGATGAGGCAGTTCACCGTATCCTACATTTTTCCACTTTTCTTGGTATTACGGCTTGAGAAGTGGTGGTTCGATCTGTCTCTTTTCTGGGATCAAGTCATCGCTGGTTCCCAGGACTGACTCGATAGAACACTATGCGCGAACTAACCTTCGACGTGGGTTTGCAAATACAATCAGAACGCTTTTCGTGTTTTCCGCTTCCATTACAGTCGATATTGTTAGGATGGTGGCTCCAAATCTATGCTACATTCAAAAGAACTTTCATGAATTAGGATCGCATGCTTATTTTCGGCGAATCGAATTTTCAGTGGTACCCATTCAAACACATGTAAGAACGTACAAAGGCTGGTCTCATCCTGACTCATGGTTAGTGGGTATTTTCTGTTTGCATTCACCCGGTAGCAGTTGGCGTAACCTGTTTCCAAATTTACTCGTTTCTGCTAATGTGACTTACGCCACTCGCAAGACGTTCACGTATATATAGCCGGAGCTTGGGTGTTTAGCGTTGCGCCAACCACAGCCTCGCTCACACAGATGCGTACGGTAAATCGAATGCGAGCTAGAGGCATGACGGTTCCGGAGTATGCGCACACTTTGTCAACACCCATACCATCCACGAGCGGATAACTTCGCTCGACAGTATTCCGGAGTTGTGGACCCGAGTCCCACCACTGGGAGTTGCATTTGGCGAACATTCAATTCCTGTTGACCGATAATCTGAAGATGCATGCATACTAAATGCAAAAAAGGTTGCGACTAATCAACTAGCCGTCACATGATAGAACCGTTCTTCGAGTTCGTTACTGCCGCGAAAACTGTGTACCTAATCCCTCGCAATCTGAAACAAGCAATCAAGCTAGCGACGTCGGGTAGTTAGGTATCGTGTTTACCTTTACACACGGTAAAACCAAACTAATATAAATAAATATTTAGTTTCTCGACAGCGCGAAAGTCCAGTTAGTTGGTTCGATCAAATAGTACAATTGCATCGCAAAGAAAGATGCGATGCACCTCGTTTGACGTGATCCGTCAGTTGTGCGAAATGCATGTGTTGATCGCATGTTGATCGATAATACTCTCAAAAAGTTATCAAGTGATAGAACTGTACTCTTTTCGAGCAGTTACAGTGCATACCTTCGACCCTTAACAAAAATGGCTTTTCAGAGAGTATTCTTAAAGCCAACATGGGACGAAAGAAGGGGGCACTTACAGTCCTGACCGTGGAACTGAAGCTCTACTTCATATAACTACCGTATTAAAGGGAAGTCGCGGCCGAGACTGTCTCGTCGTCTTTCACTCACACTCACGTGTGCCTTCCAGGCGGTGATGGTGCAAATCCATTTCACCAGCAGCTCAGTTGTGAGACTAAAGCTCATAAATAATCTGTGTCGCACACCAAATCAGGGAGTATTTACTCCTTCCTGTAGAGCATGATAGGTTGGTTGTACGACAGACGCTTATCCGATAGGGTGAAGGAACGCCATCTGTCAAGTTCCCAAAAATCGATTAAAGTATGTCCGCAAAAGCCATCATAATTCCGCTGTACAAAGCACTCCTGTGCACACAAACAAGGATCCGTTAATTTTTGAGTCTATCCTAACCTCGAAGGAATGTCGTTGCTCCATGGGAGCGCGTGAGAACTATCACAGTGACCTGTCTGGCGGTGCTTTTCATCGTATACTAGGAACTAGTGGCTAATTGACGACTCGTTGGGTCTGTCCACGAATTTTGATTTTCCATATAATTGCATACGCTTAATGATGAATTCTTGTTTACATCGACTTTTGGTCACTCAGTTGGTTTCTCAACGCAAGATCATTCTTGTCGAGGGTAGGCTGATAACTGCTTGTGACAATATGCTGGTTTCCAGATCAAAATAATGCACTGTGACTACAATTAGTCCTGTCAATTGTATGCTGATATAGTTGGACGCCTTTCTGTAGTGGAGAATCGAAGTCAGTGATAAAGCATTTTTTACACCGAATGTACACGTCCAAGCTTCCTGTTGCTTGTGAAGTTGGCTTATTTGATTAAGGTGCGGCCGATTTTTCGGTCATATCTTACAGTCTAGCACCTGTGGAACTAACACTCAGTAGATGGGCGGTAGCCAAACTATCGCAAAGCGAAACTCTTCAAGAAAATGGTATGCAAACTATATACCAGTCGGCATGTATAACATGCATTTCACATTTGTGTGTTTATACGGGCACATGCGGACACATGCTTGTAGACAGCCAATAGGAAGTACACAACAGTAGGGGCCACAAAGTTGCGACATTATCACTCATTGGCTTGTTTCCGGCTTTAAAGATCAACTGCACGTTTACTTCCATCACAATGCTCGCTACAGGGAGACTTGGGTCACTCGCTCGTGTCTTTCGTTTTACGAGACAGCATGGCCCCGAGCTCTTTGCGTGACGCGTCGCATCGGAGAGTGATCGGTTTCCCTGGGTCGAGAGGCACTAACACAACTTTTACTTATACTCACCCTGAGGACCTCGTATGCTACTTGTTGTTCTCATGACCACAGCCACCTGTAGTACTCTTTCGAAGCGGAGAATAAAGCCAAGTTGGATAATCAGTAACCATCGTGGTTGCAGTCCGTTACTATTACGGGTTGTCGGAGAATCCAGGATCAGTTGATTTCCCCCCTCCCCCTAGCAGATGTAATCCGTGTTTATCCACTCAAAATCCATATTCCCAATTCTATCGAATAATGACATTTTACTTCCTTGCGTTTTGATCCGCTTTCTTGTAAACGTTTCTGAACTGTTGCAACTACCTTCACACATTCGTAATCTGTACTACCAATAACCAAAGGGTCATCCAAAGTATATATTTTACTAACTCGTCTGTAATCTTCTAAAGGATTGTTGACACAAATTGTATGCCGAACGGCAGTCAGTTATATCACAGCAAATCCCATTGTGCAGCTACCAAGATCGGGGGCTATGAAGCATATGATGTTCGTTGTCGTCTCAATCGGGCTAATCTCGACTAACTGTCTCTCGGATGTGCGCTTGACATAAAAAGTCTCTCCTGTGATATGCAATGCGTGAGTGCCTTCCTGTCGAGTATCCTTCCTCGATTATACTGACTCCAGGAGGCTGTTGCTTTTTGCTAAGGAGGACGAAGTGCATGAATCGGAACGCTCTTTATGTCAGGTATGGTTTCTTGTATCTTCCAGCACTCATGCGTCACTCATGGGTGTCGCGTAGACACTAATTCTTAATATCAGAATAATTTTTTGCTTACCCTCACATTCTCGTCCATCGTTCCTGTTGGTCTTCCTATCATTTACTTAATTTTTCACCTTTTGTCCCATTTCCGTTCCTTTTAATTGTCATCGGAGACGTTTGCCCGTAAATACCTGAAGCCGAGTGTTGCTAGCCGTAAATCGCGCTTCGACATCCTCCATTATCTTTTAGTCTGGTAGAAGCCACTTCCAAATGCTTCATCTTTGCGAATGGCATGTATGTCAAAATACTGAAACGTGTGAAGTGCACCCGTGTCAATTGCTTACCTTTTATGAAGGTAGTTTCTAGTAAGAACTGGATTTTTATTATTAGCCAATTTTCAGAGGATAGCTGTTGAAGTTGTCCGCTGCGCGTTGCTATTTGCTGTATTATTTTAATCATTTTCACTTTAGACTATGCTTCAACGTTTGTTATTACATTTACTGTTATTAAATTTACCATCTGTATCGTTGGAATGTAGCGTTTGCATCTGTCTTTTATTGGATTCCCACCAGCGTCAACATCGTTTGCGTCACAATGTGTGTACGGATTCCACGAATTCGGTGACCACAGACTCTCTTGCACTTGCGGCTCCTTCTCGGATTGGATCTCAACGCCCCAAGCGTAATTACTCCGCACAGGCAACTCCCCCTACTATCTCTCCTTCGTCGGCCGAAACCGCTTCGTGCAAGCGAACCCGTTTCGACCCTCTTTACATTTCAATGGAACAAAAAACAACCGGCGTTGTTGGTCCCGAATCTCAGTCCAAAGGTCGCTCTTCGCCTGGTTCACCCCTGTTCCTCGCTTATGATCGTCAACATTCCAACCTGATTTCTTCAAATGACTGGATTACACCTAACCGTACCGAGCTACTATCAAATGCTCATTCCCATTCTAATCTACGAGATTCCCTTCCGACTAGCCTTTGTCTGCCCACTCGCCAATCCCGGTTTTGTTCCCTATCTAGCACTGTCGGTGGCAGTTGTGGTGGTGTCGGAAGTGAGGGCGAAAGTGCTCCTCATACCCCTTACTCCAATGTGAGTTCCGGCGGATCGGATGGGCACGCCGCCCCTGTTCATCTGCGTGCCTCAAGCCTTTGTGTTCCCTTCACCGACCGGGATCCCGTTCGCGTCCAGCTTAATTCAAGTCGACCATCATCGTCCACATCTTATGACTTGGATGATGGCTCATATATGCTTCATCTCTCCTCGGGATACTTTCGTGGTACGTTCTTTTTAATGGTTCACATTCATTCCCACGTTTTCTTAGGCTTCAGTCCAATTCAATGCATCATCCTTTTACCGTAATATGATGGGTTTTGTTATCTCTGTTTTTATCATGGGCTTTAAGCCATGTTTCCTACAACACCGTCTACTTCTCGTTCCTGTTCACATACCATTGTTTACCGGGATCGCTATCAGCCTCATATTTTGGTAATTATGTACTATTACCTGCTGTGGACGGTTCTGTTAGCCTGGGTTGACTTTTGGAGTGCTGCTTTGTTCGACTGGCTAGACAATCGGGTTGCAACTCAATAGTCTAGTCCGGTGAGCAACTCAGCGCTTAAGTCACCTTTTCATTTGGGTTCATCATTTCTAAGTACCTCGGCTAAAATTCTCTTTGCTGGGTTCCTAGCTCATTCGGCGATCACGTTTGCGACTGTCTGCGCTGAGTCATCCGACTTCTTTCATCAAGTTGCGTTTCATATATTTGAAATCAGAAAAGGTATATTTCACCTATTGCACTTCACAATCCCCATCTGGACCGAGAAACCATTGGGTGGCTGGATCACTTTTGTGTATCTTTTTAACCACGACTGAATCTACCGTTTATCACTCCAGCAGTCCATCCATAGTGCAGAATTTCTTTCGCTTAACTTGCTTCCTTGCAGTCCTTACGTTTTTTCTCGGTGGTCCACAGCAGCTGACTTTTCGCCCCTCTTCAAGGATATCCACCGTTCCATAAATTTGCTTGCGATGGGGCAACAATTCCATCGGGTTGTTCTGTCACTTTTACCGCGATCATTTCCGTGTGTTATGGGCATTACTGGATAATATGAACACACACAACCTATTGGTATCAATTACTATCTTGGGCCATCGGCTTTAATTTCACTGCGTCCCAGGCATTAAACCAATGCATTTCCAGTAGGTGAAATATTAGTTTGCAATTCTGATTAAACTGGGTGTTTTGACAATCCTTTTAGGATGTGGTTCATCTTGTCCGCAGTGTTGCCTTTGCCCGCTGGCTCATTTAAGCCAACAGCGACGTTCACTTCACCTTCTCCATAATTCCTGTCTTAAGCTTGAGCCGTCACCCTTAGGACAGACTAATTTCTCTCGCTCTAATCGTCTTCAATATTTGCTGGAAAATTGTGAGGTCATATCGCCAGTCTGTTTAGCCGTCCCGGTTGATGTATGGAGCAAGTTTCTCTAGGTTGGTACCCATCGGCTTAATTAGTTAATTTATGGTGTGCCGCGGAATGTTCCCTTAGTCTTCTCTATATTTTATCACGATCATTGTTTTTCCACTAATTATTAGAGGTTTTCTACAATGACGGCTAGTTATTAAAGCAATTGGTCTGGTCATCTGGGGAGTGGATGTGTTGTGACGTGCCGGAAAACGTCGCAGTCCTTCTTGCGGCTTTTGCAGCATCGTTCTTTACAGTGATCTATCGCAGCCGTTTTATCTTCCTCCCATCCCGTTGTTTTTATTTACTTATGCAATGCAACGTCACAGATTGCAGGGCGATTGTTTATTTATTCTGTATTTATTATAACAGGCGGTGGCCGAAGTAATGGGACATCCGCTTTTTTAACCCGAATATCACCGGTTTGAATCTGCCTAGGTATGGGCGGTCTCGCAGTATGCTTATCTCTTGCACGACTAGTGGAGGTCATGTGACTGCGAAACGTCAGTTCGGCGCCATCGGTATACTACTAATTGTCCCAAATTTAATATGCCACGATTCAAGGGGCTGTGCATGAGCCGAGGATACTCGTTGCTGCCTTTAGTCCAATAAGTTGTTTATTTCAGGCTCACCTCCCCTTTTCATTTCTCTTCAACGTAGCGAGAGCAGATCCACCGAAAGTGACTGACTTCAACCTTAAAGTCTATGCAAGCCAATCGATTAACCGAACGGTCAACATGAATGGTTCTTACCCATATTGGTGCATCGCCTACGCTAGTAAGGTCATATACACGTCTTGTGACTCGACATTGGCTATGATCGCCGAACGATAATCTGTCGCTCACATGACGAAGTTAGCGAAAGTATGAGGCATTCTGATACGTATGTCCTTTTATGCGGAGAGAGCAAAATCGACCACATCAACTGTTAAAAGTTTCATCAAACACAACACATTTATCAGTTTGGAAGCTGTTACTCATACTTCTTCACTACCTCCGTCTTTGGTTGATTTCCCTAGTTTTTCCGTTTTGGTTCTTCATTGACGCCAATTTCAACATCTTGACCTGATAGCACCGAGCTCCAAATCACCACCAACCAGCAACGATTGATCATCGTTTGATGTTTAGTCCGCGAATAGTAATATTGGCTTGCATAATTGCCTCTCGACTTCGCCAACAAAGTATTCTCCTGTGTTTGATCCATACATGCCCGGTTCTCCTTTACCGACTTTCCAACTGGTCGTCTCTTTGTTGGGACGGAATGGAACCTTCTTACAACGACTCCCGAGCCAATCCAGAGGGTACCCTTTAGCTCCTGTTGACATGAGGTTACCATGGCAAACGTTCTCTTGTTAACTGCCACTTATTTCCGACTCATTACTGCTGATTTCGACCTAGCCCTCAACCGGCAGTGTCCTCTTCCTTCCACCGATAAACCTATTATATCGTGTTTGTGACCATGTTAAGCCCCAGTCTCGAACACATATCTTGGTTTTACTCGTTTATGTGGAAATGGAGATCGCATGCGGTCATCCGCGCTGTTGACGCTTTTCCCTTCGAATAATTCGTTTTTTTCACACCGTGCATCCATTCGTCTTGGACGTTTACTTTTACCACTCCGCTCGTTTCTTCGGTTTACCCTTCAGATTCCGACATAGCTAATCCCACAACTCAGCAACCGACTAATTTGTCAACGAAAGTTACCGATGCAGTCTCTGGAACTTCCATGTCTTCCGATATCCCCGCGCTCGCTGAGCTCAACCGGTATGTCGATCACGGCGGGTTTACTCAGCTTTTCGTCTCACCTCTCACGCTTCTGTTCTTCATTGATTCACTGCATGGTTTCCAAATCACGATACTCTAGTTTCGACAATTCGGCTGTTACTATGTTTTCGACTTACTGATTTGATGATTGTTGTCAGCTCGGACATTTGGTGAAGCTGCTGGCCCTTTTCTTCTACTCATGATCCTAACCAGTAGCTTTTAGCTCTTTATGTCTTTATCACACTTTTTGCGTTTAATTATTTCGTCTGCGCATCACTACCAAATTAGACTAATAGTCCAACGAATACTCGGTCATGCTGACTTGGTGTGTTATACAGTTCTGGCCAACCTGTGTACTGAGTTGCCTTGGCATAGCTATCCACTGAGTGGTGATTGCCAATCGCTCCTGACTATCTGCCATAGCGTGACGGAGGCCAAACGATCTTTCCGATGCTGCACGCTCGCGTTCGTCCATCCTACTCGTTATATGATGGCATATGGTTCTCTCAGTTTTTATAGAGAAGTGCAATTCTTCACAATTTATGCATTCAGCAAGGATTGTTTAAACGCTTTTGATGGCACTTCTTTCCGTCTTTGTGCTGCTCCTTTCTTTTTATTTGTACTGGTTGCCTACTGCTGTCCCTATTCCATGTTTTTTTTCACATTTTTTCCACATTTTATGTCTACGTATCTTCATCCATTCATGATGTCCCGCCTTCTTTGTCGTAAGTGGCATGGTGAGCAATGTATCTTAGAAAGTACAGATGAGTCTCCCTGCCCTCTATGGTTGACTGCATATTCGGTCCTCAAATATTTCTCTCAGAGGTTGCAAAACAACATCAACCAAATGTGCCACTCTTATTTGACTTTACTGTCGAACGTCTTATTCAACCAAAGCTTTACACTGCCTTTACACTAATCTTATTCTCTTTTTTTTGGTAATTGCACAATCTGCTTGCATTTGCGAACTGTTCTAGCGCTTTCTTTTCGATTCCTGTCTGCATTTTTCTCATTTTGGGGTTAAGCAAGTAATGACCATACGGAATTAACACTGGCGCTAATCCAAGGGAGACGTATTCGGTCTCTGGATTGTAATCTTCGCCACTTCAATCGCAATTACTGTTTCACACTGCTGCACGCTTACCGTTCTTGATGGGATAGAAGACAGATATCTTTCAGCCACTGATTTCTCACCTGTAAATGTGATCAATGCAGTTCATGGTCACCGTCAGTATGCAAAACTCATACCAACCTTTTTATCGGGATGTTATTGACAGTCACATTCTGATTAACTGTCACTTTTAGAGTCTAGTTGTCAACGAAGTACGTTTATCACATATTCTTGGGTCCGCTATTGAGAAAACGTTTTAGCACTTTTTAGAAATTGTTCAATCTTGTTTCATCACAATGACACTCTGCCTTGACGTGTTGCGTTAGCCTGCATGTCCTTGACCTATTGAACGCTACACATATCCGACATGTCGATGGTCTGTGGTCTGTCTTCAAGCGAATCTTGGTGGAGTCAATTTCCCTATTTTAACAACATTCTATCATCGGAGATAACGGTGTACGGGTCATAAGCTCAAACTTATTGACCTGTCCGAAGGTTAGCGAGACGAACTCTTGTTGGTTTGCTACCACTCGCTTGGAGTTTGAATGCTCCTCATCAAAAGGATGCGAACCTGCTGTGGCCCACCGGCTGTTGGTTGCGATCTCAGGTGTATGATTTACGTCGGGAGAAAAACGCATTGAATCTTTTGTTTCACTGAAGGGAACACTACACCTCGCTACATGTGTCGGACCATTTCTTCACTGCTTAGAGATGTTTACTCCCAACCGAAGCCTCCCTATTAATGGGCGATCGGGGATTATCATCTACCCACAGAACTCCGCCATCAGTGTAGCTTCATTTAGGCTGTTTTTTCCAAGCTAACTACAAGGGGAATCACACTGACTTCGCTACTCTTATTTTTATTTACCTAAATCCCCCCGCAGACCAAAAGTTCTGTTCCACTTTGCTTCATGGTCAACACTGGCACCTCGGCCATTAGGCAACCATTGCTTTAAACTACACTGTCTTGGAATCGATGAGGACCGTCATTCCTATTCACCCATGTAATTTATCAGCTTCATCGCAAACCTTTGACTGTCCCGATTGTGCACACGTTAACCGTATTCTTCGTGTCTCTGGTACTATCAGCTCAGTGGTTAGGGCTATTTACCTTCAGACTATGGACAATGTTTGAAGACAGCTCCTTTTTATTACTTAGTTGTACTATACCACCGACGGCAACTCCAAGGCCCGAAGACGGATTTTATCGGTAGATGTCACTTTTGGTCTCTACAATCAGAAATACCAGTCATTACTCAATGTCATTTTACAGGTTCGCTAGAGGTGGGAAGCACCTCAACTACTGTGCCGTAATACATAACAGAAAAGAACGGAAAAATATCAAACAGATGCAAACCAGCTGAGCTATCAATAACGGATGGCCATCGTTCCGGAAAGCTACCAGCCGGATAATATGCAGCAACCAAAATTTACTATGCAAAATCATATAAGGCTAAGTAGTGAAATCGTGCTTAAGGGTCAAGGCTAAGAGGGATGGGATGGACAAAGGAACTCACAATACGAACGCCACTGTGGTCGACTCCTAGCCATGTCAGCAAGTGTATCCAGCCAAACGTGTTCATCATCTTTCGGACCCCAACCAGGGAGCCGTGAAGCTCCAACCGAGGTCAGGTCCGAAGTGAGGGCCCTCATTCCTCTTGACCAAGTCATCGCTTGGCCACCCCTCCTCTTCTTCCATCCACACCCCCGGTGAGCAAACAGCGCACGTCGTGGAAGTCGGTGGGCTAGCATACGGAATTTGTGGCCCAGCCACCGGAGTCGGGTGCGTGAAATGATGGTGCTGAGAGGTTCATTTCCTTTTCCTGTGCCGTAAACAAGGCGTCGAACACGCTCGTTGCGCACGCGGTGTTCCCACCAGATGTGAGCCAAACTGCGAAAGCACCGATGGTCGAACGTAACTTGCCTCTTTATGTTCGCTGATATAAGGGGTCAGGTTTCACAACCGCATAGTAGGGTCGAACGTACCGCTGCACTGTACACTCTACCCTTCAGAGCGAGAGTGGTCGCGTCGGCAATGATACCAGTCATTCCCGGTGTCATGTATGTTCACGTAGTCACTTACCAGACACCAAACAGCATCTAGTTTCATGGTCAGTGCCTACCGAGCATTTAATGGCCATTAGCTTCTTCAACCGTGTATTTACTACAATTTCATGCTATTAGCGTCGCTTCGCGGCACGGCTGTCCGTGTCACGTTATCTGAAATATTCCGAATGTAACAAGTCGACGAATCCAAATGAACCTTTTTATCACCAACCACAAGGGACGCTCATCAGGAAAAGTCTTTGCATGCTCACGTTTACGCCTTGATGTTTTTACAAATTGCTTCACTCATAACACCCCATGTCTTAGCGAGTCGCCTAACATTGATAAATCGTACTTATCCGCTGGACTTTCAGTCCACAGTTCAACAACGTTAAGAGTGCGAACTAGCCGAAGGGTAGCTCTGACGGTCAGGAAGAACAAGTTTTCGAGTCGTGTGCATGAGACGCAACTGTGCAGTCGTGTACGTGCGCGTTAGAGCGGACCTGAGCTTGTGTCCGATGTCGTTTGCCACCTGTTCTCCATTGAAGGCCACTTGAAGGGCACCTTGAGGCACCTCGTGACAACAGGTCACAGTGTGGACCCCAAGACTGCGTTCAAAGTGCTATTACGTAACCGGAATCCGATAATGTTGGCAACCAGTGAAGCGTTGCTAATCAGGGCTTATCAACCAGTGCTATGTGCACAGAAACTGTTGAGGCAATCAATCCGATTGCCTTGGACTTGATTTTGACGTTTTGATTGGTTTGCCAATTTTTTGCCATGTATATAATTGTGTATGTGTTTCTGCTTGTATTGTGTATGCGACTGACGAGAACAATCGAAATGTTAACATGTCGCAATCTGTGCCTTCTTTCTGCTTTGATCAAGTGGCTGAAGGGGACCAAATGTTTTACGTTTCTGAAAAGAAGACTCCCCGTTACCGTTGCGAAGGCATTAGACCGATTGTTGTCGTTGCGTTGTAAGCTGGCTGTAGAACGCACGAGGATAAGCTTTCTTGAAGGTTGTATCCGATCAGGCTGATTTCCGTCACGGTTTGCTAAGGCACTTTTGAAGAATAAGTTGCCTGTAAATAGCACTAATTTGACCAGGATCGCGTCGGCACACCTCGAAGCCTGTGTGGAACGTGAACGGAAGTTCCTCGAAACACAGAGACGATTCGCTGGCACCCTCAATGAGTTATCGTTGATTTGCCGCTTGAAATTTGGAGCCTTTTCTGCAGAAGTTCTCCGCCGTACGCGAATGAAAACAGTTCATAGTCTACAGGGTTCGCTTAAAAAGGCTACACATTCTTCCTTCCCTATCGATTGCTCGAAGCACGTATGTAATCTATCATCTGCTCAGTTCACTCGCCTGCAGTTGGAAGTGCTTTCCCTTGGAATGAAATATCGGTTGCCACCGAAGACGATAGACAGGCTCAGCACGCAGGCTCAGTTTGAATATCTGTATGACCAGCTCAGTGATCTCTCGCCAAAATCTATAGAATATGCAGGCTGGTTTCGGGCAAAATTGGTGGATATCGCGAACCAATTCCTTAATACGCCAGTAAGCCAGAGATGTTGCCTTAATGTTGAACACTATGCCGCGATCAGAGAGTTAAAAGAAATGGCAAACGTAATCTTCCTGCGGCCAGACAAAGGATCAGGTATTGTGTAATGAAGAAAGATGACTACGTTTCGAAAATGGAGTCTATTTTGGAGGATAGACGTAAGTTCCTGATAGATACGACACCGGAGAATAACATCTTGGTGGAGAAGCAGGTGGCCAGAAAACTCCAGATCCTTTTGCTACACGGATACATCACTGAGTCACAGTACAGACAGCTGAAACCGACTGGGACGCAGACACCGAGAATGAGGGGCGCGCCTAAGATACACAAGCCAGGCAACCCACTGCGTCCCATTATGTGCATGAACAACTCGCCTTATCACAACGTTGCCCGGTGGCTGGCGAAACTCTTAGATCCCATGCGTAAACTCTTGGCTACGCACTGCCTGAAAGATTCATTTGAACTAGCGGAGACGCTAGAACAATTCTCACTGGGTTCGGAAGTAATGTACTCTATTGACGTGGATTCTCTATTTACAAACGTGCCACTTCAAGAAACATTTGATGAGTTGTGTCATTTCATCCGGAGTCAAAACATGTATGTGGGTCTCCCTGTGGAATATTTGTGGGATATGATTCTACTGGGTACAGAGAATGTACGTTTTGAGTTTGCGAGGAGAGCATACAAGCAAATCGACGGAGTCGCCATGGGTAGCCTTCTGGGACCGGTCTTGGCAGATATCTTTCTCGGCTTGATCGAAAGGCAAGTCGCTGCCAGTATTGATGAAGCAAGGTTATACAAAAGGTATGTGGATGACATTCTGGTGTTCACCAACAGCGAACATTTTACTCGCCTGTTAATCACTTTAAATTCAATTCACCCCAACTTATCAGTCCCCCACGAGATAAAGCAACACGGCTCTCTGGCATTTTTGGATATCCTCATTAATAGTCGGGTCGGTGGTGCATTGCAGCGCACCGTTTACCGCAAGGCAACCTGGAGTGGACAGTACCTTCACTTTTCCAGTTTTGCCCCGGTTGCATACAAACGCGGCCTAGTGAAAACGCTTTTCTACAGGGCCAGACGTAGTTGTATTCCGGATACACTGAAAGCCGAAGAGAAGTTTCTACTTAGGACCTTGGTGGCAAATGGTTATCCTGAAAAGATCATCCAAGTGCATAGCAGACTCCCTAAAAAGAAACTGCCGGTGCTAACGGCAGAGAAAAAGGCTGTTTATCTGTTCCTGCCCTTCAAAGGAGACCAGGTTGCAAACGACATCGGACACAAGCTCAGGTCCGCTCTAACGCGTACGTACACGACTGCACAGTTGCGTCTCATACACACGACTCGATAACGTTAAAAGTGGCTGATGCGTTGCTGGTTGCTGGCTGACGAATGAGGTGGATCACCCTAATGTCTGTTGGAATTCACCCAAATACTCTGTAGAAAGTTGTTCTCGAAGCGGCTTACCCACTTGACTTGAGGTATCTAAACTGTGAATCGGTCTCTGGGGATTCGATTATTTTGACTAAATTTGGTTACGCTGGCTGTTTCAATGTTCGTAAAACTTGAAACGACTTGTGTCTCTGATAGCTTATAGTGTTGCGATCATTTGAGATGGGGAAGGCCACGCCGTTGCTAACGGCTGCACGCAGTTCCATGTCAATCTCTGCACGGATTATAGAGCGTCTACAGTTAACGCGATGAGATGGCTGGATACATTTTGCCCACCGTTTTCGGATGATCAGAACGATTAATCTTATGGTCAGCTCAGTAAGCCTGTTCTATCACCGCAATTTGCAGAATTACACACTGTGAAAGCAATTTGGTGTGAACTCGATCTATTGGAGTGGGACATGACATATGGACCCAGTGGCCTTCCTCTGTAGCTGCAAATTGCAGGGCGTCGCTCCAATCCAGTCGACAAGCCCATGTTCAACCAATGGGATAACGTCAGCTCATCCGTTTCCCTTTGGGGTCCTCGAGTCTTGCTGAGACTGTCATGCCTCAACGTGCACACTTTGCTACAGATTTGCCGACAGGCAGCATTTGCCCGAACACTTGAGACCCTTTCGATTTATATTTGCCTTTTATCGGAAACCCGCTCGCAGGTTGCGAGCTCCTTGCTTACTTTGCTATCCCTCACATGTGACACTGGTGGCACATTCTCATTGTGCCTGTCTGGGGATGACGCAGCTTCAAATGCAGTCCAAGCTGGCGTCGGCATTGTTTTGAGTCCCCGGGCTGAAGCTGTCGTGACCAACTGGTTCTCCGTCAACAGCCGGATGTGCACCATTAGGTTGGTTGGCTCATTCCAGGCTTCGAAGTCGCGCAGGGACAAACAGTGCCTGTATGTTATTGAGGCTTACGCCCCTACAAACTGTAGCACTGAATCGGTAAAAGATGCTTTCTATCACCAACAGCGATCTTCTTCGTTACAGAAGAAGCATGTATACTGTGGTGCTTGCTGGTGATCTAAACGACAAGTCGGAATATTGTCCTCTGATAAGCTTCAGCTGGGCGGCCAACATAGTAATGATAATGGTGAGCGGTTGCTACACCTGTGTGAAGGTCCTCGTCTCTTTCTTCCGAGCACTAACTTTCGACATAGCACCCGCAGAAGAGTGACTTGGCGCCCACCAGCCTCGGGCCAGCCATGGACGAAAATCGATCACATCGCGATTGGTTACCGCTGGAAAGGCTGTGTCCAAAACTGTCGCTCGATTTGTAGCACCAGCGTGGACTCCGATCACGGTCTTGTGTGTGCTGATTTCTGGGTGGGTTTCAGCGGACGTCCGCAACGTCTGTGTGAACGCATTGACACCAGCCAGCTGGCGAAGCAAGGCGTACTGAATGCGTATCAAACTACCTTGGCATCTGAGCTGAATAAATGTCCGCTGAACACCTTCGAAGATCACTGGTCGCATATTCGTCTAACGTTACTATCAACAGGCATGTCTTCATGTGGCAAATCAAATTGCCAAACTGGACATTGGATCTCTACAACGTCTGGAACTTATGGATGCTCGTCGACGTATTCCGGCTGGAAGCGAATACAATGAGGCTCGCAAAAATCTCAGGTCAAAACTGCGTGCTAGCCTGAAGGTAGACCGCGAAGCCTGGTGGTCTCATCGTGCCTCTGAGATGGAAACAGCCGCTGCCGTTGGTTATTCCATCTGATACGGGAAACAGGTAACAGGAGACCTGGTGTTAGCGAGACTGTACCCAACGAAAGTGGACTTCTGATCCACAGCCTGTCAAAACTCTTGGAGCGTTGGACCGAACACTTTGCAAGGCAGTCTAACCATTCTGAGTTATCGCTTTCCCTTTCGGGCATTGAGTGCCATTCTGCCTGGGCCGTTTCCTTAGATCCGTCCTCGAACGCAGAAGTCTAACTTGATATCAGACTGTTGAAATTGCATAAGGCTACTGGTGCAGTTAGAGATCTTCTAGCTCTCTACAGATTCGGAGAACTTGCTCTTGTGGATGATTCACACGATTTGGCACTGGAACTTTGGGAGCAGGAGACTGTCCCGACCAACTGTAGCCGCTCCGTCATAGTCTCAGTTTTCTAAAGAGGCCCCCGTTCGGAACGCGGCAATCATAGAGGGATCAGTCTGATCTCAAATATTTCTAAATTGCTTGCCTCTGTCGTTCTCCACAGAGTTACTGGCGGTTGTGAAGGCCAGGTCCGCGAAGGGCAAGCCGGATTTCGTTGAAATCGAGGCTGCATCGACCACATCTTCACTTTGCGTCAATTGTTGGAGCACCGCCATGTTTATTGGCGACCCACCGTTGTCATGTTTCTCGACATCAAAGGTGCCTTCGATTCGGTGGATCGATGTGCCCTTTGGGACTGTCTGCTGAAGAAAGGTGTGCCTGATAAATATGTAAACATTATCAAAGCGCTGTACGCGCATAGTTCGGGCAGAGTGAGGGTTTATGGCAAACTGTCGCCACCCTTCAGTATCACCAGCGGTGTGAGACAAGGTTGCCCGCTGTCACCTTTCCTCTTTAACTTCGCTATTGATGAAGTCATGGAAACAGCGTTCGCTGGACACGACCTAGAAGGTGTGGAGCTACTTCCTGGTGAGCGACTTCTTGACTTGGAGTATGCGGACGATATTGCCCTAATCTGTGACACCTCTGAAACGTGCCAAGCGGCACTGGACCGATTAACACTGGCTGTCTGTCGTTTTGGGCTGTGCTTTGCTCCATCGAAATACAATCTACTTCTCCAAGATTGGCACGGAGCCACCCCTGCGCTAACGCTTTGTGGTAGCCAGCTAAAAGTTGTTCAAGAATTCAAGTACCTGGGCAGTTATATTATCGCCTTTGGGCTCGAAGCTGAGGTTACGAACCGTATAGCAAAAGCCCGAGTTGCTTTCGCCAATCTCCGCCACCTGTGGCGCAGACGAGACATTATTCCCACCCAGAATGGGCAGCGTTTATAACGCAGCCGTCCGTTCAACTCTCCTATATGGTTGTGAAACCTGGCCCATCAGGTCGACAGACATAAAGAGGCTCGTCACATTCGATCATCGCTGCCTTCTCAGCTTAGCTCATATCTGGTGGAAGCACCGCGTGAGCAATGAGCGTGTTCGGCGACGCGTATTTGGTGCAGGGAGAGCTTGTGAACCGCTCAGCACCACGTGACCCGATGGCTGGGCCACGTGTTGCTTATGCCAGCACATCGACTTCCGCGACGTGCACTGTGCGCGTTGTGGGTGCAGCTGGAAGAGGAGGAGAGGAGGCCAAGCGATGGCTTGGTCTAGAGAGATGAAAACCCTCACTTCGAAGTTGGAGTCGGTTGGAGCTTCACGGCTCTCTGGTTGGGGTCCGAAAGACGATGAATACGTTTGGTTGAACACAGTTGCTGATATGGCTTGGAGCCGGCCCCAATGGCGTTTGTGTTGTGAGTTCCTTTGTCCATCCCCCTCCTGCTTATCCCACCTCTCCAATCATGATCTCCTTCATTAAGCACAATATAACTGTCTTTTTGCGGCACGATAACCGGCTCTTAGCTCCCTGGGACGGTGTCCATCCGTTACTGGGGACTCGGCAGGCTTGTCTCTGTTGTTTTTTCTTCTTTTCTTTAGGATTGCGACACAATAGCTGAGGGTTTTCCATCTGCAGCTAACGTGCATAATGAATGAGTGAATGTAGCTGCAAATAGTAGGATCGCGTTAGTAGCTAGCGTAGTTACTCCGCTGCACGCAAACGGTTATCAGCGTTCATCCCCATCTTCCGAAACATACATTGCTGGTGATGCGAGATTAATCAATGCGTTTGGCCTTATCATCACTTCCTAAAAGCTGCTCACTTACATCAACATTTCATTGCCCATCGTGAACCAGGCAAGCTTCTCTCCCCTTCCACGGAATGTGTCAACTACATGTGCATACTTGATCCTCCTGGTTACCTCACTTGATTGACATGAAGGCCGCGGTTGATTCTGCTGGTTACCCCTTTGCGTTACTGTCTAACTACGGTAGATGTACCAACGATACGTAGCCTAAAGTATGTACGTTGTACGAAAACTAAACCAGAAACTACGAAAAATAAACCTAGACGAATGGTCTGGGCAGCAGAATAAAACGAAGTATCCTGTAACTATGGTCCTATAAGGCATATTAAATACCGTACATGACTTACGAATATGTTTTGCAATCTTAATGCAAGAGAATGGAAATTGTACAGCGTGCGGCGACGTGTGAGTATTTGGGCAGTGTCACAGTAACATAATAATATGAATGACTTGAAACGTCAAAGATATGTCAGTGATCGGGTGAAAGGAATAAATGTGATAACCGGTTGTATGACACAGTAAAACAATGTAAATGAGCAGACTAATTATGGAATAGAGGTACCGTGTCCTCATGTAAGCAATCCACATTGGGGATTCATCAAAGTTCCCTTCGGACTGTACAGTAGGCATGCCAAACAATCTCCCAAAGCCGAGTAGTGGAAATCGGTGAGGTATCCCATGAGTTTCCCACTTATTGTGGTTTGTACTAGGATTGTCTTGTTTTTCCTTTTCAGCATTGGTACTGAAATGGTTGCTCCCTATGCTTCCTAACCCGTTTTTTTGTTGAGGTTTTAGATTTTATCCACTTTTATTCCATAGCTAATAGCGAAAAACGCTCAAGCGAGGCTGGATTTTGAAAATATGGATCATTTAAGGGAATATGATGATTTTTCTAACTTATTTTAAGGACTTTAGCAACAAATGATACCGTGACATAGGAATTTAGAAGAAAACACGAAACCGCATTTTCTGTGCAAGTATTTACAACTTCTTTCGAAAAGTACTATAGCGGACAGTTACTCATTATAAGAAATATTTGTGGCCCACATTTACACAAATAGCCTGTTCTATTGGTCATGGGTGGAATACCGTAGAGCACGCTCCGTGTGGTGACACATCACACACGGCAGAGTTGATTAGCATACTTCCCACAGGACGGGATCTTTTTGGTTTTGGTATTAATTCCAAGTGATATCCTGTAAATTGTCAAAGAAGATGTAATTGGGCCACTACTTCGGAGCTTGTCCACTAATTAATAAAAATAAATCGTCAACTGTATACCGTAACGGCGCTTCACTGTCGCGCGACGACTACCAGTAGCGCGTGGGCTGAGTATACCGCGAGGACGCCCGCTCCTACGCTGATTCGAGCCGTTGATCTTATGGTTGCAAGCCACTCATGCAGACCACTCGACCAACGGCCGACAGCTTGTCCACTAGGCGCATAACAATGTCATAATCCTAACTTAATTTCTTACCATATGTGGCCTAGAGATGTTGCCATGTCCCACTATTTATACCTCGATTCCAATAGACCTTCTTCTGATACATTGCTTCAGTTCATGACGGCCTTACTATGGTATCATGCCTTCATCCACGCACAGTTTTTCATTCCGCGGGGGAGGATTTTCTATATTTTTCATTGAGAATGCTAAAAAGTGGTCGAACGTTTGTGGTTTTGTCATCTGCTTAGCGAGTCACTGATTGCCAGATGGAAATACTTCCTGATTGTGTCAAATCTCCGATACATTGACTGCTGATGGCTGGTTGCATTGGTGACATGTTGTTCAGGATCCCAGTACACGTGTCTTCACATCTAGTTACTTATTTACGATGGTCGGTGCCGTCCGCCGTAGCTCAGTGGTCTCAACCACGGACTGGCCACAGTCGAGTTGCGGGTTCGAGCCCTATCAGGGTCCGATGGAATTCGCACTGCTGACGATTCCCGAAAGGATGAAACGCGCGTACAGTGTTTTTCCGGACGTGTGACAGCTGTCTGAGTGAGTGTAGATGTGACGAATTTCTACCTATAATTGATTATAGCCAGAGATAAACAGAAAAGCAAGAAATGCACGCATTTCAGCCCTGGTTATACTGAATAAGCGGTCACTTTTTGTGCCCGCCTACTCATTTGTCTGCCTTTTCATATGCTCAATAACAGTTATCAAAAAACGTTCACATGATTTATACGGTGTACGATCTCCCCTTACGAAATCATGGGAACATTCAGACCATCGTCTCTGAGTCTGTGATTCTAGGCGTAAGTCTTATTTCCCCTATAGTCTAGGTCTGATTTGCTTTTGAGTTTTCAGTAAAGAAACAATCGTAGGACAGTGACTTTGGTTCTTTGGTACTGCTTTCTGTTACTTTTTCGTATGGTTCGCCATCCAGGTTAACGGCAAGTACTAATCCACGAGGCAATGCTTAGCTAACCTCAGTTACCGACTAACTGCCTCTGACAGATCATCATGAGATCCAGCATCCTGAATCAGTTCATTGATATCATCTTCATAGTTCTGTCCATCACCCGTAGATGTAATATAAATCTTGCCTTCCAGGACACCGTCAGCTTCTCTTACCACAGTGAAAACATCTTGAAAGGAATATAGTTTATGATTCCTGTTGGGAAAACAAATTTAACTAATCAAAATACAATTAACATACAAGTTTAGCAAAGACAGTGGCAATAAAATGGAAAAAGCATGATAATACGATGCAAAATGTTTCACACTGCAACACTATAAGCATAATGTTTACAAATACAGATATATTTTCAATCAGATTACCATTAATCTAGTTATTCCAAGGCACAATATCTTTTGCTGCTTACGATGGTTGCAGTTTATCGATGCGATAACTATTACACATTTTAATTGATTACATATTAGAATACGCTTTAGACGTATAAATTAATAATTAACAAAAATAAATTCAAAGTATAATTACTTTAATTTCACCACCCTTCTTGAATGTTCCACTTCATCCGCTTTTTATCATCATACAGGAAAAAGGTATGACTGAGTAGCAAACGGTCTCGTCGGTTCAAACACAGACGAACACAAAGGCCCGATTCGTAAGGCTTTACTCATATGAGAATCAAAGTACGTGTGCTTTAAAGCGAAAGACAGTATGCATACTAGAGAGCATTACAACTATAGCAAGAGCAGAACAAACGTACGCTAATGCCATTATATAGAAGTTTTTTTTGATGCTTGTACTGGCCAAAATGTTTTCAAAATACTGAGGATTATTATGTTATCTAAAATTGCCAACAAATAAATTATAAATAATGGAATAATTTAGTGTTTTAAATTGCATTTTATGGAGTGTCCTTACAAAAGATGGCAACAGAATGTGGGTTAAGAACTGGCTCTTTTAGAGCCATACTCAACTGCTATACAACTGCTTCTGGATACCAACACATGGCACTACTTGATTTGATTTATTCTCTTCGCCTTCTAAGAACAGGACTGTTACATTACCTATCGACTTATCGTCCGCTACTGCCCTCTTCACACAAGCACCCTAAGTTTTTGAGCTATTCATCAGTTTAAGCAATTGTATTCCATCCGACAGCCAGCTGACCAAGCGGCCATTTTACTGATCCCTAGTGACTGAGCGGCCTTTCGACTTATCGTTTACCTGTGCCAACGGCTGTCGGTCATTTGCGTACGTTTTAATTTGCAGCGCGGTCATTGTTGCTGTTTGGACCGGTGTTACTTTCACTAAGCTTTAATGGCATCAGACGAGTACTTCTTCCATTGCCATTGCCTGTAGGCATAATGTGAATGATAAAGATCCACCGGCCGATGTTCGACTAAAAATCACGTTGAGTATCATTCCAGCGTCTTTTGAACTTGTACCATCTAGCTTAGCCATGTTGTTTTTTGTATGCCTTCCCACTGCATACCTCAGCATGTGTTGTTGTTTTCGGACACCGCTTGTTTCGATCCAGCAGCGGATAACACAACAAACCTTGGCATTGCATACCAACCCTTCTCCTTATTTTATCATATTGTATCTTACGATTGTGCGAACAAAGTAAGAAGAATCCCAATTCGGTATTCCAAAGGCAAGTGCTCGTGTGATATGCATTGTCCGTTCACTTTCGCGGCCTAACAGCGCACCAGTCCTCATGATACATCCGGTGAGACCATGTTCTCTATGTACTATCTGTTTTTCCATTTAAATTTCATGGTTGCTCTGCTTTAGAATTCTCCATCACATCTGAAGGGCTTTGAAGGAAATCTAGAGGTGTTAAAGGACTTACAAACTTCATGAAGCCGTAGCAACTTTTATTTTCTGATCTATTATTTAAACGCATCCCGGCGTTTAGTTTACAGTTGGAGGCTTCGGCATAGAAAACATTGTCAGTATGCCTGATTACCATCACGATTAGACTGGACTGATGCAATAGTTATCTTGCCTCAACGATTTATTGACCAGCGCTGGCCGGTGCTTCCTACACATTGAGAGCCACTCATGACTGATCGTCGATACTTAGAGGCCCAGCAGATTTAGTTCCGTCGCCCTCCAGGTTGGAGGTTTGAGCAAGGATCGATCCTTACTTCACAAAACGGACTCTGTAGCCCAGTACCCAAACCCCACTACCTTGCTGCCAGGTTCTTGTATCAAGAGCTTTGGTTGAGAAACCTAATCGTTCTGTCTATGCCTGGGCAACCTGACAGTCATCATCATCAAAAGCAGTACATCATTCATTTGATCTGATGCTTCGCTGCCGTACAAACATGGAGAACTACGGAACTAAGAATAATACAAGGGGAAACTGACGTAAAACCTTCATGCCTGGAATAACATTCGGATTCAGGCGCTTACACCTTGCATACCGTTACAAACAGCTGGCTATCGTGCAAATATAAGACGGCGTCAGTGAGACAGTTACCTTGTGGTTTTTACTACCCAGCGTCACAATCAGCTATTACCCCGCAGGTAACTCGAAACCAAACAAGCAGTCCGACTACGAGACGACAGCAAACACGCCACTGGTGCCGTCTGCGAGCTATGTCTTGTAAACTCTTGAGCCACTCACAAGGCCGGTCACTTGGACTCCATCGCAGAAGGCGAGGCGGACCGACTGTACCAAGTTTGGTCGTCAGTGACTTCATTTCTCGCTGCCAAGTCGGCTTTTGTCCATCTCGAGCATTGCGCCACCTTATATCTGGCAGACTAAACAAGGCCATCCTCGGTACTCAGTGACCGGGCATACATTGTACGTGCCCAACCCAACCCAACTTATTCAATACTGTCAATTGTTCTAAGGAACTACCGTATACTACCGAATATAAGCTGCTGATTTTGGACAATTTTTCCTTTCCGTTGAGGGCGGTCGCCTTATAAAAATGCTATACAGAATTCGAAAGAAGTCACATGCAAAATCCACCCAGGAACTCACTGCTCACTATTGCCCTTGTCTCTCCTAGCACCACGGACGGTATTCTATACGAAAGAAGAAATGAAAGAAATGTGTCAGCTTATACGCCGAAACGGCGCTTCGCTGCCGCGCGACTACCACCAGTCGCGCGCGGGCTGAGTATACCGCGAGGACGCCCACCCCTACGCGGGGATTTGAGGTGTCTGTAACTGGACACGCTGCTTTTGTGTCGAAAATTCTCAGTATATTGCACATTTGGTTTTCGCGACGGATGGCAGTAGCGAATCCAAAGCCCTTAAATATTATCTTATGCCAGGGGATCCAGTGCCTTAAAGGTACGTCGTCCTACTCCTCCAACCGTGAGCCTCGCTCTAACCCACTGCTCTACTGTGGTTCATATGCATGAGGACCCCGTCTCACCTTACGCTATCTTGTCGGCTGTCACCTGTCTCATGTGACTTGATGACTGGTCGATACACTGTCCGGTGCGGTAAAACTCTGTTCTGATGCCCCTACGCCCCATTGACTGCGTTTATAACATTACGGTCACCACAACTGACCAATAGTACAGCAGGTTTCGCCTGAATTCACTCAAGTGAGAGCAGGTAGTGATGATATCAAAATATTGGAGAAACAATTTCGTTTCTCTTTTGCTGATTTTTAGTGGTCGGCTAATCCAGCGACATGACTTTGGACAAAGTTGATTTTACAACGTTGTACTGTCGGCTTATCTATGGGCGGTAATATACTCCAGCTTGGCTAGAACTTGCCTACACACATAATCTTTGCGGACACGTCGGTGCCATCTGACACAAACAATGCTCCGCAGACGACCATGATCAACGACACCTTCAGACCGAAGGGGTCAAGTCTCACTCCCATAGGGTGGGACAGACCACACTGTGGTCTTGTAAACACTGCCTTTAGACGGGGGGAAAATCCTTTCTGTGGCCAAAGCTGTTGTAGATACAAGAAGACGCTTCTTGTTTTTACTGACTTCAGTTGCTAAGAGCCCATATTTGCGGATGCAGCTGCCCAAGCCAAGTGCAGTGATCAATTAACTCGAGTTCCTTGCCGTCAGATGTCATGAACTGGCTGGCGATCCCGTAAAAGCACTGCACTTTTAAGGCTCTAAGTGCATACCGAATAATGGGACCACTCTAGAGAGGCTATTCAGGGTGGATGGGTCGCCCCAACATCTTTAAATAACAAGACAATATCGTCCGCATAATCACTATCAATTAGCTTTTCACCAGGCAACACCGTCTGCATCGTGAGGATCCGGCGTATCGTGAAGGTCTGGTTCACGCATCCTCGACCGGGGCGAAAGCCAGTTTGTTCTTCGCAGTAAATTTACTCGCGGATCGGGGATCGTCTACTGAGCAGAGTGGATACCAGCAGTTTGGAAGCAACTGGTATAAGACTGATTGCCCTGTGATCGGCGCATGATTTGCGAGCACCTTACTTGAAAATAGGGGCAATTCTTGTCTCTCCCTAGGAGGATGGATTCTTCTCATTCCATATCTTGGAAAACCGCAACTGCTTGACAAGTCCTGGACCATCCAAATTGAACATCTCCGGAGGATGTTTGTTCGAACCGGAAGACCTTGATCTCTTGAGGTGTCCACTCTCGACGAAGACCAATGCTTCGGTCACTGGGTCTAATGAAATGACACAAGGCATGTGATTGGATGTACTTGGCATGCACGCGAACAATGGGGAGGTGATTGAATTGAGAGTGAAAATGCTCGGCCCAACGCTCTACGCTTCACAGCTTTGTGATTCGCGACCCATCCGCTTCACAGTTAGTCTCACTGACACGAATCCATTTGGGGCCTGTGAACCGAATGAGCTGGAAGAGCAGCGGTCTTCATCTCCGAGACGCGCTGAGACCATCAAGTCTCGCGGTCATTACGCAAGCTGATTGCCCATTGAAGCTCTGGCGCACTGGATTATGGGCTGATTCTGGTGACACATTTCGACAGCGGTCAAACAGTTCCAGCGATGGAGCGGAAATCCAACGTTCCGAGGGTGTTGGCTGAGACCACAAAGCGATTGACCAGAGGAAAGCATCGGTTCGTGCAAACAAGCCTAATGTTGCTCAACATCCTGAGGTAGGCTACAGGGGAGAGCATCCGATAGTGCAGCTTGATAGCTCATTTGCTCAGAGGGGTCAAATAATCTGTTTGTAGTTATTTCCATTGCCCACCGATACACATGCAGATGTTCGCACAATGGTGCACGTGATCTGAGTCAAGGTAGGTTGACAAGATCGCGCTGCCGCGCGATCACCACTGGTCGCGAGCTGGCTGAGTATACCACGAGGACGCCCATCCCTACGTGGATTCGAACCGGTGACCTTATGGTTGCAAATCAGGCGCGCAGACCGCTCGGCCACCGGCCGAAACAGATAGGATAGGAGATTTATGTGGTGTTTGCAACGCGGACGTGGTTAGCATTGGTCACTTGGGTCAGGCGTTTTGGTTCGACAGTACGGTAGGCGTAAGCGAGTAAGAGGGAAAATGAAGTGACAATTTTGGAAATAGTGATGATGATGTTGGAATCAGAATCGGTTACGTTCACCTTGCTGCCCGATATGTTTAGATGAGGGTAACTAGTGAAGCATAGACGAGTAGATCGAATAGTAAAAGTGAATGCAGATCGATAGATTCAGTCAGCGTTTCCTCAGCTCACATTATTTGCTATGGCTGCAAGGTAGGCGTGACCGAGCAAGCAGTACAAGAAGAGTGGAAACAAAAATGGTTAGCTCAATCACATGTTGCAATTCTTCTGTAGCCCACGCTTATTGGTGTGTCTGTGAGGTATGCTTTCCCATGTAAGGAGAAAGTTGGTCGGGTAAAGAAGAGTGAAGAGGGTTTTTGTCAAATTTTTTCATAACCTCTTCAGAAGGGTTTGACCGAATTTATGCACATTTGTACTCGGCACACCTCAGTCTCGCCCCTTCACAAATAGTATTTTTTTCGTTGCAATTTAGTTGCAACATTGTTTTACGTATTACAATATCAAGCAGTTTGCAAGTATTGTTTTATACGCTGATCGCGATTCTCATGCCCTTATTTTAACAGAGAGGCTGTTCCAGATCTCAATGTATCTGTTTATGGAGAATTTTCGAGCATAAATTTTCGTTTTGCACATCGGCAGTGTGTTCTTGGTATCCCTAATTTCGTTTCTACCTTCTTAGTGAGTAGTAATATTTGGTGCGTATATATGCTTGTGGGCCAAATCAATTAGGAGTGCGTCTTAGCCACAGTAGCTCCGATTGTAGCATTTGCAACGATCGGAGTAGTTAAGTTTGGACGATGAATTAAAAAGTCTTTGTGGATTACCTCTGCGCGTTTTCTAAGCACTTGCGGTCACATTCCTTGTTGCTTGTAAAAGTAATCGAACAGTACTCTAGGACAGGATGAACGCAGATCTTAAACAATTGCAGTTTAGGTTCACGCATCGTGAATGCTTTCTACGATGAGTTTTGCACTTCTTCGTGATTTTGCGGTTATGAACTCGACTTATTCACCAAAATTCAATGTTTGAATATCGGATTCCTAGATCTCGTATCGTCTTATTACATGGAATGGGCTTTTCATCAAGGTAAAAGGCATTTTACAAATGTTCGCACTCGCACGCCAACCCACTGCATTTGTCTGCTGAGATGGAGATTTGCCAATCAGTGTACCACGATCCCAAGGCCGGCGAGTCTATACGAACTAGAATATCACTGAAATACCGAATATCGAATGGGTATAGTATTTTTATGTCTTCCGCAAAGATAAATGGCGTCCCAAATGTTATTTTCTTCAGTTATATCATTGCTATAATTTAGGAAGAGCAACTGAAATAACGCACTGCCTTGAATTACAACACTGTTGATTTTCGGTGGTGAAGAGTTATCATACCCTATTTGTACCTGTTGCGTACGACTTGAGAGGTAAGATTTGAACCATGCGCGCAAGGGATCATTGATCCAGAAATTTGTGAACTTTTTCAAAAGGCTATTTTGCGGCTCCTACTCAAAGGCCATCTGCAAATCAATAGAGGGAATGTTGACCGCTTTGCCATTGTCAATGGAGTTTGTCAGTTTGTTTAAAAAAGCTAGTTAACAAGCCGGGCATAGGCGTCTGTAAAAACCCACATCGAGTTGGGTTTCTCAAATCTAGTGACAAAAGTGCATAACCGTTTTCTTTTTCACAATCATTTCCGTTATTCTCGAAATAATCCGTGTACGGATAGTTGCGCGGTACTTTTGAATATCTAGTTTTGAGCCATTATTATATTTATACTCCTTGATACAGAGTTCCCATTGATTCGGGGATATCCCCGCCACCAAACTTTACTAGAATAGTTGCTAGGGTCCATTAGGTCCAGGAAGCGACGAAGACTGTCGCCGACCAATGTGAGTCTGAAAAACGCCGCATTCGAATTGTACTGTGTTCACTTTTCCACAATCAACAGAAACACTAAGCTTAATTGTGCTACTTGTGGTAGTAAGCCCAGTAGAAAAGTGTTCAGTCATGACGTTTTCTATTATAATGGGGTTCCTGGTCATGAATCTGTCAGGCATTACAATGCATGATACCGATTTAGCTTGACAGTCGCTTATGGTGTTCACTACCTTAATCAGATTTACTGCCATGTGCCAATGCTCAATTTTCCTTGCCTTGTGTCACAAATCGACTGCAACTAGTCAAAGAGCTTATCCCGTCGGATAAGCGAGGAGAAGTCGCGAGTCTGACTTATTTTTATTTTCAGCTTACGCAGCAGGCATGTTTCGCGCGTAGTATTTGTCGAAACCTTCCTATTGAGCCTCAATGCGAATAGAGTAAGGATATGAAGACTATGTTGGATATGTTTCCTCTGTTACATCCTGTGGCTATCTGGTGTGAAAGCAATGACCCCAGTTCGTTTTCAGCGGCAGTATAGCAAATGTATTCCAGTTTACATTTCTAAAGTCCCTACAGGGATTTGCTAGTAGTCTTGTGATACAGTGTTAGGCCGCATCAGATGCCACAACACTAAGGTACGCAATTCTGTGGTCACTATCTGGAATAAACACTTCGATACGTGTGGGGTGGATGTTTTGGGTAATGATATTGTTTTGGTGATGTAATGGTTAGGTCACTAACTGATATGGGACGTCTCAGCTTCGGCTATTGGGGTACAACGATTAATCTGATCAACGGAGGATCAGTGGGTTAGTGTGCTCCGCAGATGACAATTGGAGCCTTACGGAGACAAGGCTCGTCTTTTAAATTATTTTCTTCTACTTTATACGCAATAGGTATAGTTAAAGCTAAAACTTTTCTTCAGCTAACATTCCTCCGAAAGGGACCTGTTTGTTTTTTATTGACGGTTCGATAAGTTTTACTTTAGGTATCGGGCTATGAGCTAGCTTGTAATTTATACTTAGTGTAGCTGATTCGACGTTTAACTTGTTAGCATGTCTGATAGGTTTATGCGTATCTAATTTCAAGACTATACTGTGTTCTAACTTGATTGCACAGGGAATCTCCTCTACGGTTTAACATGAATCCGATGTACTAGTGACATCGTGATACATATGATTGGGGCAAACTTCGGTGCAAACATCGGTTTTCAAAGATGGCTGTTCACATTTTGCTCTAGCACGATTTGTTGAAATGTTTCTTTTTTCTGGGCCTCTTTCCAACGGCATCTGATCAGCACTAATCAACGCAGCTTTGAATTGTGTATTCGTTATGATTAGATTCCGGAAATCTCAGAATGTCGAACCCCAGTAATACCGGGCAACTGTTTTTGTTTGCAATTTCCCGAAGTCTTATGGCAGTACAGTCTGCGCCACTAGAGAGAGTAGCCGATAGAATCGTATGCTTTAATTTATCGGTCGGGTACCTGTCAGGAATAGTAAACATGACGGCGTTCTTAGAACGTGTAATTCTTCCGTGAACTTCAGTGGCAATAGTAGCTACTAGTTACCGGGTCTGTCCACGTGTTCAGTGCATTGGGTCTGGGGCGGGTCCATAATGTACCTTAGTGGTGTTAGCTGTCTTATGATTGATTTCATAACACTCACTTGGGTCTTATAAGCTCTCTTAACTCTGTTTCCATAGAGTTTGTTTTACTGGACATCTCAATTGTTGGGTCTGCCGTCTGAGCACGCCTTGTCTACGGTGTTTTTACGGCAACAGGTGAGGCAATATAGTTGGTTTGTGTTTTTGTCGCACAGCTGATCCCGTTGTAGGGGCTGAGACTTTTACAGTCATTATGGCTTGCGCCAATTTCAAAATGGAATTGGAGAGAAGAGAAGAGTTTGGAAACTAGTATGTAAATATCTCGCTACTTCACGTTACCACTTGTCTAGTATGAATAATTCTGCTTACAGGACGTAACCACGGTCAGTAAAAAGGGGAGGGAACTACGAATGACTGCGGTAGATGATGATATAATGTAAAGACTACTCAATAAACGAGATGGAATAATACAACTAGATGAATGTAAACCGCTACTTGGGTATCAAAGGATATCTATGAAAACGCACTGTTTAGGAATTCGTTGCGTGACAATCGACACTGGTTTTAGGTCATTCTTTTCGGCCGTCGTTCTGGAGAGTTCAGACATGTTCGCTTCGGGTCCGTGTGAGTCACAGGGCGACACGCGTGTTATCCGGCCGGCAAGTGGATGGACGGCGGGCGTCCTCGTGAACCAGGGTAGAATGGAGGCAGAACCAATTGATTTGGAAAGTATTGTTCGATGGCGCTAATGGCTGGCGCGAGGGGGGGGGACCGAATTGGTAGCTGTTGATAACTATCGACTAGAAGGAATTATAGCAATATTTTCGCATGGTATTCAAAACAGTTTTCCGAATAAGGTCACGAGAGTTCTTGTAGGACATGAAGATGAAATTATCTGCTTAGCTTCGAGCACATATAATTACGAAATTACTAAAACGCGGTTTGGTTGTGATCCGCGAGTGAAAGAACCACAAGCTGAAAATAATAAGGTCTCGCGAAGTCGGGTCGAATGAGTGTACGTAGGCCCTTGAGTAAATAAATCAGAAGATTTAAATGTGAGGGACGCAGAAGAACAGATTTATCGCAACCGCACTACATTAGCAGCAACAAAATAACGGGAGTGAGTTAACACATAAATAAATCAGAATACTTTATGTCCAGTTAAGGAGTTAAGTTTAAGTGCAAGTCGGCGTAATCCAACTGCTGTGAAGAAACATTAGGCAGTGTTCACAATTAAATACATAATATACCATTTTCACATTAAAATTGACCTTTGCAAGCCAAACTGGGAACTTCGATTTCTAAACAGAACATCAGCAGTTTCTCGACAAGAAGGAAAATAATAACAGTAAATATTGTCAGTTAATGAAGGATTATCCCACGACTGTTTTTGTTAGGTTCAGCATCATAATGCTAACGTACTTTGTGTCGTCCAGCATCATTGCCATTCAAATGTACTCTGGAATGGCTGCACTCATCATCTGGTTGAACGTCTGGTTGATCAGCGGGCTTATCACGGATCCCTCCTCCACCGAAAACCATTTTGTCGGGTTTGGCGCGTACGAGGAAGGCGACACTAATTTCAGCTGATAGGACAAGCCGTGTATCTTGAGTCGTCTATCATGAGGATTCTGTGGTTTTCGATGATCTGCTATTACTGTTCATCTTCTTAGCGTTTACACGCCACGAACCCTTCGATGAACGTTAGAACATGGCATCATTACAGGTGCAGTGGTTGATAATCCTTAAGCAAACGATGCTTTGGTTATTTATTGACACCATCAGCGTCACCATGTGGCCTTTGACTTTGGGCAGTATGACGTTCGCATGCGTCCCACTTCATGATCTGGCATGAATCTATCGCAGATAGGTACTAAACTCGTTGGTTTTCTGGCTTCTCAATAGTCCCGCAGCCGCATAGGTTAACACACACACACACACACTACTTCAGGGTGGATGGGAAAACATTGGGCAGCTGGGATCACTGTCTTTATAAAGGTGGAAAACTATCACGATCAACGGAAGGGCCTGCGTCAGTGCACACAGCCTGCACAATTCGCATTACGCTGGCCTGACAACAATGTGGCTTGACCATCTTCCATTCTCTTTTCTCCTTACTTGTGAATAAATAGCAATTATTCCTCCCAAAAGTGTACATACGTATATATATTCTACAAGCGCATTTGCAGACTCGTACCCGAAAACGCCTGTCAAATGGGAACTTTATTTTTTGTATGACCTGTCCTTTGTGACCGAACGCTCATCCCATCATTGTGAATGTTTTCACGTTGTTTTCAATCTCAATTTTCGATCCCCCTTTCACTTCGAACCGGAGCCGCTTCTTCGGTTATAAACGTTTTGCACAGAACCAACAACTGGGTCCTTGACTAGTCATACACATTGCTACACATATTTTGCATCCTACTGCTCAACTGGATCTAGAAACTGATCGGCTGCTCCAGACCCGTTTGGCCTTAATACAATGTGGACTCGCCATGCACGTTTGCGTACGTTTCCAGACAATTACCGCAATCTTGGTACATCGCAGATGGAAGTATCTTTCTTTCCTTCAAATGTACCCCCCGTTCCTCTCCTCTCTAAAATAAGATATAAAAACCGTTTCATGTGTTTAACTCGTTTTTGCTTGTTTGCCGCTGCATCACCTGCGAGGTTGTTTAAGTGCCCACATTGTCTGCTGACCGCTGTAAGTCTACTTCTGCACACTGCTTTTTATACGCACTCCGAATTGACGCTCGATTTGCTGTTTTTGACCCATCCCTCGTGATACCTGTTGAATATCTAACCACATGGCAGTTCTGTAACATATCAGGCCTATGTTATCGTCTTCGCTATTAATTCCATAATCTTTTACGCTATCCTTCATGTGCTGCTTTTCCAGGTTGTTTCCAAAAATCACCCATGTTCATCAAGTCGAGTCGTACGTGGCCGAATTTCAGTCTACCTATCCAACGTACCTTCGTATGTACCACTCCTTGCAGGATATCTGTCGGGATATTCGCGAGTTGTACTCACGATTACTGGACATGACTACTTCAAATGAATGGGATAGCCCTGTCGCGACGGATTTGGCTGATCAGTTGGAGAAATTTTTGGAGCGCACACGTACACCAAAGTACCGCGATGATCATGCTCAGTTAACTATGATCGCTCAGAAACTCCGGTTACTCAAGCACCGTCTCTCAGAGTCACGACGGGATTTTTTTCCTCATGTTGAACATTCCCCTTCCGAGCACCCCAACACGAAGACTTCAACAATCTCCGTTGCTAGCGGAATGCCGAATAAACAGACGGAATCTTCTACCACTTGTTCTGATCGTGAGAAAACGAAGTTACGCCGTCACCGAAAGCGAAAAGGTTGCTTGGAGGCTTCAGTCGGCATTGGTGCGCACTCCGATTGTGCACTCCACCGCACTGTCGATCCCGACTATCCTCCACACCACCTACCGCGACCCACTACTGTTTGACTGCTGGCTCTAATTCACCTTTTTGCTTCGGCCTCACCTAACTTCGTGCACCAACTTATCTTGTCAGTTTTCTCGCCAGTACTTCTTTCCATGATGACATGGGAGGTAGCGTGATCGTCCTGACTCTCCCGCTTGCTGTCACTAGGCATTCTGTTATTCCGGATGTGCTGGTTGAATCTGTTTCGCTTTTATTCCTCTATTGCACCCCTATTACCATTTCACTTTGGTGTCATCATTCTTTGCCTTGTATGAAGCATTCCTCTCTGCTTTTCCCTTTGTATTCTGCCGTGCCAGACCTCCTCGATTTCGCAGCCTTGGAACACACTATTTTACCACCTCGTCCCGCAATGTGACACTTGCCAACCACTTTGGAATGCTTTACAGAATCCTAATTCGGTTTCCTATCAGTTTGGCCCCTGTTCTTGACAACCCACAATATTGTAGTTGACTAAATTATTGTCCCCCTGCTGTGTTCCAAATTTTGGGGCAATAATGTAACTTTTATCCTACCACCCTAATTATTGGTCATATTTTCGGTTCCGGTGTTTTTTGTTAACTTCCAAGTTCTTTTTCCTCAGTCAACGCATCAGCCACTCTCTGGGTTCCCTTTAGTCAGATGGTTACGAGGCTATTTCTTTTTCTCCTGTCTTGTGATACTCTACCGTCCTATATTCCTCCCATTCACCGGTCTGTGCTGCTTGAAAAAGGGCCCATGTCGCGTGCAGTGCAAAATATCAAAACTTTCATTAATCATTCTGCGCTTCTAGGCGAGATTTCTCCATTTTATGGTGATGGTTAACATTTGTGATTGAGATGCAATCATACTTCGCGCCTTTCACATCCGTAGTTTATGACTTCCTGTCTTCTCCGAGTTTCCTGCTGTTTCCCTTCAATAAAGCGTTTCTCATACTTGATTGGCCATCTCCTTCCTTTTCGATTTCCTCGCTATCTTGTGTCTTTCTGTTGTGAACCTGTCAACTGTGCCTACATTGGTTACATACTTATTTTTGTCCTCCATCGTTCTACCTCTTGAGCAGCCGTGTTGGATATTTGTCCATACCGGATAAATTCTTAGTCTTTCCTCACTTTCTGAATGTGAATTTGGCAATTTATTAACATTGCTGGTCCATCATTTTGTCAACCAGCAAGTGCACGCCACAAGCAACTGGTTGACTCGATTTGTGCTCATGCCCATAGACACACTCCCTCGAGTCTTGACGTTTTCCCATCCATCTTCGCTCCTGTCGCTTTGATGTTTCTCCTTTGCCCGCTTTCCGATGTGAACTTGACTAAATACAGCAAATTTTTATTGACCATTGTTTTCTGCCACCATTTGAGTGACTCCTTTCTGACAATCCCTTAATTGACCTTATGTACTCAATTTTAACACTCAGCGATGAAGTCTCTGCGAAATATCACCCAAATATTGCAGGTATGTAGCATCTTTCAGTCCACTACATCTCTTTCTATCTACCTTCACATTTGATACCTAAGTGGGTAGTTAAAATAGTGCCTAAGTGTCACCAACACCACGTGTGGGACATTCATTTTTCAAAACTCTTTGTGGTAATTTCTGGCGCTTACTGTCAGGATAGCTCAAACTTTTGCAACCTCATCTCATTGCTCCTTTCACGCGGTGTGATTTTAAATGAATATTCCTGATGCTATTTTAGACACCATTGTGCATCCACTGCAATGCATCTATGATTCTTGTTCACCAGCATCATCCGTGAATGAATGAGGGGATCGCGTGCACGAATCGTATGATGGTGTCACTACCTGACTATTATCTGTCGACCACAATTTGTCTCATTGTGCGGACTGCAGCGCCATAGCATTTGCCTATCCTCATTGCCCCACGATTTCCACTCATATATCACTTCTGTTGATTTGTAAGTACTGTCATCACAAACAGTAGTACATCGGCCATTTGAGCTGCTGATTTGCTGCCTTATAACCACAATAAACTACGGAAAGAAGAATACGAGAAAGAGAAGGGGGACCTAGCGTAAAACCTAAAGGACCTAAAAGCTTTATTCATTTATTTAAACGAACATTCAGGATCAGGACGTCTACATCTTGTCAACAACAAGCTACGGACCGTTTGGTTATCTTGCAAAGATAAGGCGGCATCAGTGAGACAGCTTCTTTGCGTCTTTCAATGTTCCATTTCATAATCAGCCATTATCTTGCACATATATCCTTATTTTGGCGGTATCCGACTCCTATCATTGCGGCCTCTGTTGGACAGCCGCAAGACCCCTGCGCCTACGAAGGGACCATGGGCGGCTTGCGCCGCACCAACCACAGCTCCATCCATACACCCCATATCCAGTGTAAGGCCAAAGGAATGAGACCGGGTGGCATGTGGGTGGGATCCACGTGTCATCGAAGGTGCCAACCCGCGATCCTTCAGCTTGCACAGCATCAACATTACCGTCTATGGAATCTGCGAATCATGCGTACCAGACGTATACAGGGCTGTGGTTGGACCGTAGTTCGCTCCACACTGGATGGAATCACTCTTTGAGCCTAGCACGGCCAAAATGACCGTGCACCCGCTCTCTCCAAGCAACAATTAACAGTTTCCTTCTACCAGTAATCGAGGTGGAGTGTGCCAGGCAGGTAGGCACTTTGTCAGCATTCACATCAAGCACGATCAAACCGGAGATATCTCAGGCAGCATATAATCTAATGGAAAATAAACACGCAAAATGGACACGGAACATGCGGCAGAATAACAGAACTTAGCAAATCAAATAAAGTGCAGTCCACTTTATCCAGTTTAAGAAGATATGGTTTATGTGTAAGTTGGTGCAACCGAACTGCGGTGAGGAAGCATGAAGGGAAAATAAACGTGCACAAAAATAGAAATATGCGGAAGATTAACTGTTCTGAGTCAACCAAATAATGTAGCTAATGTCATATCATGTGTATGGCGAAACATGCGCAGATCGGTGCAACCAAACTGCGGTGGAGAAACATGAGGCATATATATATATATATATATATATATATATATATATATATATATATATATATATATATATATATATATGGTTGGCGGCATCCGGTTTCGGATTTGCCTGTCACTGTGGCAAGCCACAGGACGCCTGCGCATACAGAGGGACCATGGATGGCTTGCGCTGCACCACCCACAGCTCCAACCACATACCCCATATCCAGTGTAAACCCGAAGGAATAAGACCGGGAGGCATGCGGATGGGAACCACGTTTCATCAACGGAGCCGGCCCACACTCCTTCACAGGCAAACACAAGCACGCTGTATTTGGGGAATCAAGCGCACACAAGGCGGTGGCTGGACCGTAGTCCGCTCCACACTGAGTGCATGGAACCGCTCTTTGAGCCTAGCACGGCCACAAGAACCGTGCACCCCGTCCCCTCCAGCAACGACCAACTGTCTCCTGGAGCCAGTATGAACGATGTAGTGGGTAATAGACAGGTAGGCACCTTGTCAACATACACATCAAGCGCAACCACACCGGGGATATCAAACAACAGCCATTCACTTTAAACGACAAGCTGAAATAAAATAAATCCAACAATGCATACAGATACGGTGGCATAACTCTTCGCTAATTTACCATATGAAGTAACTGCGTTAACAACAAATCCGTGATAAGTAAGAAATGTCCACAAGTTACTTAAAAATGCTACAAAACGCAACAAAATTACCGAAGATAAGCACAATTAGTGTATGCAACGTGGCCAGTTAATAGAACATTATTCAGGTAGGCAGAACAAACCAAATAAAGCGGAATGAAATTTATCCAGCTTAAAAAGACCTAGTTTAAGTGTAAGTTGGTTTAGCCCAACTGCGGTGAAGAAGCTTCAAGAATGCAACATCAGCCTCAGCATGGGGCAACTGAGCACCTTATCAACGGTGCAATTGGCAGTGCTGAAACACTAGGTTGCGAAGAGCACCTTTTCGATAAGCCCAGTCGTTTACTATTATAAAATTAAAACTTGAAACTGGATAGGATATTGAAACGCGATAGCGACTGGCCAATCAGAGCGAGGCAGAAATAGAGTTGTTCTTAGCGATACATTGGTCGATCTACTCAAGTAGCAGCTACCACAGTACATGTAGGCAGATATAGAAATAAAGTGTCACAGCAAATGGATGGATACAACGGTAATGTTGGTGGAGTAAAATAGAGACAATGTATAAAACTAGTTATTTGAGTTAGAGTCTCACCATATGTTCGCCATTATCACGCTTCTTAGCCATGTCCGATTAGCTTCCCAACCGTGTGTGTCCGTTATCTTTGCGCTCTCAACCACGGAGTCGAGATCTCCTGACTGCTGCCGAATTTGATGTTAACGTCTTCCTACTTTTAGTCCAAGACATACTTTGGCCACCTTGCTTTCGTTTCCAACCGACTTATACGCGCGCGCAGAGTGAGCGGTTAGACAAACACTTATTAGGCATTCGAAGCACTTACCCAAGACACGAAAACCTGGGCAGTGAAATTATGTAGCTCGGCGGCCGGTACCATCTGTCTGACCTGAAAACCCTTCGACGAACATCCTCATTACCAATGTGATCATACCATCACATACCAGCAATGCTCCGAAAGCAACGGAGACCGAAAATAGATAGCCTCTGAAGGTCCTTTGCACATACAGGCTTAGTTTCTCAGCCGTAGCGCTGGACCGCGGCATTGGAGACATGGCCTTTCAGGGAGGCTTAGAACGCGTCATCTCCAGTTGTGGCGGTGTCACAGTTTAGCACTTGCGGAACTAACCGAAGTAGCACAAAGCAATACACCTCAGGCGCAGGGAAGGCAAAACTGTATCCTAACCGGCATGTTGTATAGCGCATTGGTCCACTATTCTAAATTAGGCCACTCGATAAATAGGTGATCGGGTTACTGACGCAGGCCAGTGGATGCAGTCAACGAATAGAAAGGGCTCAGTACATTGGCCGTGAGGATGCCACATTCCTTTTCCCTTTAGTTTAGACAACTTTTGCTAGCTTGGTATCGGTCCACTGATCGGCGTAGCCGAGTTGAACGGCGACATTCTTGAGCCTCCGGTTGGCCAGAGTTTTGAGTTCTGCGCGTTTGTTAACTCCGTTTTCTGCTTTGAGGGCGTCATCTGGCGGAGTTGAAACGGAACGATGACGGACGTAATCCTTGTGCCGAGTGACTACTCTGCCATCAGGTAAAGCCACCTCCGAATGTCGTCCCACAACTTCGCGCAATTCTCCAGACTGCTAGATCGTTTCGTTGGGCACCTTGACGTAGACCGGTTCATTCTCGCAAAATCTTCGATCGGAATCCTTCCTGTCGTAATTTGCCTTGGATTTATCTTGCTTAGCCTCTACAAGTAGCCTCTGGTCGGGAAACCGAAGATCCAGCCGTGTCCTCAACCTCCGTCCAAACATCCACTCGCCTGTGCTCTTCTCGGTAGTTTCGTTTGGCGTGGTACGGTACCCAAAAAGAAATTTGTTCACAGTGGAGCAGAGGCTTGTTTCTGTAACCCGTTCTTGACCGTCTGTACGGCTCTTTCAGCCAAACCGTTTGAAGCTGGGTAATAGGGGTTGATTTCACATAATGTGTGCTCTTGCTTTTTAGGAACTCTTGAAATTCTTGACCAGTAACTGCGGTACTGTTGTCTGTTACCAGCGTATATGATGTACCGAAGGTACTGTAACACGTCCGCATGCAAGAAACGGTCGCCTCAGAGCTGGCATGTGCAAGTGGAAAAACTATCCATTTCGAATAAGCAGCACTCAAGCGGAGAAACAATTTTCAATCCAACGGGCCAAAGAAGTCTGCGTGTATGCGTTCCCACGACTTACTGGACCCTTTCCAAGGACTAAGTGATAAAGGAGGGACATCCCTCTGAGTGCTTTGACACACGTCACAGTGTCAGATCAACTTCATTATCCGTCAATATTAGGCTACCACACAAGATCGCGCAAGTGCCTTCATTCTCGGGATTCTTGGATGCGTTTCGTGAAGTTCTTGTAAGACATTC
This sequence comes from Dicrocoelium dendriticum, assembly GCA_944474145.2. Taxonomy (NCBI): domain Eukaryota; kingdom Metazoa; phylum Platyhelminthes; class Trematoda; order Plagiorchiida; family Dicrocoeliidae; genus Dicrocoelium; species Dicrocoelium dendriticum. Next base: position 141,414,664 of record OX104064.1, read on the forward strand.
TGTCGCCACCGTGGTGGTATGATCGCCCTAGATTCCCAGAGCAAACACCCATCCTCGAGACTATACTTCGTACGTCGGATAAAGTAGGGCAGTAGTTGCGGTTTACAGCTGTCAGGCCAAGCTTGAGTGACTAGTCGCTTGATTTCGGCCAGTAATATGTCCCGTTCAGCTTCCTGACGGATATCTGCATTTGGCACCTGATTTTCGCCCAAATGTTGTAGCAGATGGACAACCTCCATATGTATAAGTACACAATCTAGTAGGTGATTCGACGGCAAAGGGATCCGGGCATCCGCGATTTTATTTGCTTTCCCAAGGACATAGGCGATCTTGTAATTGCGAGCGGAGAGAAATAAAGCCCAGCGTTGCATACGAGGTGACACCATCTTGTTTATGCCTTCTTCTCACCAATCAGGGTTAACAAAGGCTTGTGCTCAGTAAAGATTTCTAATTTTATCCCCTAAGGATACTGGTGGAATGCTTTAACCCCAAAGATAACCGCTAAAGCTTCCCTGTCGAGCTGCGCATAGTTCTTTTCTGTTGACGCCAAACTTCTGGACGCAAAAGCTATTGGTCACTCGGTTATGTCTTGCATTTGGTGTGACAGTACGGCCCCGAGCCTTGTGTGTGACCCATCGCGACGATGAGTGATTGGTTTTTGGGGGTCAAAATGCACTACCAACTTAGGGTTACTAATTGCTAATCTGACAGCATCGTAGACGTTTTGTTGTTCATTAGACCACATGCACCTGGTATTGTTACGAAGTAAAGTATACAATGGTGCGAGATTAGCCGAATTGGGTGAAAAACGACTGTACTGGCTTAACATCCCAAGAAATGATTGCAATTCGTTAATATTTCGAGATGTTTCCGAATCCAGAATAGGTTGAATATTTCCCGTAGGGGATGTAACCCGTGTTTGTCCAAACGAAATCCCAGATACACAAATGTATCACAAAAGAAGACACATTTAGATTCCTTGAGTTTCAGTCCGCTCTCCTGAAGGCGTTTCAAGTCTGTTGCAAGTGCTGTCATATGTTCGTAGCCGGTACGACCAGTAGACAAAATGTCGTCTAAGTAAGCACAAACTGCGGGTTTGCTTTTCACTAAGTTGTCTATAATTCTCTGAAAGATCGCCGGCGCTGAGTGTATCCCGAATGGAAATCGGTTATAGCAGAGTAATCCCATGTGTTTATTAATGGTGGGAGAGCCTGTGGTACGCTGAGGCCGGTGATCGCTAGATCCTGACAGATCGTTTATACCCAGCGCTGCTACTGTTGTGCTATGGGTTCATGTCCTGGACGCCTGCTCTTGGCGACCGCTGGGTAGGAGTTGGGTTACGCCCTTCTCCTTATTAAGATCCAGGACACCAATCCGCATGAGTCAGTAAACTGACCATGTGTTAGACTCGCTATGTTTCCGGTGTACATTTAATCGAAGGCTTTGGCTGAGGACCCGAGTCGTTCTCCTGTCAGGAGTGGGGCGCCCTTCCAGTGTCCTAGTCCATCCTCTTCGTATGTTCGGCAGTGATCGATGACCCTCTTACCGTAAAATCTAGCCATGGGAGACAACAGGTCTACGGGTTATAAGCTCACAGCTCGATTGGCGTAGAGCACGAACGTCACGCATTGTCTCTGACGATAGGAGGACACTTCCGAGTGTTCAATGGTTTGCTGCTGCCCGCCTGAAGCCAGGTAGTCTCTGGTTAAATTGGTGCAAACCTGCCAAACCCACCTGCGTCTGACCGTGGTCGCAGGTGTATCCTACTACGGTCGCAAAACATATATAACTCGTTCCGGTACCTCCAACGCTGCGTGTGACGGCCGTCAAACAGATCCCAATCTGTCTCTGCAATCACATTTGCGAGCTGGGTTTGCTCACCACTGTCTTGTGGGTCAGGCTATTGAGCCAAAGTCTCCGGGCGGAGTCCCTCAAGCAAACCTCCGAAGCAAAACCGCCACCTCGCTTGCGATTGCCCATCACAATGCAATCGTATGCCTGCGCGCAAAGCACTCAGCATCGGTGCTGGAACGTGCGCACATTACTAGACCAGAACTTGAGTGAACTCCCGGAGCGACGCACTGCACTGGTCGCGATGGAGCTGGCGTGCTACAACATCGATATTGCGGCACTCATTGAGACTCGGCTGGCTGAGTAAGGTAACTTGCATGAGGCAGGTGTTGGCTATACATTCTATTGAGTTGGCAACGCTGCCTCAGCACCACGTGAACATGGGGTCATATTTGCAATATCCGATCGCGTCCGTGGCCAGCTGATGGGTGAACCAACAGGCATCAGCGCGCGACTGATGGCTGTTCGCATACGACTCGGAAGAGGTAAGTTTGCCACTTTTATAAGCATGTACGGTCCGGCACTGTGTTCTCCTGATGACACGCGTGATCAATTCTACACTCAGGTATCCTCTGAGGTACGATCTGTGCCGAGGAGCGACCGACCATTTCTGCTGGGTCATTTCAACGCGCGCGTTGGGCGTGATACATCGGTGTGAATAGATGTTATCGGTCTGCATAGCACTGGTTCAGCGAATGCGAACGGTGACAGGCTGCTCTCACTGCCACTCGCAACCCAACTATCACGAACACTCGTTTGCACTGTGTGCGAGTGCTCTAGCAACTTGGACTCACCCACGGAGTGGTCGCGCTCACCTGCTTAACTATGCCATCGTATATCAGCATGATATGCGTGAAGCGCGTATGACACGTGTACTGCGTGGCACTGATTACAATTGGTACGGACAAAACTGCACATATATTTTCATACATCTATGTATTGCATTCCCGCCGTGAATCGGCGTAAATTTAACATTCTCTCCCTAGGTACTGTGGCGAGACGTATTGAGCTGGACAAGGCGATGACTGCACGTTTGTGTGATTTGGAATGCATAGCCACAGTGGGCGACCTGTGACACCATATTCGCGACCATGTGACAGCTGCTGCCGAAGAGACCATCGGGCTCGCAAACTGTAAGCGGCCTGATTGGTTTGATGAGAACAACGCGACGACTGGCGCATTAGTGTCGGATAAGAATGCAGCATTTGCTGCACATGTCGCAGACCCCAGTGACTTGGGGAAGAAGAGGAATTTAGGGCTAGTTCGATGGCAACTGACCCGAAAACTCGCAATAAAGATGCATGGCGTACGGAGAAGGCGAAGCAGATGGAAAGCTACGCCGAACGCCGCCAACACAAGGAATTCTTTGACTCCTTGAAAGTGTTGTATGCACCGAGGTTGAAGCCACTGAGGACGCTGATCAGTGGTAGTTCAGGCGCCACTTGCACACAGACTGCAGACATAATGCAGATCTGGCGGAAACACTTTGACTGTCTCTTGAACAACTGTACAGATTGACTGGCCTACATATTGAACGACCTCAAGCATCATAATGTGAAGGCGATTTTGGCTGACACGGCGACACTGGATGAGACGCAGAGAGCACTTACTCAGCTGCGAATCGGCAAGTGTGCTGGGGCCGCCTGAAGTATTGAAACACGGTGGACCCGCGTTGGTGACTGCGCTGCGCCACTTGGTGCACGCGTGTGGAATGAGAAGGAGGTGCCTGCTGAGCTGAAAGATGCCCTTGTGTTACCACTGTGCAAGGGCAGAATGAGCAAGCAGTGTTGTACGAATTATCGTGTCATCAACTTGCTGAGTTATGTGAGTAAGCTGATTAGCCGAATCCTGCTCAACCGCCTCGTCAGTCAGGTTGTGGAACTAAACGTGGTTAAGAGCAATGCGACTTCCGTCCGGATCGCAACACTGTATGTTGTGGTGCCCTCCGGGAAGCAAGAAGACTGGGCCGCGATCACGAAGTCGTTTATTAAAATAAAGTTGAATATTTATGGTGTATATGATGATTTGGCGGCGTCCGTATCCGGATTTGCCTGTCACTGTGACGTCCATGGGGACAGTCACAGGACGCCTGCGCCTACAAAGGGGACCATATGTGGCTTGCGCTGCACCACCCATAGTTCGGCCCACACACCCCATATCCAGTGTAAACCCGAAGGAATAAGACCGGGAGGCATGCGGATGGGAGCCACGTTTCATCAACGGAGCCGGCCCACACTCCTTCAACAAGCAGAACGGAAGCATTCCGGCCTAATTGGGAAATCATACACACCAGTCGTACACGAGGCGGTGGCTGGACCGTAGCCCGTTCCACACAGGTTGCATGGAACCACTCTTTGAGCCTAGCACCGTCACGAGGACGGTGCACTCCGTCCCCTCCAGCAACGACCAACTGTCTCCTGGAGCCAGTATGGACGAGGTAGTGGGTAATAGACAGGTAGGCACCTTGTCAACATTCACATCAGGCGCATCCACACCGGGGAGCTCAAGCAACATCTACTTCTGAAATGCAAGAGCGCTCATCACGCAGGCAAACGTACCACATACGCCGCCTTATTGGCCTGGATTAGTAAGTTGAATGGGATCATACTCATGATGCATTTATTCCGCATACAATAGTGCTTTCTCCGGCACCTGAGAGACCGCCCTTTTGAGCAGTCCACGGAATTCGCATCGATCAAATTTGTCTTGCATTCGCAACACCTGAAATCAACATGAGTTTGTCATAAACCCACCTTCTTCATGTTCTGATAATGTTATTTCCAGTTTGCTCGATTGCCTTTTGCCTGCACGTGGAACATTGGTGTATATACACTCTTTACAACAGTCCGTTTCAATGGCTCATTCCTGTTATTTGCATTATGTCGTTGGCTCAATTTCCATCGGTTTATGCTTGCTCGCCACCTTCACTCTGTCTAACCTCACCTTGACCTTCTTAGTGGATGTACGATTGGCGGGATTGAGCCCGCGCGCTTCTTCCCACGGTCCAATGCCCCAAATCTTGGCTCATGGGTGCACGAGTATGCGCTCCTTCGCCTGCTGGCGCCTGGCTGGCCACTTGCACGTTCAGTGAATGCTTGCAGGCTAGACGCGATCACGGGCCAACTATTTCCTGATTGGCTGACCAGTCTGCTTCCGGCAACGTGCTCACTCCCTATCGGTCTGGCCTGTGATGTTCGATCAGCATTAGAGCATTTGCAATCACCAACATTTCCGGCCCCCATCACACTATAGATATGGTGTTTGCGGCTCGTCCGTTGCAGGAAAAGTGCAGAGAACGACAGTAGCCATTGTACTCGCTTTTTGTTGATTTCACCAAGGCATTTGATACGGTGAAACGCCAAGCATTGTGTCTTGTGTTGGGTAAATTTGGTTGGCTGCGTAATTTTGTAAGTTTAATTGTATGGCTGGACAGTGGTATGTGGGCGGGGGTGCAGCTGAGTGCAGAGACCTCGGATGACTTTGCAGTTATCTGGTGTGAAGCAAGACTGTGTCTTAGCTCCTGCCCTGTTTAGTATATAGATATATATATTCATGCAATGATGTCTCGTGCTTTTGATGCGACTTGTGCCTACGGTGTTCGTGTGGAGCACCGTCTTGATGGTGGGTTTCTGAACATCCGTCGTTTCGGTGCGAGAAGCCTAGTCTGTGATACAACTATCTCTATGTTACTGTTTGCTGACGACTGTGCGTTGCTTGCTCACGGCGCGGATGAGTTGCAACACATGACTAGTGTTCTGGCTTCGACAGCGGCCAAATTCAGACTGACCATCATCACAAACAAAACTGTCTGTCTCTTTCAGCCTTCACCGGAGGTGCAATCTTCAATATTGATGCGAATCATCATTGGTGCTGAAGTATTGGAAACCACCTCCCGCTTCTGCTACCTTAGGATTGTGATGTCAACCGACCATCAGCTTCACAGTGAGCTACCTATTCGCGTGTCGAAGGCAGCGGCGGCATTCGGGAAGCTTGAGTACCGAGTGTGGAATAACCATTGGCACGAGGCTGATGGTGCACAAATCCATGGCGCTGTCCGTTCTTCCATACGGCAGTGAAACGTGGACAATGTACCGGCGGTAAGTGCGATATCTCGAGCGGTTCCATCAGCAGTGCCTGCGATGGATTCTGTGCATCATTTGGAGAGACCGAGTTGTGTACACGGAAGTGTTACGTCGAAGTGGAATGTATGCAGTGGACTGCATACACTTGCTGAGACACCTGAGGTGGCTCGATCATGTGAGCCGTATGGATTCGACGCGGATACCGAAACAGCTATTATATGGTCAGCTGAGTACTGGGAAGCGGCATGTGGGGAAACCGAAGTTACCCTGCCAGGACATGATCAAAGTGTGCCTCTCACATTCTAATCCTGATTGCAGGTCATGGGAATCGAAGGCGGTTGATTGGCGTGCATGGCGCGATCTGATCACGAAGGCATTTGCCGAGGTGCAGGAGAAAGCCCTCATGCATGCAGAGAAGAAGTGGCAAGTGCGGAAGCGGCAAGCGCCGATTCATTGTACTCCATTGACATCGCGAGTGCCTGAGTTAGGCAGGCTTAGTGAGCCATGGGCGAGGCCACTCAGGACCACTACCGAAGCGCCGACGGGTCCTGCAAAGAACGTAGGCAGAACCGGCGCAGCGTTTGGAAGTACACTTCATTCGATTTACTAACCGCTTGGTTGTATGCTGGTTGTCTTTATTCCAGGTGGTGGGTTTGTTATATTGTCTCATTATTACCAACGTGAACTATCTTGTATACACTTGGACACGTCGTTCAAGTTAGTTGTAGTTACCTTTGATAACATTTTCAAGATTGTGACATTTTATTAAAATATATTTTCTGACGGCTTGATACTGTTGCGGACTTTCACAACCAATTTATTTCGTCTGCCCATTTATTATAGAGCTATGTCTGTATGCATTAATCTATGTATTTTATTTGATCTTGTTGTTTCAAATGGTTGGCTGTTGCTTGATGTGCATGTTGACAAAATGTCTACCTGTTTATTACCCACTACCTCGTCCATCTTGGCTCCAGGAGGCAGTTGGTCGTTGTTGAAGGGGACGGGGTGCACGGTCCTTGTGGCTGTGCTAGACTCCAAGAGTGGTTTAATGCACTCAGTGTGGAGCGGACTACGGTCCAGCCATCGCCTTGTGTGCGCTTGATTCCCCAAACACAGCGTACTTGTGTTTGGCTGTGAAGGAGTGTGGGTCGGCTCCGTTGATGAAACCTGGCTCCCATCCACCTTCCTCTTCTTTACTTGGGTTTACACTGGGGTGCGTGGACGAAGCTGTGGATGGTGCAGCGCAAGCCACCCATGGTCCCTCTGTAGGCGCAGGCGTCCTGTGGTTGGCCACAGTGAAAGGCAAATTCGAAATCGGATGCCGCCAACCAATTTCTTCTGAGGATTCCTGTATCTCTACTTTAGGATAAGGATGGTTTAGACCAGGTTTTACGAATATTTTTTCCACCGGACAAAGTTGCTTGAAGTCATCTGTCGTGGAATCGGATAATGTTCCGTCGTCGTCGTTTGATTAACTGTCAGTTTATGGTCACGACAATTGCTAATTGAGGCATCAGGCTTCTGTACAGAGAAGATAGTGCAGCCCAGGAAGAGTGACGTACGGATGAAATTATTTCCTTCTTTTGTAATCGCTCCAACTCTACCTTTTGACAGATTACGGAGGGTAGATTCCGTGCGTTGTAAAATTTCAGTTGCGTCTGTGACTTGGTATTCAAGCAAATTTTGAAATTACTTAATTTCCCAGGTGTGTTTGCGTCGAAAACACTGGCATAGCTTTTCAAGAGTGTAGGTTTGACAGAAATAATATCCACCTACTTGACAGATTATAATCTTTCCAGTATGTACTTTAACAAATTCCTCCCAATTAGATTAGGTCCGTCTGTGTTAACAGTGTTTAGAGTAAGAGTCAACGTTTTGTCCCCATGATTTACTTTCACGTCACATACACCCAAAACATCGAATATTTTCCCATTGTATGATCGTAATTTAGATTAAGTTGGAGTCAGAACCAGGTCGGGCAAAGTTCGGTTGTTGATCAATTTATCACAAAGCAAAACACCTCAGGCACATGGAAGGCAAAACTGGATTCTAACCGGCATGTTGTACGACGCATTGATCCACTATTCTAAACTAGACCAATCGATAAATGGGTTAGCGGGTTACTGACACACGCCAGTGGATACAGTCAACGAATATAGAGGGCTCAGTGCATTGGTGATGAGGAAGCCATAAGCGGATATTAGGACCTGTGAACCGAGAATTAGAGACGCGCAAATACAACTCATTCGTTAGCGCCGAGACGACCTTCAAGATAAACGAACTTGTCTACCACTTACAGCTTATAACCTCGATGGGGAAGGGTAGGAGCGGCTCCTAGCCAATCTTGTGGCAACAATTTACACTTCGATGGGACGAAGGTCATACCAAACTTAGCAACGGCACATTTTGGGTGGCCTGTGAGAAATCACAAAATACTCTGAAGTCCTCCATATAATGCAAATCGCGAAGTTGGTCTTTTGGAAGCAGCTCAACGCCTCTGGATTCGCAATAATCCGGAACGCTTTCTAGCATAGCGTCCATAGCGAAATTGAACAGGAGGTGTGATGCAGCTCTGTCTCATGCCACTAGTGATACAAAATTGGAGGACGGAAATCCACCGTATGTTGGCATTCGGCCCGACGTTTGAATATAGATGGCTCGAAAAATGTTGACATGCTTCTCAAACACTCCCCATCTTAACAGAGAACACCAGATAGCAGTTCGATTAACTGGGTCATACACAGCTCGTATATCTATGAAGAGAACGACCATTGACCAGCTGAACGTTTGACGACGCTCGAGTATTTTTCGGAGCTTGGAGATGTCATCGGTACAACTCCAGTCAGAACGGAACCCGGCTTCCTCCTCGTGTATGTTTTTCGTGTATCAGGCTGTCTCATTAAAGACAAGGGCGGCGGGCACTTTAGCTGCAACGCAAATGAGACCAATCCGTCTGTGTTTAGTGCAGTTTATCCTGGCACTCTTTTTGTAGACGGGCAGGATATCCGCTGGGCTCCATTGAGACGGGATTGCCTCGGTAATCCAAACCTGCTGGATGAGGGAAGTTAACTCCCTAGCAAGTAATGGATCTTCCTCTTTGAAAATGCCTGGAGGGTGTTCGTCTGAGCCATGGGCTTTGTGGCGCTTTAGGACGCAGAGCTCATAATCAACCCAGCCTCAAATGATGATGATACGTTTGCACACTAAGCAGTACTCTTAATTCCTGAGTGAGTACTCGCCGGGGCTGCTGACTAGTTAGACCGATATACAGTAAGTCCGGTTCAACGCACAGTTCGACTTTGTGCCGCTGGCATTTTCACAGTGCACTTATCTGGAGAAACAATCTCCGAAGCTGCTGGTCTTGCCGGCATAGCAATTACGTCGAGCAGACGTGCTGACGCCGCCCTACTAGACTGGATGCCTGCCAACAGTATACTCTGCGCGATCAGACTTGGTAACCATGGTGTGGATCAGCGTTCTACATGGTGCCTAGACGTTTCACCATCATCTGAGACTGAGGTTGCTGAGATTGTTCGCCCCCTAAAGCGACACAAAAGCCCTTGTCCAGACGAACTTCATCCGGCTCTTTTAAAGGTCCATCAATTATTCGGGATTTAACTTCCCTCAAGAGAATGCCACGATGTTAGCAACTTCCGGCGTTGAAATACTGTTTCATCAGGATATGTTTCACTGATCTGACAATTACTTTGTGCTCCTTACTCATGAGACCGGGACAGGTCACAGGAGAGCAATAGGTCCTGTAGGATAAGGCAAATGCAGTGATAAAAGGCAGGATCAATACGGGGATTATGAAATGAGCGTTTCCTTGCTTTTCTGAATGTTGCGACCAGTTGAAGAGACCACGTAATTACACCGTTCACTATCACTCCCTGGTATTTTATTGAAGTGGAGTATGCACCAGATATGCTTGATGCTTGTTCTCCGCCAACTGTCAGCTGTCTTGTTTTGCTTTAAGCACATTAGGTGTTGCCCGACCGAAAACACTGCACTCCGTGACGCGTTTAGATATTATTTGCTCTAATCAAATAGAGGTTACAGGCACCAAACCCAGGACCGTTGAGATGTTAGTTGTAACCGCTACCTCAAAGCCACCAGGTCACGACGGGCAAGGCTTGGCACAACGGTTTTATGAACGATGTTGAGGGTCATTTTGAAGTACACGTTGTATGTATGGATTGCGACGCCCATTCTCAAATCAAATCAGCTCGAATAAGATCGAACGCGTCATGGAGTGCAATATTTTCCTGGTTAACACCCAATTATCATATTCTTCAGCTACGTTCCTAGTGATCGAATGATCAAGCTTCACTTCAATGGGAATTGGGGTCAACCTTGAAATTACCTCACAATCCATCCACACAAGGTGCCCTTCAAAATGACTCTCCAATCACATTGTGTATTATTATCGGGCGGGAGGCTGTGACAGGTAATCTGCACACTCCTTGAGGACAACAGGAGACAACTTATCCGGACCAGTTGCTTTGTTCATTTGCATTCCGATTAACCCTCTGTGTAATTTTAAGTTATTCACAAGTGGGGGGTTACCTGAGTTTAGGTGCAACTCAACTGGGGATTGATTTATCGAAGACTGAAGTACCGTCATGGTCACATAAACTGAGGTTTGGTTCTTCCACATGTGTAGTAGAATGCGAAACTTCACGGGTAACTCCGCTCAACTGCTTCAACATTTTCTGTCTTGTTTCCATGCCTTGTTTGAACGTAGATATGGTTGGGGCGACGCAGTTCGACTTTTATATCAGTCAGTAGAGATTTTACTGATGCATTTGTGTTCAGACTCATTTTCTTTAAACCTACGCAGTCATTTGAGACGAGACGAGAATCTCTCCGCACGCATGAAAATTATTTCCATTGGACAGCACTTGTCGAACCGACGTTAAAGCAACTAGTTAACTCGTCGCAATACCTCGATACGCCAACATCATAAAATAAAATGCGTGTATGTGATGGTTTCACACAGTCGCTGACTATTCTGGGGAAGGGATTGTTTCTGTTGAAATTGTGAGCTTTGCGACGGGTGAGATCTTTCTTGTTAACCTTGCTATGGATAACAGGAGCTAACTTTACGATGGCATAATCAAAGCTCCCAAGCTTCGCCTGATTACAAACAGAAAACATTTTCAGATTGTTAGCAAATGCCATGTCAATGATTGCATCTAACTTGATTAGAAATTACATTGATATTTTGCTCGAGGCTCACAATGAAGCTGGTGTCAGATCTTTTAAAATCGATGGCAACTATGCATACGGAGAGTTCCAGGTATTCGAGGACACTAGCTGTAAATCCGTCGTAAAATTATCCAACTTCGTAGCATGGGTAGCTAGAATGGATATAAATCTTAGCTAGTAAAATCGAACAATTACCGTTCAACTGTCTTGGTTTACATTTCACGGTTAAATAGCTGATGCGTTGCCATCTGTAGTGAAAAATGCCTATACTCCACGTAACCCATGAAAAATTAATGTAAATGATAACAGCGCCATCGCGTTAACTCTATGTGCATTGACCGTCAACACCATACGTACAAAATCCGCCGAGTTCAACGACTACATCTTCAATATCTACGTGAAGCTGCAGCATAACGATGCTCACACAGAAACATTCACAATATTCCGTCACACTTCTGAGGTATATTTTTCCAAGTGGTAACCAAATATTCACACTGAGTAAAGTAAGTATGCTCATATTTCTGTTCATTCCTCTGGATTGCAACCTACCGCCCTGCGCGATGTATTTGTGTGGAATCCCTTTGCTTCATTTTGTATCCTTTTATTTTGTTTCATATGGCTTGGCTAGGCAAAAGTGTCCAATTCGTATGCTTCAAATTATCACGAGTGTAAACGATCGTCTCACTAGTTTCAGAACCAATTATTAAAAATTAATGGGAATGGGTTCCGATGCAGTAAATCATTTGGATATAAATTATAGGGCACGGCCAAATCTGAGGGCCCCGCCTGTGAAGTACAACAGTCACGCGGATCTTGTACGCATCAGAGATCTGCCTAGTTCCGCCTTAGGTAGGGTACATAACGCTGCGTTAAGGCGGATGTTACTATGTGCATCAGAGACCTATCCAGTTCATTGTAAATGCATTAAACGATTGACCGCGTTTGATCACCAGTGCTTGTGGAGAATCACTCACTTCTGGTGGGAACACCGGGTGAGCCATGCTCAGGTCCGCCATCTAGTTTTTGGCACGAAGCCTTCTGGTGTCCCACTGAAGTATTTGCTTATGCTCAACTGTTTGCGTTGGCTGTACTGCCCTCTGTATGTCCGTTGGCAGGCTTCTTCGTCTTGCATTATATGCCGTGGCCGCATCAAATTCGGCGAAATCGTGAGGTGGCCAGCCGATGACGTGGCATAAAGACAACTAAACTAACGGAGAGACTTGGTTAACCTGCATCGTGCTGTATTCGTGCATGGGAGACTCGGGATGTTCCACACCAATGGTTGGAGACCTATTCAGATATGACACAGTCGTGCAGTCAGTCGCGTTTCTGCATTCGGCTTCTTGCTTTTAGCCGTTAATTTTCCATCCCGATTCGTTTTGCGCTTCTCTTTCCTGATTTCTCGTCCTTTGCATTCAAATTCATTTTCTTGTGGTTGTTTTTTATTGTCATTCTGGGGACGTGGGTCGTGGCAATTGAATTTACAGCACTTCGGTGTCCGGATCTTACTTGTGCAGCTGAACTAAACTGAACTCATTTATCTCTGAATGCTTCATAACACACTAGTCTCCGCATTTTGCGGACCCAATCCTATTGTAGTCTGATGCAATTAGGGATTCTGCACGCGCCACTCCCTCTAATCTGCGAGTCGTGGCCAACTAATCCACGGTGGTATGTCACCTAGAATTCTATCGCACCCGGTTTAGAGATGAAAACAAAACTGTTAAATGTACTTAAGGTTCCTCACGTCACAAACTGTGGGCGCGTTTCCATCTCTGGAATTAGATTGTTATTTTGCTCATATTCCGCTAAGGAGCATCATGACACCGCGGTCTTGTCATCATATATCTATATGGAGTGGTACTATAGACTGTAGCCTTCGTGTTACATCCCTAACTCTGATTGTATTTGAGTTTGCATCCCTGTCTGCGCTCGTTCTCATTTAAGAAAGCAATGCTTTCCATCGCTTCTAGTCAGTGACTTAGTGGAATTGGATTCATCACCCATCTGTTGAATTGGACGATAGTCCCGCAACTAACGTGAACATGCACGAATTCCCCATGTCACCTAGTAAATTTATGAAGTCGTAACTGTCGTTCAGTTGTACGTGACACGGGGATCTATAAGTCATCTACTTCGGAATGATTTCTACGCAATCATCAAGTTTCGCAATAAGCTATTTGCGTAATCCTCGAACCGTGTGAGCCATAATACTTTAGAGGCGATTAAAGGAAACTCATAACAATGACTACCGTTGTGTTTGTTCGCAATGGCATTTGCAAAGTGCTTGTATTCAAACTCGCTAACTTCTTCCATATATCGGCTATAGTGGCATCCGCAGTGTACGCCCATGCTTAGCAAGTGCGTTTGGTCCCACCGCTTCGGTAGCATCGGTTGCTTATTGACGACACGTGTACCGCTCAAGCCAGTTCCCATACTTTTAAAAAACATATTCACACTGTGCACTTCGAGCATGTCACATCACATATATCTGGAGATTAGCTGGCCGGATCAACTCGTAGAAATCTGGAACTGCATTCTCACCCTTAAATCGAAACAAGCTTTCTTTCGTGGGCTACAGTCGACAGTCATCTTTTTGTCAAACTTGCTGTTTAATGGGAACAGTGACTTTTAGTAGCGGCATTAGGTGCGTCGACCAATAAATTATGGAAATTGTAATCCAATGTCACCAAGACCTTTTCACTTGGTGTGGTCATAGCCTCCCATTTGAACGCATGTCCGACATGTGCGTCTAATTTCACGGTCTATAGTCTGCGCATTTCCGAATCTTCAATATTCGGATGCGTTGTCTCACCAACCCGACTCACTGCGATGGTGAATCTGTAACGTTATTAAGATATTCCGCAGGTTTTTGTAGCTTCGAATTCTGGCCTACTCCGTCAGCAGAAGAAACACTTAATTGAGGGTAGAGTTCTTGTTGCACGTGCATAAGCTCTACTGAATCAAGCCGTTCCGAGATCCTCTTGAGCGAAACCGGTCAACGATTTACCCTTATGATAGTGAAATGCACTAGTGTCATTATCCGTGTCTGTCAGCGTGATATGACGGAAAATGACCTCCACCTCCCATAGTACCCGTGTGGTGAATGATAATAGGCTTGTGATGTTAGGATTGGCAATTTGGAGGTTGTATAACTCTCCAGAGCAAGGTGATGAATTTGCTGTTGGTTTTATCTCCATTAATAAGGAGGTTCATGGATGTTGGTTCGCTGCAACTGGTGAAGCGCAATGGTTCATCGGTTCTGCGAGAATCGGAGTTAGCGGTGACCACCTCCACACAACTGAAGCAGCGGCCATGATATGAACAGCATATTGAGCGTCAGACTAAGTTTGGTGACTAACGCGAGGTGACGAATTCGACATAGGCTGTGTTCGGGAAAATGGCGATGTTAAAATCTGCACTCTGGCCCGAAATGATGTTTACAGCGGGCACTGCCGAGTGATACAATCAGGCCTCAATATTGGATCAGATACTCCATTTCACGTTCATAGTGATATGGAAGTAAAAGAACGGATTCTCGATTAATGTTTGCTCTACTCTCCCGACTATTTATCATTGACTTGAAAATGTCACTATTTTTAGTTCCACGCGACATTTGTATCGTAGGCACCTACTCGCCGCTAGTTGTACACCTGTAGCAAATTTGTGCTTCCCATCCGCCCATCACTAACGGATTTGCTTGCACGTACAATTATGGATCGAGATACGTTGCTCTGTCCTTATCGTGTTGAACTCCGACACGAATATACCCTCGAAAGAATGGGATTCAGGTGTACCCGTCCAATATCAAGTATATGGGTACTCAAATTAATCAACTGCGCACATGCTACTCACCTCGCCTTGTGTTTAACTTGTCCGAAAACGACCTGATTAGGTCACATAAGCACTATTGGTTTCCCGACAATGTGCGTTTGGATGTTTTGCTCTCAGCTAACTTTATCGACTGTATAATTCGCTCTTCGGACTCATTAACACGGAGTAATACATTTAGCTTGTTGCGGTCCAGTTCAGTGACCACCAGGCTTGAACCATCCAGCGGTTTAGCCAAGCAAACGTACAAGTCTATCAACGATAGGATGTTGGATATCAACCTGCTAAATACAACCATCCAAAGCCGTTGTTTAGCAAATTTCACGATTGCGGAGTAGCATGCTAACCTAAATGGAGGCCGATAGGGCCTGGAGATGACACAAATATCATTTTTCACCTAATCCTGTATGGCTGTGATATCGTATCTTCCGATTTATTGACGGAGTTTTGTTTTTGTCTCACTGCACACATCCTCCGTGTGACCTACGTTTCAGGTATGTGACAATCTGGAAATTTTTCTCCTTGCTTGTACCGTGGTATTTAAAATATTTCAACTTACACTTTTTGCATCTAGATAAGCCTAGTAGTTCGCTTAATTTAATTGACCTTTCATTTGTTAGCCATTTACTTTGACATATAAAACCCTCATTTGGGCAGTTACCGCCCACTCACAGTATACTGTGCCAGTGGGTGTCTCATTTTTTCTTCGCTCCATGTCATAACGCGATGGACGTTAGCTTTGAAGATGTAGGTGATACGACAGCGTTCGTATTCAGTCTAGGAGTGACAATCACAATGGCTCGCACTGATTGCAGACGGAAAGCTAGGCATAAAGCTTCAGAGTTGCACGTTAACTGGCGCAGCAAGCTGTGTTAAATTTGTGCATTTTGGAATATAATGCATAAACTATCGCCAAAAGTTCCATCCCAGATGTGCACGCCTTAACCTCAGCGGGGTAATGAAACTAATACGATTGCTTCCATCTGGTTCTGCATTGTGTATACGGCTGTTCCACTCAACAGATGTATGGCTGTTTTGGCACAGAACTGCGACAGACTGACAAAGATCGTAGAGCAAACAGCCGCCGTGAGAGCCGACCCACAGGAATCAAAAAATCACTGCCTCGAATTCGATGCTCAATACAAAGCTACAATTTAGGACAGTGTAGCCAGGCTGAACATAATAGTGACGATCCAGTGTTAGCTACTCGATTCTAAGGCTACTCATAAAGATGCGTTCGCCACACCTTCATCAGAGCCGCGCTCCACATCGACTACTGTTAGAGGACCGACAACATACGCTTCCGTCGTTGCTAACCACTAGACAGAAACACCTCGCATCATGACCCAGCCAGCTGCCAAACTGGGTTCAGTTACTAGTACCAATACCACCACGAAACAAGACGCCATTAGCTATCTAAACCAACAAAGCAATCATAGCTCCATCCAAAAAGTACATCAGATAGTCTCATAATTCCCTAACTGTAATATGCTCAAATGTGCCTGAATCTGAGACGAACTTCATAAAAGTAAGCTACTAGGAAACAGTGGGACTCCCTGTGTCAGTTAACAGATGTCACGCTAAGCCGGCTAGTGTGATGCTCCCCGTCTGTCACCGGAACTCTGTACACTACGGTGAACCGCGGTTACTCTAGGTAACATTTCTGTCACGTAATGATGCCGATGCAGTTCTATTATCAGCCACTCGCCTCCGTACCACTCCATGCATTGTTCAAATTTTCCCAGACGTTCCATGAAGCGAACACGATAACAGTACCTTAAACTCGGATGACTGCCGCAAACAAAAAGACGTAAGATCTCTTCTTTTCCACAGGGACCACGAGATTCGGACTCCAAGCGAGCTAGAGGCCAAAGCGCGTGACTGGGATGAGTGCCGCTTCGTCCACAAAGTACTCGTACACGCAATTGTGATCAACAACTCGGTCTCAAACTTGTCATCCTCGTCTGCCTACAGAGGGAACGGTCCTGCCGTGGAGCCCTCATGGGTCCCCAGAAGTTCCACGCTGAGCTGTTTCCCCATCGCTGACCCCGTCCCACCGGTTCCGCATGACAATTCGCACAGATGACAGTCACGCCGATGTTCCCTCGATGTCACCGTTATCTACTTCTATGACGTCATTTATCTTCTCAGGCGATAATAAACTTGTCGTAAGCAGCTCGTGCTTCCCTCGGTAACACCATTGTTGGGTGACAACTCCCATTAATTGATGTTCGCCTTTGTAAATGCCTTTTTACTCTTGTCAGACCGGTAGCATGTTGCCCTAAATACAGAGGTGTAGGATTCATATTCGCCTTTCTTCTGAATCAGTAGAAGCGCTCTTGTCGAAGCACTTCTCTCTCGGTCTAGCGGTGCAGTTCTGGCATTGCGGTCGTCTCGCGTGTGGGATAATCGCGGCTAGGATTTGCGGGGGCGTAAGCCGTCTAGAGTTCGTACAGCTACTCGACCCGTGGGGAACGACAACGACAAGCGTTATTGACTCAGCTAAATAGCATACTTAACAGGTTCACGAGTGATAAAATTAACACTGCATACCAAACCCAGGGCTCAAAATGTGATGGAAACGTGACTGAAATTGTGCAAGAAGCTACCATCCGAAATACTGATGAATTTGATGTTGCTGAGTATGCAATATTTTTACGCGCTTTCAGCATGCCGTTCAGAACTGGGATGCAATCAAAACAATTCGTCAGCTGAAGGATGTCTGAGTTTCTGGCCACTTACGTCGAATATCATACATTTCAACCCGAAATTGCCCCTGGCCGGTGATTACCGTTCAATAACAATTGCCGGCGCAGCATCTTACCCAGAAACCGCATCTACAAATACACTACTTACCTCTGAGTACCTCAACTGGTTGTATACTAGTGCCCAAGGTTTTCTCAGAAAGTTTCCTGAGCTTCGTACTTGTTACGTTTCCAATCCTTGAGATATCCTCGTACTAATTGACTCGGAGTGCTCTTATATTACCGATCTGACCTGAATGTCGATATCATCGATGATCCATATACACAAGTTGTCGATTCTCTTTGGTGCTGCCCACTTGTTTGCAATTATATTCTGCTCTCCAAGATCCACTCTGGAAATGAATCACCACCTGGCGTCTGTTATGAAGCGAACCTTAGCACGGTCATACAGTCACATCTTTTGGTGGGGAAATTCAGCCTGCTCTGCGAACAGTCCATAACCGACTGACAAGGAGTAATTGCCTATATACCACAATACAATCACGTCACCGCTCCAAGGATGTTCAGAATTTGCGTCTAACCTTCTATCATAGGCCTTGTTTTCACCAACGAAGAATTAATGATTGATCCAGTAAATGTAAGTGCACCACCTCGCCGTAGCGATCAGATGACGCTTCTCTTTCGCGACATCTGCTTAGCGGAATAGATCTGAGAAGTCAGCGAGGAATTTCACTTTGATACCCACTATGGTACACTTTGTGAATTCGTTCAAGAAACTAACTGGTCTTACCTAGTTGAGAAACCTCCCGACGTCGCTTGGAAAAAATATGTCACCCTCTTCAGCGGGCTAGTGGCAACCCCATCTGAAACCAGTGTTTCGCCCGGAGCAAATGAAGTCCTTCTTGAGGAGCGCGACGCGAAGATGTATAGTGCTAAGGCATTCGACCTGGCACGCTTATAAAACGTATCCGGATGCGCTGGCCTGGGATTCTTATATAACTCAGCGCGATCACTGTCAAATTGCTCCGTGACGACAACCTTCAACAACAACAGGATTTAGCGAGGAAATTCACTACTTACCCTGAGATTCTCTACAGGCACTTAAGCGAGGTCCGGTGAGTGCAGTGCGAGATCCTAGTTCTATGTGCAATAGATAGTCTGACACTCACTACACAAGGTGTAGCGAACGCGCTTCGACAGCAGTTTACCCGCACTCTCCAAACTGAATCGTCACTTCTCCCGTCTATGACACTGGTCACTCCGCCCCAAAGATTAAGCCACATTTTCCTCACCGCTACAAATGTAATGAAAAGGCTACTGTCCTTGCGCGTGCACAGCTCCTGTGGTGTAGATAATATCCGACCCATCGCATTAAAACAGTATCCATGGCCCTTGCTAAACCGTTGGTACGGTCCTTCCGACGTAACTTTGAGGAAAAGCATGTTCTGACCAGGTGGAAGCTGGGAATACTTGCTCCTGTTTTCAAGAGTGAGAATCGTGCGGAACCTTCCAGGGTTATCTAAAGTTATGCAAGGAATACTCGCAGATGGGCTTATGGAATATCTTGAGAGCAACAATATCATTGTGTCACAAACCTATGGGTTCTGTCGAACTCTGTCCTGCACCACAAACATGTTTCTAGCCCGAGCAGGCTGTGCGAAGTCAGCCGATGGCAGACAAGGATTTGACGTCGTATACCTGGACTTTTCTAAAGCATTCGGTGGCCTGAACTACCGAATACTTTTTCACAAAATTCGGAGCTATGGAATCGGTGATCCTGTGTTAGGTTGGATAGAAAACTTCCTAATTAAATGTCAGCTGAATGTGAGAGTCCGGAGCTCCAACTTCGATCCGACTGAAGTTCAGTGTGGTGTACCCTAAGGATCGGAATTGCGTCCACGTCTGTTCCTAGTATCAACGATCTCGCTTGGATGCTCCAGTCAGACTTCTTACTATTAACAGACGATGTCAAGATCTGGCATGAGATCAAGACAGTGGCCGACCGAGCGATACTACTAAGAGATCTCGACAAGGCATGCACATTGTCCTCCGAAAAGCGGATCTAGTCGAACCTGGCGAAATGTGAAGCTCTGAGCGTACGCCATCATTGTGCTCACAAATGTACGGTGATCAGCTGCTACAACATGTTACGCAGGAAACGGACCTCGGGTTAATTTCACTGGACGACCTTGGCTGCTCGAAGTATGCCGAGAAGTCATCGAGAAGAGCCAGTCTGTATATTGGACCCCTACGAAGTGCGTTCGGAACTTTCGAGCCTTCATTGTTTCCACAAATGCTGAGCGCCTACCTGAAGCCCCACTTGGGATACGCGATTCAGACCTTGCGACCTTGGCGCGAACACAATGCTGCCGCGCTCGAATCTCCACAACGTAGGTCGACGAACGTTGTTAAAGGATTGTTTTACCTATCCTATCGAATTAAACTACAACCCCTAGGCTTGTACACCGGCGAATACCCGGCGCCTGCGAGGAGGCATTATTATGGTGAACTAAACATTGACTAATCCCCATCACGTCTATCGCGATCGGTTGCAATTCAGCCATAGTACCAAGCCGATAGGCCGCCAGCACAAAATGACCACACACCACAGCCGATAAAAGTATTTTCCCTTCGCAAATTAATGACTTTGTATGCTCTTCCTTCTCACGGTACTTTTGTCCCCACTTTAACGCTTTTTAAAATAACATTGAACCACACTATCCCCTAGTCTGTTTCCATCGAAATACGGATTAACGTAAACAGTGTGGTCACCAGTCCACTCCGTTAGGTAGCGGTGAGCGGACTAGCATATGCTTATGTTAAAAACTCGGTAAGTAACCTCAAATCACCATTTTCCCTTTTTCCTGTTACTTTAAACAATCATTTTATAATCCTTAATCCTATCATCCTACGGGACTTGTCAAGCTATGCTTTTTGCCCGTTGTAAACCATTGTTGTTCATCGATAGTGCACTTATTCCGTCATTCACCGAAGCCACGAAAGAACGTGGATCATTCGGCAGCGGCTTTTGCTTGGCCGCAAAAGTTATGTCACACCACTTCATCCGCGATATCAACACCATCCTCGGTCGATCTTGTGTGAATACGAGAGCACATCACTGATGGAAAATCAGCTGCATAACCAGCGAACATCTTATTGTGCACACACACACACACACACACACACACACACACACAAAATGATAGGCAGTAGCAATTCGAGTGTTGTACATCGATTACCACTCACTGTTATTTCGAAGCATTAAAACTTGGGAGAAATCGATTGCATCAAATTCGACCATAGACTGCTGCCTTCTCTTACGCGCCCTAATGAGTTATCTATTTATAGATCGCAAATCACTGGTATGACGCTTAACACTCACTGGACCATCTTTACCGGTTGAAATTTCGGTGTTCCTTCTCAACTGGTCTACATCTCTCAACATCCATTGTTTTTGCTGGTTCTCTCTACGTAGAATCGCTGTTGTTCCGTACGACATGGCCAGTACGACCTTTTCCTCGTCTGGCTGCAGTGTACGTCTTCAGTCCATTGAGCGACACTGGGTGGCACCACCGTGCCTCTTGTGATCTACTCCTACTAGGTTGGTCCATGATTAGTTAGAGAAAGTCTTCTGCTCCTCCAGTATGAGGGTTTGAAATGGGGTGGCGTCCATCTTTGTGAAACCGGCCCGTTACCACATTACCGTCGTTTTGCAGATAGGCTTTGAGTCAGACCTTCTTTGAGAACTCTAATCGTTTTCCTGTCTAGGTTTGGGCACCATGGCAGTATCTCAGGCCACGTACAACCATGACTAGTTCCCCAAACTTCAACCACATACTACATTGGCCGTAAAGCAGCTTATCAACAATCGCCTTAGCTGCTGCATACAGCAGGATGGATCGGCGAAGACGTAGTGCTGCAGGCGCCTCCCTTCTTTCTTTTCCACCCGTTTCTCTTACTCCCATCTTGACGCGCATCACTAACCTTCCTTCCATAAATACCAGCTTACTTTGTAACCCGCAATGCCACTACAGTTCTACTATCTTCAGCTACTTTTCCGCACCACCCATTGGACGCTTGTCGGCAACAGTCCCTTAGAAGACTATGCCGTTGCATTTCATTGGCAGCGTTCAGCATTCGCCCTCAGGACAAATATGTTGACAGGCTGCACTCGCACGCGTGTTGCACACCCTGGGCATTGACGTTTGTTGTGTGTCCCAAACTAGGACCAGTTGTCTTCACGTGGTTAATCTAACTGCACTAGGATTGTTTTCTGCCGGAGACGCTGATGCTGCCATCATTGGCCAAGCTTGACATGATTCTCAGCCCCATTGTTCAGACATCGTTGGTTGATTGAATTCTCATTAAAGGCCGTTAGTGTGCAGTCCGTTTGTTGACATTGACTAACATTTATTTGCGAAGTGGTGCAAGGCGCTGTCTGTTTGTGCTTGCCACTTATGGTCCCACCGACTACAGTTCTGATGCTGACAAGGACACATTTGTGCCACAAACTGGACACGCTGCTTCACAATGTTAGCAGTTCAGATATTATAGTACTTTCAGGGCATATGAATGGGCAAGTAGATCTTTTGGACTCCTCAGTTGCTCAGTTATTTGGTGAGTATGGATTTAACCCCAAATGGACGAACAGCGGCGAGCACCTGTTGCAATTGCACGCGGGACATCGGCTGTTTCTTAATATCACCGCTTTTAGATACGGTGGGCGCCGAATCGCCACTTGGCGTCCCCCTATAGATGGCCAGCGACGGACCCAAATTCATCCCATTGCCGTAAGTTACACTTGGCGTGGTTCCATCCTGGGTTGTGGGTCGTTCTGAAACGTATGCGTCGACTCTGATCATGCCATGTTACGTTTTTATGCACGTTTCCGGGAGGTGTACCAAACGCTCCCTCGATTGGTCACTGTGAACTTATCTCAGCGCTCCGTCAATCAAGCCTACCAGGATGCCTTGCTCACCGAACTTTCCCTCTCTTGGCCTAATGGTAATGTCTCAGTAGAGCAGGATCTCTGTGCCCATGCACGATGCGGGGGCCTCGGCTTTCACATATATGCATATTTTCTTGCTCCCTACTCAGTATTCACTACGTCTCAGCAAGGCTCAACCATCTATGGAGACGGCAGGATGTCAACCTGTCAGTGAAAGATCGGGTGTATAACACTGTTTGTAATCCCGGTGTTACTGCATGGATCAGACACCTGGCCAGTTCGCGGCGTAGACATTAAACGCTTGGCGTTGTGTTTGACCACAGGTGCTTGCGGAGTATTGCTTACTTTTGGCGGGAACATCCGCTGAGCAATTTTGAGGTCCTCCAGTTGGTTTTTGGCAAGAAGTCTTCTGGCGCCTCACTTGAGTGTTTGCTGAATCTTAATCGTTTACGTCGACTAAGTCATCTCCTCTGTAGGTCCATTGCTTCTTCGGCGTGCATTATACGCCGTGGCTGCACCAAGTTGGGTGAAACCGCGAGGTAGGCAGTCCATGACGTAGCATAGAGGCACGAAGAAATTGACTGAGAGACTTTGTCAGGCTGGTGCGTACCGTCTTCGTGAATATTGGCCTCGGGATGGTTCACACCAAGGGTTGGAGTCTGTATCAGACATGACACAGCCACGAAGTCATTGGCGTTGCTGCATTTGGTTTCTTTCATTTAGTTGTTAATTTTCATTTAATTCGGATCAGTCTAACGTATTTCCTTCGTGCTTCTTTTTTTCTATGCATTCTACTCTCACCTAAACCCACTGTCCTGCCGTTGTTATTTATTGTTATTCTTACAGTGTGAGTCATGGTAACTGTACCCACTGCACGTTGGTGCTCGGATCCTAGTTGATCAACTGAACTGGATCGAGTATTCAATAAGCCATACTACCCCACTCATCCAGGTTCGCGGGTAACTGTTTATTCTCTCTCAGACGCCAATTGCGACGTAGAACGTAAATGGGGACGCACATCATATTTGTCAGCAGAGGCAAACACCGTTGAAATTGCGTTCCAATTATTTCGTTTCTTTCGGTGTTCACTCTTTTTCACCTACTTAAATCTCCTCATCGTGAAATCGTAAGCGTCTTTTGATTATGATTGATCTTAACTAGGTTCGTCCACTGTACCCGTTGGTTGGAAGCTTTTTCAACCTCCGACCTGTTAGTTAAAACCGTCACGTGCATTATCTTGACC
The DNA here is from genome assembly GCA_944474145.2 of Dicrocoelium dendriticum. Classification (NCBI taxonomy): domain Eukaryota; kingdom Metazoa; phylum Platyhelminthes; class Trematoda; order Plagiorchiida; family Dicrocoeliidae; genus Dicrocoelium; species Dicrocoelium dendriticum. The sequence continues at coordinate 141,438,535 of OX104064.1, forward strand.
ATTATTATATCCCCAATGCGATAGTGTTTTCGCGATCAATGACAGAATTCCACAGTTCATGTGCAACGTGTTCATCGAGTACTTTCTATGCTAGACTGTCATCACGCTCTTAGCACAACGTCGCTGCTGCCAACAATGTGTTGGTGTGTTTTTCTACAGACAGCCGAAGACCGGTAGTGCATTCTTTCCGGTGGATTGAATGACCACGCCACTGATAACACTACCAGACATTTTTTCAGTAATCACATTAGCACTTAGGCCTCAAATGCTAATTTGGACCTTGATAAAACCTACCCTTTCCCCTGTAAATTCCTCTTTGTGGCAGCTAGCATATATCTCTAACTTGCGAAGTGCGATATCTATCTACCTTTTGTGTTTCTTTGTGTGTACTAAACGAACTCGAGAAACAGTCTCATTGGGTCTAGTTCCCTCGATCTGCAGCAGTAACGGTGGTGCAAGCAAGACACTAAATCGACTGGCGGTTGTTCACATTTAACTTAGCCTTTGTTTGACTGTCAGACGCGTCATGTTGTCAACGTGAGACCGTGGTGACTAATGACACAGCAAATACTCAAACCTGCGGGCGATTATTGTCTCAGCTCTTGGATGTCTTCTTGCCAGTTCGAGAATCTGGAACACAAACTGCTGGTCGTACGGAAACTGTTGGAGCATGCGAAACCTTGAGACGCTATGCTTTATCAAATGCATCATCAGTGACACCTAATAAATAGCGTACTTATTTTTGATGCAAGCATATTTTTATCGGAAGCTTAGCTTGATTTTTCCGCCTTTGGACGCTTTTGTGACATCGTGACAGGAGCAAAGAAGAAACCGATGAGCAAGCAGCAGTTTTGTTCCGGATGGTCGCCGTCGATTGCCATGTCGACGCCTTTAAAGATGATGGAGGTCTAGTTACCATAAAACTGGCGAGTGTGGAAAGCCAAGTGGACGGATTTAGCCCTGCCGACGGTTGCACAATCATCGGTAGATTATCAGTTGCCGATGTGTTGTTATGCTGTTGGCGACGACGCGGGACGTGTTTTGGAGACAATCAAATTGGACAGTGGTTACCAAGAGCTGGGTTCGAGCGATGAGACCCGGAGGGTTGTTTAGTTATGTCAAGGTTCGGCTAACGATGTTTGTCAAAACTACACATCTTGGGTCGAAACCGCCTTCCAACTGCCCCGCCAGGTAAACCCGGGACGTGCTAATCACATAATCATGCCCTCTTGGTTTTTTCTCCGTTACTCAGCCGCCTTTTGTCGCACACCACTTGTTAGTCTTAATTTTACATGATTCACTTCTTGATACCATTTTCCCGGGAACACTGCCAGTGCATCCTACATCCACTCTGAATTGTAATATCCGGGCACTGTTTCAGCGATATCCAAGCGCAAAGTTACGTAATTCTGACCATCGAGACGCTGTTTGGCCTCAAGTGATAGCATATTTCGGCGGTGTTCGAGCTAGCTCTATCGGCAACAAAAATAACCCCAGTCAGGGTGTGCATGGCGGACTGTGCAACCCAAGCACTCCCCAGTGAGTGCTGCCCCAATCGTGAGAAGAACTGCAGGTAACGCCGTAAGCGAAACAACACCAACAGTCCAGAGAATCAATTGCTTTTCCCCAATACCACAGGTCGCTCGCATTCTACTAATACGGTTCTCAGTTCGACCGGAGTAACTACACGCAGGGCTTTTTTATGTTTCGACAGTCTATAGCAAAAGCGCAAGCCGGTACTAGCGCAACTGGTTACATTTTCTTGCATGAGGGACCGACATTCAAAGTCAGTTGCATTGTCCACCGGATCGGGAACTGAGGAGCGAAGCGGGATTTCCCTGGTGCAAGCACCACCGGTTTCCTGCGGTACATCGCCAAGAATGTCTATCATCATCCGTGACATGTCGAAAAATGCTAAGAGACGGCAACCTGTACTGAACGTACTGCGCTCCAATATCCCATAATCAAAGTCGAAATCAATTAGAGGCAAACAGTTTTACGACATCAAGCAGTGGGACGTCATTTATAACCTACTCGGCATTGTAGTTAAACCCGCGCGTCTAGTGCGAATCACGTCCCCCCCCCCCCAACACTTGGCTTTATAGGGAGCCAAGACTACTTCTCATTAGTAAGCCAAATCAACTGATTAATATCAGTACTGTCTGACAGGTTAACTCAGCAATATACACTGCTCCATCTGTCTTTCCAGGTATCTCCTTGTGCGCGCGTTATCGAATTAACTACAAGAGACCACCGCAGTGAAACTTTAGCCAGAACCATCCTTGTCCACGGCGTTCCTGAAACTGAAGCATGTGATGAGCATGAAATAACAACCCATGATGGGGAACAGTGGTGTTACATTCGTGAAACACTCTTCTTGAATGACGTGCTAGTGAAATCGGTGTCACGGCTACGCGCATCACCAAACAACAAAGGATGTGGCCCAAGTGTATTGCACGTACTCCTACAGTCAAAACATATGGTAGCACGGCTACTGCAAAGCTGGAACATGTCCTGCTGCAGGCTACCATCTGAGCCTCGGCTGAAGGCAGCCTACGATGTACCCTTCCGAGAAGATATGCCACCCAAATAACCGAGCGCGATGGGAGCTGTAAATGAACAATGCGCTAGAAGTGTGTCTAATGAGCCCATACAACCGGTCAATGAAGTGAGTGATCAGAATCCTTACGCTATACTTATTATGTTAGCTTTGGGATTGAGTAGGAGGCCAATGAATGTGACGTCAAACCATTCGCGATGTACCCGTCGAAAAGACGAATAGTCGTTGGATACTCACCGGTCGGTGAAACTTCACGTATGAGTTGCACACATTACACACATAAATTGCTGAAATCTGAAAAATTTTCATTTGTGTACACTAACACCCATGTGCTTATCAATAAACCTACCAGACTTTGTGTACGTCAAGTCACGAATGCTTGGAAACTAATTTCCATTACGAAAACCTGGTTGCACCAAAAGGTTACTGATACTGAGGTCGAGATGACAGGAATATCATTCATCCAGAACGACCATCCCAGAAGAGGATGTGCGGTCCTTCTCCACTACCGCAGTGATATACAGCGTACAATAGTTGATGTTCCTGAAACTCAAGTTACCGACCCACTCTAGTGCGTCTGCGACTAAGCACAACGACGCATGTCTCGTAGCTGTTATTCACCGCCACCAACATTTCCTCCGGAAATGGATTCCAGTTTAATACGTGCTTTGAACAGAGTAAAACCTGCCTGGGAGTTCTCCAGCAACCGTTCCCTTTACAACCTTTGGACACATTTCGTTGGATGGCTTAGTGACATAGTCAACGCTTCGTTCAACAAAACTACCGTCAATTCTCCGAATCAAGACTGGAAGATGCATAGCAATAAAGGACGCAGCATGACGTGCCTACAAGGCTCACCCTGACCCACCGCAATCATCGTATTGCAATTGTCCGTGTGGATAAATTAATCTATCAGCACTGTCTAGCCAAAGTTTTGCAAACAACAAATTACTATACAGGCATGTCAACAGCCTTCGCAAACTAAAGCGTGACATTCCTCGACTTTCCACAACAGACGGTAGGTCACACAGGGCTGAAGAAGCAGCCGATGTGCTGCGGCTAACATACGTTCCGATTTTCGAACTTGCAGCCTGTCCCTGTCACACCCTCATCCATCTTACTGACGCCAGGGCCTAGACATTCAATTTGCAACTCAGCAACACTGCTAAGGAAGTCACTATCATTGCGCAATGACTGCTTTCCTGGAGCCGACAACATTCGCTCGAAAACACTGAAGACTGCGACCACTAAGTTAGCCCAGCCCCTGCCACAGTTCTTTCAAACATGCTTCGATGAATAACATGTTCTTACTATATGGATCCATGACATTATTACCCTAATTTTCATAGGCGGTAGCCCTTTAGACTCTGCAAACTATCGACCAGTGACTCTCCTCCCTCTGCTCTCGAACGTGATTGAAGCGGTCGTCGCTTAGGTTCTAGTGGACCATCTGAACAATTGCAACGTCTTGACATCGGAGCATCATGGATTCAGTCAAGGCTGGTCATGCATGACCAACCTGCTGATAGCACTAGGTAGGTGGACGGAAGTGGCCGATGGTGGGCTTGCATTTGACGTCATCTATCTGGACTTCTCCAAATCTTTCGACCGTCTGGAACACGCACCTTACTTCATAGGCTACAGGGCTATGGAATCGAAGATCCTGTTTTTGGTTGGATTGCTAACTTTCTTCATCATTGGAGGCTTCAAGTGCATGTTAAGGGGTGGCTCTCCAACCCGTTTGTGGTGAAATGCTGTGCTCTACAGGGCTGGGTGCTGTGGCGACTCTTATTCCTGGAGTTTATGAACGACCTGGCAGTAATTATCTCTTCTAATTTCCTGCTTTCGCCGATAAGATCAAGATATGAGGAGCTATTGAAGACGTCTCCGGATCATCCGGTGGTTCGCATTGTAAGTCCTTGCTACAGCATAGGATTACACCACATGCCCTGTTGGGATAATCGTTTCGGAGATGTGACAATCCCTGAACCGCGATCTCGGAATCCATTATAAGGTAGTGAGAGTACTTTTCTGGAACAGTATAGTGAAGAGTGTTTAACAGAATGTTATCGCTGTTTGTGGAGGAATTCGTTAGCCTGTAGACAACTGCTAGCTGGCAAGCATCACACTTCTTCTTCTGTGATCCACCATCTCGACCTGCTAGCTGCAGCAGCCAAAAGAAGGCGTGGGAAATATCATTTCAAGTAATCACGATAATATGTAGTAACGCCGCCACTGCTGGGTGGATGACCATTCCGAATGATTGACATTTCACTTCATTCTTCCACCGGATCTAGTGTGTCGTTTGAGGGCCAAGTTTCAGTCACTGCTACGATGTCGCAATTTGTTGTTTCATGTCGATGACGCAATTTCGGGGACTTAGAATACAACATTTGAGTGTTAGTTTAGCAGCCTTGCATTTGTTGAGGTATAACGAAATCTGTTCGCTGTGTTCGACCGGCATAAATAATGCTTATCTGCTGACATTTTTGAAACGGGAGTTTGTACGGTTTGCTCATCTGAGATAGGAACAACCGAATTTGGCTCAGCTGTACCTGTTGTCTGTACGGCTTGTAGTTTTGGTGCCCTAAGTTTTCTATTCTCATGCCACGATTGGAGCGCTATTGATACAATATCAGGTGTAGCCAAGGTAACTTTCGAAATTTTCGGCCCCAGGGCTTGTTAGCTTATGGAGGCAACTAGACGGGCGACGTTAACATTTACGACATCTTTCATGTTATAGAGCATTTCGATGCACCCCCACTCTTCAATGTCTTGCTTTAACCCTACACTGTTATCGTCGTGCTTGTTTCTGGCACACAGTGCACCACTACCACTTCTTAATTTCATTTTGACGTGAAGCGCTCGGGTTGGATTTCTGCTTCCCTCTTTCTGCCCATGGTTTGTCCGGAAAAATGCGGGCACGAACAGAAGAGTTCACTAGAAGGTAACTTGCTTAGATGGCATCTTCCAGATCCTGTGTGTGTTGTCAAATGTTACTCGCAGTAACCGAGGTTCACCTACTTGCAGAGACGATGGATTTCGTGAAAGGCGAGTAAGACTAGTTGGGAGAACTTTCAGTCTGGTTACACAGGCTATCTCAGCCCATCGGTTTTGCTCCTCTGCTTGTCTACCTTTTAGCGATTCGCTACTGGGTTCTGGGACGTTTGAACATATTACTATCAACGCGTTTGGTTGCGTCCGAACTGTTTGTTCTGCTGTTCCTTGTGAACGGGGATTTGTCGTCTGGGAGTGATTATCTTGTCTGGTATGGAAGAGAGATGCTAAGGCTACAGTAAGACTGTTTATATGCAACGCCGTTAGTCACACTACCTGTAGGAGTCAATTGTCGTTGCCCAGCTACTGACGGAGGTGATCGCGCAATTTATGCATAGCTCTGCCTGCTTTGCAACATTTTGTGAGATTCTGGAGACCATTCAACCAGGTTGTCGTCGCTGCTGTTTGTCACAAATGATGTAAATTTGTCGCTGGATTGTGTAGCATTTTTGCTAGATAGCTTTTGTCTTTCAACGGGTCTGGGCTTGAGGCTACGTAATACATAGATTCAAAGATTTTCCCTCCCAAGAGCGCGACCAGTTCTTTTTGCTCTGCGTATGCATGAGGCAACTTTTCACAACTCATCGTAAACGCTTGAACAGCCCTAACTATAGGACTATCTGAACATACGTCACAGAACTACAAACTGTTTTTCGGTACGCTGCTCTTTCCGTTGCGTTTGTTGTTGTTGAATTGGCACTGAACAACCACGCGATGCATGAGATGACCTCCAATGGCCGCTTGCCTGAGCTGCAGTTGATCATGATTTTCAGTAAAAGCGCCAAAGCGCCAAGCGACAAACTTCTCCCCCTCCCCATAGCTCAATGGTTCATGTGCACTTTTAGTTCACGCTGGTCACACCGTTTGGGCTGTCCCAGTTGTCGGTCCAGGTCAGCGGGAACAGTGCCAGCGGATTTCGTAGTGTTGCGTCCTCGATGCACGGGTTGACAGAAACACAGGCGCTGTGCGGTAAAATGCACGTAAAAATGCAGTGGGAAATGCGAGGCCATAAAGTAATCTGTAGCTACGGTGTACAGTGGTGCAGAATGCTAAATTATATCATCTCTGGTGACTTTAAAGAAGCTCCGTCGAACGGTATCTCAAAGTCATTGAGTTAACTCACAAAAGCCAGGTTTCACGCGTAGGTCTTAGCGAATAAACTACCGAGGATGTCGTTTATGGTGGACCAGTATATCGTCTGAGTTACTTCGAAAAGATAGATCCCATTGGATAGGGCTCGATAATCCGAATCGGTTGAGGGTGCTTCTGAAGATGTGACACAAGAATGCGGAGTGATTCGTCCATGTTAACACAGCGCACAAAAGTATGTGATCGACACCTAGTGACACGGCTGGTTTGGTAATGTTACTAATTGGTAAAAACGGAAAATGGTGTATTACAGGCTAAAAAGCAATTGCTTGCAAGTTCAGTTAGATGGTCAAAATAAAAACAAAAGTGGTAATAACCTAGTGATAAGACGGAAACCATTTTTCTCGACTTAGTGTTCACACAGAGGCATGCATAAAAGAGACAACCTCGATTGTGTAGCTTAATGCAACGTTAGTCACATTCTGTAGTGTGTTGATGCACCCAGGCTATATCCCGTAATGTAGGTGGGTTAAGGCAACATCACGGCGTTTTTTAAACACAGATAAAGTGGGTGCGCTAGTGCTGTAATTTGGGAGGGGCGTTCCATGGTTGGCATACATGAAAAAGTTAACGTTTCGTCGAGATTCTTGCCGACTGTATTGCTTGGCAAACTTGAGATGGTGGCCCCTCAAATTCGTGTTGTGAATGAGTTGCGGTAGGGGCGGCAGAGGTGGTTGGGGTTCCTCAGAATTTCGTAGGCCCTTATTAGGTCGCCATGTAGGCGCCGATGCTGACTGATGTACAATCTTCGGGTCCTCAGCTTAAGCTACTAAGGAAAACGAAACAACCCTTCAATGTGCTCGGTGGATCTTCGCCTTGGAGTCTCGTGCGCTACGAGATCTTGCCTGTGTCTGAGCTACCAGACCTGGATTATGTATTTCACATGAGGCCACACATGTGTCAAGCAACTGTAAACAGACAGGTGGATCATCCACCCGGATGCCCTGCAGCATACAAACGTGTTAGTTCCCATACTTTGACGCCTTCTCAGATTGTTCTGAGCAGCTCAACTCAGCCTGAATTAATATCCCAAGGTCGCGCTTCTGGTTAACTGCTTGCAGCTTATGGTCTCCAAGCTTGTACGTGATATTCGGCTGAAGACGAATGTGGACCACCTTGCCCTTTTAGACGAATTAAGCTGGAGCCGATTAAGGAACGACCACTCAACTGTCCTGTCCGTGTCTCGTTGAAGTGCATCGTGATCTCCTTGGCTGGGGTTCGTCCGGCACATATTAACATCATTAGCGCAAGGCAAGTAATTCGAAGCGATCAGATGCGGACACGAGAAATATACTTGGATTCAGCACTGATCCTTGTGAAACTCTACATTCGGCCTAAATCGGATCAGACAGCAAGCTTCGAACTCTAACCTGCAGTTGCCAATTCTGAAGGATATTCACGTTCCATCCAAGGACAGAATCTTTAAATCCGTATTTTCCCGCCTGTGCAACTAAATACGGTGGCTTAGGTGCTCGGAGACTTAGGAGAAATCGAGGTAAGTGATGTCGGTCCCTTTATCGGCCGCTTCCGTCCAGCTACAGAGTGCAATCAATAGGTTGGTTGTACATGTGCGGTGTTGACGAAAACCATGACACCCAGGTGTTGTGATGTTATTGCATTCCAGATGGTCGACTAAAGATTCAGCTTTGACTGCTTGCATTAGGTTTGAGAGTACAAGGAGGAGGACCACTGGGCGATGGTTTTCGAGTTCCGATCGACTGTCCCTTTTGAAAATTGGCGCGATCAGACCATATTTTCATAGAGTAGGTACAATTTCTTTACTTACTTACATTTAGAAGAAATGCGTTAATGGCACGGCCGGCCTTCTCAGGTAAATACTCTCGATTACGGGAGAACTGTATGTACGCAGTGAGGCAGTTTCTTCAACACGAATGTGGAAGGAAACACGATGTTAGTAAATACTGGAATTGGTGTGATAAGTGTGGTGATGTGACACTGTCGGCCATCTCTTTGGAAGGTCGGGGTGTGCTGTATCCACTGAGCATTGGCTGCTTCTCCAGCATTCTGTAGCACTCCGATTGTTGTGTTTTTGGGGATACCTTGCTTCACTTTGCGAATGCTGTTGACATGCTCATATAGGAACTTACCGTGTTCGGCAAATTTAGAAGCCAAATGTTGTCGGTAAGCCACTTTAGCTTCACGGACAAGCGTATCACAATTGTTGCGCCGGGTCACGTAGTCTCTCCATGTTTTGTGGATCAGAACGGACTTTGTAAGCATGCTAAGTTGCATTCCTTCATGACACACGCTTTCAAGTTCAGTTTCTGGTGAGCGACGATTGGTTGATGGAACGAACCGAAGCAGGTACGATCAGGGTGCCGAAGCTTCCAGCAAACTGAATCCAGGCGCTGTTACGAGAGCCATCCTTCAAAAATTCTTAATCGGTCATAACATTGGATCAGTCAGGATGTTGCAGCGTGTGACTATACGTATTGGTTCAATGTGTTCGGATATTTAACGTAACACCAATAGTTATAATTCACAGTAAAATGATTGTTTGGCCCTAGTGCGGTTTCTATCAATGACATGTCGATCATTAGTTCCTCATTTCTAAGTACGAGTTCTGTTACCGATGGCTTGTCATCAGCTCTGTACCTTGTAAATGGAATACCTGCAATAAGATCTTGTAGTTCAACCTTGAGCGTTTTGCTGAGGGATGCCAAGGCGTCCAAGCCATGTGTGTTAAAATCGGCTGAGATAGGAGTGTGGCTGTAAGTTGGGTTTTAGCTTTCTGTTCATGCCGATATTAGTCGGGAATCCAACTCTGAAAGGG